>OX419723.1:7500-1207500 GCA_948474765.1 Patella depressa | reverse complement strand
TTATGGCCTTTGATTGTAGGAAAAATCACTTTCGGTATTGCTTGTTCTGTCTATCTCTCAAACAATTATTATCTGATCTAAAAAAAAAAACTCTGATTATATTACTGTTGCACCGTAAGGAAGGTTGAGTTCGAATTTCGTGAAAATCGTACCAAAATTGCCGGATGAAATGGTCGCCGTTTGTACGCGAATAGTGTAAAAATATGGTATATCATGGTTGTGGACTCTCTACAGGTCACAATTCTTATCCGATTTTGACGAAAAGTAACATTTTTAGGTTGTGTACCGTCACACCATAATCATTGTCGGCTTCGAATTTCATGAATATCAGACTGGAACTGACCAACAAAATGGCTGCTCACAATACAGTATGAAACACAGGACTTAATGATGTAGGAAAAATCACTTTCGGTATTGCTTGTTCTCTATCCATCTCTCAAAAATGTGGGCGTATCCTGCCTGTCAGTGCCAGCCTATCTTTTTATACGCCCACATTTTCATGTGGACGTATATTGTCTCCGTCCGTCCGTCCACAATTGTTTGTGAACAGTCTACAGGTCACAATTTTTATCCGATTTCAATGAAACTTAAAATATAGGTTTATCACCCTAAGATCTCGGTTCCTTTCGATATTGGCATGTATCGGACTGTAACTTCATGGGTTATGGCCCCTGATTGTACGAAATATCACGTTGAAGGTTGAGTTCGAATTTCTGGAAAATCGGACCAAAATTGCCATACGAAATGGCCGCCGTTTGTACGCAAATACTGTTAAAAAAGGTATATCAAGGTTGTGGACCATGTAGAGGTCACAATTTTAATTTGATTTTGATGAAACTTGAAATTCATGGTTATAACCCAAAGATCTTGGTTCCTTTCGATATTTGCGCATATCGGATCGTAACTTCCTGAATTATGGCCCCTGATTATACGCAAAATCGCCTTTTTTTTAGCTTGTGGCACCTCTGGAGGTCACAATTATTATCTGATTGAAAAAAACGGTTGATTATATTACCGTTACACCGTAAGGAAGGTTGAGTTCGAATTTCCGGAAAATCGGACCAAAATTGCCATACAAAATGGCCGCCGTTTGTACACGAATACTGTTAAAAAATTGTATATTATTATCATGGTTGTGGACCCTTGGAGGTCACAATTTTAATTCGATTTTGATGAAACTTGAAATGCATGGTTATAACCCAAAGATCTTGGTTCCTTTCGTTATTTGCGCATATCGGATCGTAACTTCCTGAATTATGGCCCCAGATTGTCCGAAAAATCGCCTATGGTCCCTCTGGAGGTCACAATTATTATCCGATTTAAAAAAACGTTTGACTCTATCACCGTTACACCCTACGGAAGGTTGAGTTCGAATTTCGAGAAAATCGGACCATAATTGCCAGAAAAAATGGCCACCGTTTGTACGCAAACAGTGTAAAAATATGGTATATCAAAGTTGTGGAACCTGTAGAGGTCACAATTTTAATTCGATTTTGATGAAACCTGAAATGCCAATCTCGTTCCCAGAGGCAGCCGCTGAGCCGAAGGCCTCTGGCACATTAGACCGTCCATTTTTTCCAATTTTTTTCAAACCTAAGCCCCGCCCATTCTGACCTCTGATTGGTCAATCTTTTTGGGTCGATTTCTCGAAAACTAGAGGTCGGATCGTCTTTTCGTTTGTTGTAAAATAATCCTTGAGTCAAAGTCAACTCGCTAACATAAAAAAATGGATCCTAAACGAACTAATTCAAGTTTTTGTAAAGAAATATTTTTCTACGCGTGGGTATATTTTTAAGTGATTCGGTCATCCAGGCACGTACGACGCAAATAAATGAGAACTTTCGCGCGTAGGAATTACATATCATTTTCCGGGAAAATGGCTACCCCGATTCACCAGAGAAATTTCTTCAAAAATTTTTCTGGTTTCGAGATTGCTGAAATGCTTGTTTATAACCTAAAGATCTTTATTCTTTTCGATATTTGCGCATATCAAATTGTAACTTAATGAATTATGGCCTTTGATTGTAGGAAAAATCACTTTCGGTATTGCTTGTTCTGTCTATCTCTCAAACAATTATTATCTGATCTAAAAAAAAAAACTCTGATTATATTACTGTTGCACCGTAAGGAAGGTTGAGTTCGAATTTCGTGAAAATCGTACCAAAATTGCCGGATGAAATGGTCGCCGTTTGTACGCGAATAGTGTAAAAATATGGTATATCATGGTTGTGGACTCTCTACAGGTCACAATTCTTATCCGATTTTGACGAAAAGTAACATTTTTAGGTTGTGTACCGTCACACCATAATCATTGTCGGCTTCGAATTTCATGAATATCAGACTGGAACTGACCAACAAAATGGCTGCTCACAATACAGTATGAAACACAGGACTTAATGATGTAGGAAAAATCACTTTCGGTATTGCTTGTTCTCTATCCATCTCTCAAAAATGTGGGCGTATCCTGCCTGTCAGTGCCAGCCTATCTTTTTATACGCCCACATTTTCATGTGGACGTATATTGTCTCCGTCTATCCGTCCACAATTGTTTGTGAACAGTCTACAGGTCACAATTTTTATCCGATTTCAATGAAACTTAAAATATAGGTTTATCACCCTAAGATCTCGGTTCCTTTCGATATTGGCATGTATCGGACTGTAACTTCATGGGTTATGGCCCCTGATTGTACGAAATATCACGTTTTTTAGCTTGTGAACAGTGTAGAGGTCACAATTTTGAACCGATTTGGATGAAACTTGAAATGCATGTTTATAACCCAAAGATCTCGGTTCCTTTCGATATTTGCGCCAATCGGATCATAACTTCCTGAATTATGGCCCCTGATTGTCCGAGAAATCGCCCCTTTTAGCTTGTGGTCCCTCTGGAGGTCAAAATTGTTATCCGATTTAAAAAAACGTTTGATTATTAGTCTCTTTATCATCCATGCAAATATTCTACGAATATTAGTCTGAATGGGTCCTCAAAATTTGACGGAAAATAGGTCATTGTCTGGATTATCCAGTCTTTTAAGTTACCACGTACAGAATCTATCAAAACAGCTTGCTTGTCAACGATGACACTCTTTAAAATTTTGTTTGTAAAGGTTTCAATTGAAATGGTAATTTTCTCTCGTCATGAATCAGACGTATGGCTTCTCACAATCTTCTTAATTCTTCATCGTCTCTATTTTGTTTCTAATAATAGATGTGCCAAGTGAATTGTGGGATATATTTCAACCACGCTTTATAGAATCTAGCAAAATCGGCCCGGCTTCATAAGATCTAGCACTTACCGAGACTTTTAGCCAAAAGGTTCCATTGCCCATGCGTAACCAAATGTTTGTTTTTATACGCCCACATTTTCATGTGGACGTATTATGTCGTCGCCCCTGTCCGTCCGGACGTCCGTCCGTCCGTCCACAATTTGTTTGTGGACTCTCTACAGGTCACAATTCTTATCCGATTTTGACGAAACTTGAAATATAGGTTTATCCCCAAAAGATCTCGGCTGCTTTCGATATTGGCATGTATCGGATCAAAACTTCATGGATTATGGCCCCTGATTGTACGAAAAATCACGTTTTTAGCTTGTGGACTCTATAGAGGTCACAATTTTGAACCGATTTGGATGAAACTTGACATGCATGTTTGTAACCCAAAGATCTTGGTTCCTTTCGATATTTGCGGCTATCGGAATGTAATTTCCTGAATTATGGCCCCTGATTGTCCGAAAAATCACCCTTTTTAGCTTGTGGTCCCTCTGGAGGTCACAATTATTATTCGATTTAAAAAACCGTTTGATTATATCACCGTTACACCCTAAGGAAGGTTGAGTTCGAATTTCGGGAAAATCGGACGAAAATTGCCATACAAAATGGCCGCCGTTTGTACGCGAATACTGTTAAAAAATGGTATATCAAGGTTGTGGACCCTGTGGAGGTCACAATTTTGATTCGATTTTGATGAAACTTGAAATTCATGGTTATAACCCAAAGATCTTGCTTCCTTTCGATATTTGCGCATATCGGATCATAACTTCCTGAATTATGGCCCCTGATTATACACAAAATCGCCTTTTTATACGCCCACATTTTCATGTGGACGTATTATGTCGTCGCCCCTGTCCGTCCGTCCGTCCGTCCGTCCGTCCGTCCACAATTTGTTTGTGGACTCTCTACAGGTCACAATTCTTATCCGATTTTGACGAAACTTGAAATATAGGTTTATCCCCAAAAGATCTCGGCTGCTTTCGATATTGGCATGTATCGGATCAAAACTTCATGGATTATGGCCCCTGATTGTACGAAAAATCACGTTTTTAGCTTGTGGACTCTATAGAGGTCACAATTTTGAACCGATTTGGATGAAACTTGACATGCATGTTTGTAACCCAAAGATCTTGGTTCCTTTCGATATTTGCGGCTATCGGAATGTAATTTCCTGAATTATGGCCCCTGATTGTCCGAAAAATCACCCTTTTTAGCTTGTGGTCCCTCTGGAGGTCACAATTATTATTCGATTTAAAAAACCGTTTGATTATATCACCGTTACACCCTAAGGAAGGTTGAGTTCGAATTTCGGGAAAATCGGACCAAAATTGCCATACAAAATGGCCGCCGTTTGTACGCGAATACTGTTAAAAAATGGTATATCAAGGTTGTGGACCCTGTGGAGGTCACATTTTTTATTCGATTTTGATGAAACTTGAAATTCATGGTTATAACCCAAAGATCTTGGATCCTTTCGATATTTGCTCATATCGGATCGTAACTTCCTGAATTATGGCCCCTGATTATACGCAAAATCGCCTTATTTTAGCTTGTGGTCCCTCTGGTGGTCACAATTATTATCCGATTTAATAAAACGGTTGATTATATTACCGTTACACCGTAAGGAAGGTTGAGTTCGAATTTCGGGAAAATCGCACAAAAATTGCCATACAAAATGGCTGCCGTTTGTACGCGAATACTGTTAAAAAATTGTATATCATGGTTGTGGACCCTGTAGAGGTCACAATTTTAGTTCGATTTTGATAAAACTTGAAATGCATGGTTATAACCCAAAGATCTTGGTTCTTTTCGTTATTTGCGCATATCGGATTGTAACTTCCTGATTTATGGCCCCGGATTGTCCGAAAAATCGCCTATGGTCCCTCTGGAGGTCACAATTATCATCCGATTTGAAAACGTTTGACTCTATCACCGTTACACCCTACGGAAGGTTGAGTTCGAATTTCGAGAAAATTGGACCATAATTGCCAGAAAAAATGGCCGCCGTTTGTACGCAAACAGTGTAAAAATATGCTATGTCAAAGTTGTGGACCCTGTAGAGGTGACAATTTTAATTCGATTTTGATGAAACCTGAAATGCTTGTTTATAACCTAAAGATCTTTATTCTTTTTGATATTTGCGCATATCAAATTGTAACTTAATGAATTATGGCCTTTGATTGTAGGAAAAATTACTTTCGGTATTGCTTGTTCTGTCTATCTCTCGAACAATTATTATCTGATTTAAAAAAAAACTCTGATTATATTACTGTTGCACCGTAAGGAAGGTTTAATTCGAATTTCGTGAAAATCGTACCAAAATTGCTGGGCGAAATGGTCACCATTTGTACGCGAATAGTGTAAAAATATGGTATATCATGGTTGTGGACTCTCTACAGGTCACAATTCTTATCCTATTTGGACGAAAAGTAACATTTCTAGGTTGTGTACCGTCACACCATAATCATTGTCGGCTTCGAATTTCATGAATATCAGACTGGAACTGACCAACAAAATGGCTGCTCCCATACAGTATGAAATACAGGACTTAATGATGTTGGAAAAATCACTTTCGGTATTGCTTGTCCTCTATCCATCTCTCAAAAATGTGGGCGTATCCTGCCTGGCAGTGCCAGCCTATCTTTTTATGTGGTAGATTATCCAGTAATTTTCGTCAAAAATTGAGAACCGACCCAGACCCTCCGTGCGTTGAAGACTAGGGGGTTCTGGGTGACCGAGACTATTTGATTATATCACCGTTCCATGGTTATGAAGATTGAGTTCGAATTTCGTGAAAATCAGACCAAAATTGATGGACAAAATGGCCGCCGTTTGTATGCGAATAGTGTGAAAATATGTTATATCAAGGTTGTGGACCTTATAGAGGTCACAATTTTGAACTGATTTTGATGAAACTTGACATGTATGTTTATAACCCAAAGATCTTGGTTCCTTTCGATATTTGCGTCCATCGGATTGTAACTTCCTGAATTATGGCCCCTGATTGTCCGAAAAATCGCACCTCTTTAGCTTGTGGTCCCTCTGGATGCCCAGTGGATGTCAAAATTGTTATCCGATTTAAAAAAACCGTTTGATTATATCACCGTTCCATGGTTATGAAGGTTGAGTTCGAATTTATAACCCAAAGATCTTGGTTGATTTCGATATTTGCGCCCATCGGATCATAACTTCCTGAATTATGTCCCTGGATTGTCCGAAAAATCGCTTTTGTTAGCTTTTGGTTCCTCTGGAGGTCAAAATTATTATCCGATTGAAAAAAAAAACGTTTGATTATATCACCGTTACATGGTAATGAAGAGAGAGTTAGAATTTTGTGAAAATCGGACTAGAATTGACAACAAAATGGCCTCCGTTTGTACACGAATAGTGTGAAAATATGTTATATCAAGGTTGTGGACCCTATAGAGGTCACAATTTTGAAACTTGACATGTATGTTTATAACCCAAAGATCTTAGTTCCTTTCGATATTTGCACCCATCGGATCATAACTTCCTTTGATTGTCCGAAAAATCGCTTTTGTTAGCTTGTGGTCCCTCTGGAGGTCAAAATTATTATCCGATTTAAAAAACCGTTTGATTATATCACGGTTCCATGGTAATGAAGAGAGAATTTGAATTGAGTGAAAATCGGACCAGAGTTGACGAATTAAAATGGCCGCCGTCTGTACGCGAATTGTGTGAAAATGTTATATCAAGGTTGTGGACCTTATAGAGGTCACAATTTTGAACTGATTTTGATAAAACTTGAAATACATGTTTATAACCTAATGATCTTGGTTCCATTGCATATCTGCCCATATCGCATCGTAACTTCCTGAAGTATGGCCCCTGATTGTCACCCTTTTTAGCTTGTGGTCCCTCTGGAGGTCACAATTATTATCTGATTTAAAAAAACGTTTGATTATATCACAGTTACACCGTAGTTATGGGTGAGTTTGAATTATGATTTTCTGATGATTACTTAAAATGCAACAACTCTTGTTGACTGCCCGGACGATTTGGCTGCTGTGTGGGCGTATGTTTCGTTGCCTGGCAACCTATTTTTTTTTTTCAGATTACCCGACTAAAGGAGATATGACGTTTATGGCATCATAGAGAGGTCCACACACGATATCATTTATCTTATACTGGGCCTGTCTTTATATTTTGGTTTGTTGATGTTGTATAAGCTTGGCTTATGCACCAGTTTCTTTTTGTAATACCATGAGGAGTGAGGACTTCCATGGTGAATTGTTAGGTCTTATTTGGTTGAAAGTTGTAGACATGGGGAGTAATTAAATTGGAATATATTAATATATGGCACTGACTAATCTCACATCTCGTTTAGGCTACTAATATTTTTTTTTATTTTTTTTATTTTTTTTTTTTTGCATGTTTTTCTCTTTTTGCACCATTTTGCATTTTCTAAGTAAGGGGTGCTTATATTAATATATTCTGATATTTGGTTTATCTTAGATTTTTAATGCTTTTAACTTATATTGCAAATTTCTCCTGAGGGTCCAGTACAGATAATGGGATATAACGTGTTTCTATGATGAGCTTAGATGTATGTTGATAGTGGGGGTCTAGAGAGTTACGGATTCAGGTGAGTTATGCATCACCATTGGTAGTTTTTACTATTTTATAGATAATCTTGTATAATGTGTTTCTATGATAAACTTAGATTGTTGATAGTGGAATCCAGGGAACATACAGGTATGTTATTATGTATATCTGGTCTAAATTATTATAACTTTAAAATATGCTGTCTGGTTTGTTTTTTTATCAGTGCATAAAGAGATTGATTGAAAAGATTTCTAATTATGAGCATTAAGTTTGCTAAAACAAAAAGGAGAGGGGGGGGCTAGACTGCACATGTACTAATCGCTTTCTCCCCATACATGTTTCAGGGTCCTGTCTGGATAGATATGGCAGAGGAGGCAGATTGGCAGAGGAGGAGCACCAAAATAATGGGTGATTGTTTGTCAGAAGGCAAGTATATGTTTCTGACACATACTTCAGACCGTTTGTGGACAAGACTGCACATGTACTAATCTTTCTCCCCCATGTTTGTTTCAGGGGCCAGTCTGGATAGATATGGTGCTACAGATTGATGGATAGAGAGTGGTGAATGCAGTGGTACAGATTGTTGGATGTAGGAATGGCAGATGAGGATTTTAGAAGGCAAGTACATGTTTCTGACAAACATACTTCAATACGGTTGTGGACTCCCTCTCTCTTTCTCTCTCGATGTCTTTATGAAAGTAATATTCAAAAGTGTATTTTCGTAGTGCAAATTTGGATATTTAAACAGGATAATCTTATGTAGCCACCTTGCTCTTGGCGTGTGTATAATTGTTCTATATAAAGATATATTTAGATACATGTTCTAGAAGAATTATTTTTATAAGAAATAAATGACGAAGTGGATGTTTGCCACAGGGAATTTGGTAAAATGGATCTAAAAATGACACTTTTAAATAAGTTCAATCTTGTCCTCCATTTAGATATAAAAATAGTTTTAGTTGACGTTACAAGAGTGGGGTAGCTTATTTTGTTTGAAATTCCCATGCCACTTCTTTTCTGGAGTTCACATAGACTACATTTGTGAGCTTATGTGTGTAATTCACTGTTGTGACTTAAATAAAAACATTAACAACCCATACATGCTTTTTCTGGCATGTCAGTGATGCAGGACGAAGGGGCTGACAAGGACAGCTGTCTAGTTGTTCTGATGGGACAAAAAACCAAGGTCCCATGTACACATTGGCGTGCACGTAAAAGATCCCTTGGCAGTTGGAATTCAGAATTAGAGTAGGCTGTAGCGCCACTGTCCGGGCAAAACATTGGGACCTTATACCCCATTTCATTTCGTTTTGTTTCCATACATGCTTGTTGATTAAACCATTCCTTTGTCTGGGTGGTACTGCAAATTAAAGAGTCTTTGGCTGTTGAAACGTAACTTTGGCAAAATAATGCTTGGTGGTATAAATACAAAATATAAAACTGTTTTACATTTTACAGGACCACAGATGAAGGCGTCAAATGATTCATTTCATGATGATCGCAACGGGTATAGAAGACAGACATGGTAATTCACTCTTTTTGAATTGCTTTGTTTGTGGTCTCTGAGTACGATGTCTTGTCCGTATTTTTGTTTGTGTGGTGCAGTCCGCCTGCAATGGGTTAGTGTGTGCACGTTGTATCATAAGGTCTGTCATTGAGTCAGCTGGCGTGGTTTCTATTCCCTTGTTGTATGTGACAAGGAGCAAGGTCGTATGTCTAACCTCATGGGTTTTTTCCGGTTCCACCGGTTTCCTCCCACTGGACTAGTGTGCCGCGTTTCGACCTCTAGCTGGCCGGTCACCTCTGGCTTGCGGCTGTGGTTTCGATCCCTGGTGTGAGCGTATGTGGCATGGAGATAGGGGCGCCTTCTCAACCTCGTGGGTTTCCTCGGGGCACTCCGTTTTCCTCCCACTGGTAAAGACCCCTACGTGCAAGCGAATTATTGAAATAAATTGAACCGAATGTTAGTCCCGAAATGACCTAGTTTGTGTAAAGTTTACGTTAAACACCGTTACTCTCTGTCCTTATCTTGTAATTACAAGATAGTCAGAATATGATTGACCCTTATGGTCTTCCATAGCTATGAGATATTCAGCTTGAATAGGGAAATTCTAGATTGGCAATAACAGGTTTCTGTATATATATTTATTGTTTGCACCGGATATAATTCCTAAATTCTTAATTGGTCCATTTAATATGTACAGTAAATGGCATTCTGTTGACAGGTTTGAAACACATTTTAATATAGGAGTCCTTGGAAACCGTGACTTTTAGTGGGGATTGAAGTGTAAAGCTACTTGAGGGATCGAGTCTACTTGTTATGTCTGAGTTAGAAAGATTAACATGTCATAACTTCATCACCCAATCGAACAGACTGAAGATGTTTATAGTGAGGCAGGTTCTTCAAGTTATTATCTGCAGATGAGATTTGGTTGTAATGGTTGTAGGCTGCAGACTCAACATTACAAACACATCCATCTGGGACTTTCGTTCTTTTTACACATACCAGAGAGGGTTTATGACATTGTTAATCTAACAGGATTCTGACTGATTTACATCTAGGATATATACTCGAGACTTCTGACTCGCTTCTATTGGGTTTTCTGGTGTGCACACCTCATTCATTGGTCCTCGACGAAGCCAGTTATCCTTGATGACTTGTGGTTGGCCACCCAGTCATCTCTGATGGGCTTCTGGTACAGATCAGAAGAAGATTCATTAAAACTCACGCTTTGGTTCTTCGACGAGACCAGTTATCTTTGATGACTTGTGGTTGGCCACCCAGTTATCTCTGATGACTGGTAGTTGGCAGTCCATATTAGACTATGGGCTTCTGGTACAGATCAGAAGAAGATTCATTAAAACTCACGCTTTGGTTCTTCGACGAGACCAGTTATCTTTGATGACTTGTGGTTGGCCACCCAGTTATCTCTGATGACTGGTAGTTGGCAGTCCATATTAGGCTATGGGCTTCTGGTACAGATAAGAAGATTCATCAAAGGTCACACATTAGCTGATGATATATAGGCAGTCTGCTTCATTTCTTTAGAACATAACATTTGGGGTTGTTCCATCATGTATTTTAAACCGATATCCTCACTAAAAGTCTATCAAATCACTTCCCTGTGTAAAGGTGTGTCCAAAACCTGTTAGCTCATTTTTCTTTACTGTAACATTTTGATGGGTTCGTTTGTAATTTGGATTTAACTATTGGTATATATATACAGAAACCTGTTATTGCCAATCTAGAATTTCCCTATTCAAGCTGAATATCTCATAGCTATGGAAGACCATAAGGGTCAATCATATTCTGACTATCTTGTAATTACAAGATAAGGACAGAGAGATACAGTGTTTAACGTAAACTTTACACAAACTAGGTCATTTCGGGACTAACATTCGGTTCAATTTATTTCAATAATTCGCTTGCACGTAGGGGTCTTTACCAGTGGGAGGAAAACGGAGTGCCCCGAGGAAACCCACTAGGTTGAGAAGGCGCCCCTATTTCCCTGCCACATACGCTCACACCAGGGATTGAAACCACAGCCGCAAGCCAGAGGTGACCGGCCAGCTAGAGGTCGAAACGCGGCACACTAGTCCAGTGGGAGGAAACCGGTGGAACTGGAAAAAACCCATGAGGTTAGACATACGACCTTGCTCCTTGTCACATACAACAAGGGAATAGAAACCACGCCAGCTGACTCAATGACAGACCTTATGATACAACGTGCACACACTAACCTATTGCAGGGGGACTGCACCACACAAACAAATATACGGACAAGACATCGTTTGGATAGCCAACTTTCAATACTGACGCCTCATATGTACATCTTGTTTTTTGGTGTATTAGGCATATGAGAAGATAAGATGCAGGGCACATTTTGCAGATGGACCGCATTTCTATATAATTTGTGTTTAAAAGTTGGATTCCACATATACATTTATAAATGTTTAAATTGTTCTGTTCGGTGTTGCTGCTGGCTCTTCTCTCTTTTCAGGTAACTTTACTTGGGAAGAGTTATCCACAACAAGAAAAACTTTATCAGGCTGCAGACTATGATTTGCAGCATTAAAATGACTTGAAATTTTAATTGTATTTAAATAATCATATGAATAGTTTTTAACATGTATGTAAATAATCTACGGGTCTAGCTATGTGGTTTTTACCGCGAGAACTTCGCTTTTCCACATAAAGTAAGCAGATTTTTTTCCCAACGGGTTTTTTTTTAACTACATTGATGACACCAAACATCAATCAGCTGGACCTCCTGTTGTAACTTGTTTTTATTATGCCCTCCCTTCTCAGTCCAATTCTTATGTTTGAATTTTACCACCATGTTTTAAAGTGACATTTTTATATACATGTACAAGAACTTGTTATTTTTATATTTTTACCAATTTTCTTTAAGCCTTGATATGTAAATTACTTATTTAATCAACTTGTCCAAAATATTATATTATAATGTATTGGACAAATTAGTTATTGCACATTATGAGCGAGACATTAAGTAATATATTTTAACAAAAAGAGGGCCGCACAGCCCGGGTGTTTTTACAATATATAACGCAATGTCTTAAGCTCGAGACTATTAAACAACTTAAAATACAGGGTGACGTGACTGACATCACATCTGTATTTTAATTATTTTTTTTATATGCCTAATATTAAACAATAATAATATTTTTTTATATGCCCATATTTCATGTTACAGAACAAAATTCTAAATTTTTCTTTTTCCTAAACTTGGAATGTAAACCGTTATGGGAATTTGAATGGGGCAAAAATATTTCGAAATTTTCGACATACAAACATGATGTTATTTGGGGTAGGGGATTTTGTCTGTGGGTCCGTCGTGCTGTAGGTCAAAAATTTAAATTTTCCCTTTTCCCTAAATTTGGTACATACCTGTTTATGGTAATTTGAATGGGGTCAAAATCATTTCGAAATTTTCGAGAAACAAGCGTGTGGGTGGGGAGGAGGAGATGTTTATAATGTTTTTGCTTCCAACCCCATTTCATTTTTTTTTAATATCTATACCGACATATTTTGAAATATTGTTTAATGTTGGGCAAGTGACAATTCATCAGTTAAAATAGATTATATTATTTCTTAATCATATATTACGCATAGATAAGAGATATTGATTTTTATATTCGTATTTCGCATTGAAATTGTTTTTGTTTCTGTGAACTAAATACCTACGTTAAATTAGACACATAATAATCTTACTGCATAAAAAAGTCGTAGAACTGATGTCTACTGTTATAATTGTTCATTTATATTATATGCATGATTTTTTTTTTGTTTTACAATATAAGGTCAATAGTGAGTAAACACTACGGGAGTTAGGGTTGAGTAGCCGGCTTTCAATACTGACCACTCATATCTACATCTTGAATTAATTATTTACTTATAGATAAGAGATTATTTCCCTAATTTTTATACATTATTTAGTTTTTTTACACGCCCATATTAAACAATAATTAGTTATTTTTATATGCCCATATTTTATTTTACAGAACAAAATTCTAAATTTTCCTTTTTCCTAAACCTGGAATGTAAACCGTTATGGGAATTTGAATGGGGTCAAAATTGTTTGGAAATTTTCGACATACCAACATGATGTTATGGGAGGTAGGGGATTTTGTCTGTGGGTCCGTCGTGCTGTAGGTCAAAAATTTAAATTTTCCCTTTTCCCTAAACTTGGAACATACCTGTTTATGGTAATTTGAATGGGGTCAATTCATTTCGAAATATTCGACATACAAATAATCTAAGGGGAAGGTGGTGGGGTCGAGATCTTTATATTTTTTCATGCAACCATTTATTATTTTTTTTACCTATACCCTCATATTTTAAAATGTTTAATATGGGCCAACTGATAATTCAGCAGTCGCTATAGATTATATTATTTCTTAATCAATTATTTACTTATACATTAGATGTTTTCATTTATATTCGTATTTCAATATATCTGATGTTAAATTACACAAATTATTATATTGTTATTGCCAAAATAGGATTTCTTTAAAAAGTTGTAGGACTGATGTCTACTGTTATAATTGTTCATGATTATGTGTTTTATAATGTAAGCTCCCTTTTCGGGAAAAACCCTACCTCCCCCTTCTTAGATGTGATTTAAAGTTAGGTAGCTGCCTCTTAATACTGACCGAAATATCTACATCTTTGTTTCAAATAAGTATATACTATCATATGATAAAAAAAACAGTCACTGAGATTGTCAAAAAGAAGCTACAAAGATTGATATAAATATTCAAATTTATATTATTGTCAGTTGAATTTAGGTAACTGGATCAAAATTCAAATAATTCTTCAGTTGAGATTATATTATTTCTTAATCATACTTACAGATAAGAGAATTTGATTTAGATACGTATTTATGTAATTATTGTACATTAGTTTTTTTTCTGTAATTATTGTACATTAGTTATATTTATAGGCCTATATTAAACAATAATTTGATTTATTTTGTACGCCCATATTTCATGTTACAGAACAAAATTCTAAATTTTCTATTTTCCTAAACTTGGTATGTAAACCGTTATGGGAATTTGAATGGGGTCAAAATTATTTCGAAATTTTCGACATAACATGATGATATGGGTCATGGGGGTAGGGGATTTTGTCCGTGGGTCCGTCATGCTGTAGGTCAAAAATTTAAATTTTCCCTTTTCCCTAAACTTGGAACATACTAGTTTATGGTAATTTGAATGGGGTCAATTCATTTCGAAATATTCGACATACAAATAATCTAAGGGGAAGGTGGTGGGGTCGAGATTTTTATATTTTTTCATGCAACCATTTATTATTTTTTTTTACCTATACCCACATATTTTAAAATATTGTTTAATGTGGGCCAACTGGTAAATTCATCAGTCGCTATAGATTATATTATTTCTTAATCAATTATTTACTTATAGATTAGAGGTTTTCATTTATATTCGTATTTCAATATATCTGATGTTAAATTACACAAATTTTTATCTTGTTATTGCCAAAAAAATTTTTTTTAAAAAAGTTGTAGGACTGATGTCTACTGTTATAATTGTTCATGATTATGTGTTTTATAATGTAAGCTCCCTTTTCGGGAAAAACCATACCTCCCCCTTCTTAGATGTGATTTAAAGTTAGGTAGCTGCCTCTTAATACTGACTGAAATATCTACATCTTTGTTTCAAATAAGTATATACTATAATATGATAAAAAACAGTCACTGAGATTGTCAAAAAAAGCTACAAAGATTGACATAAATATTCACGTTTATATTATTGTCAGTTGTATTTAGGTAACCGGATCAAAATTCAAATAATTCTTCAGTTGAGATTATATTATTTCTTAATCATACTTACAGATAAGAAAATTTGATTTAGATACGTATTTATGTAATTATTGTACATTAGTTTTTTTTCTGTAATTATTGTACATTAATTATATTTATAGGCCTATATTAAACAATAATTTGATTTATTTTGTACGCCCATATTTCATGTTACAGAACAAAATTCTAAATTTTCTATTTTCCTAAACTTGGTATGTAAACCGTTATGGGAATTTGAATGGGGTCAAAATTATTTCGAAATTTTCGACATAACATGATGATATGGGTCATGGGGGTAGGGGATTTTGTCTGTGGGTCCGTCATGCTGTAGGTCCAAAATTTAAATTTTCCCTTTTCCCTAAATTTGGAACATACCCATTTATGGTAATTTGAATGGGGTCAATTCATTTCGAAACTTTCGACAAACAAACTTGTTGGGTTGGGGCGGGGTCAAGGATTTTTGTGTCCAACCTCATTTAATATTTTCTTATCAGTACCGCAGTAGCGACATAATATTGTTTAATGTGGGCCAATTCATATATTTTTTCTAAATCAATTATATACTTATAGATGTAGTCAAAAATTGTTCACAAATAAAATATTTTACCAGCTTTGTTTTTACAGAATCTGTGATTTTGCTCTAGCAAGCTACTCCTTAAAGATACATTATGGGAAATTAGAGTTGACAGTTCTCACTATAATAGTTAAAAAATACATAATTTAAGGAAATCGGCTGAACTGGACCCAATTTCCATATCTGCCCCCTCCCCTGCGCCCTTCGTGATATAAATTTTCACATGTTTCTACAGTTGTATGTTGTCTTGTATAACTTTATCCAGGTTAAAATTCTAAATTTTCCACTTTCTAATTTGGGGCATACTAACTTTATGCAGCCAAATAATGATTATTTTGAAACTTTCGACATACCAGCATATTCATCAAAATTTCTTATGTCTCACAAACACCATAGATATGGAAAGGGAACATCCCATTTCATCCATCTATGGTGTTTGCGAGACGCACATGAAATTTTGATGAATATTTATTTTTAAATTATCAAAACATTTTATGATAAATTAGACAAATGTTTTATGATACATTGTAGAAACATGATTTATTTTTTCATACACCCATATTTTATAACTATTCTTGTGTGGTGTAAGCAATTTTAATTTCAGTGTATCGCTAATGGTCATTAATAAATTTGTTATATGCATGATTTTGTAAAGTGATATATTGTATTTTTGAAAATTGTCAGAATAATTAATGTTTTTATGGAAATAAATATTCACATATGTATATTGTTGTCTATTTTCTTGGGGATCCTAATATGTCATATAAAAGAGAATTAAGTCAAAATTCTAAAAACTTTCAAATAACCTAATATCAGAGAGTTTAATATATTTTTTGATATTATTTTTCACAAAGTGTTTCTACAGGTTGTATGTTGTCTTGCGGAACTTAATCCAGGTTAAAATTCTAAATTTTCTATTACCTAAACTTGGGACATACAAGCTTTATGGGACTTTGAATGTGGTCCGAAAAAATCTGCCCCCCCCCCCCCAATAGCGAAGTGCCCCTTCTATCACCCCTAGGTCACTTTGATATAACCCGGAAACTGATGTTTTAGTTTCACTGATGTAATAATAATCAGATGTACAGGAAATTTTAATCAAACGAAACAAAGACAAAAATAATGGTTTAAGTTTCGTTTTTAATGATGGGATATCAGTCGGCCTATCTCTAGAGCAATTGATAACCGCATGCATGATCAATGGCAGAGGACGAGTTGGTGGCGCTAAGGCCCGGTCACATGGCTTATAGTCTTTAATTCACCGCATTTTCTCACCAAGGGCTGCCAGACAGGATACGCCCACCATTTGCAAGAGATGGATAGAGAATACGCGAAAAATCAGGGGCCATAATCTAAGAACCTTAAAAGGTCTGAAATGCATGAATATTGAATGGGACTGAAATCTCTCGGATATAAAGATATTTTAAGTTTCATCTAAATCGGACAAAAAATGTAACGTCGAGAGAGAGAAATGGGGTTTAGCGTCCACTCGACACAAACTAGGTCATTTTGGGACTAACATATGGTTGCAATTTTATTTCAATAATTCGCTTGTGTGTAGGGGTCTTTAGCAGTGGGAGGAACCCAGAGGACCCGGAAAAATGTTAATCATTGACTCAGTCAAGACATTCACCAGATGAACATCTACATCAAGTTCAAACATTCCACCTCAATTAAAAGCAGAGTTGTTATGTTCCAAAGTGATCAGTCAAATTGCTTATCGCTCCTAAGCCTAAGCAGAAAATTCTCACCATCACACTTAGTCAAGGTAATAACATAATGAATGTATATTTGGAGATTCGGTGCTCTCACTTCATTATTACCAAAGTTATTGTGCCCCAAAGCATCAACCAATCAGACTGCTTATCTTTGCTTACCGTTAGCAGACAATGCTCATCGTCGAACTCCATCAAAGCATCGACCTAATAAAGTCTCGGCCAATTTAATTGCTTATCGCTCTGCTTATCCTGAGCAGAAAATGCTCATTGTCGAACTTAGTCAAGGTACTGGTGTAATGAAACTATACACCAAGTTTCATCACTCTGACTTAATTAGAACCAAAGTTATATCATCAACCAATCAAATTACCCTGGACAGAAAATGCTCACCTTCGACTCCATCAAGGTATTGACCCAATAAACACCTACACCAAGTTTGAATATTTCAACTCAATTAGAAAAAAGAGTTATTGTGTCCCCAAAAGTGTGACGGACAGATGGACCCATTTGAAAGGCGGGGGACAAAAAAACTAAATATATTGAACCATGTGTTAGTACCGAAATGACCTAGTTTTTGCCGAGTGGACATGAAACATTTCTCTCTCCCACCCTATAGATGTATCAATTGCAGGTATCAATTTTTATGTATTTTTCATCCCTGATAATATGTCTTAAAGCCCCAATAACACTCTTGTTGTAACTGAAAAATATGTCCCAATCTTCATTCTGGTCAACAAATCGTATTATTTTAGAATATTCCAATTAATCTTAACACACCTAATTTAAAAAATTGGAAAAATTCAACCAATTGATTTGAAAAGTCTAACGTAAACCTTTTCAAATTTGATTTGAATTTAAAAATTTTTCCAACCCTCTGGACAAATAAAATAGGTTGTAATGGATAATTTACACAACAGGTAGGACATTTAAACATCTAGTACTTAGAATAAGGGTATTATTTATTTTCTGGAGCTACAAAGCCAGCAAGAATGTTATCGTCCCTTTAACTAGAATGTGGAAGGCTTTGCAAACCCGAAAAAAAGAGAAAGAGAGAGAGAGAAATGGGGTTTAACATCCACACAAACTAGGTCATATCAGGACAAGCATGGTTTTTTAATATTATTACAATAATATGCTTGCACATAACGTATATACAGGTCTTTAGCAGTAGGGGAAACCAGATGACCCGGAGAAAACCCACGAGGTTGGACAGGCGATCCTACACCTTGTCACGTAGGGGCCTACAAATGGGAATTCGATACAGTGCGCACATGCTAACCATTCAGTCATCCACTCACCCACCATCCCCCACCCACCACCGAAAAGGTGGTGGGTGATTTTATATGGCAAGTACATGTTTTTGACAGACATTCAGACCGTTTGTGGAGTAGACTGCACATGTACTAATCTTTCTCCTGCATGCATGTTTCAGGGTCCTGACTGGATAGATATGGTGCTACAGATTGATGGATAGAATGGTGAATGCAGTGGAACAGATTGTTGGATGTAGGAATGGCAGATGAGGATTTTAGCAGGCAAGTACATGTTTCTGACAGACATACTTCAATGCGGTTGTGGACTCCCTCTCTCTTTCTTTCTCGATGTCTTTATTAAAGTAATAGCCAAAAGTGTATTTTTGTAGCGCAAATTTGGATATTTAAACAGGACGATGTTATCTGTTATGTAGCTACCTTGCTCTTGGCGTGTGTATAATTGTTCTATATAAAGATATATTTAGATACATGTTCTAGAAGTATTATTTTTATAGGAAATAAATGACGAAGTGGATGTTTGCCACAGGGAATTCGGTAAAATGGATCTAAATATGACACTTTTAAATAAGTTCAATCTAGTCCACCATTTAGATATAAAAATAGTTTTAATTGACGTTACACGAGAGGGGTAGCTTATTTTGTTAGAAATTCCCATGCCACTTCTTTCCTGGAGCTCACATAGACTACTTCTTGTGTGTTATGTGTGTAATTCACTGTTGTGACTTAATTTAAAACATTAACAACCCATACATGCTTTTTCTGGCGTGGTTTTCCCCTTATCAGTGATGTAGGATTTAGAGCCTGACAAGGACAACTTTCTAGTTCTGATGGGACGAAAAACTGAGGTCCATTGTACACATTGGCGTGCACAATAAAGGGTCCATTGGCAGTTGGAATTCGGAATTAGAGTAGGCCGTAGTGCCACTGCCTGGGCAAAATTTTCCTCTTAGCACACTGTATGGTGTATGCTCGTCTTCATTAGCCCATTTCATTTCGTTTTGTTTCCATACATGCTTGTTGATTAAACCATTCCTTTGTCCGGGCGGTACTGCAAATTAAAGTCTTTGGCTGTTGAAACGTAACTTTGGCAAAATAAGGCTTGGTGGTATAAATACAAAATATAAAACTGTTTTACATTTTACAGGACCACAGATGAAGGCATCAAAAGATTTATTTCATGATGGTCACAACAGGCATAGAAAGTATGGTAATTTATTTATTATAGCATTTAAGGCCTGCATTAGGTTAGCTCATGCACGTTGTATCTTAAAGTCTGTCATTGAGTCAGCTGGCGTGGTTTCTATTCCCTTGTTGTATGTCTAACCTCATGGGTTTTTTCCGGGTCCACCGGAATCCTCCCACTGATAAAGACCCCTACGCGCAAGCAAATTATTGAAATAGTTTGTGTCAAGTGGATGTTAAACACCGTATCTCTCTGTCCTTATCTTGTAATTACAAGATAGTCAGAATATGACTGACCCTAATTGTCTTCCATAGCTATGAGATATTCAGCTTGAACTGGGAAATTCTAAATTGGCAATAACAGGTTTCTGTATGTATATGTTGTTTGCACCGGATATAATTCCTAAATTCTTCATTGGTCCGTCTAATATGCACAGTAAATGGCATTCTGTTGACAAGTTTGAAACACATTTTAATATAGGAGTCCTTGGAAACATTGACTTTTAGTGGGGATTGAGGTGTAAAGCTACTTGAGGGATTGAGTCTACTTGTTATGTCTAGGCTAGATAGATTTACTTCCTTACCCAGTCGAAACAACAGACTGAAGATGTTTATCTCTTTCATAATTTCATATACAACATTGTTGTCTTCTGGCTACTAGCCAAACAACAGATTTCTGATGTGCACACCTCATTCATTGGTCCTCGACGAGACCAGTTATCTTTGATGACTTGTGGTTGGCCACCCAGTTATCTCTGGTGACTGGTAGTTGGCAGTCCATATTAGGCTATGGGCTTCTGGTACAGATCAGAAGAAGATTCATTAAAACTTACGCTTTGGTTCTTCGACGAGACCAGTTATCTTTGATGACTTGTGGTTGGCCACCCAGTTATCTCTGATACTGGTAGTTGCCATTCCATATTAGGCTATGGGCTTCTGGTACAGATCAGAAGAAGATTCATTAAAACTTGCGCATTGGTCCTCTACGAGACCAGTTATCCTGGATGACTTGTGGTTGGCCACCCAGTTATCTCTGGTGACTGGTAGTTGGCAGTCCATATTAGGCTATGGGCTTCTGGTACAGATCAGAAGAAGATTCATTAAAACTCACGCTTTGGTCCTCCACGAGACCAGTTATCTTTGATGACTTGTGGTTGGCCACCCAGTTATCTCTGATGACTGGTAGTTGGCAGTCCATATTAGGCTATGGGCTTCTGCTACAGATAAGAAGATTCATCAAAACTCACACATTAGCTGACGATATATAGGCAGTCTGCTTCATTTCTCTAGAACATAACATTTGGGGTTCTTCCATCATGTAGTTTAAACCAATATCCTCACTAAAAGTCTATCAAATCACTTCCCTATGTAAAGGTGTGTCCAAAACCTGTTTCTTTACAGTAACTTTTTGATGGGTTCGTTTGTAATTTGGATTTAACTATTGTTATATCGCCAACGGTCATCAATTTATATGCTTATAATCTTGTTACTGCCAAAATAGTATTTTTCTAATGAAGTTGTAAAACTGGTGTCATGTCTACACAGTTAATTGTTCGTGTTTTTCAATATTTGCTGGGGGGTTGGGTGGTCGAATGGTTAGCATGTGCGCACTGTATCATAAAGCCTATCATTGAGTCAACTGGCCTGGTTTCAAATCCCTGGTTGTATGTGACAAGGAGTAGAGTCACCTGTCCAACCTCGTGGGTTTTCTCTGGGTCCTCCAACTGCTAAAGACTCCTACGCAAAAGCGAATTATTGAAATAAAATTAAACCACATGTTAGTCCCGAAATGACCTAGCTAGTATCAAGTGTACATTAAACCCCATTTCTCTCTCTTATTACCGGTATATGCTTGTTTGCTTTATACTATAATATGATGATACCAGTCTGTAGACATTGCCACAAAAGCCCACAAAGATTGACAAAAATATTCACATGTTTATATTATTGTCAGTGTGTTGGGGTAAATAATACTTTCAAAATGCCAGAAAAGCCGACAAAGATTGACAAAAATATTCACATGTGTCAGTGTGTTGGGGGAAAATAATACTTTCAAAATTCAAATAATCCAGCTGTTGAATAGTCTATATTATTTCTTAATCATTTATTTACTTATAGATAAGAGATTATGATTTGTATTTCCCTAATTATTATACATTATTTAGTTCTTTTTATAGGCCTATATTAAACAATAATTAGATATTTTCATATGCCCATATTTCATTTTACAGAACAAAATTCTAAATTTTTACATTTTCCTAAACTTGGAATGTAAACCGTCATGGGAATTTGAATGGGGTCAAAATTGTTTGGAAATTTTCGACATACAAACATGACGTGATATGGGGGAGGGAAGATGTATTATGTCTGTCTGTCCATCATGCTACAGGTCCAAAATACAAATTTTCCCTTTTTCCTAAACTTGGAACATACTAGTTTATGGTAATTTGAATGGGGCCATCTTTTCTAAATTTTCGACATAACAAATAATATAAGGGTGAGGTGGTGGGGTCAAGATTTTTTTTTTTTTTCACGCAACCTTTTATTATTTTTTTTTACCTATACCCACATATTTCAAAATATTGTTTAATGTGGGCCAACTGATAATTCATCAGTTGAATTAAATTATATTATTTCTTAATCAATTATATATACTTATACATATGTAGATTAGAGGTTTTCATTTATATTCCTATTTCATTATCCTGTTTCAAATAAGTACGTAATATGATATAGAGATTTTCAGAAAAGCCTACAAAGTTCGATATAAATATTCACATGCTTTTATTGTCAGTATTTGGGTAACATAACCCAACCATTTATTGATATTGATAGTGCATATAAATCTGTATAATTTCTCGGAGCAGAACAGTAGGACGTTAAAGTTAAACCACATTTCTATATAATTTGTTTAAAAGTTTGATTCTACATATAACTTTATAAATGGTTAAGTTGTTCTGTTTGGTGTTGCTGCTGGCTCTTCTTTCTCTTTTCAGGTAACTTAACTTGGAAAGAGTCTTCCACAACGAGAAAAACTTTAAACGGACTGCAGACTTTGAATTGAAACATTGAAATGACTTGAAATCTAAATAATCGCACGAATATTTTTTAATATGTATGTAAATAATCTATGGGTCCAGCTATGTGGTTTTTACGGCGAGAACTTCGCTTTTCCACATAAAGTAAGCAGATTTTTTTCCCAACGGGTTTTTTTTTACTTGAGTGGACGTTAAACCCCATTTCTCTCTCTCTCTCTCTCTCTCTTTTGAATGTTACATGATATATCCTTCCGCCGGTCGCTGCACAAGTTACGATCCAGCTGAAGTTGAAATGACATGATTTCATATGATTTACTTTCGTATCACTCACATCTCGCGCTAAAAATAGTTTCCGGTAAATGCTCAAACCCAAAGGTTTTCTAGTGAACTTTTGATTCGAAGGATCATTAATACGCAATTCATGCAACAAACCGATGCCTAATTGTCGAGAAATCGGCAGTAATTCTTACAAACAAATCCAGCCAATCAGAATTAAGCCACAGGGCGGCGATTAGGAACCAATCTGACCTTGATTAATGGCCGGCAAGTTTTACCAGAGAAAAACGAAGGTTAGACTTATCTCATTCGGCAATCCTCAACAGATTCCGGTTCCAGGCCTACATCTAGATTTCGGAATCTGTCGAGCGACATGCTGAGTGAGAACTGAGACTTATCTCTGGGATCCAGATTGGGTGACCTCATGGGTGACCTTCACCTGTCATGTCAAGGCGTGCGTTATGGTTCTTAATTCCCACCTACAAATACATTAATATTTCCGCCTTAATAGCTAATGATAGCTCCTCCCCCTTTTTGGGTGTTGTGTAAGGTAGAATATCTAGCGCCCACCTGGTCAGAGCGCAGTAGCATTCATTACGGGAGGACGTCTTTTTCTTGGTGGAACTTTTCAGAATTTCGGTTAGAAGCGATGGTATTTGATTACACTCTTAAAATAAACGTAACATTGATAAGACATTCTGACTTATAAAGAATCAAGAAGTAAGCGTGTTAGAAGTAAGCGCATTAGAAGTCCAGTAAGCGCGTTAAGGCCCTGGGAAACCCTTTCGTTGGAGCTTCTCCCAGAATAGCACATCAGAGAAAAGAGAGAAATGGGGTTTAACGTCCACTCGACACAAACTAGGTCATTTCGGGACTAACATAATCCTGAAAAAAAACACGAGGTTAGACAGGCGACCCTACTCTTTGTCACGTAGCCTACAACCCGTGATTCGAAACCACGAATAGCAAATGACAGACAGTGATTATAACGATTTCCCGCCTTTAATTTTAGCATCATTTGGTTAATATTTAGCCATTTAGAGCCTAGCTTTGAGATCTTGTGAGGTTCGCCGTGGGCAACCGTCTCAGTACATAAGTGTTTTTGACCTGTTATCAATATGGAATGTTTTAGCTCGTTCGTTTTGAATGATCGGACAAATTTTTAGCTTTGACCAATAAAAAATGAATACAAGTAATAAATATGTTGTTATTTATTTACTATTAAATCAAATAAATATGTTGTGAATCTTGGTTACAAATAGTCATCCTTATTACATGAACAATTTATTAAACAATTTATCACAACAATTTTTAATGCCCCTCTTTATTGGCCACATTTCTTCAAAAGTTGTTTGGTGTGTATGTCTGTCGTTTTAACTTTCCTTCTGAGACCATTTTCATCTGAATTGGCAAGACGCTGGCTCGCTAGACTGGGGGTCGTGAGTTCGATCTCTGCATTGGCCGAGAAAGTTGATCCCGATTTTCCGGCGTGGTTTCCCCATGTCAATGGGGCAGGACGGAGGGTACTCGGACAAGAACGGCAGTCGTTCGGATGGGACGAAAAACTTTAGATCCCGTATTGGCGTGCACGTAAAAAATCCCTTGGCTGTTGGAATTCGATATATATAAGAGTAAACCGTAGCGCCGCTGCCCGGGCAAAATTTTCCTCATAGCACACTGTAAGGCGTATACTCGTCTTCATTAGCCCAGTTTAGGAGCAGAACAGTAGAACGTTAAACCCCATGGCATTTCATTTCATTTTCATCTGTATTGGCAACTGGTTGGCCTCCTTGTAGCCTCTAAAGGTTTCAACATAAATAAAATTGTCTACGATATCCTCCCCGGTGGAATTCGGATGTTAAACTCCAGAAACAAACGAAATAAAATTGTAGATCGTCCTTCTGAAAGGGCTGGGATAATCATAAGGGGGATGGGATCAGAAACATGTTGTCTTGTTATGTAATTAGATTATTTTAAACTATTTGGCCTGTGTTGTTGCGATCAACTGGAAGATATATCAGAAATAATCAGCTTGTTGGTTTCAACAATTCAGAAAAAAAAAAATTCTGAAAGACCAATAGGCCTACACATTTTTATATTCATCAAACTCGATTTTGAAATCAGCTGTTAAAATCATTTTACTAAGCATAATTATTTTGATAAACAGCCAACTTAAATTATAAAGGAATGAAAATTGTAGATTTGAAAATCTACTGACTTTTTAAATGGCATAAATAGTGGAAATATGTACACATAAGGAAGTAATCTATTATCTGTCTAAAAATGCATAAAATGTTGCCATGTTTTTTGGACAGGGTGTAGGTGATATGGTCCAGGTTGGGGAACAAAAGTTGCTTCATAAACAGAACCAAATTCATTCCTATAGGACACAGATCACCAAAAAATTCCAAGTTAACGAATGTAGTTCTGTGCTAAAAAAAAAGTCTAATTTTCCCTAATTTTTTTTCCTTTTTCAGGCGTTTTGGTGGGGTTTTTTTAGGTGTGGAATTGTTGGGAAGGTTTTGAATTTTGAATATTTTGCCAGTTTGAGTGGAAAAAGAGGATATTTGTGCGGAAGAATAACATGGGTCTTGAAAGACGGCTCACATTGAACCGGAAGTAAAGAATTGACCCCAGTCTACTTTAACTTTTATTGATATGAGATTTTCATGGTGAACCTCATACATGCTTCTGAGGAGATGACTGCCAGGTGTTGTTCTTTATGCCTTGTGAAGGAATTTAGCTCAACGAATATTGTGGAAAGAGTTATAGCTTGTGACCTGGGCCTGAAATAACATTGAAGTCAATGGGACAATAATTGGTGTACTGTGTGGCCTGTCTGTTGTAGTGAATTGAACAAATTTTACATTTTTTGCTGTGATCAAAGTTTTGTAGATTTTTATTTGAAAATTTCAGACTAGGTACAGTTGACATTGTACATGACCTTGAAGGAAATACTGAGTCAATATAAAGGACTTTGCAATAGCTAAACTGCTGTCAAAAAACTGATCGTATCAATTCCAAAGAATTATATTTATTTATTTGTGCATGTAAGAAAAGATTGGGTGATAAATAAAATCTCCAACTTGTCTTTTTTGATATCAAAAAATATCAACACTCGTTGATAAAGAAAAAAAAAAACTTGGCAGAGCCTCGTTTTTTTCACTTTAACAACTTGTGTTGATATATTTTTGATATCAAAAAACACTTGTAGGAGATTCTCTATATATTTCTTATGCATTAAGTGTAAATTAAAATTTCATACACTTGGATTAAATTTTCGGTTTGTTTACACTTGTATTTTCATGAAACCAACTATTATGGAATGCAGCAGTGTCGGACAATTTTTTTGTTTTTGTTTGTTTAATATTTGATATCTCACAGTTTTTGAAAGCACATGTTTCAAAATGGCAGAAAATTTGCATTTTATACCGAAAAAAATTGATTTTTTTTCAGTGAAATTTCTGCGAGCGGCCAATGACAGATATGGCATTCTTCGTTCCAAATGTCCTGATCGTATTTGGCGAATTAAGAAAGCCCATAGATTATCATTTATTGTGTTCACTGCACTAGATTTTGATTTACCAGTTGAAGAATTGGATTGCTCACATCTGATAGCTCCCCCTTTTGCATTGATGGCTTTAACTTCGTCAACTTTTTCTTTCATGCACCGAGCATCTAATTCAACTGTTTTTTCACAAACTGCCTTTGATAATCTGTGCATACTGGTCTGAGATGGTGGCGGAATATCTAAGCCAACATAAGCCTGACCTTGGTGTTTCCAATAGGCATATCCAACAAGCCAGACTGTAGTGTTTAATTAATAGCAGCAGCGTTCCCTCCCTGTTTGCCTGTATCTACCTCCACATACAAATTGTAAACAAGAAAGATGACTTTGCATATGGTGCATCGCATAGAATATTTCCACCCTGCTTCCCATTTCTCCTTGGTTGTGACTTCAAAATTGGGCATTAAGCAAGCTTCTTCCTCTAATTGGAAGTGAAGCTTGATGACTGATTTCAACATGTCAACCATTTTTTCAGTGTTGATTATTCTATTTCCCTCCAACGTATCCATGTTGTTACTTACATCATCTTGTGTTTTTTTAGGTTTAGACCTCAATTCTCTCCTGCTGCCAGAGCCCATGTCATCATAAGAAGGAAGAAGAATATTTGTATCAGATATATTTCCAGGATCAGCTGTAGATTGTAGATGGAATGTCATAATCGGTTTGTGTACCTGATGTCGACTCTAGCAACATTTCCAGGTATTTTACATGACCACAAATGGCGGCTATTTTGTCGTCAATTTTGGTCCCTTTTTCACGAAATTCGTACTCAACCTTCATTACCATGTAACGGTGATATAATCAAATAGTTTTTTAAATCGGATAATAATTTTGACTTCCAGAGGAACCACAAGCTAAAAAAGGGCGATTTTTCGCACAATCAGGGGCCATAATTCAGGAAGTTACGATCCGATGGGCATAAATATCGAAAGGAACCAATATCTTTGGGTTATTAACATACATGTCAAGTTTCATCAAAATCGGTTGAAAATTGCTGAAAACGTGTTTTTTTGTACAATCAGGGGCCATAATCCACGAAGTTTCCATCCGGACGGACAGGGGCGACGATAATATATATAAAAATGTGTATTGGTCATTTAGATTTTTTTTTTTTGGACAAAAAATTGGTACCCTTTTTTATACTCCCACATTGAAATGTGTTCGTATATTGTCGTCACCCCGTCCGTCTGTCCGGCTTCCACAATTGCTTGTGGACGCTCTAGAGGCTAAAGTTAATATCTGAATGACTTTAAATTCATACACAGTGTTTAAGGTCATGAGACGAAGAAGCCTATTGTTTTTCAGCGATTTCCGATAATAACTACCAGAGTTATGGCCCTTGATCACTTCAAAAAATCTTGTGGACGCTCTAGAGGCCAAAGTTAATATCCCATTGACTTTAAATTTAAGGTCATGAGACTAATAAGCCTATTGATTTTCAGCGATTTCCGATAATTACTGCCAGAGTTATGGCCCTTGATCACTTAAAAAAATCTTGTTGACGCTCTAGAGGCCAAAGTTAATATCCGATTGACTTCAAATTTATACACAGTGTTTAAGGTCATGAGAAGAAGAAGCCTATTGTTTTTCAGCGATTTCTGATAATTAGTGCCAGAGTTATGACCCTTGATCACTTCAAAAAATCTTGTGGGCGCTATAGAGGCCAAAGTTAATATCCGATTGGCTTTAAATTTATACACAGTGTTTAAGGCCATGAGACGAAGAAGCCTATTGATTTTCAGCGATTTCCGATAATTAGTGCCAGAGTTATGGTCCTTGATCACTTCAAAAAATCTTGTGGACGCTATAGAGGCCAAAGTTAATATCCAATTGGCTTTAGATTTATACACAGTGTTTAAGGTCATGAGACGAAGAAGCCTATTGATTTTCAGCGTTTTCCGATAATTAGTGCCAGAGTTATGGCCCTTGATCACTTCAAAAAATCTTGTGGACATTATAGAGGCCAAAGTTAATATCCGATTGGCTTTAAATTTATACACAGTGTTTAAGGTCATGAGACGAAGAAGCCTATTGATTTTCAGCGATTTCCGATAATTAGTGCCAGAGTTATGGCCCTTGATCACTTCAAAAAATCTTGTGGACGCTTTAAAGGCCAAACTTATCATCTGATTGACTTCAGATTGATACACAGAGTTTAAGGTGTTGAAACGAACAAGTATATTGATTTTCAATGAATTTTGATAACTGAACAGCTAAATCCATGATTTTAAATGTTTCATGTATATATACTAATTCAATTGTTAGCGTGGGGTAAAACTTTATAAAAAGCAATCAAATTCTAATGATTTTCTGATAATTACATAATGAGTTGTTACTCTTAATCAGTTTTTAGAGTATTACAAATGTTTCATTACCGAAAAAAGTAAAAATATGCGACAACCCCTTGTTGACTGCCCGGACGATTTAGCTGCTGTGGGCGTATGTTTCATTGCCTGGCAACCTATCTTTTAATACTACAGATCATGGGACTTGTTAACCATTATAAATAGCGAAATGTGTATATTTTACATAAGGGCATCACTGCTGTTCCATGTAATATACAGTCAATTTTTGATTTATTAAAGTGTGACTTTTTTGTTGGAAATATCAGCTTGAACCAACGCCGCTGATCATTCATTCTTGGATTTGGCATCCCTTGCAAACAACAATTTTATGAAAATTGGATCAGTTCTGATGAATTTAAGATTTAGCAGCCAATAAAAACGATGAGGATTAGCGGATTTTCATGGCCTATTTTATTTGGTTATCGTTTTCATAGCCTATTTTATTTGGTTATTGTTTTTAGTTTCAGATGTTTGGTATTTAAACTATGCAAAAATTTTGTGAAACTTTCAAAATGCTCTAATCAGAATTGCTAAATTCATTTTTTTTTCTCTGCTTGAAATTTGTTAGCAAGTCATATGTAATTGCATACAGTTTACGATCAGGAGTGGAATAAATCGGTCTTATTCTCAAGTTACTTGTATTGGACTATACAATGAAACTTGACAACAATATGAATACAGCAAAAACATTAGAAACATTTTTTTCAAATCTAATTTGTATGTAATTAAAACATAATGTGGGTAGGGTTAAAATATTCAGAATTTACTTTGTCTTATACCATACATATTTATCTATCGGGTTTTGTTGATTTGTATATTTTCCATTTTGTGTATATGTATATCTATTTTGTCAAATTGTTGAATGTAAATAAAATTGTGGTTAAACAAGACATGTATTTTATTGTTTGTGGTAAAGGGATCTCTAGGATTACAGTCTTCCTCATCAATAGTATGTTAATTTGATACATCACGATTCAAGGACCTTAATTTGATACATCACGATTCAAGGACCTTAATTTGATACATCACGATTCAACAACCTTAATTTGATACATCACGATTCAACAACCTTAATTTTTAATTTGTGATGAAATGAAGGGAGTTAAATCATGCTTTTCTGCTGTAAGTTGAGAGAAGTTTTGCCCTGACAGCGGTGCCACAGTGTGCTTTTATTTCAAAGGGTTCTTTAGCATGTTCCGCTAAGACTAAGCAGATATAAGCAATTTGATTTGTTGATGCCTTGGAATATAATCACTTGATTCTAACCCAGTCAGTGAACTTGGTATATAGTTAAGTTCAAGTATGATCATTTCCTGCTTAGTTTGATTATTCGATGATTAATTAATATATGGCCATCTGCATGAAAATTGGTTTGTTAACTCTTGCTCAATTAATAGCAGAATAATGCAGTAAAACTAATTGTGTGGCAAACGAGGCTATCAAGTCGAATGAAATGTAAACAATACTGTTTGGAAACGAACATACTTTCACCGTTTTTAATACCTTAAATCACTGTCCAAAGTTTTAGGGAAGACCATTCTTGCTATAAAAGTTCAAATATAGATGTTGAAACAAGAATATATTGAAAATTGCAGTCAAATTACTTTATCCTGAACAAAGTTGTTACCACTATAATTTTTTACTAGAAATGGTATCGACACCCTTTTCCACTATGGCCGATTGTTGATTGACAGGCGTTAACTCCACCTACATAGTCTCGATCATCAAGTAATGTTTAAACGGTATCTAGTGAAGCTTGTGTATAGCCTTGGTCATCACTGTCTTTTATGAATAATTCCCGGAAGTATGATGACGTCAACGTCACGGGGAAACCCCACCCACGACGCCATAGTGATTAAATCAGTCGACGAAATCCTGTTTAATCCGAGCCCAATCCAAGCCATCCGTGGGTCTACAGAGTTCATTTTGGGCTTGTTGTTTAAATAAAGATCTAATTTATAATTTCTATGACATCTGAGGCTCAAATGAAGACCGACAAAAGTCAGTTTTTGCTCTTCCATAATGTATGTTTAAGTGATGGCTTTCATTGAACGGAAAGAATAGACACACTCCCGCATAAGTCAAGAAACAAGACGCTATTCCAGCAATGGCCAGAGAGGGATTTCTCGGGCCATTGCTTCAGGAATATGGTCCCACACGGAAAATTTGGTTAAGTTGTCCCCACTCGTTGGTGGTGGAGTGAATTGGTATATTTTTGTGTGCCGAGTTCTGCGTGAAACATCACTGCTGATTGGTTAATCAAATATCTGACGTCATATGGTCAAAAGTCGCTCGTATTGCGACCTATTGCTACAACAGGTCAAACCTTCATGTGGTGTTGCCCATCGAAAGTATAAAAAACGAAACAAAATATAGATCTATTTTAATCAGATTGAAACAGTACGTACATTCATGTGTGTTTATTCAAAAACAGGGTAATGCACAGAGTTGTTCTATATTTTTATGTTTTCTTTTTTTCTAGTGACAGTCAATTTCTGTTTTGAATTTTCAGATTTTCTCTCACAGTCTTATGTAATAATTTTATTAATGAGCAGAAATTCGCCCGTGAATGACTCGTCACTTCAGTCAGCTATATAGAAGGCTAAGTCGTGTTTTCCCTTTGCTTTCGTCACCTCTGTTTGTTATAACCTTGATTACGCGTCTATGGTGGCTATGATAGTTGTGTTAAAATTATAACGTGTTGAACCAGTTCTATCACATAATCAACCTGTTTCACAGAGAATTACTAACGAATTATCCCTGTAACGGATGGCTGTCTAAAACACGTGCGTTGACTTGCACGCTTCGTAGTCATTGGCTCAACAGCTCGTGCAATGTTTACTTAACACCTAACTGCTTCGGGCAAAATGATGCATTTTACTCATTTTAATACCCATTTACACTAAATAGGAAATATTTTTAACTACAAATACTTCAAACGTCTTTATTTATTTTTCTTTTACCTCAAAAAAATGTTTGAGAATTTAATTTGTCGGAGTAAAAAAGTTAATATGCCGTACTCATTAAGCCTCGTCGATGTCATGCTTATCAGTGATTGTAGCGGCCAAGCGAATATTCACTGCGGGATCAGTTTGTCACATAATGTGATAATTGTCCTCTAACTTACGATCAAAATTTGGAAAACCCCTGACAGTTCATTCAAGGTGCATTTTGTAAGATTTAGATAAAGAACTGGCTGTTCCATACTCCTCGTAGTGTTCCGTTTGATTAGAGGTAATCTCACTACTCACTGCTGTAATGAGTGGATATTCTTGTTTTAAATTTTGATTGGTCAGTAGTCCGACTTTACAATTAAAACGAGTGCCAATATTGGAACAAATATGTTTACATAACGTTACGTCATGGCTCACGATTTTATTATGCCCAATTAACCCGTGCATAGCAGAATACTGCAGTAAAACTAATTGCGTGACAAATGAGGCTATCAAGTCGAATGAAATGTGAACAATACTGTTTGGAAACGAACATACTTTCACCGTTTTTAATACGTTAAATCACTGTCCAAAGTTTTAGGGGAGACCCAGATTAAACGTAGGATTGTCATGTTGATTGCACGGGAAAAATAGACACACTCCCTCAAAAGTTCAAGTATCTGAAGTCAATCCAGCAATGGGCAGAGAGGGATTACTCGGGCCATTGCTTCAGGAATATGTGGCTGCTCCTGCTATAATAGTTCAAAAATAGCTAATGACTCTTGACTCACTTGACTAGGCTGTGAATCACTTTGACAAAATCACCACTATTTAATAATTCAAAAGTGCCCATGCATCTTTTGATGAACTGGGCCCTGTTTCACGAAATTTTAACTAAAAATAAAATCCAAATTTTAGTAGATACTTCAATTTTGTTTGATACTAAGCGACGTTTCGAGGATGCTCTCGTCTTTATCAAGCAATGATACAAATTTGTGAATAGTGTAGGCAAATATATACAGAATTACAGAATATGCAACAAAGATAAAATCAAATACAATTAAAGTTTAACACCTTTGATTGGGGGGCCTTTTAATCCCTGTGTGAGTTTTCTGTTGTGTAGGATTAGTCCTTAATGGCCCCCCAATCAAAGGTGTTAAACTTTAATTGTATTTGATTTTATCTTTGTTGCATATTCTGTATATATTTGCCTACACTATTCACAAATTTGTATCATTGCTTGATAAAGACGAGAGCATCCTCGTCGAAACGTCGCTTAGTATCAAACTCAGTAATTGTGTATCCATAAAATTGTACCTTGTGTTACTTCAATTTTGATTGGCTAAGAACTAAACTAAAATTAATCTAATATTGTCCAATCAAATTACTAAAATTTGATTTTATCTTAGTTAAAATTTCGTGAAACAGGCCCCTGGTCACGATCTCGACCTTTTTACCAAACACTCATCTAGGCGAGTATTTCCTCACATTTACCTCACCCAAATGTGTCACTGTCAGTGTTACACATCTTTGACAGCAGTATTATAGTAAGAAATGTTATTTCTCCAAGTGTCTGTGTAAATGATGTACAGTAATATGGTAAAACCTATTTCACAATAATCGTTAGGCCTATATAGATCAATCGTTAGGCCTATATAGATCAATCGTTAGGCCTATATAGATCAATCGGACTAAAATACAAATTATTATATTGGGGGGTTGGGATGGCCTAGTGGTCTAGAGTGCCGCGCTTCGACCTCAAGCTGACCGGTCACCGGTCCGGGCTCCCATGTCGGAGCGGTCTCTTTTCCTCACCTCGGAGCCAGGATGTGAGTGGGTGGGGGGGGACAAAAAATGAAAAAAATAATTTTGTCCAATTCATCTAAAAATAAAACGTTTGTTTATATGGGGTATTGGACCGGCCATGGAGCGATGATTATCATGTTGTACGGGGCCGGTGGCTTTAACGGGCCACAACGCCATCACTGGAGTCTGGAATGGGCTGGTATAATAAACTTTCTGTGCCGGGTGTGGGCCAGAATTCGGAATCCTGCAATGGGGATTCTGAATTTCATCCGAAAATTTCGTCGGATTCACCTGACACTGTCGCCCGCAAATTTACTAATTATTAAGTCGCCTGCACGTTGTTTGTGGGGATACGCCAGAATCCAAAATTCAACAAGCCAACAGTGAGGCTGATGTCCCCCGCCGAAATCCCAAAATAAATAGAAGACACATATTAATTAATCGCACATTTATTTTTTTCAATGTATCGAGCAATCAAACTGTACACGAAGTGTCATCCAAAAGTGTTTTATAAAGAAAAATGCTAAAACCAACGAGAAAAATGAAAATGTACCCTAGTTAGGGGGACCCTAAAGGCAGACAAAAGGGCCCCTCTGGCCAAGGGAAAGGGCCCTCGTGTCCAAGTCAATCGTTTCTATACACTGGTTACTGTCGAATCGATTACTAAATGAGAATGCAGTCATTGTATTGGCATAAAAATCATCAATCAAGATGAACCTAAGTTATCTTGTCCCAAAGTATCAACCAATCAAATTGCTTATCTCTGCTTACCCTAAGTGGAAAATGCTCATCTTTGAACTCCATCAAGGCATTGACCTAATAAACACATACACCAAGTTTGAACATTTTTACTCAATTAGAAGAAGAGTTATTGTGTTCCAAAGTCTCGACCAATCAAATTGCGTATCGCTCTGCTTACCCTAAGCGGAAAATGCTCATCTCCGAACTCCATCAAGGCATTGACCTAATAAGCATATACACCAAGTTTGAACATTTTAACTCGATTAGAAGGAGAGTTATTGTGTTCCAAAGTCTCGACCAATCAAATTGCTCTGCTTACCCTGAGCGGAAAATGCTCATTATCGAACTTAGTCAAGGTATTACTGTAATGAAACTATACACTAAGTTTAATCACTCTCACTTAATTAGAACTAAAGTTATTGTGTCCCAAAGCATCAACCAATCAAATTGCTTATCTCTGCTTACCCTAAGCGGAAAATGCTCATCTTTGAACTCCATCAAGGCATTGACCTAATAAACACATACACCAAGTTTGAACATTCTAGCTCAATTCCATTGACCTAATAAACACATACACCAAGTTTGAACATTCTAGCTTATTCCTCGTCTCTATTTTGTTTCTAATAATAGATGTGCTAAGTGAATTTTGCGATATATTTCAACCACGCTTTATAGAATCTAGCAAAATCGGCCCGGCTTCATAAGATCTAGCTGGCCAAAAGGTTCCATTGCCCATGCGTAACCAAATGTTTGGTTTTTTATGTGGTAGATTATCCAGTAATTTTCGTCAAAAATTGAGAACCGACCCAGACCCTCCGTGCGTTGAAGACGCAGGGGGTTCTGGGTGACAGAGACTATGTACCAATGTGTCTTCTGACCTTCCATCATTCACAGGAGGAATCAACTAGCGCGCCTGGCAACAAAAATGGGACATTTTTCAATGAAAATATTCCTACTCATTCAATATTCCTAACTGGTTAATCAAATGGTCAAAATTTTCTCAACTAGTCCCATTTTTTAACCAGTTAAATTCTCTTGACTCTTGACGATACAATGAAAATACGTTAATTAATAATATGACGATATGATAATTTCACGGGTTAATGGTTGTAAATTACTTGCAGGTCGAGGTTTTGGCCTAAATTAATCGATTTATGAAATATTATTTCACAGAGATTATAATCAGATATACCACCAAATCGCATATTTGAGGTTCATTTTTCAAAAATTTCCAGGGGGAGAGCCCCCCCCTCCCCGTCCTGGCTCCGGGGTGAGGAAAAGGGACCGCTCCGACATGGGAGCCCGGACCGGTTCCTGGTCCCAATCCGCCCCTGGCCGCATAACAAAATACTCAACAAAATACTTTTCAAGAAAAACAGCTGTAGATTGCTGGACTTTTATTTGTCATCTAAAGTATGAGACGTTCAGGAGATGATTCCAAGCTTTGATGATCTTGAGTTGGCCCTATTCACTTTTCTCCCCGAATATTTTGAGATTTCTGAATTTTTTATTTTTTTTGTAATACCATTGCATAAGAGCCGAATGATTTTCACTGATCAATAAAAGGTGGTCAATAGATTTTATTTATTCTTTAGGAGCTGTATGATATATTTAACAAAATAAAATCAAGATTCACATTTATAATACCTTGTTTAGTAATCAGTCAAATACCCGTCAGATGTATTATTGCACAGTCCCGGCTTACATCGTATTTGTTTCCCGGTGATCTGAATTGTAGTTCTGGATTATGGAATGTCAAACTAGCATAAAATCAATTCATTACTCCTAGTTCCTGTGGCAATTGAATGATTGTATGTGTGTTTGTCGTTCCATACAGCAACACAAGCCAAGTCAACTGGTTGTGGTGAATAGTTTTCAGATTTAAACAAATACAGAAACCACCAACTGTCCTACACTTTCAAATTGGACGGCCGAGTGGAAGCATCTCTTCACTGTGGCCAAATAGGACAAGTCATTCGTCTCAAACAGGTTAGTAACTTTAACTTTAGTAACTTAACTTTTAAACTTATTTATATTACAATTTACAGGCATTTCTCAATGGCCACGTGGCAGTTGTTCCTTGGGGAATCAGCGCTGTTTTTTTTATATAAACGTTCTGTACCATATTATTATATTTTTATCAAACTGCACAATATCGGAATTATGTCGTCGCCCCTGTCCGTCCGGACGTCCACAATTTGTTTGTGGACTCTCTACAGGTCACAATTCTTATACGATTTTGACGAAACTTGAAATATAGGTTTATCCCCATAAGATCTCGGTTCCTTTTGATATTGGCATGTATCGGATCGGAACTTCATGGATTATGGCCCCTGATTGTACGAAATATCATGTTTTTAGCTTGTGGTCCCTCTGGAGGAAAAAATTATTATCCGATTTAAAAAACCGTTTGATTATATCACCGTTACATGGTAATGAAGGCAGAGATCAAATTTCGTGAAAATCGGACCAAAATGGACAAACAAAAAAGGCCGCGGTTTGTATGCAAATAGTGTGAAAATATGGTATAACAAGGTTGTAGACCCTATAGAGGTCACAATTTTGAACCGATTGTGATGAAACTTGACATGTATGTTTATAACCCAAAGATCTTGGTTCCTTTCGATATTTGCACCCATCGGATCGTAACTTCCTGAATTATGGTCCCTGATTGTCCGAAAAATTGCCCTTTTTAGCTTGTGGTCCCTCTGGAGCTCAAAATTATTATCCGATTTAAAAAAACGTTTGATTATATCACCGTTACATGGTAATGAAGGTTGAGGTAGAATTTCGTGAAAATGGCCGCCGTTTGTATGCGAATAGTGTGAAAATATGTTATATCAAGGTTGTGGACCCTATAGAGGTCACAATTTGGAACCGATTTTGATGAAACTTGACATGCATGTTTATAACCCAAAGATCTTGGTTCCTTTCGATATTTGCACCCATTGGATCGTAACTTCCTGAATTATGGCCCCTGATTGTCCGAAAAATCCCCCTTTTTAGCCTGTGATCCCTCTGAAGGTCACAATTATTATCCGATTTAAAAAACCGTTTGATTATATCACTGTTTCACACTAAGGAAGGTTGAGTTTGAATTTCGAGAAAATCGGACCAAAATTGCCATACAAAATGGCCGCCGTTTGTACGCGATTACTGTTAAAAAATGGTATATCAAGGTTGTGGACCCTGTAAAGGTCACCATTTTAATTCAATTTTGATGAAGAAGGTTGAGTTCTAATTTCGTGAAAATTGTACCAAAATTGCCGGACGAAATGGTCGCCGTTTGTACGCGAATAGTGTAAAAGTATGGTATATCATGGTTGTGGACTCTCTACAGGTCACAATTCTTATCCGATTTTGACGAAAAGTCACATTTCTAGGTTGTGTACTGTCACACCATAATCATTGTCGGCTTCGAATTTCATGAATATCAGACTGGAACTGACCAACAAAATGGCTGCTCCCAATACAGTATGAAATACAGGACTTAATGATGTAGGAAAAATCACTTTCGGTATTGCTTGTTCTTTATCCATCTCCCGAAAATGTGGGCGTATCCTGCCTGGCAGTGCCAGCCTATCTTTTAGCTTGTGGTCCCTCTGGAGGTCACAATTATTATCCGATTTAAAAAAACGTTTGATTATATCACCGTTACACCCTAAGGAAGGTTGAGTTCGAATTTCTGGAAAATCGGACCAAAATTGCCATACGAAATGGCCGCCGTTTGTACGCGAATACTGTTAAAAAAGGTATATCAAGGTTGTGGACCATGTAGAGGTCACAATTTTAATTTGATTTTGATGAAACTTGAAATTCATGGTTATAACCCAAAGATCTTGGTTCCTTTCGATATTTGCGCATATCGGATCGTAACTTCCTGAATTATGGCCCCTGATTATACGCAAAATCGCCTTTTTTTTAGCTTGTGGCACCTCTGGAGGTCACAATTATTATCCGATTGAAAAAAACAGTTGATTATATTACCGTTACACCGTAAGGAAGGTTGAGTTTGAATTTCCGGAAAATCGGACCAAAATTGCCATACAAAATGGCCGCCGTTTGTACACGAATACTGTTAAAAAATTGTATATTATTATCATGGTTGTGGACCCTTGGAGGTCACAATTTTAATTCGATTTTGATGAAACTTCGTTATTTGCGCATATCGGATCGTAACTTCCTGAATTATGGCCCCAGATTGTCCGAAAAATCGCCTATGGTCCCTCTGGAGGTCACAATTATTATCCGATTTAAAAAAACGTTTGACTCTATCACCGTTACACCCTACGGAAGGTTGAGTTCGAATTTCGAGAAAATCGGACCATAATTGCCAGAAAAAATGGCCACCGTTTGTACGCAAACAGTGTAAAAATATGGTATATCAAAGTTGTGGAACCTGTAGAGGTCACAATTTTAATTCCATTTTGATGAAACCTGAAATGCCAATCTCGTTCCCAGAGGCAGCCGCTGAGCCGAAGGCCTCTGGCACATTAGACCGTCCATTTTTTCCAATTTTTTTCAAACCTAAGCCCCGCCCATTCTGACCTCTGATTGGTCAATCTTTTTGGGTCGATTTCTCGAAAACTAGAGGTCGGATCGTCGTTTCGTTTGTTGTAAAATAATCCTTGAGTCAAAGTCAACTCGCTAACATAAAAAAATGGATCCTAAACGAACTAATTCAAGTTTTTGTAAAGAAATATTTTTCTACGCGTGGGTATATTTTTAAGTGATTCGGTCATCCAGGCACGTAAAATCAGGGGCGTACGACGCAAATAAATGAGAACTTTCGCGCGTAGGAATTACATATCATTTTCCGGGAAAATGGCTACCCCGATTCACCAGAGAAATTTCTTCAAAAATTTTTCTGGTTTCGAGATTGCTGAAATGCTTGTTTATAACCTAAAGATCTTTATTCTTTTCGATATTTGCGCATATCAAATTGTAACTTAATGAATTATGGCCTTTGATTGTAGGAAAAATCACTTTCGGTATTGCTTGTTCTGTCTATCTCTCAAACAATTATTATCTGATCTAAAAAAAAAAACTCTGATTATATTACTGTTGCACCGTAAGGAAGGTTGAGTTCGAATTTCGTGAAAATCGTACCAAAATTGCCGGATGAAATGGTCGCCGTTTGTACGCGAATAGTGTAAAAATATGGTATATCATGGTTGTGGACTCTCTACAGGTCACAATTCTTATCCGATTTTGACGAAAAGTAACATTTTTAGGTTGTGTACCGTCACACCATAATCATTGTCGGCTTCGAATTTCATGAATATCAGACTGGAACTGACCAACAAAATGGCTGCTCACAATACAGTATGAAACACAGGACTTAATGATGTAGGAAAAATCACTTTCGGTATTGCTTGTTCTCTATCCATCTCTCAAAAATGTGGGCGTATCCTGCCTGTCAGTGCCAGCCTATCTTTTTATACGCCCACATTTTCATGTGGACGTATATTGTCTCCGTCCGTCCGTCCACAATTGTTTGTGAACAGTCTACAGGTCACAATTTTTATCCGATTTCAATGAAACTTAAAATATAGGTTTATCACCCTAAGATCTCGGTTCCTTTCGATATTGGCATGTATCGGACTGTAACTTCATGGGTTATGGCCCCTGATTGTACGAAATATCACGTTTTTATACGCCCACATTTTCATGTGGACGTATTATGTCGTCGCCCCTGTCCGTCCGGACGTCCGTCCGTCCACAATTTGTTTGTGGACCCTCTACAGGTCACAATTCCTATCCGATTTTGACGAAACTTGAAATATAGGTTTATCCCCATAAGATCTCGGTTCCTTTCGATATTGGCATGTATCGGATCGGAACTTCATGGATTATGGCCCCTGATTGTGCGAAATATCATGTTTTTAGCTTGTGGACCCTATAGAGGTCACAATTTTGAACCGATTGTGATGAAACTTGACATGCATGTCTATAACCCCAAAATCTTGGTTCCTTTCGATATTTGCGCCCATCGGATCGTAACTTCCTGAATTATGGCCCCTGATTGTCCGAAAAATCGCCCTTTTTAGCTTGTGGTCCCTCTGGAGGTCAAAATTATTATCCGATTTAAAAAACCGTTTGATTATATCACCGTTACATGGTAATGAAGGTTGAGTTCAAATTTCGTGAAAATCGGACCAAAATTGACGGACAAAATGGCCGACGTTTGTACGCGAATAGTGTGAAAATATGTTATATCAAGGTTGTGGACCCTATAGAGGTCACAATTTTGAACCGATTTTGATGAAACTTGACATGTATGTTTATAACCCAAAGATCTTGGTTCCTTTCGATATTTGCACCCATCGGATCGTAACTTCCTGAATTATGGCCCCTGATTGTCAGAAAAATTGCCCTTTTTAGCTTGTGGTCCCTCTGGAGGTCAAAATTATTATCCGATTTACAAAACCGTTTGATTATATCATCGTTACATGGTAATGAATGCTGACTTCGAATTTTGTGAAAATCAAAGCAAAATTGACGGACAAAATGGCCACCGTTTGTACGCGAATAGTGTGAAAATATGTTATATCAAGGTTGTGGACCCTATATAGGTCACAATTTTGAACTGATTTTGATGAAACTTGACATGTATGTTTATAACCCGAAGATCTTGGTTCCTTTCGTTATTTGCGCTCATTGATGCATAACTTCCTGAATTATGGCCCCTGATTGTACGAAAAATCACCCTTTTTAGCTTGTGGTCCCTCTGGAAGTCACAATTATTTTCCGATTTAAACAAACGTTTGATTATCTCACCGTTTCACCTTAAGGAAGGTTTGAGATCAAATTTCGGGAAAATCGGACCAAAATTGACAGACAAAATGGCCGCCGTTTGTACGCGAATACTGTTAAAAAATGGTATATCATGGTTGTGGACCCTGTATAGGTCACAATTTTAATTTGATTTTGATGAAACTTGAAATGCATGGTTATAACCCAAAGATCTTGGTTCCTTTCGGTATTTGCGCATATCGGATCGTAACTTCCTGAATTATTCGAATTTCGTGAAAATCGTACCAAAATTGCCGGACAAAATGGTCGCCGTTTGTAAACAAATAGAGTAAAGTTATGGTATATCATGGTTGTGGACTCTCTACAGGTCACAATTCTTATCCGATTTTGCCGAAAAGTCACATTTCTAGGTTGTGTATCGTCACACCATAATCATTGTCGGCTTTGAATTTCATGAATATCAGACTGGAACTGACCAACAAAATGGCTGCTCCCAATACAGTATGAAATACAGGACTTAATGATGTAGGAAAAATGACTTTAGGTATTGCTTGTTCTCTATCCATCTCTCGAAAATGTGGGCGTATCCTGCCTGGCAGTGCCAGCCTATCTTTTAGCTTGTGAACAGTGTAGAGGTCACAATTTTGAACCGATTTGGATGAAACTTGAAATGCATGTTTATAACCCAAAGATCTCGGTTCCTTTCGATATTTGCGCCAATCGGATCATAACTTCCTGAATTATGGCCCCTGATTGTCCGAGAAATCGCCCCTTTTAGCTTGTGGTCCCTCTGGAGGTCAAAATTGTTATCCGATTTAAAAAAACGTTTGATTATTAGTCTCTTATCATCCATACAAATATTCTACGAATATTAGTCTGAATGGGTCCTCAAAATTTGACAGAAAATAGGTCATTGTCTGGATTATCCAGTCTTTTAAGTTACCACGTACAGAATCTATCAAAACAGCTTGCTTGTCAACGATGACACTCTTTAAAATTTTGTTTGTAAAGGTTTCAATTGAAATGGTAATTTTCTCTCGTCATGAATCAGACGTATGGCTTCTCACAATCTTCTTAATTCTTCATCGTCTCTATTTTGTTTCTAATAATAGATGTGCCAAGTGAATTGTGGGATATATTTCAACCACGCTTTATAGAATCTAGCAAAATCGGCCCGGCTTCACAAGATCTAGCACTTACCGAGACTTTTAGCCAAAAGGTTCCATTGCCCATGCGTAACCAAATGTTTGTTTTTTTATGTGGTAGATTATCCAGTAATTTTCGTCAAAAATTGGGACCGACCCAGACCCTCCGTGCGTTGAAGACTAGGGGGTTCTGGGTGACCGAGACTATTTGATTATATCACCGTTCCATGGTTATGAAGATTGAGTTCGAATTTCGTGAAAATCAGACCAAAATTGATGGACAAAATGGCCGCCGTTTGTATGCGAATAGTGTGAAAATATGTTATATCAAGGTTGTGGACCTTATAGAGGTCACAATTTTGAACTGATTTTGATGAAACTTGACATGTATGTTTATAACCCAAAGATCTTGGTTCCTTTCGATATTTGCGTCCATCGGATTGTAACTTCCTGAATTATGGCCCCTGATTGTCCGAAAAATCGCACCTCTTTAGCTTGTGGTCCCTCTGGATGTCAAAATTGTTATCCGATTTAAAAAAAACGTTTGATTATATCACCGTTCCATGGTTATGAAGGTTGAGTTCGAATTTATAACCCAAAGATCTTGGTTCCTTTCGATATTTGCGCCCATCGGATCATAACTTCCTGAATTATGTCCCTGGATTGTCCGAAAAATCGCTTTTGTTAGCTTTTGGTCCCTCTGGAGGTCAAAATTATTATCCGATTGAAAAAAAAACGTTTGATTATATCACCGTTACATGGTAATGAAGAGAGAGTTAGAATTTTGTGAAAATCGGACTAGAATTGACAACAAAATGGCCTCCGTTTGTACACGAATAGTGTGAAAATATGTTATATCAAGGTTGTGGACCCTATAGAGGTCACAATTTTGATGAAACTTGACATGTATGTTTATAACCCAAAGATCTTAGTTCCTTTCGATATTTGCACCCATCGGATCATAACTTATTTTGATTGTCCGAAAAATCGCTTTTGTTAGCTTGTGGTCCCTCTGGAGGTCAAAATTATTATCCGATTTAAAAAACCGTTTGATTATATCACGGTTCCATGGTAATGAAGAGAGAATTTGAATTGAGTGAAAATCGGACCAGAGTTGACGAATTAAAATGGCCGCCGTCTGTACGCGAATTGTGTGAAAATGTTATATCAAGGTTGTGGACCTTATAGAGGTCACAATTTTGAACTGATTTTGATAAAACTTGAAATACATGTTTATAACCTAATGATCTTGGTTCCATTGCATATCTGCCCATATCGCATCGTAACTTCCTGAAGTATGGCCCCTGATTGTCACCCTTTTTAGCTTGTGGTCCCTCTGGAGGTCACAATTATTATCTGATTTAAAAAAACGTTTGATTATATCACAGTTACACCGTAGTTATGGGTGAGTTTGAATTATGATTTTCTGATGATTACTTAAAATGCAACAACTCTTGTTGACTGCCCGGACGATTTGGCTGCTGTGTGGGCGTATGTTTCGTTGCCTGGCAACCTATTTTTTTTTTTCAGATTACCCGACTAAAGGAGATATGACGTTTATGGCATCATAGAGAGGTCCACACACGATATCATTTATCTTATACTGGGCCTGTCTTTATATTTTGGTTTGTTGATGTTGTATAAGCTTGGCTTATGCACCAGTTTCTTTTTGTAATACCATGAGGAGTGAGGACTTCCATGGTGAATTGTTAGGTCTTATTTGGTTGAAAGTTGTAGACATGGGGAGTAATTAAATTGGAATATATTAATATATGGCACTGACTAATCTCACATCTCGTTTAGGCTACTAATATTTTTTTTTATTTTTTTTATTTTTTTTTTTGCATGTTTTTCTCTTTTTGCACCATTTTGCATTTTCTAAGTAAGGGGTGCTTATATTAATATATTCTGATATTTGGTTTATCTTAGATTTTTAATGCTTTTAACTTATATTGCAAATTTCTCCTGAGGGTCCAGTACAGATAATGGGATATAACGTGTTTCTATGATGAGCTTAGATGTATGTTGATAGTGGGGGTCTAGAGAGTTACGGATTCAGGTGAGTTATGCATCACCATTGGTAGTTTTTACTATTTTATAGATAATCTTGTATAATGTGTTTCTATGATAAACTTAGATTGTTGATAGTGGAATCCAGGGAACATACAGGTATGTTATTATGTATATCTGGTCTAAATTATTATAACTTTAAAATATGCTGTCTGGTTTGTTTTTTTATCAGTGCATAAAGAGATTGATTGAAAAGATTTCTAATTATGAGCATTAAGTTTGCTAAAACAAAAAGGAGAGGGGGGGGGCTAGACTGCACATGTACTAATCGCTTTCTCCCCATACATGTTTCAGGGTCCTGTCTGGATAGATATGGCAGAGGAGGCAGATTGGCAGAGGAGGAGCACCAAAATAATGGGTGATTGTTTGTCAGAAGGCAAGTATATGTTTCTGACACATACTTCAGACCGTTTGTGGACAAGACTGCACATGTACTAATCTTTCTCCCCCATGTTTGTTTCAGGGGCCAGTCTGGATAGATATGGTGCTACAGATTGATGGATAGAGAGTGGTGAATGCAGTGGTACAGATTGTTGGATGTAGGAATGGCAGATGAGGATTTTAGAAGGCAAGTACATGTTTCTGACAAACATACTTCAATACGGTTGTGGACTCCCTCTCTCTTTCTCTCTCGATGTCTTTATGAAAGTAATATTCAAAAGTGTATTTTCGTAGTGCAAATTTGGATATTTAAACAGGATAATCTTATGTAGCCACCTTGCTCTTGGCGTGTGTATAATTGTTCTATATAAAGATATATTTAGATACATGTTCTAGAAGAATTATTTTTATAAGAAATAAATGACGAAGTGGATGTTTGCCACAGGGAATTTGGTCAAATGGATCTAAAAATGACACTTTTAAATAAGTTCAATCTAGTCCTCCATTTAGATATAAAAATAGTTTTAGTTGACGTTACAAGAGTGGGGTAGCTTATTTTGTTTGAAATTCCCATGCCACTTCTTTTCTGGAGTTCACATAGACTACATTTGTGAGCTTATGTGTGTAATTCACTGTTGTGACTTAAATAAAAACATTAACAACCCATACATGCTTTTTCTGGCATGTCAGTGATGCAGGACGAAGGGGCTGACAAGGACAGCTGTCTAGTTGTTCTGATGGGACAAAAAACCAAGGTCCCATGTACACATTGGCGTGCACGTAAAAGATCCCTTGGCAGTTGGAATTCAGAATTAGAGTAGGCTGTAGCGCCACTGTCCGGGCAAAACATTGGGACCTTATACCCCATTTCATTTCGTTTTGTTTCCATACATGCTTGTTGATTAAACCATTCCTTTGTCTGGGTGGTACTGCAAATTAAAGAGTCTTTGGCTGTTGAAACGTAACTTTGGCAAAATAATGCTTGGTGGTATAAATACAAAATATAAAACTGTTTTACATTTTACAGGACCACAGATGAAGGCGTCAAATGATTCATTTCATGATGATCGCAACGGGTATAGAAGACAGACATGGTAATTCACTCTTTTTGAATTGCTTTGTTTGTGGTCTCTGAGTACGATGTCTTGTCCGTATTTTTGTTTGTGTGGTGCAGTCCGCCTGCAATGGGTTAGTGTGTGCACGTTGTATCATAAGGTCTGTCATTGAGTCAGCTGGCGTGGTTTCTATTCCCTTGTTGTATGTGACAAGGAGCAAGGTCGTATGTCTAACCTCATGGGTTTTTTCCGGTTCCACCGGTTTCCTCCCACTGGACTAGTGTGCCGCGTTTCGACCTCTAGCTGGCCGGTCACCTCTGGCTTGCAGCTGTGGTTTCGATCCCTGGTGTGAGCGTATGTGGCATGGAGATAGGGGCGCCTTCTCAACCTCGTGGGTTTCCTCGGGGCACTCCGTTTTCCTCCCACTGGTAAAGACCCCTACGTGCAAGCGAATTATTGAAATAAATTGAACCGAATGTTAGTCCCGAAATGACCTAGTTTGTGTAAAGTTTACGTTAAACACCGTTACTCTCTGTCCTTATCTTGTAATTACAAGATAGTCAGAATATGATTGACCCTTATGGTCTTCCATAGCTATGAGATATTCAGCTTGAATAGGGAAATTCTAGATTGGCAATAACAGGTTTCTGTATATATATTTATTGTTTGCACCGGATATAATTCCTAAATTCTTAATTGGTCCATTTAATATGTACAGTAAATGGCATTCTGTTGACAGGTTTGAAACACATTTTAATATAGGAGTCCTTGGAAACCGTGACTTTTAGTGGGGATTGAAGTGTAAAGCTACTTGAGGGATCGAGTCTACTTGTTATGTCTGAGTTAGAAAGATTAACATGTCATAACTTCATCACCCAATCGAACAGACTGAAGATGTTTATAGTGAGGCAGGTTCTTCAAGTTATTATCTGCAGATGAGATTTGGTTGTAATGGTTGTAGGCTGCAGACTCAACATTACAAACACATCCATCTGGGACTTTCGTTCTTTTTACACATACCAGAGAGGGTTTATGACATTGTTAATCTAACAGGATTCTGACTGATTTACATCTAGGATATATACTCGAGACTTCTGACTCGCTTCTATTGGGTTTTCTGGTGTGCACACCTCATTCATTGGTCCTCGACGAAGCCAGTTATCCTTGATGACTTGTGGTTGGCCACCCAGTCATCTCTGATGGGTTTCTGGTACAGATCAGAAGAAGATTCATTAAAACTCACGCTTTGGTTCTTCGACGAGACCAGTTATCTTTGATGACTTGTGGTTGGCCACCCAGTTATCTCTGATGACTGGTAGTTGGCAGTCCATATTAGACTATGGGCTTCTGGTACAGATCAGAAGAAGATTCATTAAAACTCACGCTTTGGTTCTTCGACGAGACCAGTTATCTTTGATGACTTGTGGTTGGCCACCCAGTTATCTCTGATGACTGGTAGTTGGCAGTCCATATTAGGCTATGGGCTTCTGGTACAGATAAGAAGATTCATCAAAGGTCACACATTAGCTGATGATATATAGGCAGTCTGCTTCATTTCTTTAGAACATAACATTTGGGGTTGTTCCATCATGTATTTTAAACCGATATCCTCACTAAAAGTCTATCAAATCACTTCCCTGTGTAAAGGTGTGTCCAAAACCTGTTAGCTCATTTTTCTTTACTGTAACATTTTGATGGGTTCGTTTGTAATTTGGATTTAACTATTGGTATATATATACAGAAACCTGTTATTGCCAATCTAGAATTTCCCTATTCAAGCTGAATATCTCATAGCTATGGAAGACCATAAGGGTCAATCATATTCTGACTATCTTGTAATTACAAGATAAGGACAGAGAGATACAGTGTTTAACGTAAACTTTACACAAACTAGGTCATTTCGGGACTAACATTCGGTTCAATTTATTTCAATAATTCGCTTGCACGTAGGGGTCTTTACCAGTGGGAGGAAAACGGAGTGCCCGGAGGAAACCCACTAGGTTGAGAAGGCGCCCCTATTTCCCTGCCACATACGCTCACACCAGGGATTGAAACCACAGCCGCAAGCCAGAGGTGACCGGCCAGCTAGAGGTCGAAACGCGGCACACTAGTCCAGTGGGAGGAAACCGGTGGAACTGGAAAAAACCCATGAGGTTAGACATACGACCTTGCTCCTTGTCACATACAACAAGGGAATAGAAACCACGCCAGCTGACTCAATGACAGACCTTATGATACAACGTGCACACACTAACCTATTGCAGGGGGACTGCACCACACAAACAAATATACGGACAAGACATCGTTTGGATAGCCAACTTTCAATACTGACGCCTCATATGTACATCTTGTTTTTTGGTGTATTAGGCATATGAGAAGATAAGATGCAGGGCACATTTTGCAGATGGACCGCATTTCTATATAATTTGTGTTTAAAAGTTGGATTCCACATATACATTTATAAATGTTTAAATTGTTCTGTTCGGTGTTGCTGCTGGCTCTTCTCTCTTTTCAGGTAACTTTACTTGGGAAGAGTTATCCACAACAAGAAAAACTTTATCAGGCTGCAGACTATGATTTGCAGCATTAAAATGACTTGAAATTTTAATTGTATTTAAATAATCATATGAATAGTTTTTAACATGTATGTAAATAATCTACGGGTCTAGCTATGTGGTTTTTACCGCGAGAACTTCGCTTTTCCACACAAAGTAAGCAGATTTTTTTCCCAACGGGTTTTTTTTTAACTACATTGATGACACCAAACATCAATCAGCTGGACCTCCTGTTGTAACTTGTTTTTATTATGCCCTCCCTTCTCAGTCCAATTCTTATGTTTGAATTTTACCACCATGTTTTAAAGTGACATTTTTATATACATGTACAAGAACTTGTTATTTTTATATTTTTACCAATTTTCTTTAAGCCTTGATATGTAAATTACTTATTTAATCAACTTGTCCAAAATATTATATTAGAATGTATTGGACAAATTAGTTATTGCACATTATGAGCGAGACATTAAGTAATATATTTTAACAAAAAGAGGGCCACACAGCCCGGGTGTTTTTACAATATATAACGCAATGTCTTAAGCTCGAGACTATTAAACAACTTAAAATACAGGGTGACGTGACTGACATCACATCTGTATTTTAATTATTTTTTTTATATGCCTAATATTAAACAATAATAATATTTTTTTATATGCCCATATTTCATGTTACAGAACAAAATTCTAAATTTTTCTTTTTCCTAAACTTGGAATGTAAACCGTTATGGGAATTTGAATGGGGCAAAAATATTTCGAAATTTTCGACATACAAACATGATGTTATTTGGGGTAGGGGATTTTGTCTGTGGGTCCGTCGTGCTGTAGGTCAAAAATTTAAATTTTCCCTTTTCCCTAAATTTGGTACATACCTGTTTATGGTAATTTGAATGGGGTCAAAATCATTTCGAAATTTTCGAGAAACAAGCGTGTGGGTGGGGAGGAGGAGATGTTTATAATGTTTTTGCTTCCAACCCCATTTCATTTTTTTTTAATATCTATACCGACATATTTTGAAATATTGTTTAATGTTGGGCAAGTGACAATTCATCAGTTAAAATAGATTATATTATTTCTTAATCATATATTACGCATAGATAAGAGATATTGATTTTTATATTCGTATTTCGCATTGAAATTGTTTTTGTTTCTGTGAACTAAATACCTACGTTAAATTAGACACATAATAATCTTACTGCATAAAAAAGTCGTAGAACTGATGTCTACTGTTATAATTGTTCATTTATATTATATGCATGATTTTTTTTTTGTTTTACAATATAAGGTCAATAGTGAGTAAACACTACGGGAGTTAGGGTTGAGTAGCCGGCTTTCAATACTGACCACTCATATCTACATCTTGAATTAATTATTTACTTATAGATAAGAGATTATTTCCCTAATTTTTATACATTATTTAGTTTTTTTACACGCCCATATTAAACAATAATTAGTTATTTTTATATGCCCATATTTTATTTTACAGAACAAAATTCTAAATTTTCCTTTTTCCTAAACCTGGAATGTAAACCGTTATGGGAATTTGAATGGGGTCAAAATTGTTTGGAAATTTTCGACATACCAACATGATGTTATGGGAGGTAGGGGATTTTGTCTGTGGGTCCGTCGTGCTGTAGGTCAAAAATTTAAATTTTCCCTTTTCCCTAAACTTGGAACATACCTGTTTATGGTAATTTGAATGGGGTCAATTCATTTCGAAATATTCGACATACAAATAATCTAAGGGGAAGGTGGTGGGGTCGAGATCTTTATATTTTTTCATGCAACCATTTATTATTTTTTTTACCTATACCCTCATATTTTAAAATGTTTAATATGGGCCAACTGATAATTCAGCAGTCGCTATAGATTATATTATTTCTTAATCAATTATTTACTTATACATTAGATGTTTTCATTTATATTCGTATTTCAATATATCTGATGTTAAATTACACAAATTATTATATTGTTATTGCCAAAATAGGATTTCTTTAAAAAGTTGTAGGACTGATGTCTACTGTTTTAATTGTTCATGATTATGTGTTTTATAATGTAAGCTCCCTTTTCGGGAAAAACCCTACCTCCCCCTTCTTAGATGTGATTTAAAGTTAGGTAGCTGCCTCTTAATACTGACCGAAATATCTACATCTTTGTTTCAAATAAGTATATACTATAATATGATAAAAAAAACAGTCACTGAGATTGTCAAAAAGAAGCTACAAAGATTGATATAAATATTCAAATTTATATTATTGTCAGTTGAATTTAGGTAACTGGATCAAAATTCAAATAATTCTTCAGTTGAGATTATATTATTTCTTAATCATACTTACAGATAAGAGAATTTGATTTAGATACGTATTTATGTAATTATTGTACATTAGTTTTTTTTCTGTAATTATTGTACATTAATTATATTTATAGGCCTATATTAAACAATAATTTGATTTATTTTGTACGCCCATATTTCATGTTACAGAACAAAATTCTAAATTTTCTATTTTCCTAAACTTGGTATGTAAACCGTTATGGGAATTTGAATGGGGTCAAAATTATTTCGAAATTTTCGACATAACATGATGATATGGGTCATGGGGGTAGGGGATTTTGTCCGTGGGTCCGTCATGCTGTAGGTCAAAAATTTAAATTTTCCCTTTTCCCTAAACTTGGAACATACTAGTTTATGGTAATTTGAATGGGGTCAATTCATTTCGAAATATTCGACATACAAATAATCTAAGGGGAAGGTGGTGGGGTCGAGATTTTTATATTTTTTCATGCAACCATTTATTATTTTTTTTTACCTATACCCACATATTTTAAAATATTGTTTAATGTGGGCCAACTGGTAAATTCATCAGTCGCTATAGATTATATTATTTCTTAATCAATTATTTACTTATAGATTAGAGGTTTTCATTTATATTCGTATTTCAATATATCTGATGTTAAATTACACAAATTTTTATCTTGTTATTGCCAAAAAAAATTTTTTTTAAAAAGTTGTAGGACTGATGTCTACTGTTATAATTGTTCATGATTATGTGTTTTATAATGTAAGCTCCCTTTTCGGGAAAAACCATACCTCCCCCTTCTTAGATGTGATTTAAAGTTAGGTAGCTGCCTCTTAATACTGACTGAAATATCTACATCTTTGTTTCAAATAAGTATATACTATAATATGATAAAAAACAGTCACTGAGATTGTCAAAAAAAGCTACAAAGATTGACATAAATATTCACGTTTATATTATTGTCAGTTGTATTTAGGTAACCGGATCAAAATTCAAATAATTCTTCAGTTGAGATTATATTATTTCTTAATCATACTTACAGATAAGAAAATTTGATTTAGATACGTATTTATGTAATTATTGTACATTAGTTTTTTTTCTGTAATTATTGTACATTAGTTATATTTATAGGCCTATATTAAACAATAATTTGATTAATTTTATACGCCCATATTTCATGTTACAGAACAAAATTCTAAATTTTCTATTTTCCTAAACTTGGTATGTAAACCGTTATGGGAATTTGAATGGGGTCAAAATTATTTCGAAATTTTCGACATAACATGATGATATGGGTCATGGGGGTAGGGGATTTTGTCTGTGGGTCCGTCATGCTGTAGGTCCAAAATTTAAATTTTCCCTTTTCCCTAAATTTGGAACATACCCATTTATGGTAATTTGAATGGGGTCAATTCATTTCGAAACTTTCGACAAACAAACTTGTTGGGTTGGGGCGGGGTCAAGGATTTTTGTGTCCAACCTCATTTAATATTTTCTTATCAGTACCGCAGTAGCAACATAATATTGTTTAATGTGGGCCAATTCATATATTTTTTCTAAATCAATTATATACTTATAGATGTAGTCAAAAATTGTTCACAAATAAAATATTTTACCAGCTTTGTTTTTACAGAATCTGTGATTTTGCTCTAGCAAGCTACTCCTTAAAGATACATTATGGGAAATTAGAGTTGACAGTTCTCACTATAATAGTTAAAAAATACATAATTTAAGGAAATCGGCTGAACTGGACCCAATTTCCATATCTGCCCCCTCCCCTGCGCCCTTCGTGATATAAATTTTCACATGTTTCTACAGTTGTATGTTGTCTTGTATAACTTTATCCAGGTTAAAATTCTAAATTTTCCACTTTCTAATTTGGGGCATACTAACTTTATGCAGCCAAATAATGATTATTTTGAAACTTTCGACATACCAGCATATTCATCAAAATTTCTTATGTCTCACAAACACCATAGATATGGAAAGGGAACATCCCATTTCATCCATCTATGGTGTTTGCGAGACGCACATGAAATTTTGATGAATATTTATTTTTAAATTATCAAAACATTTTATGATAAATTAGACAAATGTTTTATGATACATTGTAGAAACATGATTTATTTTTTCATACACCCATATTTTATAACTATTCTTGTGTGGTGTAAGCAATTTTAATTTCAGTGTATCGCTAATGGTCATTAATAAATTTGTTATATGCATGATTTTGTAAAGTGATATATTGTATTTTTGAAAATTGTCAGAATAATTAATGTTTTTATGGAAATAAATATTCACATATGTATATTGTTGTCTATTTTCTTGGGGATCCTAATATGTCATATAAAAGAGAATTAAGTCAAAATTCTAAAAACTTTCAAATAACCTAATATCAGAGAGTTTAATATATTTTTTGATATTATTTTTCACAAAGTGTTTCTACAGGTTGTATGTTGTCTTGCGGAACTTAATCCAGGTTAAAATTCTAAATTTTCTATTACCTAAACTTGGGACATACAAGCTTTATGGGACTTTGAATGTGGTCCGAAAAAATCTGCCCCCCCCCCAATAGCGAAGTGCCCCTTCTATCACCCCTAGGTCACTTTGATATAACCCGGAAACTGATGTTTTAGTTTCACTGATGTAATAATAATCAGATGTACAGGAAATTTTAATCAAACGAAACAAAGACAAAAATAATGGTTTAAGTTTCGTTTTTAATGATGGGATATCAGTCGGCCTATCTCTAGAGCAATTGATAACCGCATGCATGATCAATGGCAGAGGACGAGTTGGTGGCGCTAAGGCCCGGTCACATGGCTTATAGTCTTTAATTCACCGCATTTTCTCACCAAGGGCTGCCAGACAGGATACGCCCACCATTTGCAAGAGATGGATAGAGAATACGCGAAAAATCAGGGGCCATAATCTAAGAACCTTAAAAGGTCTGAAATGCATGAATATTGAATGGGACTGAAATCTCTCGGATATAAAGATATTTTAAGTTTCATCTAAATCGGACAAAAAATGTAACGTCGAGAGAGAGAAATGGGGTTTAGCGTCCACTCGACACAAACTAGGTCATTTTGGGACTAACATATGGTTGCAATTTTATTTCAATAATTCGCTTGTGTGTAGGGGTCTTTAGCAGTGGGAGGAACCCAGAGGACCCGGAAAAATGTTAATCATTGACTCAGTCAAGACATTCACCAGATGAACATCTACATCAATTTCAAACATTCCACCTCAATTAAAAGCAGAGTTGTTATGTTCCAAAGTGATCAGTCAAATTGCTTATCGCTCCTAAGCCTAAGCAGAAAATTCTCACCATCACACTTAGTCAAGGTAATAACATAATGAATGTATATTTGGAGATTCGGTGCTCTCACTTCATTATTACCAAAGTTATTGTGCCCCAAAGCATCAACCAATCAGACTGCTTATCTTTGCTTACCGTTAGCAGACAATGCTCATCGTCGAACTCCATCAAAGCATCGACCTAATAAAGTCTCGGCCAATTTAATTGCTTATCGCTCTGCTTATCCTGAGCAGAAAATGCTCATTGTCGAACTTAGTCAAGGTACTGGTGTAATGAAACTATACACCAAGTTTCATCACTCTGACTTAATTAGAACCAAAGTTATATCATCAACCAATCAAATTACCCTGGACAGAAAATGCTCACCTTCGACTCCATCAAGGTATTGACCCAATAAACACCTACACCAAGTTTGAATATTTCAACTCAATTAGAAAAAAGAGTTATTGTGTCCCCAAAAGTGTGACGGACAGATGGACCCATTTGAAAGGCGGGGGACAAAAAAACTAAATATATTGAACCATGTGTTAGTACCGAAATGACCTAGTTTTTGCCGAGTGGACATGAAACATTTCTCTCTCCCACCCTATAGATGTATCAATTGCAGGTATCAATTTTTATGTATTTTTCATCCCTGATAATATGTCTTAAAGCCCCAATAACACTCTTGTTGTAACTGAAAAATATGTCCCAATCTTCATTCTGGTCAACAAATCGTATTATTTTAGAATATTCCAATTAATCTTAACACACCTAATTTAAAAAATTGGAAAAATTCAACCAATTGATTTGAAAAGTCTAACGTAAACCTTTTCAAATGTGATTTGAATTTAAAAATTTTTCGAACCCTCTGGACAAATAAAATAGGTTGTAATGGATAATTTACACAACAGGTAGGACATTTAAACATCTAGTACTTAGAATAAGGGTATTATTTATTTTCTGGAGCTACAAAGCCAGCAAGAATGTTATCGTCCCTTTAACTAGAATGTGGAAGGCTTTGCAAACCCGAAAAAAAGAGAAAGACAGAGAGAGAAATGGGGTTTAACATCCACACAAACTAGGTCATATCAGGACAAGCATGGTTTTTTAATATTATTACAATAATATGCTTGCACATAACGTATATACAGGTCTTTAGCAGTAGGGGAAACCAGATGACCCGGAGAAAACCCACGAGGTTGGACAGGCGATCCTACACCTTGTCACGTAGGGGCCTACAAATGGGAATTCGATACAGTGCGCACATGCTAACCATTCAGTCATCCACTCACCCACCATCCCCCACCCACCACCGAAAAGGTGGTGGGTGATTTTATATGGCAAGTACATGTTTTTGACAGACATTCAGACCGTTTGTGGAGTAGACTGCACATGTACTAATCTTTCTCCTGCATGCATGTTTCAGGGTCCTGACTGGATAGATATGGTGCTACAGATTGATGGATAGAATGATGAATGCAGTGGAACAGATTGTTGGATGTAGGAATGGCAGATGAGGATTTTAGCAGGCAAGTACATGTTTCTGACAGACATACTTCAATGCGGTTGTGGACTCCCTCTCTCTTTCTTTCTCGATGTCTTTATTAAAGTAATAGCCAAAAGTGTATTTTTGTAGCGCAAATTTGGATATTTAAACAGGACGATGTTATCTGTTATGTAGCTACCTTGCTCTTGGCGTGTGTATAATTGTTCTATATAAAGATATATTTAGATACATGTTCTAGAAGTATTATTTTTATAGGAAATAAATGACGAAGTGGATGTTTGCCACAGGGAATTCGGTAAAATGGATCTAAATATGACACTTTTAAATAAGTTCAATCTAGTCCACCATTTAGATATAAAAATAGTTTTAATTGACGTTACACGAGAGGGGTAGCTTATTTTGTTAGAAATTCCCATGCCACTTCTTTCCTGGAGCTCACATAGACTACTTCTTGTGTGTTATGTGTGTAATTCACTGTTGTGACTTAATTTAAAACATTAACAACCCATACATGCTTTTTCTGGCGTGGTTTTCCCCTTATCAGTGATGTAGGATTTAGAGCCTGACAAGGACAACTTTCTAGTTCTGATGGGACGAAAAACTGAGGTCCATTGTACACATTGGCGTGCACAATAAAGGGTCCATTGGCAGTTGGAATTCGGAATTAGAGTAGGCCGTAGTGCCACTGCCTGGGCAAAATTTTCCTCTTAGCACACTGTATGGTGTATGCTCGTCTTCATTAGCCCATTTCATTTCGTTTTGTTTCCATACATGCTTGTTGATTAAACCATTCCTTTGTCCGGGCGGTACTGCAAATTAAAGTCTTTGGCTGTTGAAACGTAACTTTGGCAAAATAAGGCTTGGTGGTATAAATACAAAATATAAAACTGTTTTACATTTTACAGGACCACAGATGAAGGCATCAAAAGATTTATTTCATGATGGTCACAACAGGCATAGAAAGTATGGTAATTTATTTATTATAGCATTTAAGGCCTGCATTAGGTTAGCTCATGCACGTTGTATCTTAAAGTCTGTCATTGAGTCAGCTGGCGTGGTTTCTATTCCCTTGTTGTATGTCTAACCTCATGGGTTTTTTCCGGGTCCACCGGAATCCTCCCACTGATAAAGACCCCTACGCGCAAGCAAATTATTGAAATAGTTTGTGTCAAGTGGATGTTAAACACCGTATCTCTCTGTCCTTATCTTGTAATTACAAGATAGTCAGAATATGACTGACCCTAATTGTCTTCCATAGCTATGAGATATTCAGCTTGAACTGGGAAATTCTAAATTGGCAATAACAGGTTTCTGTATGTATATGTTGTTTGCACCGGATATAATTCCTAAATTCTTCATTGGTCCGTCTAATATGCACAGTAAATGGCATTCTGTTGACAAGTTTGAAACACATTTTAATATAGGAGTCCTTGGAAACATTGACTTTTAGTGGGGATTGAGGTGTAAAGCTACTTGAGGGATTGAGTCTACTTGTTATGTCTAGGCTAGATAGATTTACTTCCTTACCCAGTCGAAACAACAGACTGAAGATGTTTATCTCTTTCATAATTTCATATACAACATTGTTGTCTTCTGGCTACTAGCCAAACAACAGATTTCTGATGTGCACACCTCATTCATTGGTCCTCAACGAGACCAGTTATCTTTGATGACTTGTGGTTGGCCACCCAGTTATCTCTGGTGACTGGTAGTTGGCAGTCCATATTAGGCTATGGGCTTCTGGTACAGATCAGAAGAAGATTCATTAAAACTTACGCTTTGGTTCTTCGACGAGACCAGTTATCTTTGATGACTTGTGGTTGGCCACCCAGTTATCTCTGATTACTGGTAGTTGCCATTCCATATTAGGCTATGGGCTTCTGGTACAGATCAGAAGAAGATTCATTAAAACTTGCGCATTGGTCCTCTACGAGACCAGTTATCCTGGATGACTTGTGGTTGGCCACCCAGTTATCTCTGGTGACTGGTAGTTGGCAGTCCATATTAGGCTATGGGCTTCTGGTACAGATCAGAAGAAGATTCATTAAAACTCACGCTTTGGTCCTCCACGAGACCAGTTATCTTTGATGACTTGTGGTTGGCCACCCAGTTATCTCTGATGACTGGTAGTTGGCAGTCCATATTAGGCTATGGGCTTCTGCTACAGATAAGAAGATTCATCAAAACTCACACATTAGCTGACGATATATAGGCAGTCTGCTTCATTTCTCTAGAACATAACATTTGGGGTTCTTCCATCATGTATTTTAAACCGATATCCTCACTAAAGGTCTATCAAATCACTTCCCTATGTAAAGGTGTGTCCAAAACCTGTTTCTTTACAGTAACTTTTTGATGGGTTCGTTTGTAATTTGGATTTAACTATTGTTATATCGCCAACGGTCATCAATTTATATGCTTATAATCTTGTTACTGCCAAAATAGTATTTTTCTAATGAAGTTGTAAAACTGGTGTCATGTCTACACAGTTAATTGTTCGTGTTTTTCAATATTTGCTGGGGGGTTGGGTGGTCGAATGGTTAGCATGTGCGCACTGTATCATAAAGCCTATCATTGAGTCAACTGGCCTGGTTTCAAATCCCTGGTTGTATGTGACAAGGAGTAGAGTCACCTGTCCAACCTCGTGGGTTTTCTCTGGGTCCTCCAACTGCTAAAGACTCCTACGCAAAAGCGAATTATTGAAATAAAATTAAACCACATGTTAGTCCCGAAATGACCTAGCTAGTATCAAGTGTACATTAAACCCCATTTCTCTCTCTTATTACCGGTATATGCTTGTTTGCTTTATACTATAATATGATGATACCAGTCTGTAGACATTGCCACAAAAGCCCACAAAGATTGACAAAAATATTCACATGTTTATATTATTGTCAGTGTGTTGGGGTAAATAATACTTTCAAAATGCCAGAAAAGCCGACAAAGATTGACAAAAATATTCACATGTGTCAGTGTGTTGGGGGAAAATAATACTTTCAAAATTCAAATAATCCAGCTGTTGAATAGTCTATATTATTTCTTAATCATTTATTTACTTATAGATAAGAGATTATGATTTGTATTTCCCTAATTATTATACATTATTTAGTTCTTTTTATAGACCTATATTAAACAATAATTAGATATTTTCATATGCCCATATTTCATTTTACAGAACAAAATTCTAAATTTTTACATTTTCCTAAACTTGGAATGTAAACCGTCATGGGAATTTGAATGGGGTCAAAATTGTTTGGAAATTTTCGACATACAAACATGACGTGATATGGGGGAGGGAAGATGTATTATGTCTGTCTGTCCATCATGCTACAGGTCCAAAATACAAATTTTCCCTTTTTCCTAAACTTGGAACATACTAGTTTATGGTAATTTGAATGGCTTCATCTTTTCGAAATTTTCGACATAACAAATAATATAAGGGTGAGGTGGTGGGGTCAAGATTTTTTTTTTTTTCACGCAACCTTTTATTATTTTTTTTTACCTATACCCACATATTTCAAAATATTGTTTAATGTGGGCCAACTGATAATTCATCAGTTGAATTAAATTATATTATTTCTTAATCAATTATATATACTTATAGATTAGAGGTTTTCATTTATATTCCTATTTCATTATCCTGTTTCAAATAAGTACGTAATATGATATAGAGATTTTCAGAAAAGCCTACAAAGTTCGATATAAATATTCACATGCTTTTATTGTCAGTATTTGGGTAACATAACCCAACCATTTATTGATATTGATAGTGCATATAAATCTGTATAATTTCTCGGAGCAGAACAGTAGGACGTTAAAGTTAAACCACATTTCTATATAATTTGTTTAAAAGTTTGATTCTACATATAACTTTATAAATGGTTAAGTTGTTCTGTTTGGTGTTGCTGCTGGCTCTTCTTTCTCTTTTCAGGTAACTTAACTTGGAAAGAGTCTTCCACAACGAGAAAAACTTTAAACGGACTGCAGACTTTGAATTGAAACATTGAAATGACTTGAAATCTAAATAATCGCACGAATATTTTTTAATATGTATGTAAATAATCTATGGGTCCAGCTATGTGGTTTTTACGGCGAGAACTTCGCTTTTCCACATAAAGTAAGCAGATTTTTTTCCCAACGGGTTTTTTTTTACTTGAGTGGACGTTAAACCCCATTTCTCTCTCTCTCTCTCTCTCTCTTTTGAATGTTACATGATATATCCTTCCGCCGGTCGCTGCACAAGTTACGATCCAGCTGAAGTTGAAATGACATGATTTCATATGATTTACTTTCGTATCACTCACATCTCGCGCTAAAAATAGTTTCCGGTAAATGCTCAAAGCCAAAGGTTTTCTAGTGAACTTTTGATTCGAAGGATCATTAATACGCAATTCATGCAACAAACCAATGCCTAATTGTCGAGAAATCGGCAGTAATTCTTACAAACAAATCCAGCCAATCAGAATTAAGCCACAGGGCGGCGATTAGGAACCAATCTGACCTTGATTAATGGCCGGCAAGTTTTACCAGAGAAAAACGAAGGTTAGACTTATCTCACTCGGCAATCCTCAACAGATTCCGGTTCCAGGCCTACATCTAGATTTCGGAATCTGTTGAGCGACATGCTGAGTGAGAACTGAGACTTATCTCTGGGATCCAGATTGGGTGACCTCATGGGTGACCTTCACCTGTCATGTCAAGGCGTGCGTTATGGTTCTTAATTCCCACCTACAAATACATTAATATTTCCGCCTTAATAGCTAATGATAGCTCCTCCCCCTTTTTGGGTGTTGTGTAAGGTAGAATATCTAGCGCCCACCTGGTCAGAGCGCAGTAGCATTCATTACGGGAGGACGTCTTTTTCTTGGTGGAACTTTTCAGAATTTCGGTTAGAAGCGATGGTATTTGATTACACTCTTAAAATAAACGTAACATTGATAAGACATTCTGACTTATAAAGAATCAAGAAGTAAGCGTGTTAGAAGTAAGCGCATTAGAAGTCCAGTAAGCGCGTTAAGGCCCTGGGAAACCCTTTCGTTGGAGCTTCTCCCAGAATAGCACATCAGAGAAAAGAGAGAAATGGGGTTTAACGTCCACTCGACACAAACTAGGTCATTTCGGGACTAACATAATCCTGAAAAAAACCACGAGGTTAGACAGGCGACCCTACTCTTTGTCACGTAGCCTACAACCCGTGATTCGAAACCACGAATAGCAAATGACAGACAGTGATTATAACGATCTCCCGCCTTTAATTTTAGCATCATTTGGTTAATATTTAGCCATTTAGAGCCTAGCTTTGAGATCTTGTGAGGTTCGCCGTGGGCAACCGTCTCAGTACATAAGTGTTTTTGACCTGTTATCAATATGGAATGTTTTAGCTCGTTCGTTTTGAATGATCGGACAAATTTTTAGCTTTGACCAATAAAAAATGAATACAAGTAATAAATATGTTGTTATTTATTTACTATTAAATCAAATAAATATGTTGTGAATCTTGGTTACAAATAGTCATCCTTATTACATGAACAATTTATTAAACAATTTATCACAACAATTTTTAATGCCCCTCTTTATTGGCCACATTTCTTCAAAAGTTGTTTGGTGTGTATGTCTGTCGTTTTAACTTTCCTTCTGAGACCATTTTCATCTGAATTGGCAAGACGCTGGCTCGCTAGACTGGGGGTCGTGAGTTCGATCTCTGCATTGGCCGAGAAAGTTGATCCCGATTTTCCGGCGTGGTTTCCCCATGTCAATGGGGCAGGACGGAGGGTACTCGGACAAGAACGGCAGTCGTTCGGATGGGACGAAAAACAGAGATCCCGTATTGGCGTGCACGTAAAAAATCCCTTGGCTGTTGGAATTCGATATATATAAGAGTAAACCGTAGCGCCGCTGCCCGGGCAAAATTTTCCTCATAGCACACTGTAAGGCGTATACTCGTCTTCATTAGCCCAGTTTAGGAGCAGAACAGTAGAACGTTAATAAATTACCCCATGGCATTTCATTTCATTTTCATCTGTATTGGCAACTGGTTGGCCTCCTTGTAGCCTCTAAAGGTTTCAACATAAATAAAATTGTCTACGATATCCTCCCCGGTGGAATTCGGATGTTAAACTCCAGAAACAAACGAAATAAAATTGTAGATCGTCCTTCTGAAAGGGCTGGGATAATCATAAGGGGGATGGGATCAGAAACATGTTGTCTTGTTATGTAATTAGATTATTTTAAACTATTTGGCCTGTGTTGTTGCGATCAACTGGAAGATATATCAGAAATAATCAGCTTGTTGGTTTCAACAATTCAGAAAAAAAAAAATTCTGAAAGACCAATAGGCCTACACATTTTTATATTCATCAAACTCGATTTTGAAATCAGTTGTTAAAATCATTTTACTAAGCATAATTATTTTGATAAACAGCCAACTTAAATTATAAAGGAATGAAAATTGTAGATTTGAAAATCTACTGACTTTTTAAATGGCATAAATAGTGGAAATATGTACACATAAGGAAGTAATCTATTATCTGTCTAAAAATGCATAAAATGTTGCCATGTTTTTTGGACAGGGTGTAGGTGATATGGTCCAGGTTGGGGAACAAAAGTTGCTTCATAAACAGAACCAAATTCATTCCTATAGGACACAGATCACCAAAAAATTCCAAGTTAACGAATGTAGTTCTGTGCTAAAAAAAAAGTCTAATTTTCCCTAATTTTTTTTCCTTTTTCAGGCGTTTTGGTGGGGTTTTTTTAGGTGTGGAATTGTTGGGAAGGTTTTGAATTTTGAATATTTTGCCAGTTTGAGTGGAAAAAGAGGATATTTGTGCGGAAGAATAACATGGGTCTTGAAAGACGGCTCACATTGAACCGGAAGTAAAGAATTGACCCCAGTCTACTTTAACTTTTATTGATATGAGATTTTCATGGTGAACCTCATACATGCTTCTGAGGAGATGACTGCCAGGTGTTGTTCTTTATGCCTTGTGAAGGAATTTAGCTCAACGAATATTGTGGAAAGAGTTATAGCTTGTGACCTGGGCCTGAAATAACATTGAAGTCAATGGGACAATAATTGGTGTACTGTGTGGCCTGTCTGTTGTAGTGAATTGAACAAATTTTACATTTTTTGCTGTGATCAAAGTTTTGTAGACTTTTATTTGAAAATTTCAGACCAGGTACAGTTGACATTGTACATGACCTTGAAGGAAATACTGAGTCAATATAAAGGACTTTGCAATAGCTAAACTGCTGTCAAAAAACTGATCGTATCAATTCCAAAGAATTATATTTATTTATTTGTGCATGTAATAAAAGATTGGGTGATAAATAAAATCTCCAACTTGTCTTTTTTGATATCAAAAAATATCAACACTCGTTGATAAAGAAAAGAAAAAACTTGGCAGAGCCTCGTTTTTTTCACTTTAACAACTTGTGTTGATATATTTTTGATATCAAAAAACACTTGTAGGAGATTCTCTATATATTTCTTATGCATTAAGTGTAAATTAAAATTTCAGACACTTGGATTAAATTTTCGGTTTGTTTACACTTGTATTTTCATGAAACCAACTATTATGGAATGCAGCAGTGTCGGACAATTTTTTTGTTTTTGTTTGTTTAATATTTGATATCTCACAGTTTTTGAAAGCACATGTTTCAAAATGGCAGAAAAATTTGCATTTTATACCGAAAAAAATTGATTTTTTTTCAGTGAAATTTCTGCGAGCGGCCAATGACAGATATGGCATTCTTCGTTCCAAATGTCCTGATCGTATTTGGCGAATTAAGAAAGCCCATAGATTATCATTTATTGTGTTCACTGCACTAGATTTTGATTTACCAGTTGAAGAATTGGATTGCTCACATCTGATAGCTCCCCCTTTTGCATTGATGGCTTTAACTTTGTCAACTTTTTCTTTCATGCACCGAGCATCTAATTCAACTGTTTTTTCACAAACTGCCTTTGATAATCTGTGCATACTGGTCTGAGATGGTGGCGGAATATCTAAGCCAACATAAGCCTGACCTTGGTGTTTCCAATAGGCATATCCAACAAGCCAGACTGTAGTGTTTAATTAATAGCAGCAGCGTTCCCTCCCTGTTTGCCTGTATCTACCTCCACATACAAATTGTAAACAAGAAAGATGACTTTGCATATGGTGCATCGCATAGAATATTTCCACCCTGCTTCCCATTTCTCCTTGGTTGTGACTTCAAAATTGGGCATTAAGCAAGCTTCTTCCTCTAATTGGAAGTGAAGCTTGATGACTGATTTCAACATGTCAACCATTTTTTCAGTGTTGATTATTCTATTTCCCTCCAACGTATCCATGTTGTTACTTACATCATCTTGTGTTTTTTTAGGTTTAGACCTCAATTCTCTCCTGCTGCCAGAGCCCATGTCATCATAAGAAGGAAGAAGAATATTTGTATCAGATATATTTCCAGGATCAGCTGTAGATTGTAGATGGAATGTCATAATCGGTTTGTGTACCTGATGTCGACTCTAGCAACATTTCCAGGTATTTTACATGACCACAAATGGCGGCTATTTTGTCGTCAATTTTGGTCCCTTTTTCACGAAATTCGTACTCAACCTTCATTACCATGTAACGGTGATATAATCAAATAGTTTTTTAAATCGGATAATAATTTTGACTTCCAGAGGAACCACAAGCTAAAAAAGGGCGATTTTTCGCACAATCAGGGGCCATAATTCAGGAAGTTACGATCCGATGGGCATAAATATCGAAAGGAACCAATATCAAGTTTCATCAAAATCGGTTGAAAATTGCTGAAAACGTGTTTTTTTGTACAATCAGGGGCCATAATCCACGAAGTTTCCATCCGGACGGACAGAGGCGACGATAATATATATAAAAATGTGTATTGGTCATTTAGATTTTTTTTTTTTGGACAAAAAATTGGTACCCTTTTTTATACTCCCACATTGAAATGTGTTCGTATATTGTCGTCACCCCGTCCGTCTGTCCGGCTTCCACAATTGCTTGTGGACGCTCTAGAGGCTAAAGTTAATATCTGAATGACTTTAAATTCATACACAGTGTTTAAGGTCATGAGACGAAGAAGCCTATTGTTTTTCAGCGATTTCCGATAATAACTACCAGAGTTATGGCCCTTGATCACTTCAAAAAATCTTGTGGACGCTCTAGAGGCCAAAGTTAATATCCCATTGACTTTAAATTTAAGGTCATGAGACTAATAAGCCTATTGATTTTCAGCGATTTCCGATAATTACTGCCAGAGTTATGGCCCTTGATCACTTAAAAAAATCTTGTTGACGCTCTAGAGGCCAAAGTTAATATCCGATTGACTTCAAATTTATACACAGTGTTTAAGGTCATGAGAAGAAGAAGCCTATTGTTTTTCAGCGATTTCTGATAATTAGTGCCAGAGTTATGGCCCTTGACCACTTCAAAAAATCTTGTGGACGCTCTAGAGGCCAAAGTTAATATCCGATTTATTTTAGATTTATACACAGTGTTTAAGGCCATGAGACGAAGAATCCTATTGATTGTCAGCGATTTCCGATAATTAGTGCCAGAGTTATGACCCTAGATCACTTCAAAAAATCCTGTGGACGCTCTAGAGGCCAAAGTTAATATCCGATTGACTTTAAATTTATACACAGTGTCTAAGGTGTTGAAACGAACAAGTATTTTGATTTTCAATGAATTTTGATAACTGAACAGCTAAATACATGATATTAAATGTTTCGTATACTAATTGTTAGCGTGGGGTAAAACTTTATAAAAATCAAACAAATTCTAATTATTTCCTGATAATTACATAATGAGTTGTTACTCTTAATCAGATTTTAATGTATTATAAATGTTTCATTACCGAAAAAAAAATATGCAACAACTCTTGTAGACCAGAGGGAGAAGGGGGAGTATTATCCGAAAGGTGGGCAAAAAGCGGGAGTTGACTTTTCTAGAAGCATTTTTCCTCAGGAATCCGAAAATGGTGGGTGATCAGTCGGGTGAGGGAGCGTTCAGGAGTTATCGAGGTCAAAAGGTCACCAGAGGTCAAAGGAGGCTGGCTTATGAATTTAGCCACTTCCGATGCTGTCTGTTGCAGATTTTGTTGTTGGAACGCCGCTGAATCATTGAATAAGTGACGAAGGATAATTTGTGAAACCCATTAATCAAATTATGACGTAATTGAAAAGGTCAAAAGGTTACCCAGGTCAAATTAGCGAGAAATAAGGATGCACTGAGATTAGGGGCAAAACTAATGTTATTTTCAATATGCAGTACAATTCTGCATAGTCTGGCGAAGTAATTTCATCCAAAATTAACGATTTTGTTAAATGAGTGATGTGTCACACAATAAGTATATAATCTATAAGTGTATAATCGCGAACATTTTCGCAAACTGGAAGTATTATTCGTTACCACTTCCGGGTAACCGATTGTGGATTGTGATGGACATTACTCGATATTCACGTCCATGCGTGCACATGACTCCTCATCCGATTCATTATCGTCATCAACGTCATTAGTATCGACATTAATTTCGTCGAAAACGTGGGGGATTTCTGCATCGTCATGAATCAACATTTCGGGAAGAAACTCTCGTTCCAATCATGTAGTGTTGGTGACTCCAGTGCAAGCCTTGGCGAAGACGAACATCGCCACATTCGGTTACCCGGAAGTGGTAACGAATAATACTTCCAGTTTGTGAAAATGGTCGCGATTATATACTTATAGATTATATACTTATGGTGTAACATATCACTCGTTTAACATAATCGTTAATTTTGGATGAAATTACTTCGTCAGATCATGCAGAATTGTACTGCATATTGAAAATAACATTAGTTTTGCCCCTAATCTCAGTGCATCCTTACTTCTTACTACTTTGACCTGGGTAACCTTTTGACCTTTCCAATTACATCATAATTTGATTAATTGGTTTCACAAATTATCCTTCGTCACTTATTCAATGATTCAGCTGCGTTCCAACAAGAAATCTGCAACAGACAGTATCAGAAGTGACTAAATTCATAAGGCAGCCTCTTTTGACCTTTGGTGACCTTTTGACCTCGATAACTCCTGAACGCTCCCTCACCTGACTGATCACCCATCATTTTCGGATTCCTTAGGAAAAATGCTTCTAGAAAAGTCAACTCCCGCTTTTTGCCCACCTTTCGGATAATACCCCCCTTCTCCCTCTGGTCTATTGTTGACTGCCCAGACTATTTAGCTGCTGTGGGCGTATGTTTCTTTGCCTGGCAACCTATCTTTGTCAATATCTGTTGACAAAAGTCAACATTCTGAAATTTCTAAATTGTTGAAACCAACAAGGCTGATTATTTCTGATATATCTTCCAGTTGACTGCAACAACACAGGCCAAATAGTTTAAAATAATCTAATTACATAACAAGACAACATGTTTATGATCCCACCCTCCTTGGAATGAAATCCGATAGATGCTTGACCAACCATAATCCTCCCTTCCAAGCCACACCTTACAACTTTTACAGACTCACAATGATATTTACAACTTCCCTGGCCAATATAGCATCGCAAAGCAAACAAAAATATTTATTTCGGTTTGTTTTAAGAAATGATAGGCTTGAGGAAATGAACGCACACCTTTAATTTTAATTTTAATTCGATTTTGATGAAACTTGAAATACACGTTTATAACCTAAAGATCTTTGATCCATTCCATATTTGCGCATATCAGATCGTAACGTCCTAAATTATGGCCCCTGATTGTACGAAAAATTGCCTTTATTAGCTTAGGGTCCGTCTAGTTGTCACAATTATTACTTGATTTAATAAAACGTTTGATTATATCACTGTTGCACTGTAATGAATGTGTGGTTTGAATTTCATGAACATTGAACCAAAATTGCCACTCGAATGGTGTAAGAATATGGTATATCACGGTTGTCCCACACCAGTCCATATATTTACCCAAAACAACCCCAAACAACCCAACACAACTTGTATCAGAGCAAGAAAGACAAATCTTATGGTCATCTTAGTGGATTCATTAATTTCCGTAAAGAGTAAAATTTAGGGAATATTAATCCCCTATACATATAAAGAAAGAATTCATCATAATTTGAAGAACTTGGGTCTAGCTTCGAATAGTCATATTATTACATCACATAGTCTACAGAAGGCTACTGTGATTCCATTTGAAATTTAGTTCTGGAGTTTTTTTTATATTTTTTGTTCGTTCACTAAATCCAATCATGATCCTTCATAAGAGCATTCAGGAAGTACCCAGCCCCGATTTCAACCATATTTCTCTATGAAATTAGCTATCTATGACACAATTACCAATTAATCTGACATACATGTACATTGATAGCCAATAGATTTTTGTCCCCTGCCTTACGAAGAAAGCAGGGGACTATTAAAATGGGTCAGTCCGTCTGTCTATCACACATTTTGGGACACAATAACTGTGCTTCTAATTGAGCTAGAATTTTCAAACTTGATGTAGGTGTTTATTATGTGAATACTTGACGGAGCTTGAAGATGAGCATTTTCTGCTTAGGATAAGCAGAGATAAACATCCTATTACTTATTAACGCGATCAGGATTATCAGCTATTGATTAATTTATAGTATCCCGCCATGTGATTTACACTCAATAAAATGGTTAATCCAGGATAAATACAATTAGCATTTTAAGATTTTTTTCTGCCTGTTCTCAAAGAGAATTGCCAGTACTGCAAAATGTTATCACCAGAATTGTCGCCAAAATGAAATGTTAATTGACACTATTTTTATCGCAAATTGCGACTTTGGCTATACATGACAAACCGTAATAAACCCTGTAGGTCATCACATCACTAAGATATTGAACGGATTAAACAATTCCCACTATATCTTCGTTAAACAGTTATATGGACGCCACTTACGGAAACTGAAAATCGAGCCTTGGTTTATTGTCCCATGCCTTTCGAAGAAAGTTGGGCGACTATTAAAATGGGTTCGTCTGTCTGTCCGTCTGTCCGTCACACTTTTTGGGACACAATAACTCTCTTCCTAATTGAGCTAGAATGTTCAAACTTGGTGTATGTGTTTATTAGGTCAATGCCTTGATGGAGTTCGAAGTTGAGCATTTTCCGCTAAGTTCGATAATGAGCAGAGGGATACGCAATTTGATTGGTTGAGACTTTGGAACACAATAACTCTCCTTCTAATTGAGTTAAAATGTTCAAACTTGGTGTATATGCTTATTAGGTCAATGCCTTGATGGAGTTCGAAGATGAGCATTTTCCGCTTAGGGTAAGCAGAGATAAGCAATTTGATTGGTTGATGCTTTGGGACACGATAACTTTAGTTCTAATTAAGTTAGATTGATGAAACTTGGTGTATAGTTTCATTACAGTAATACCTTGACTAAGTTCGAAATTAAGCATTTTCTTCTTAGGGTTAGCATAGCGATATGCAATTTGATTGGCCGAGACTTTGGAACACAATAACTCTCCTAATTGAGTTAAAATGTTCAAACTTGGTGTATATGCTTATTAGGTCAATGCCTTGATGGAGTTCGAAGATGAGCATTTTCCGCTTAGGTTAAGCAGAGATAAGCAATTTGATTGCTTGATACTTTGGGACGAGATAACTTAGGTTCATCTTGATTGATGGATTCGACAGTAACAGTGTATAGAAACGATTGACTTGGACACGAGGGCCCTTTCCCTTGGCCAGAGGGGCCCTTTTGTCAAGCGTGGGGGCCCTTTTGTCTGCCTTTTGGGTCCCCCTAACTAGGGTACATTTTCATTTTTCTCGTCGGTTTTAGCATTTTTCTTTATAAAACTCTTTTGGATGACACTTCGTGTACAGGACAGTTGTCTAGTCGTTTGGATGGGACAAAAAACTGAAGTCCCGTGTACAAAGCTGGCATGCACATAAAAGATCCCTTGGCAGTTGGAATTCGATATAAGAGCAGGCCGTAGCGCCGTTGCCCTGGCAAATTTCCCTCATAGCAAACTGTATGTTGTATGGCTGTCTTCATTAGCCCAGTTTAGGAACAGAAAAGTAGGAAGTTAAACCCCATTTCTTTTCATTTTATACTTGATTTGTTGTTTTAAATTTCAGAATATAAATCAGGTTTAAACATACCAATTTGATTTTTCAGAAGAGGGTTTTACGTCAGAGATATGGGGATGACAGTGCTGGAACAGGTGCACCTTTCAAAACTGTATTTCAGGTTAGCCTGTTTAATTGTTTATATAGTTTTAGAGCTAGCTGCCCACAGCGATTTCTTGCGGTTGTTTGATCCAAATGTTTCAAGTCAATACTCAGATATTTGTTTCAGCTGTGTGTCAAGTTTATCTTGAACATACTTTCTGCATCCAAACTGTGTGATTTGATGGCATATTTGGACTAAAAACATATTCAAACTAATTTATCTATCAAAAATTTGCTTTAATCTCTCTCAAAACTTTGAATTTGTCAGGAGATAACATAAGCTATAAATAAACCGTTGTTAGATGCCATGTCTGTCAGATCATTTCTTTGAGTGAGGGTCTAGTTTTCAGAATGTATTTTTCTTTAAGACCCATTATGGTTGGCAGTTTTCACTATGATAATTAAAAACTAGATACGGTAAAGGTAATTTTCTGAAAATTTCAGTCAAATTGATCCACTATGTGCCGAGATTTAAGCGATTGAAATTCCTGCATAAACCTTGATCATCATTACTAAAGTCAGTACGATAAAAAGCAGCATAGTCTTGATAATTAGGGGTGTAACGATACATCGAACAATTGATGCATCGCGATAGTTTGACTGTCGATAGTATGTATCGATAATAAAAAAAAACTATCGATAAAAATTGCGATAGTCAAGCAAACTATCGATAGTTTCGATAGTTCGTAATAGCGAAAGTAAAATGGCGTAAATTCACTCGTATTTGTTGAATAATTACTTTGAATTTTTAGCAAAGGGCTTTGTTATCACTAAAATAGCGTTACACGATCTCAATGTCACGTGGAAATCTTCGTCTACCATATTAGGCATGGTTTACTAAGAAATGTGTAAAATGGTTGATTTTGGCGCGAAAAAGCTGAAAATGGTCACGTACGCCAATAACAGACATGCTGAAAGCGTGCCGCCATGTGACAGGAAAATTGGCTATGCTTTTAGTTACTAAACTACCAATGTAATATTAATAATATACAATTTTAAATATTATAAAGAAAAAAACCAATGCACTTTATTATTTAATTCACAATCAGAATACGACGTTACCGTGTACCCAAGATGCCATCTAAGACCCTCTTCTACTCGCCCCCCCCCCCACACCATTTTGCCGCCCTTTAGAAGACACATGGTGTTTTTTGTTTTTATCTGTACCGTCTTGTGTCGCTTCTGTGGGGTTTTTTGTCGATATGATTACCGATATACGTGTTAAAATATTACGTACTGGGTTACGGGAGATGTTCAACTAGTGAATTGTAATCTATTGCCAGTACTCAATTTTTAATTAGCAGTTAAAGCAGAAGAGGTAAGTCAGAATGCGGGAATGTCTTACACAGCCCAACCGATACGATTTTTGGCAAGGCAATTACCCAATTCAAGAATTTTGTAATTGTGATAACGCTAAAAATCAGTATGGTTATTTTCTGGGAAAAGTATTTCGGTCATCGATAATAAAATCAGTAATATCATTATTTTGTTCTGTTAATTCGAGAGTCCATTATAAAAATGAACTCTTACATTGATTTGTCAATTAGGGACCATTGTCCGTTATAGTGTGTCCGTTATAAAAAAGACATTGAAAACAAGAAATTTTTATTACAAAAATCAGGACGAAACTGTTGTGTCCGCATCCGTTATATTATGCGGAGTCTACTTGTATGATATTATCTAACATTACCTGGAACTTTGTAGTGTTTCAAAATTTTTAGTTTGATCAAATGTTATAAATGTGTTTTAAACCTAAACTAATAAACAGATCAAACTATCCAATAGTCCAATAGTATCGCAATATTTGATCCCCAGTAGTAATAGTGTTGCAATAGCTGTTTACCCAATAGCAGTACTATCGCAATAGCGATAATTACCAACAATAGTCACCCCTATTGATAATCCATTTTTATACGCCCACATTTTCATAAGGACGTATATTGTCGTCGCCCCTGTTCGTCCGTCCGTCCGGACGTCCGTCCGTCCACAATTGTTTGTGAACAGTCTACAGGTCACAATTTTAATACGCCCACATTTTCATGTGGACGTATTATGTCGTCGCCCCTGTCCGTCCACAATTTTTTTGTGAACTCTCTACAGGTCACAATTCTTATCCGATTTTGACGAAACTTGAAAAATAGGTTTATCCCCAAAAGATCTCAGCTGCTTTCGATATTGGCATGTATCGGATCAAAACTTCATGGATTATGGCCCCTGATTGTACGAAAAATCACGTTTTTAGCTTGTGGACCCTATAGAGGTCACAATTTTGAACCGATTATGATGAAACTTGACATGCATGTTTGTAACCCAAAGATCTTGGTTCCTTTCGATATTTGCGGCTATCAGAATCTAATTTCCTGAATTATGGCCCCTGATTGTCCGAAAAATCACCCTTTTTAGCTTGTGGTCCCTCTGGAGGTCACAATTATTATCCGATTTAAAAAAACGTTTGATTATATCACCGTTACACCCTAAGGAAGGTAGAGTTCGAATTTCGGGAAAATCGGACCAAAATTGCCATACAAAATGGTAGGGTTGTGACGATACAGAGTTGGTTTGTATCACGATACAGAAGGGAAAATATCGCGATACAAGTTTGTATCGCGATACAATATCATTACCAAATTAAGAAATAAAAAAACCCCATTAAATAATAGTTTTCAACCTTTTAATTTAAGATAAAATTATTAATATTATAAATCTAATAACAGAATGATTTTAACAGATGAGTGACGTCATAATGGGTATTTTCCCTTCAGAATCGCTAGTACCAATTTTAAAACTAAAAGCCGCACGTTATTGTCAGCTTAGAGTTATTAAAATCGTAATAATTTGAATGATAATATGTCAAATATTTATGATCTTGATGATACCACAAAAAACGTAGGCTATATTTAGTCGAAATGTAGTAAATTTCAGTCATCAAAACAGATAAATCTCACTTTCTTCAGCTGTAATTGTCAGATCTCGTGGTATCGCGAACCATAATAATCACAAAAATGTTATCTATCTATCCACCGGAAACTACGGTACGGAAATCCAACGAAGTGAGCCGTAGCAATAAAAAATTCCCAGTCGCGTGACGTCAGAGCGGTATTTTCCTGCGGGCGTCTCATGTAAACAAACGTTAATTTCGCTTACATTTCGATAATTTTTGAGTCCGAATCTTTGCAGATATTGAGATTAACATTTAACTATTACTATAATTGAACTCGCTAATGAGGTTTAAAGCACGGACCGGGCACTACTTTGTTTTACGACTTAAATTGTACAAGAATATCCAGTCCGTAATGTTGTTAGACTGTGGTGTTCAATTTACGACTGGCTAAATTATCTAGACCGCGTGGCTGACATCATCACTCAGCTGATATTTATTTTTGATTACGCAGGTATATAACGCCGATATAATTGACCATACTGACATTGGTAAATTTATTACTACATGCGATTTAATTATTATTTCTTTGCTGCCGATATCGTTGTGTTTTTTGATCATCATTTGTTGTATCACGGTATACCGATATTTCAATAATTTGACGATACAAATACCGTCAAATTTTTATATCGCGGTATATCTACATACCGGTTATCGTCACAACCCTACAAAATGGCCACCGTTTGTACGCGAATACTGTTAAAAAATGGTATATCAAGGTTGTGGACCCTGTGGAGGTCACAATTTTTATTCGATTTTGATGAAACTTGAAATTCATGGTTATAACCCAAAGATCTTGGTTCCTTTCGATATTTGCGCATATCGGATTGTAACTTCCTGAATTATGGCCCCTGATTAAACCAAAATCGCCTTTTTTTTTAGCTTGTGGTCCCTCTGGAGGTCACAATTATTATCCGATTTGAAAAAACGTTTGATTATATTACCGTTACACCGTAAGGAAGGTTGAGTTCAAATTTCGGGAAAATCGGACCAAAATTGCCATACAAAATGGCCGCCGTTTGTACGCGAATACTGTTAAAAAATGGTATATCAAGGTTGTGGACCCTGTAAAGGTCACAATTTTAATTTGATTTTGATGAAACTTGAAATTCATGGTTATAACCCAAAGATCTTGGTTCTTTTCGATATTTGCGCATATCGGATCGTAACTTCCTGAATTATGACCCCTGGTTATACGCAAAATCCCCCTTTCTTTAGCTTGTGGTCCCTCTGGAGGTCACAATTATTATCCGATTTAAAAAAACGTTTGATTATATCACCGTTACACCGTAAGGAAGGTTGAGTTTGAATTTCGGGAAAATCGGACCAAAATTGACAGACAAAATGGCTTCCGTTTGTACGCAAATACTGTTAAAAAAAATGGTATATCATGGTTGTGGACCCTGTATAGGTCACAATTTTAATTCGATTTTGATGAGGAAGGTTGAGTTCTAATTTTGTGAAAATCGCACCAAAATTAATGATGTAGGAAAAATCATTTTCGGTATTGCTTGTTCTCTATCCATCTCTCGAAAATGTGGGTGTATCCTGCCTGGCAGTGCCAGCCTATCTTTATCTGATTTCAATGAAACTTAAAATATAGGTTTATCACCCTAAGATCTCGGTTCCTTTCGATATTGGCATGTATCGGACTGTAACATAATGGATTATGGCCCCTGATTGTACGAAAAATCACGTTTTTTAGCTTGTGAACAGTGTAGAGGTCACAATTGCCCTTTTTAGCTTGTGGTCCCTCTGGAGTTCAAAATTGTTATCCGATTTAAAAAACCGTTTGACTATATCACCGTTACATGGTAATGAAGAGAGAGTTTGAATTACGTGTAATTCGGACCAAAATTAACGGACAAAATTGCCGCCGTTTGTACGCGAATAGTGTGAAAATATGTTATATCAAGGTTGTGGACCTTATAGAGGTCACAATTTTGAACCAATTTTGATGAAACTTGACATGTATGTTTATAACTCAAAGATCTTTGTTCCTTTCGATATTTGCGCCCATCGGATGGTAACTTCCTGAATTAGGGCCCCTGATTGTCCAAAAAATCGCCCTTTTTAGCTTGTGGCCCCTCTGGAGGTCAAAATTGTTATCCGATTTACAAAACCGTTTGATTATATCACCATTCCATGGTTATGAAGGTTGAGTTTGAATTTTGTGAAAAATCGGACCAAAATTGACGGACAAAATGGCCGCCGTTTGTACGCGAATAGTTAGTCTCGGTCACCCAGAACCCCCTAGTCTTCAACGCACGGAGGGTCTGGGTCGGTTCTCAATTATTGACGAAAATTACTGGATAATCTACCACATAAAAAACCAAACTCCCGGTTACGCATGGGCAATGGAACCTTTTGGCTAAAGTCTCGGTAAGTGATAGATATTATGAAGCCGGGCCGATTTTGATAGATTCTATAAAGCGAGGATAAAATATATCCCACAATTCACTTGACACATCTATTATTAGAGACGATACAACAGCAAGAATCGCGATTAATGAGATTGTGAGAAGCCATATACGTTTGATTCATGACGAGAGAAAATTACCATTTCAATTAAAACCTTTAAAACAAAATTTTAGAGAGTGTCATTGTTGACAAACGAAATGTTTTGATATCTTCAGTACGTGGTAACTTAAAAGACTGGATAATCCAGACAGTGACCGACTTTCTGTCAAATTTTGAGGACCCATCCAGACTAATATTCGTAGAATATTTGTTTGGATGATAAGAGACTAGCGAATAGTGTGAAAATATGTTATATAAAGGTTGTGGACCTTAAAGAGGTCACAATTTTGAACCGATTTTGATGAAACTTGACATGTATGTTTATAACCCAAAGATCTTGGTTCCTTTCGATATTTGCGCCCATTGGATCATAACTTCCTGAATTATGTCCCCGGATTGTCCGAAAAATCGCTTTTGTTGGCTTTTGGTCCCTCTGGAGGTCAAAATTGTTATCCGATTTACAAAACCGTTTGATTATATCACCATTCCATTGTTATGAAGGTTGAGTTTGAATTTTGTGAAAATCGGACCAAAATTGACGGACAAAATGGCCGCCGTTTATACGCGAATAGTGTGAAAATATGTTATATAAAGGTTGTGGACCTTATAGAGGTCACAATTTTGAACCGATTTTGATGAAACTTGACATGTATTTTTATAACCCAAAGATCTTGGTTCCTTTCAATATTTGCGCCCATTGGATCATAACTTCCTGAATTATGTCCCCAGATTGTCCGAAAAATCGCTTTTGTTAACTTGTGGTCCCTCTGGAGGTCAAAATTATTATCCGATTTAAAAAAACGTTTGACTATATCACCGTTACATGGTAATGAAGACAGAGTTTGAATTACGTGAAAATCAGACTAGAATTGACGGACAAAATGGCCACCGTTTGTACACGAATAGTGTGAAAATATGTTATATCAAGGTTGTGGACCCTATAGAGGTCACAATTTTGAATCGATTATGATGAAACTTGACATGTATGTTTATAACCCAAAGATCTTGGTTCCTTTCGATATTTGCGCCCATCGGGTCATTACTTCCTGAATTATGTCCCCTGATTGTACGAAAAATCACCCTTTTTAGCTTGTGGTCCCTCTGGAGGTCACTATTATTATCTGATTTAAAAAAAAACGTGTGATTATAAAAACCGAACAAATTCTAATGATTTTCTGATAATTCCTTAATATGCGACAACTCTTGTTAACTGCCCGGACGATTTGGCTGCTGTGTGGGCGTATGTTTCGTTGCCTGGCAACCTATTTTTTGATTTAATTATCAATGAGCTTTAAGCAGTATATAGGATTCTAATTTAATCCAGTCAGTATCAACGACTAGCGTTGACATCGAGAGTTGATTATGGTCTGGATAAGTTAGTCAATGTCCAATTAATAATTTAGATAAAATTTCAGGCCTAAAGAAAGACTTGTAATAGGCAGATTTAGCTCTTGCATAATGCATGTTTTATTTACTGTTCATTTATCATACATATTGAGGCCCAAGTAAATCCTTAATTATTTTCTGTCGACTACTTTTTCCGACGTTTAATTGTAGAGTCTTTTGTATGATGATACCCTCAATGTTCCTGAAGTCGCCTAACCATTTGATCAAGAAATAACAACCGCTCCTTCAGTCAAGCTAGCACACAATAAGCTAGCAGACAACAGTCGGGTTGACAGTTAGTGATACTCTGACATTATTGCCCAGTGCTTGCCCAATGGGTGTTTTTAGGGTAACCCAGTGTTTTTATACACCTACATTTTCATGTGGACATATTATGCCATCGCTCCTGTCTGTCCGTTCACAATTTGTTTGTGGACACTCTACAGGTTACACTTTTTATCCAATTTTGACAAAGCTTGAAATATAGGTCTATCTCCCCTATCTCCCAAAGATCTTGTTTTTTTTTGATATTGGCATGACACTGACCATAACTTCATTGACACTCTAGAGGCCACAAATATGATCCAGTTTTGATGAAACTTTAAATTTATGTTTATATTACAAAGATCTTTGTTTTTTTCTATAATCGCACATATCCGAACCAAACTTTCTGGATTATGGCCCTTGATTGTTCAAAAAATCACATTTTAACTTGTGGATGTGCAAGAAGTAACAATTTGTATTTAATCTAAAAAAATATTTAAATATATCACTGTTACACATCAGTGGATGTGGAGTCTGAATTTCGTAAAAAATTTGTCCGAAACAGCTGGACAAAATGTCCGTTCCTTTTATGCAAATAGTGTAAAAGTATATTATTCCAAGGTTGTGGACACTCTAGAAGTCACAATTTTTATCTGGTTTTGATGAAACTTAAAACATATGTTTATATCCTGTTGGGGTTTGCTATGGAATAGGGGGGTATTAATTTTTAAGATTAAGCCGTTTAGTATTTATAGAGTATTGTTAGTGCCATTGAACTAACAGTGGTCTGATACTTAAAGGGAGATAACTCATTTACTAAAATCTTCAATGAGTGAGATTGGAAAGCAGTGATGGGATTTCAAAATTTTTCATGTCTGACATTTGGTGGTCACTCGATAATACCAGGACGCAGTACATGCCGATACTTGGCTGTATCATCACAACCCACTTCCTGTCAGCTGCCACATGACGTCACATTGACGTCAATAGACCGATTCAGTCATGATTCAGTTAAGAAGTCACGTGACTTGAAATGGGTGTTTACATCACGTGACGTCCTTGCGACCCGTTAAATTCCATTTAAAGTAACGTGATTACCTTCGGGTTTATTTTTCATATTACTGCATATTTATAACTTTTATTGTTTTTGTCAGTATTGATACTGTTTACTAACTATTTAGTGAGAACAAATAACATTTATTTCTTCATTGATTGACTATTTGTATTTTCATTGATACAAAGCTTCTGCTATTCGTAAAATAGTTACGTTCTCCCTTGGAAGCTTGGTGGGCTGTATCATTTTTGCCCCCAAAATACAGCGGCAGCACCCGGAACAAGTACAGGATACATGAAGCTGTGACTAGGGTGGTTGTCCAAATGCGGGCACTGTCGTATCCACCCAAATCCCCAAACAACAATATATTTTAACATTCCGGTACAACATATCGTATTGCCTGTCTAGATAACAAACCTCATCTCTCAACCCTCCGTGTTTCGAGATAAGAGTTGGTCCTATATAGTTTGTGTCAAGTGCCGGAGTGAAATACATGGGCTCTTTTTGAAGCGCAATTGACAACATTTTTTTTTTTATCAAAACAACGACTGATTATTGTCATTTTTAACATTTCTGACACATCCATCTACAATTAAGAAATTCCTACCTAACAAAGAAATTGAGTCTGACACTTGGAACTAAGGGCACCGAATCGTAGCAAAAACAAGCATGTCAGTTAAGTTCTCGTATATTAATTGCCAGAAGCAACGACGGAAGGTTTTCGGAAATCTAGCCGTTGATAGATTAGTGCGAATTTCTCAAATCGCTATGTCCCTTTACCACAGACTTTTCATACAAACACAATACAGATACGTTTACATGTTTTGAAAGCTTTCTTTTTCGCTGTAAAACAGCCTTGTATAATGGAAGCACATAAAATTTAGTAAATGCAAGTCAATTTCCAGGCATTTAAGGTCATTGTTGGGAGCAAACTCTTATGAACAATAGGGTAATAAATGGGCAATAATCTAGGTAACCATGAATATGATAGACCTACTGATGACATAAACTTAGGCCTATAAGCCTGCAGAGTGGTGGAATATCGAGTGCCATATAGTAGGCGTGGAATGATTTTATATAGCTACGTGTCTTAGAAATTTTAGTCAATAATTTCCTGGCATTTTAGTTAAAGCTCCAATAGCATTTTTTTAAGTTATATTTTTAAAATGTATTAAAATAAAGCCCTAAAATAGATTGAACCTATAAACTATCCTACCTTGTTAAAGAATAATCCTATTAATCCTATAATTCACTATTGCCAGTTGAGAAATTGGCAAAAATATCATTTTCAACTTCAAATTCAAACGTTTGAAGATGGCCGTCCATGGAGAGGAATGGAAAAACAAGGGAGGTAATTGAGTAACTATTTCCTCAATCAATCTGTGTCAACCTTTCTAATGCCCAAAAAATTTTGCCCATGATCGTATAATAGTGAGTTGACAACCTTTTGAGCAAAAGACATAGAAATAATTATGTTTTGACCTTCTTAGAAAATATGAAATTGGAACTTTAAACATATATATTTTATGGTTAGGAATAGCTAGGATACTGACTCTTAGTTTTCTTTGAATGATACATTTTTATACGCCCACATTGAAATGTGGTCGTATATTGTCGTCGCCCCCGTCCGTCCGTCGGTCCGTCGGTCCGGCGTCCACAATTGCTTGTGGACGCTCTACAGGCTAAAGTTAATATCCGATTGACTTTAAATTTATACACAGTGTTTAAGGTCATGAAACGAAGAAGCCTATTGTTTTTCAGCGATTTCCGATAATAACTACCAGAGTTATGGCCCTTGATCACTTCAAAAAATCTTGTGGACGCTCTAGAGGCCAAAGTTAATATCCGATTGACTTTAAATTTATACACAGCGTTTAAGGTCATAAGACAATGAAGCCTATTGATTTTCGGCGATTTCCGATAATTAGTGCCAGAGTTATGGCCCTTGATCTCTTTAAAAAATCTTGTGGACGCTCTAAAGGTCAAAGTTAATATCCGATTGACTTTAAATTTATACACAGTGTTTAAGGTCATAAGACGAAGAAGCCTATTGATTTTCGGCGATTTCCGATAATTAGTGCCAGAGTTATGGCCCTTGATCACTTCAAAAAATCTTGTGGACGCTCTAGAGGCCACAGTTAATATCCGATTGACTTTAAATTTATACACAGTGTTTAAGGTTATAAGACGAAGACGCCTATTGATTTTCAGCGATTTCCGATAGTTAGTGCCAGAGTTATGGCCCTTGATCACCTCAAAAAATCTTGTGGACGCTCTGGAGGCCAAAGTTAATATCCGATTGACTTTAGATTTATACACAGTGTTTAAGGTCATGAGACGAAGAAGCCTATTGATTTTCAGCGATTTCAAATAATTACTGCCAGAGTTATCTCCCTTGATAACTTCAAAAATTCTTGTGACGCTATAGAGGCCAAAGTTACCATCCAATTGACTTCAGATTGATACATAGAGTTTAAGGTGTTGAAACGAACAAGTATTTTGATTTTCAATGAATTTAGATAACTGAACAGCTAAATCCATGATATTAAATGTTTCATGTATATACTAATTGTTAGCTTGGGGTAAAACTTTATAAAAAGCAATCAAATTCTAATGATTTTCTGATAATTACATAATGAGTTGTTACTCTTAATCAGTTTTTAGTGTATTACAATTTACAAATGTTTCATTACCGAAAAAAGTAAAAATATGCGACAACCCTTGTTGACTGCCCGGACGATTTAGCTGCTGTGGGCGTATGTATCGTTGCCTGGCAACCTATCTTCTAATTATTTAGTACTATCAAGCTACGAATATTAGAACCATTTTATATAGGTTTTTGTTTTTATATGCCCACATTTTCCTGTGGATGTATATTGTTTCCATGTCAGATCTTAACTTCAGCGATTATGGCCCCTGATTGTACGAAAAAACATGTTTTAGGTTGTGGTCCCTCACAATTATTATTCAATTTAAAAACCGTTTGACTATATCACCGTTACAACCTAATTATGGCGGAGGTTTTATTTCTTGAAAATCGGACCAAAGTTGCCAGAATGACCTCCCCTCATACGCAAATAGTGTAAATATATGGTATATCTAGAGGCCACAATTTTGATGAAACTTGAAATACATGTCTATATTCCAAAGAGCTTGGTTCCTGTCGATATTTGCGCATACACATTAACCAATCAGATTTCATGTTCACGTCTAATGACGTAGGCTGGTAGTTTTAGGTGCGATCCACCATTTTGGGCCAATATTAGAGACTGCTAAATTTAGATTCTACAACCAGGCCCTATTAAATTAGCATTCACATTTACGATCTTGTCGACGAAACAACAATCAGAGGTAAGATTCTAAATACTTTTCACAGGTTAAGTACAAGATTCTACAATAGAATATATATGAAATAGACTTAACTAGGAGCTCGCGAATGATCGGGTTATAGACATAACGGCCCTAAACCATAACGGCCAAAAAATTTGGTCATAACGGCCAAATAATTTGGTCATAACGGCCCCAAAAAACAAAACATTTTTTACATGCAGGAAATGATATTTATTCACGAAAATATTGCCTAATAGATAATATAAATACACACATAGATATTACACTTGTATGAAACATACAAAATATAATAATCAGTCAAGATATCGCCTTTGCACTACTTGACCATGAATTCTGGTACATATCCGAAGCAGCATCGACACACACATATACTACCTTCTTTGTACTGTGTACCACGAATTGAAAATTCCATCTTGACTTTCTGTTGTATTTTTTTTATCAAATACCTCCAAAATTTCCACTCAAACATCAGAAAATATATGAGTTGCATAAGTAAATTCGCTGATCGTCTTCTAAATTTTATTGGCTGCTTCTTCAAATATTACCTGAATTGATTGGCTGTTGTTGTTTATTAAAGATTTGACGTCCAATACATTAGATATGATATTATAATCGGTTAACACACAAAATAAGTCGGTTATCCACCCAAACAAAGTCAAATGCAATGGACTGAAGATGATTGTTGGTATTGCTGCTTATTACAGATTTAACGTCCAATACAATGAATATGATATTATGGACAGGTTGATTTATACTTGAACATTGTAAAAAACACAAAAAAAGGTCCCAGGAGGGCCATGTCTTTTACCTTTATTTGATAAAAAGATAGGCTGGCACTGCCAGGCAGGATACGCCCACATTTTCGAGAGATGGATAGAGAACAAGCAATACCGAAAGTGATTTTTCCTACATCATTAAGTCCTGTATTTCATACTGTATTGGGAGCAGCCATTTAGTTGGTCAGTTCCAGTCTGATATTCATGAAATTCGAAGCCGACAATGATTATGGTGTGACGGTACACAACCTAGAAATGTGACTTTTCATCAATATCGGATAAGAATTGTGACCTATAGAGAGTTCACAACCATGATATACCATATTTTTACACTATTCGCATACAAACGGCGACCATTTCGTCCGGCAATTTTGGTACGATTTTCACGAAATTAGAACTCAACCTTCCTCATCAAAATCGAATTAAAATTGTGACCTATACAGGGTCCACAACCATGATATATCATTTTTATACGCCCACATTTTCATGTGGACGTATTATGTCGTCGCCCCTGTCTGTCCGGACGTCCGTCCGTCTGGACATCTGTCCACAATTTGTTTGTGGACTCTCTACAGGTCACAATTCTTATCCGATTTTGACGAAACTTGAAATATAGGTTTATCCCCAAAAGATCTCGGCTGCTTTCGATATTGGCATGTATCGGATCAAAACTTCATGGATTATGGCCCCTGATTGTTCGAAAAATCACGTTTTTAGCTTGTGGACCCTATAGAGGTCACAATTTTGAACCGATTGTGATGAAACTTGACATGCATGTTTGTAACCCAAAGATCTTGGTTCCTTTCGATATTTGCGGGTATCGGAATGTAATTTCCTGAATTATGGCCCCTGATTGTCCGAAAAATCACCCTTTTTAGCTTGTGGTCCCTCTGGAGGTCACAATTATTATTCGATTTAAAAAAACGTTTGATTATATCACCGTTACACCCTAAGGAAGGTCGAGTTTGAATTTCGGGAAAATCGGACGAAAATTGACATACAAAATGGCCGCCGTTTGTACGCGAATACTGTTAAAAAACTGTTAAAGATCTTTGGGTTATAACCATGAATTTCAAGTTTCATCAAAATCGAATTAAAATTGTGACCTTTACAGGGTCCACAACCTTGATATACCATTTTTTAACAGAATGCGAGTACAAACGGCGGCCATTTTGTATGGCAATTTTGGTCCGATTTTCCCGAAATTCGAACTCAACCTTCCTTACGGTGTAACGGTAATATAAACAAACGTTTTTTTAAATCGGATAATAATTGTGACCTCCAGAGGGACCACAAGCTAAAAAAAAGGCGATTTTGCGTATAATCAGGGGCCATAATTCAGGAAGTTACGATCCGATATGCGCAAATATCGAAAAGAACCAAGATCTTTGGGTTATATCCCTATAGAAACACTCTGACGCGCAATGCATCTTGGGAATCGTCTGTAATCAACACCACTGACAGTTCGCTCAACGTTACGATATCTATATCGATGAACGAAATCACTTTAATTTCGTAGTTTTATAGTATTTTCGGTAACAAAACTACTGAGAATTGTCACATACAATCATATGTTAGGTGTGTGTGTGTGTGTTTCGGGAAGTTACAAAACAAGATTAATATTTTTATACGCCCACATTTTCATGTGGACGTATTATGTCGTCGCCCCTGTCCGTCCGGACGTCCGTCCACAATTTGTTTGTGGACTCTCTACAGGTCACAATTCTTATCCGATTTTGATGAAACTTGAAATATAGGTTTATCCCCATAAGATCTCGGTTCCTTTCGATATTGGCATGTATCGGATCAAACCTTCATGGATTATGGCCCCTGATTGTACGAAAAATCACGTTTTTAGCTTGTGGACCCTATAGAGGTCACAATTTTGAACCGATTTTGATGAAACTTGACATGCATGTTTGTAACCCAAAGATCTTGGTTCCTTTCGATATTTGCCGCTATCGGAATGTAATTTCCTGAATTATGGCCCCTGATTGTCCAAAAAATCACCCTTTTTAGCTTGTGGTCCCTCTGGAGGTCACAATTATTATTCGATTTAAAAAACCGTTTGATTATATCCACGTTACACCCTAAGGAAGGTTGAGTTCGAATTTCGGGAAAATCGGACGAAAATTGCCATATAAAATGGCCGTCGTTTGTACGCGAATACTGTTTAAAAAATGGTATATCAAGGTTGTGGACCCTGTGGAGGTCACAATTTTGATTCGATTTTGATGAAACTTGACATGCATGTTTGTAACCCAAAGATCTTGGTTCCTTTCGATATTTGCGCATATCGGATCGTAACTTCCTGAATTATGGCCCCTGATTATACGCAAATTCGCCTTTTTTTATACGCCCACATTTTCATGTGGACGTATTATGTCGTCACCCCTGTCCGTCCGTCCGTCCGTCCGTCCACAATTTGTTTGTGGACTCTCTACAGGTCACAATTCTTATCCGATTTTGACGAAACTTGTAATATAGGTTTATCCCCAAAAGATCTCGGCTGCTTTCGATATTGGCATGTATCGGATCAAAACTTCATGGATTATGGCCCCTGATTGTACGAAAAATCACATTTTTATACGCCCACATTTTCATGTGGACGTATTATGTCGTCGCCCCTGTCCGTCCGGACGTCCGTCCGTCCGTCCGTCCGTCCACAATTTGTTTGTGGACTCTCTACAGGGCACAATTCTTATCCGATTTTGACGAAACTTGAAATATAGGTTTATCCCCAAAAGATCTCGGCTGCTTTCGATATTGGCATGTATCGGATCAAAACTTCATGGATTATGGCCCCTGATTGTACGAAAAATCACGTTTTTAGCTTGTGGACCCTATAGAGGTCACAATTTTGAACCGATTTTGATGAAACTTGACATGCATGTTTGTAACCCAAAGATCTTGGTTCCTTTCGATATTTGCGGCTATCGGAATGTAATTTCCTGAATTATGGCCCCTGATTGTCCGAAAAATCACCCTTTTTAGCTTGTGGTCCCTCTGGAGGTCACAATTATTATTCGATTTAAAAAACCGTTTGATTATATCACCGTTACACCCTAAGGAAGGTTCAGTTCGAATTATGGCCCCTGATTATAAGCAAAATCGCCTTTTTTTTTTAGCTTGGAGGTCACAATTATTATCCGATTTAAAAAAAACATTTGATTATATTACCGTTACACCGTAAGGAAGGTCGAGTTCGAATTTCGGGAAAATCAGACCAAAATTGCCTTACAAAATGGCCGCCGTTTGTACGCGAATACTGTTAAAAAATGGTATATCAAGGTTGTGGACCCTGTAAAGGTCACAATTTTAATTCGATTTTGATGAAACTTGAAATTCATGGTTATAACCCAAAGATCTTGGTTCTTTTCGACATTTGCGCAAATCGGATCGTAACTTCCTGAATTATGGCCCCTGGTTATACGCAAAATCCCCCTTTCTTTAGCTTGTGGTCCCTCTGGAGGTCCCAATTATTATCCAATTTAAAAAAACGTTTGATTATATCACCGTCACACTGTAGGGAAGGTTGAGTTTGAATTTCGGGAAAATCGGACCAAATTTGACAGACAATACTGTTAAAAAAATGATATATCATGGTTGTGGATCCTGTATAGGTCACAATTTTAATTCGATTTTGATGAGGAAGGTTGAGTTCTAATTTCGTGAAAATCGTACCAAAATTGCCGGACGAAATGGTCGCCGTTTGTACGCGAATAGTGTAAAAATATGGTATATCATGGTTGTGGACTCTCTACAGGTCACAATTCTTATCCGATTTTGATGAAAAGTCACATTTCTAGGTTGTGTACCGTCACACCATAATCATTGTCGGTTTCGAATTTCATTAATATCAGACTGGAACTGACCAACTAAATGGCTGCTCCCAATACAGTATGAAATACAGGACTTAAAGATGTAGGAAAAATCACTTTCGGTATTGCTTGTTCTCTGTCCATCTCTCGAAAATGTGGGCGTATCCTGCCTGGCAGTGCCAGCCTATCTTTTAGCTTGTGGTGCCTCTGGAGGTAACAATTATTATCCGATTTAAAAAAACGTTTGATTATATTACCGTTACACCGTAAGGAAGGTTGAGATCGAATTTCGGGAAAATTGGACCAATTGTTCTCTATCCATCTCTCGAAAATGTGGGCGTATCCTGCCTGGCAGTGCCAGCCTATCTTTAGCTTGTGGACCCTATAGAGGTCACAATTTTGAACCAATTTTGATGAAACTTGACATGCATGTTTGTAACCCAAAGATCTTGGTTCCTTTCGATATTTGCGGCTATCGGAATGTAATTTCCTGAATTATGGCCCCTGATTGTCCGAAAAATCACCCTTTTTAGCTTGTGGTCCCTCTGGAGGTCACAATTATTATTCGATTTAAAAAACCGTTTGATTATATCACCGTTACACCCTAAGGAAGGTTCAGTTCGAATTTCGGGAAAATCGGACGAAAATTGCCATACAAAATGGCCGCCGTTTGTATGCGAATACTGTTAAAAAATGGTATATCAAGGTTGTGGACCCTGTGGAGGTCATAATTTTGATTCGATTTTGATGAAACTTGAAATTCATGGTTATAACCCAAAGATCTTGCTTCCTTTTGATATTTGCGCATATCGGATCGTAACTTCCTGAATTATGGCCCCTGATTATACGCAAAATCACCTTTTTTTTAGCTTGGAGGTCACAATTATTATTCGATTTAAAAAAACGTTTGATTATATCACCGTTACACCCTAAGGAAGGTTCAGTTCGAATTTCGGGAAAATCGGACGAAAATTGCCATACAAAATGGCCGCCGTTTGTACGCGAATACTGTTAAAAAATGGTATATCAAGGTTGTGGACCCTGTGGAGGTCACAATTTTGATTCGATTTTGATGAAACTTAAAATTCATGGTTATAACCCAAAGATCTTGGATCCTTTCGATATTTGCGCATATCGGATCGTAACTTCATGAATTATGGCCCCTGATTATACGCAAAATCGCCTTTTTTTTTAGCTTGGAGGTCACAATTATTATTCGATTTAAAAAAACGTTTGATTATATCACCGTTACACCCTAAGGAAGGTTCAGTTCGAATTTCGGGAAAATCGGACGAAAATTGCCATACAAAATGGCAGCCGTTTGTATGCGAATACTGTTAAAAAATGGTATATCAAGGTTGTGGACCCTGTGGAGGTCACAATTTTGATTCGATTTTGATGAAACTTGAAATTCATGGTTATTACCCAAAGATCTTGCTTCCTTTCGATATTTGCGCATATCGGATGGTAACTTCCTGAATTATGGCCCCTGATTATACGCAAAATCACCTTTTTTTATACGCCCACATTTTCATGTGGACGTATTATGTCGTCGCCCCTGTCCGTCCGGACGTCCGTCCGTCCGTCCGTCCGTCCGTCCGTCCGTCCACAATTTCTTGTGAACGCTCTAGAGGCTAAAGTTAATATCCGATTGACTTGAAATTTATACACGGTGTTTAAGGTCGTGAGACGGAGAAGCCTATTGATTTTCAGCGATATCCGATAATTACTACCAGAGTTATGACCCTTGATCACTTTGAAAAATCTTGTGAACGCTTTAGAGGCTAAAGTTAATATCCAATTGACTTTAAATTTATACACAGTGGTTAAGGTCGTGAGACGAAGAAGCCTATTGATTTTCAGCGATATCCGATAATTACTACCAGAGTTATGACCCTTGATCACTTTGAAAAATCTTGTGAACGCTCTAGAGGCTATAGTTAATATCCGATTGACTGTAAATTTATACACAGTGTTTAAGGTCAGGAGACGAAGAAGCCTATTGATTTTCGGTGATATCTGATAATTACTGCTAGAGTTATGACCCTTGATCACTTTGAAAAATCTTGTGAACGCTTTAGAGGCTAAAGTTAATATCCGATTGACTTTAAATTTATACACAGTGGTTAAGGTCGTGAGACGAAGAAGCCTATTGATTTTCAGCGATATCCGATAATTACTACCAGAGTTATGACCCTTGATCACTTTGAAAAATCTTGTGAACACTCTAGAGGCTAAAGTTAATATCCGATTGACTTTAAATTTATACACAGTGTGTAAGGTCATGATAAGAAGAAGCCTGTTGATTTTCAGCAATATCCGATAATTCCTGCCCGAGTTATGACCCTTGATCACTTTGAAAAATCTTGTGAACGCTCTAGAGGGTAAAGTTAATATCCGATTGACTTTAAATTTATACACAGTGTTTAGGGTCATGATACGAAGAATCCTATTTGATTTTCAGTGATATCTGATAATTTCTGGCAGTTGATCACTTTGAAATATCTTGTGGACAAAGGCCTTGAGACAAACCATTAAAACTATTCTAATCATTTCTGATAATTATTTAATGGGCTATTACTCGTAGTGAACTTAAAATTTTTTTTTTTGAACAATGTCAACATCCAGGATTCCAAATATGTACTTGTCGTGAATTTTTGTAGTTCTTCGAATTTCAGTCACTTTTCCGATTTTGACGAAATTTTGTGTAGCTCAAGAGGTAGAATTTTTGGATGATCATGCACTGAATTTGAAATTTTATTTTCTTGCACAAAGTCAACTTTTAGGATTCCAAAAAAGTACATGTCGTGAATTTTTGTAGTACTTCGAATTTCAGTAACTTTTCCGCCGAAATTTTGTATAGCTAAAGAGGTAGAATTTTTGGATGACCTCCTATGATCTTGAATTTTTTTTTTCTTGAATAAAGTCAAGGTCTAGGATTCCAAACAAGTACTTGTCTTGAATTCTTTGAATTTCAGTCACCTTTTCGATTTGGGCGAAATTTAGTATAGCTCAAGAGGTAGAAATTTTGGATGATGTCCACTGAACTTGAAATTTTTTTTTCTTGAACAAAGTCAACATCCAGGATTCCAAAAACGTATTTATTGTGAATTTTTGTAGTTCTTCGAATTTCAGTCACTTTTCTGATTTTGACGAAATTTTGTATAGCTCAAGAGATAGAATTTTTAGATGACGTCCGATTAACTTGAACTTTTTTTTTCATGAACAAAGTCAAACTCTGGGATTCGAAAAAAGTACATGTTTTGAATTTTTGTAGTTCCTCAAATTTAAGTCTGTTTTCCGATTTTGACTAAATTTTGTTTAGCTCAAGAGATAGAAATTTTGGATGACGTCCGATGAATTTGAACTTTTATTTCTTGAACAAAGTCAACTTTTAGGATTCAAAAAAAATTCCTTTTCGTGAATTTTTGTACTACTTCGAATTTCAGTCATTTATCCGATTTTGCCGAAATTTTGTATAGCTCAAGAGGTAGAATTTTTAGATGACCTTCTGATGAACTTGAAATTTTTTTTTCTTCAACAAAGTCACTGTCTAGGATTTAAAAAAAGTACATTTCGTGAATTTTTTTAGTGCTTCGAATTTCAGTCACTTTTACGATTTTGACGAAATTTTGTATAGCTCAAGAGATAGAATTTTTGGATGACGCCCAATGAACTTTGAATTTTTTTTTCTTGAACAAAGTCAACTTTTAGGATTCCCAAAAGTACATGTCGTGAATTTTTGTAGTACTTCGAATTTCAGTAACTTTTCCGCCGAAATTTTGTATAGCTTAAGAGGTAAAATTTTTGGATGACCTCCTATGATCTTGAACTTTTTTTTTCTTGAATAAAGTCAAGGTCTAGGATTCCAAAAAAGTACATGTCGTGAATTTTTGTAGTACTTCGAATTTCAGTCACCTTTCCGATTTTGACGAAATTTTGTATAGCTCAAGAAGTAGAATTTTTGAATGACCTCTGGTGAACTTGAATTTTTTTTTTCTTGAACAAAGTAAACTTCTAGGATTCCAAAAAAGTATATGTTTTGAATTTTTGTAGTACTTCGAATTTCAGTCATTTTTCCGATTTTGAAGAAATTTTATATATCTCAAGAGGTAGAATTTTTGGATGACCTCCGATGAAGTTGACATTTTTTTTTTCTTGAACAAAGTCAATGTCTACGATTCCAAAAAAGTACATGTCAAGAGGTAGAATTTTTGGATTACCTCCTTGATCTTGAACTTTTTTTTTTCTTGAATTAAGTCAAGGTTTAGGATTCCAAAAAGTACTTGTTGTGAATTTTTGTAGTTCTTCGAATTTCAGTCACTTTTCTGATTTTGACGAAATTTTGTATAGTTCAAGAGGTAAAATTTTTGGATGATCTCCACTGAACTTTAAATTTTTTTTTTTGAACAAAATCATCGTCCAGGATTCCAAAACGTACTTGTCATGAATTTTTGTAGTTCTTCGATGACGTCCGATGAACTTTAACTTATTTTTCTTGAAAAAAATCATCGTCCAGGATTCCAAAACGTACTTGTCGTGAATTTTTGTAGTTCTTCGATTTTCAGTCACTTTTTTGAATTTGACGAAATTTTGTATAGCTCCAGAGGTAGAATTTTTGGATGATCTCCACTGAACTTGAAATTTTTTTTTCTTGAACAAAGTCAACGTCTAGGATTCCAAAAACGTACTTGTCGTGAATTTTTTTAGTTCAGTCAATTTTCTGATTTTGACGAAATTTTGTATAGCTCAAGAGATAGAATTTTTGGATGATGTCCGATGAACTTTAGGAATCCAAATAAGTACTTGTCGTGAATTCGTCTAATATCAGTCACTTTTTCGATTTTGACGAAATTTGTATAGCTTCAAAGGTAGAATTTTTGGAAGATCTCCACTGAAGTTGAAATTTTTTTTCTTGAACAAAGTCAACGTCTAGGATTCCAAAAAAGTAAATGTCGTGAATTTTTTTAGTGCTTCGAATTTCAGTCACTTTTCCGATTTTGACGAAGTTTTGAAAAAAAATTTTCTTGAATAAAGTCAAAGTCTAGGATTCCAAAAAAGTACTTGTCGTGAATTTTTGTAGTTCTTTGAATTTCAGTCACTTTTTCGATTTTGACGAAATTTTGTATAGCTCAAGAGGTAGAATTTTTGGATGATCTCCACTGAACTTGAAATTTTTTTTTCTTGAACAAAGTAATCGTCCAGGTTTCCAAAAACCTACTTCTCATGAATTTTTGTAGTTCTTCGAATTTCAGTCACTTTTTTGATTTTGAGGAAATTTTGTATAGCTCAAGAAGTAGAATTTTTGGATGACCTCAGATGAACTTGAAATTTTTTTTTCTTGAACAAAGTCAATGTCTAGGATTCCAAAAAAGTACACGTCGTGAATTTTTTTAGTGCATCGAATTTCAGTCACTTGTCCGATTTTGACCACTTGTCCGACTTGTCGTGAATTTTTGTAGTTCTTTGAATTTCAGTCACTTTTCCGATTTTGACGAAATTTTGTATAGCTCAAGAGATAGAACTTTTGGATAACGTCCGATGAACTTGAAATTTTTTTTTCTTGAACAAAGTGAACTTTAAGGATTCCAAAAAAGTGCATGTCGTGTATTTTTGTAGTACTTCGAATTTCAGTCACTATTCCGATTTTGACGAAATTTTGTATAGCTCAAGATGTAGAATTTTTAGATGACCTCCGAGGAACTTGATATTTCTTTTCTTGAACAAAGTCAACGTCTAGGATTCCAATAAAGTACATGTCGTGAATATTTTGTAGTTCCTCGAATTTCAGTCACTTTTCCGATTTTGACGAAATTTTGTCTAACTTAAGAGGTAGAATTTTTGGATAACCTCCTATGATCTTGAACTTTTTTTTTCTTGAATAAAGTCAAGGCCTAGGATTCCAAAAAAGTACTTGTCGTGAATTTTTGTAGTTCTTCGAATTTCAGTCACTTTTCCAATTTTGACGAAGTTTTGTATAGCTCAAGAGGTAGAATTTTTAGATGATCTCCACTGAACTTGAAATTTTTTTTTCCTCATTAAAGTCAAGGTCTAGGATTCCACCAAAAGTTCTTGTTGTGAATTTTTGTAGTTCTTCGAATTTCAGTCACTTTTTCGATTTTGACCAAATTTTGTATATCACAAGAGGTAGAATTTTTGGATTACTTCCTATGATCTTGAACTTTTTTTTTCTTAAATAAAGTCAAGGTCTAGTATTCCAAAAAAGTACTTGTTGTGAATTTTGTAGTTCTTCGAATTTCAGTCACTTTGTCGATTTTGCCGAAATTTTGTATACCTCAAGAGGTAGAATTTTTGGATGATCTCTACTGAACTTGAAATTATTTTTTCTTGAACAAAATCATCGTCCAGTATTTCAAAACGTACTTGTCGTGAATTTTTGTAGTTCTTTGAATTTCAGTCACTTTTCCGATTATGTTGAAATTTTGTATAGCTCAAGAAATAGAATTTTTCGATGACGTCCGATGAACTTGAATTTTTTTTTCTTGAACAAAGTCAACTTTTGGGATTCAAAAAAAGTACATGTCGTGAATTTTTGTAGTGCTTCGACTTTCAGTCACTTTTCCGATTTTGCCGAAATTTTGTGTAGCTCAAGAGGTAGAATTTTTGGATGACCTCCGATGAACTTGAAATTTTTTTTTCTTGAAGAAAATCAACGTCTAGGATTCAAAAAAAGTACATGTCGTGAATTCTTCAAATTTCAGTCAATTTTTCGATTTTGACGAAACTTTGTATATCTCAAGAGGTAGAATTTTTGGATGACGTCCGATGAACTTGAACTTTTTTTTTCTTGAACAAAGTCAACTTTTAGGATTCCAAAAAAGTACATGTCATGAATTTTTGTAGTACTTGGAATTTCAGTCTTTTTTCCGATTTTGCCGAAATTTTGTATAGCTCAAGAGGTAGAATTTTTTTCTTGAACAAAATCAACGTCTAGGATTCCAAAAACGTACTTGTCGTGAATTTTTTTATCTTAAAGGGACAATAACATTCTTGCTGGCTTGGTAGCTCCAGAAAATAAATAATACCCTTATTCTAAGTACTAGATGTTTAAATGTCCTACCTGTTGTGTAAATTATCCATTACAACCTATTTTATTTGTCCAGAGGGTTCGAAAATATTTTAAAATCCAAGTCACATTTGAAAAGGTTTACGTTAGACTTTTCAAATCAATTGATTGAATTTTTGTAATTTTTTAAATTAGGTGTGTTAAGATGAAATTTATATCATCATTTAATTGGAATATTCTAAAATAATACGATTTGTTGACCAGAATGAAGATTGGGACATATTTTTCAGTTACATCAAGAGTGTTATTGGGGCTTTAAACAAAGTCAACGTCCAAGATTCCAAAAACGTATTTGTCGTGAATTTTTGTAGTTCTTCGAATTACAGTCACTTTTCCGATTTTGACGAAATTTTATATAGCTCAAGAGGTAGAATTTTTGGATGATCTCCACTGAACTTGAATTTTTTTTTTCTTGAACAAAGTCAACATCCAGGATTCCAAAAACGTACTTGTCGTGAATTTTTGTAGTTCTTCGAATTTCAGTCACTTTTCCGATTTTGGTGAAATTTTGTATATCTCAAGAGATAGAATTTTTGGATGACGTCCAATGAACTTGAACTTTTTTTTTCTTGAACAAAGTCAAAGCTTAGGATTTCAAAAAAGTACATGTCGTGAATTTTTGTAGCACCTCGAATTTCAGTCACTTTTCCGATTTTGAATTTTGTATATCTCAAGAAGTAGAATTTTTGGATGACCTCCGATAAACTTGAAATTTTTTTTTCTTGAACAAAGTCAACGTCTATGATTCCAAAAAAGTACATGTCGTGAATTCTTCTAATTTCAGTCACTTTTTCGATTTTAACGAAACTTTGTATAGCTCAAGAGTTAGAATTTTTGGATGATCTCCACTGAACTTGAATTTTTTTTTTTTGAACAAAGTCATCGTCCTGGATTCCAAAAACCTACTTGCCATGAATTTTTGTTGTACTTCGATTTTCAGTCACTTTTGCGATTTTACTGAAATTTTGTATAGCTCAAGAGGTAGAATTTTTGGATGACCTCTGATGATCTTGAATTCCAATAAAGTACTTGTTGTGAATTTTGTAGTTCTTCGAATTTCAGTCACTTTGTCGATTTTGACGAAATTTTGTATACCTCAAGAGGTAGAATTTTTGTATGATCTCTACTGAACTTGAAATTATTTTTTCTTGAACAAAATCATCGTCCAGGATTCCAAAACGTACTTGTCGTGAATTTTTGTAGTTCTTCGAATTTCAGTCAAGGTCTAGGTTTCCAAAAAAGTACTTGTCGTGAATTCTTCAAATTTAAGTCACTTTTTCAATTTTGACGAAATTTTGTATAGCTCAAGAGGTAGAATTTTTGGACGATCTGTACTAAACTTGAAATTTTTTTTTCTTGAACAAAATCATCTTCCAGGATTCCAAAAACGTACTTCTCGTGAATTTTTGTAGTTCTTCGAATTTGAGTCACTTTTCTGATTTTGACGAAATTTTGTAAGGATTCAAAAAAAGTACATGTCGTGAATATTTCTAGTGCTTCGACTTTCAGTTACTTTTCCGATTTTGCAGAAATTTTGTATAGCTCATGAGGTAGAATTTTTGGATGACCTCCGATGAACTTGTCTAGGATTCCAAAAAATGTACATGTCGTGAATTTTTTTAGTGCTTCGAATTTCAGTCACTTTTCCGATTTTGACGAAATTTTATATATTTCAAATGGTAGGCTTTTTGGATGATCTCCACTGAACTTGAATTCTTTTTTCTTGAGTAAAGTCAAGGTCTAGGATTCAAAAAAAGTACTTGTCGTGAATTTTTGTAGTTCTTCGAATTTCAGTCACTTTTCTGATTTTGATGAAATTTTGTATAGCTCAAGAGGCAGAATTTTTGGATGATCTCCACTGAACTTGCAATTTTTTTTTCTTGAACAAAGTCAACGTCCAGGATTCCAAAACTTTACGTGTCGTGAATTCTTGTAGTTCTTCGAATTTCAGTCACTTTTCCGATTTTGACGATATTTTGTATAGCTCAAGAGATACAATTTTTGGATGACGTCCGATGAACGTGAACTTTTTGTTCTTGAACAAAGTCAACTTTTAGGATTCCAAAAATGTACATGTTGTGAATTTTTGTAGTTCTTCGAATTTTAGTCACTTTTTCGATTTTGACGAAATTTTGTATAGCTCAAGATGTTGTGAATAATCGGAAATCTTATTTCGTTTGTGTCTTATTTTTAATTCAGTGCCGATGAGTCCCAATTTGTATTTCTAACCTCGCATTATTAGCAAATCAGCGTCCTCGAGGTGTTCTGTGTGCGTCTAGCCTGTCAGTTTGCCATTGTTGTCAACAATCTTTTCAGTTCGTCTTTAATAATCAAAATGTCATCTTATATTAATTAACTAGCTTTGTCATTGCAAGGGCAAGATAGATCCACTCTCCAGGTACTTTTCTATATCATTTGTATTGCGTGTTATTCAGTGTTTTGAATTATGTGTCAGTTTCAACGAGTGACCATGCGAGTGTTAGTCCCACGTGTGTTACTATTGGAAATCGGTCTTAATATTTCGATATTATTTCAGACTATTGCAAATACAGAAATGGCTTTTAGGGATTAATACACATTTAATGCCTCTGAAATAACGACTTTTCTGTGTATTTACCAACCTTTATTGTCATTGTTATTTGTTTACATTTGTCGTGCATATTATAAAGGTCCATGCGTGTGTCAAATGTCTTGCAGCCACTTGTCAGTGGATTAGCGTTCTAGTCTAGTCCTTTAAAGGAACATTAATTGTCATATTTTGTCGTGGTCTAATCCTTCAAAGGGACATTGCATGCAACTGTCATATTTTGTGGTAGTCTAATAATTTAAAGGGACATTTATGTCATGAATTGTCACAATCAGTTCTAGTCCTTATTCATTTATTGTTCTTAACTTTTGTCTTTTCAGATTGGAAGATATATGAATGACATGAATTGAGTGCCATATAAATGAATGATATATACTGTAGATGAACAATCATATATGAATGATATGACATATGATGATACTATACAAATAAACGTCTACATGTCTAAAGTCTAAATAAGTTGTCATTAACGGAAGATCATCGAGCCCTTGAACAGCTACAACTCGAGTAGTCACAACACAAGAGGTAGAATTTTTGGATGACCTCCAATGAAGTACATGTTGTGAATTTTTTTAGTGCTTCGAATTTCAGTCACTCTTCCGATTTCGCCGAATTTTTGTATAGCTCAAAAGGAAGAATTTTTGGATGACCTCCAATGAAACTGAACTTTTTTTTCTTGAACAAAGTCAATATCTAGGATTCCAGAAAAGTACTTGTCGTGAATTTTTGTACTACTACGAATTTCAGTCACTTTTTCGATTTTGACGAAATTTTGTATAGCTCAAGAGGTATCATTTTTGGATGACCTCCACTGAATTTGAAATTTTTTTTTCTTGAACAAAGTCAACGTCTAGGATTTCAAAAACGTACTTGTCGTGAATTTTTGTAGTTCTTCGAATTTCAGTCACTTTTTTGAATTTGCCGAAATTTTGTATAGCTCAAGAGGTAGATTTTTTGTTGTACTTAGAATTTCAGTCACTTTTCCGATTTTGCCGAAATTTGTATATCTCAAGAGGTAGAATTTTTGGATGACCTCTGATGAACTTGAATTTTTTTTTTCTTGAACAAAGTCAACGTCTAGGATTCCAAAAAAGTACATGTCGTGAATTTTTGTAGTGCTTTGAATTTCAGTCACTTTTCCGCCTAAATTTTGTATAGCTCAAGAGATAGAATTTTTGGATGACGTCCGATGAACTTGAAATTTTTTTTTCTTGAACAAAGTCAATGTCTTGGATTCCAAAAAAGTACATGTCGTGAATTTTTTTAGTGCTTCGAATTTCAGTCACTTTTCTGATTTTGACGAAATTTTGTGTATCTCAAGAGCTAGAATTTTCGGATGACCTCCTATGATCTTGAACTTTTTTTTTCTTGAATAAAGTCATGGTCTAGGATTCCAAAAAAGTACTTGTCGTGACTTTTTGTAGTTCTTCGAATTTCAGTCACTTTTTCAATTTTGACGAAATTTTGTATAGCTCAAAGGGTAGACTTTTTGGATGATCTCCACTGAACTTGAATTTTTTTTTTCTTGAACAAAGTCAACATCCAGGATTCCAAAAACGCACTTGTCGTGAATTTTTGTAGTTCTTTCAATTTCAGTCACTTTTTCGATTTTGACGATATTTTGTATAGCTCAAGAGATAGATTTTTTGGATGACATCCGATCATAGAACTGTACTAGAAAGGAAGTCCGACTGGCGGTCTATGTTATACATCATATGCGCGAAGTCAATAGGTCCCAAGGTACTTCTGGTTAAACAAAACCCTGAAGAAATGCGCATATGGAGTCCTGTGAGCTTCGGAATAAAATAAGAAATAACATCGTCTGCACAACTTGAACTTGAAATTTTTTTTTCTTGAACAAAGTCAACGTCGAGGATTCCAAAAACGTACTTGTCGTGAATTTTTGTAGTTCTTCGAATTTAAGTCACTTTTCCGATTTTGACGAATTTTTGTATAGCTCAAGAGGTAGAATTTTTGGATGACCTCCGATGAACTTGAAATTTGTTTTTCTAGAACAAAGTCAACGTCAAAGAATCCAAAAAAGAACATGTCGTGAATTTTTTTAGTGCTTCGAATTTCAGTCACTTTTTCGATTTTGACGAAATTTTGTATAGCTCAAGAGGTATAATATTTGGATGATCTCCACTGAATTTGAAATTTTTTTTTCTTCAACAAAGTCAACGTCTAGGATTCCAAAAACGTACTTGTCGTGAATTTTTGTAGTTCAGTCACTTTTCCGATTTTGACGAAATTTTGTATAGCTCAAAAGGTATCATTTTTGGATGACCTCCACTGAATTTGAAATTTTTTTTTCTTGAACAAAGTCAACGTCTTGGATTCCAAAAACGTACTTGTCGTGAATTTTTGTAGTTCAGTCACTTTTCCGATTTTGACGAAATTTTGTATAGCTCAAGAGATAGAATTTTTGGATGATGTTCGATGAACTTTTTTTTTTCTTGAACAAAGTCAACTTTTAGGATTCCAAAAAAAAAAGTACATGTCGTGAATTTTTGTAGTACTTCGAATTTCAGTGACTTTCCCTATTTTGACGAAATTTTGTATAGCTCAAGAGATAGAATTTTTGGATGACGTCCGATGAACTTGAAATTTTTTTTTCTTGAACAAAGTCAACTTTTAGGATTCCAAAAAAGTACAGGTTGTGAATTTTTTTAGTGTTTCGATTTTCAGTCACTTTTCCGATTTTGACGAAATTTTGTATATCTCAAGAGGTAGAATTTTTGGATGACCTACTATGATCTTTAACTTTTTTTTTCTTGAATAAAGTCAAGTTCTAGGATACCAAAAAAGTACTTGTCGTGAATTTTTATAGTTCTTCGAATTTCAGTCAATTTTTCGATTTTGACTTAATTTTGTATAGCTCAAGAGGTAGAATTTTTGGATGATTTCCTATGATCTTGAACTTTTTTTTCTTGAATAAAGTCAAGTGTAGGATTCAAAAAAAGTACTTTTCGTCAATTCTTCGAATTTCAGTCACTTTTCCAATTTTGACGAAATTTCGATTGCTCAAGAGGTAGAATTTTTGGATGATCTCCACTGAACTTGAAATTTTTTTTTCTTGAACAAAGTCAACGTCTAGGGTTCCAAAAATGTACATGTCGTGAATTTTTTTAGTGCTTCGAATTTCAGTCACTTTTCCGATTTTGACGAAATTTTGTATATTTCAAAATGTAGGTTTTTTGGATGATCTCCACTGAACTTGAATTTTTTTTTCTTGAGTAAAGTCAACTTTTAGGATTCCAAAAAAGTACTTTTCGTGAATTTTTGTAGTACTTCGAATTTCAGTCACTTTTCTGATTTTGCCGAAATTTTCTATTACCTCCTCTGATCTTGAAATTTTATTTTCTTGAATAAAGTCAAGGTCTAGGATTCCAAAAAAGTACATATCGTGAATTCTTCGAATTTCAGTCACTTTTTCGATTTTGACGAAACTTTGTATAGCTCAAGAGGTAGAATTTTTGGATGACCTTTCTATGATCTTGAACTTTTTCTTCTTGAATAAAGTCAAAGTCTAGGATTCAAAAAAAGTACTTTTCGTGAATTCTTCGAATTTCAGTCACTTTTCCAATTTTGACGAAATTTTGTATTTCAGTTACTTTTCCGCCGAAATTTTATATAGCTCATGAGGTAGAATTTTTGGATGACCTCCTATGATCTTGAACTTTTTTTATCTTGAATAAAGTCAAGGTCTAGGATTCCAAAAAAGTACTTGTCATGAATTTTTGTAGTTTTTCTACTTTCTTTCACTTTTTCGAATTTGACGAAATTTTATATAGCTCAAGAGGTAGAATTTTTGGATGATCTTCACTGAACTTGAAATTTTTTTTTTGAACAATGTGAACATCCAGGATTCCAAATATGTACTTGTCGTGAATTTTTGTAGTTCTTCGAATTTCAGTCACTTTTCTGATTTTGCCGAAATTTTGTATAGCTCAAAAGGTAGAATTTTTGGATGACGTCCGATGAACTTGAACTTTTTTTTTCTTGAACAAAGTCAACATTTAGGATTCCAAAAAAGTACATGTCGTGAATTTTTGTAGGACTTCGAATTTCAGTCACTTTTCTGATTTTGCCGAAATTTTGTATAGCTGAAGAGGTAGAATTTTTGGATGACCTCCGATGAACTTGAAATTTTTTTTTCTTGAACAAAGTCAACGTCTAGGATTCCAAAAAAGTACATATCGGGAATTTTTTTAGTGCTTCGAATTTCAATCACTATTCTGATTTTGACGAAATTTTGTATATTTCAAAAGGTAGGATTTTTGGATGATCTCCACTGAACTTGAATTTTTTTTTCTTGAGTAAAATCAACTTTTAGGATTCCAAAAAAGTACTTTTTGTGACTTTTTGTAGTACTTCGAATTTCAGTCACTTTTCTGATTTTGCCGAAATTTTTGATTACCTCCTCTGATCTTGAAATTTTTTTTTCTTGAATAAAGTCGAGGTCTAGGATTCCAAAAAAGGACATATCGTGAATTCTTTCGAATTTCAGTCACTTTTTCGATTTTGACGAAACTTTGTATAGCTCAAGAGGTAGAATTTTTGGATGATCTCCATTAAACTTGAATTTTTGGATGATCTCCATTAAACTTGAAATTTTTTTTTCTTGAATAAAGTCAAGGTCTAGGATTCCACCAAAAGTTTTTGTCGTGAATTTTGTAGTTCTTCGAATTTTAGTCACCTTTTCGATTTTGACGAAATTTTGTATAGCTCAAGAGGTAGAATTTTTTGATGACCTTTCTATGATCTTGAACTTTTTCTTCTTGAATAAAGTCAAAGTCTAGGATTCAAAAAAAGTATTTTTCGTGAATTCTTCGAATTTCAGTCACTTTTCCAATTTTGACGAAATTTGGTATTTCAGTTACTTTTCCGCCGAAATTTTATACAGCTCAAGAGGTAGAATTTTTGTATGACCTCCTATGATCTTGAACTTTTTTGTCCCCCGCCTTTCGAAGAAAGTTGGGGGACTATTAAAATGGGTTCGTCCGTCTGTCTGTCTGTCCGTCTGTCCGTCTGTCTGTCCGTCTGTCTGTCCGTCACACTTTTTGGGACACAATAACTCTCTTCCTAATTGAGCTAGAATGTTCAAACTTGGTGTATGTGTTTATTAGGTCAATGCCTTGATGGAGTTCGAAGATGAGCATTTTCCGCTTAGGGTAAGCAGAGATAAGCAATTTGATTGGTTGATGCTTTGGGACACGATAACTTTAGTTCTAATTAAGTGAGATTGATGAAACTTGGTGTATAGTTTCATTATAGTAATACCTTGACTAAGTTCGATAATGAGCATTTTCTGCTCAGGGTAAGCAGAGCTATACACAATTTGATTGGTCGAGAATTTGGAACACAATAACTCTCCTTCTAATTGAGTTAAAATGTTCAAACTTGGTGTATATGCTTATTAGGTCAATGCCTTGATGGAGTTCGAAGATGAGCATTTTCCGCTTAGGGTAAGCAGAGATAAGCAATTTGATTGGTTGATGCTTTGGGACACAATAACTTTAGTTCTAATTAAGTGAAAGTGATGAAACTTGGTGTATAGTTTCATTATAGTAATACCTTGACTAATTTCGATAATGAGCATTTTCTGCTCAGGGTAAGCATAGCGATACGCAATTTGATTGGTCGAAACTTTGGAACACAATAACTCTCCTTCTAATTGAGTTAAAATGTTCAAACTTGGTGTATATGCTTATTAGGTCAATGCCTTGATGTAGTTCGAAGATGAGCATTTTCCGCTTGGGGTAAGCAGAGATAAGCAATTTGATTGGTTGATGCTTTGGGACACGATAACTTTAGTTCTAATTAAGTGAGAGTGATGAAACTTGGTGTATAGTTTCATTACAGTAATACCTTGACTAAGTTCGATAATGAGCATTTTCTGTTCAGGGTAAGCAGAGCGATACGCAATTTGATTGGTCGAGACTTTGGAACACAATAACTCTCCTTTTAATTGAGTTAAAATGTTCAAACTTGGTGTATATGCTTATTAGGTCAATGCCTTGATGGATTTCGAAGATGAGCATTTTCCGCTTAGGGTAGGCAGAGATAAGCAATTTGATTGGTTGATGCTTTGAGAAACAATAACTTTAGTTCTAATTAAGTGAGAGTGATGAAACTTGGTGTATAGTTTCATTACAGTAATACCTTGACTAAGATCGATAATGAGCATTTTCTGCTCAGGGTAAGCAGAGCGATAAGCAATTTGATTTGCCGAGACTTTGGAACACAATAACTCTCCTTCGAATTGAGTTAAAATGTTCAAAATTGGTGTGTATGCTTATTAGGTCAATGCCTTGATGGAGTTGGAAGATGAGCATTTTCTTCTTACGGTAGGCAGAGAAAAGCAATTTTTGGACGACACTTCGTGTTCAGTTTGATTGGGCGATACGTTTGAAAAAAATAAATGTGCGATTAATTAATATGTGTCATCTATTTATTTTGGGATTTCGGCGGGGGACATCAGCCTCACTGTTGGCTTGTTTATCTTGAATAAAGTCAAGGTCTAGGATTCCAAAAAAGTACTACTTTCTCCTTTCTTTCACTTTTTCGATTTTGACGAAATTTTATATAGCTCAAGAGGTAGAATTTTTGGATGATCTCCACTGAACTTGAAATTTTTTTTTTTGAACAATGTCAACATCCAGGATTCCAAATATGTACTTGTCGTGAATTTTTGTAGTTCTTTGAATTTCAGTCACTTTTCCGATTTTGACGAAATTTTGTGTAGCTCAAGAGGTAGAATTTTTGGATGATCTGCACTGAACTTGAAATTTTATTTTCTTGAACAAAGTCAACTTTTAGGATTCCAAAAAAGTACATGTCGTGAATTTTTGTAGTACTTCAAATTTCAGTCACTCTTCCGATTTTGACGAAATTTTGTATATCTCAAAAGGTAGAATTTTTTGATGACCAATGAAATTGAAATTTTATTTTCTTGAACAAATTCACTGTCTAGGATTCCAAACAAGTACATGTCGTGAATTTTTTTAGTGCTTTTAATTTCCGATTTTGACGAAATTTTGTATATCTCAAGAGGTAGAATTTTTGGATGACCTCCTATGATCTTGAACTTTTCTTTTCTTGAATAAAGTCAAGGTCTAGGATTCCAAAGAAGTACTTGTCGTCAATTTTTGTAGTTCTTCGCACTTCAGTCACTTTTTCGATTTTGACGAAATTTTGTATAGCTCAAGAGGTAAAATTTTTGGATGATCTCCACTGAACTTGAAATTTTCTTTTCTTCAACAAAGTCAACATCCATGATTCCAAAAACGTACTTGTCGTGAATTTTTGTAGTTCATCGAATTTCAGTCACTTTTCCGATTTTTCCGAAATTTTGTATAGCTCAAAAGGTAGAATTTTTGGACGACGTCCGATGAACTTGAACTTTTCTTTCTTGAACAATGTCAACTTTTAGGAATCAAAAAAAGTACTTGGCGTGAATTTTTGTATTTTTTCGAATTTTAGTCACTTTTTCGATTTTGACGAAATTTTGTATAGCTCAAGAGGTTGAATTTTTGGATGACCTTTCTATGATCTTGAACTTTTTTTTCTTGAATAAAGTCAAGGTGTATAATTCAAAAAAAGTACTTTTCGTGAATTCTTCGTATTTCAGTCACTTTTCCAATTTTGACGAAATTTTGTATAGCTCAAGAGGTAGAATTTTTGCATGATCTCCGATGAACTTGAAATTTTTTTTCCTGAACGAAGTCAACGTCTGGGACTCCAAAAAAGTGCATGTCGTGAATTTTTGTAGTACTTCGAATTTCAGTCACTCTTCCGATTTTGACGAAATTTTGTATATCTCAAAAGGTAGAATTTTTTGATGACCAATGAAATTGAAATTTTATTTTCTTGAACAAATTCACTGTCTAGGATTCCAAACAAGTACATGTCGTGAATTTTTTTAGTGCTTTTAATTTCCGATTTTGATGAAATTTTGTATATCTCAAGAGGTAGAATTTTTGGATGACCTCCTAAGATCTTGAACTTTTTTTTTTTTTTTTAATAAAGTCAAGGTCTAGGACACCTTTTCGATTTTGGCGAAATTTAGTATAGCTCAAGAGGTTGAATTTTTGGATGATCTCCACTGAACTTGAAATTTTTTTTTCTTGAACAATGTCAATGTCTAGGTTTCCAAAAAAGTACATTCCGTGAATTTTTTAGTGCTTTGAATTTCAGTCACTTTTCCAATTTGGACGAAATTTTTGTATATCTCAAGAGGTAGAATTTTTGGATGACCTCCTATGATCTTGAACTTTTTTTTTCTTGAATAAAGTCAAGGTCTAGGATTCCAAAAAAGTACTTGTCTTGAATTCTTTGAATTTCAGTCACCTTTTCGATTTGGGCGAAATTTAGTATAGCTCAAGAGGTAGAATTTTTGGATGATGTCCACTGAACTTGAAATTTTTTTTTCTTGAACAAAATGAACGTCTAGGATTCCAAAAAAGTACTTGTCGTGAATTTTTGTAATTCTTTGAATTTCATTTTTTCGATTTTTTGAAAATCAAGAGGTAGAATTTTTGGATGACCTCCTCTGATCTTGAAATTTTTTTTTCTTGAATAAAGTCAAGGTCTAGGATTCCAAAAAAGTACATGTCGTGAATTCTACGAATTTCAGTCACTTTTTCGATTTTGACGAAACTTTGTATAGCTCAAGAAGTAGAATTTTTGGATGACCTCTGATGAACTTGAAATTTTTTTTTCTTGAACAAAGTCAACATCTAGGATTCCAAAAAAGTACATGTCGTGAATTTTTGTAGTACTTCGAATTTCAGTCACTTTTCCGATTTTGCCTAAATTTTGTATACCTTAAGAGGTAGAATTTTTGAATGACCTCTGGTGAACTTGAATTTTTTTTTCTTGAACAAAGTCAACGTCTAGGATTCCAAAAACGTACATGTTTTGAATTTTTGTAATACTTCGAATTTCAGTCACTTTTCTGATTTTGAAGAAATTTTGTATATCTCAAGAGGTAGAATTTTTGGATGACCTCCGAGGAACTTGAAATTTTTTTTTCTTTAACAAAGTCAAGGATTCCAAAAAAGTACATGTCGAGAATTTTTTTAGTGCTTCGAATTTCAGTCACTTTTCCGATTTTGACGAAATTTTGTATATCTCAAGAGGTAGAATTTTTAAATGACCTCCTATTATCTTGAACTTTTTTTTTCTTGAATAAAGTCAAGGTCTAGGATTCCAAAAAAGTACTTGTCGTGAATTTTTATAGTTCTTCGAATTTCAGTCACTTTTTCAATTTTGACGTAATTTTGTATAGCTGAAGAGGTAGAATTTTTGGATGACCTTTCTATGATCTTAAACTTTTTTTTCTTGAATGAAGTCAATGTCTAGGATTCAAAAAAAGTACTTTTTGTCAATTCTTCGTTTTTCAGTCACTTTTCCAATTTTGACAAAATTTTGTATAGCTCAAGAGGTAGAATTTTTGGAATGATCTCCACTGAGCTTGAAATTTTTTTTCTTCAACAAAGTCATTGTCCAGGATTCCAAAAACCTACTTGTCGTGAATTTTTGAAGTTCTTTGAATTTCAATCACTTTTCCGATTTTGACCAAATTTTGTATAGCTCAAGAGATAGAATTTTTGGATGACGTCCGATGAATTTGAACTTTTTTTTTCTTGAACAAAGTCAACTTTTATGATTCCAAAAATGTGCATGTCGCGAATTTTTGTAGTACTTCGAATTTCAGTCACTTTTCCGATTTTGCCGAAATTGAGTTTTTTTAGTGCTTCGAATTTCATTCACTTTTCCGATTTCGAAGAAATTTTGTGTATCTCAAGCGGTAGAATTTTTGGATGACCTCTTGAACTTTTTTTTCTTGAATAAAGACAAGGTCTAGGATTCCAATTTAGTATGATTTTGAATTTTTTTTTTCTTGAATTAAGTCAAGGTCTTGGATTCTAAAAATGTACTTGTTGTGAATTCTTCGAATTTCAGTCACTTTTTCAATTTTGAAGAAATTTTGTATAGCTCAAGAGGTAGAATATTTGGATGATCTCCAGTGAACTTGAAATTTTTTTTTCTTGAACAAAGTCCACGTCCAGGATTCCAAAAACGTATTTGTCATGAATTTTTGAAGTTCTTTGAATTTCAGTCACTTTTCAGATTTTGACAAAATTTTGTATAGCTCAAGAGATAGAATTTTTAGATGACATCCAATGAACTTGAACTTTTTTTTTCTTGAACAAAGTCAACTTTTAGGATTTCAAAATAGTACATGTCGTGAATTTTTATAGTTCTTCGAATTTCAGTCACTTTCCGATTTTTCCGAAATTTTGTATCGCTCGAGAGGTAGAATTTTCAGTCACATTTCCGATTTTGGCGATATTTTGTATAGCTCAAGAGGTAGAATTTTTGGATGACCTCCGATGAACATGAAATTTTTTTTTTCTTGGACAAAGACAACGTCTAACATTCCAAAAAAGTACATGTTGTGAATTTTTTAAGTGCTTCAAATTTCAGTGACTTTTCCGATTTTGACGAAATTTAGTATAACTCCAGAGGTAGAATTTTTGGATGACCTCCTATGATCTTGAACTTTTCTTTTCTTGAATAAAGTCAAGGTCTAGGATTCCAAAAAAGTACTTGTCGTGAATTTTTATAGTTCTTCGCACTTCAGTCACTTATCTGATTTTGACGAAACTTTTTATAGATCAAGAGGTATAATTTTTGGATGATCTCAACTGAACTTGAAATTTTTTTTTCTTGAACAAAGTCAACTTTTAGGATTTCAAAAAAGTACATGTTGTGAATTTTTGTAGTACTTCGAATTTCAGTCACTTTTCCGGAAAAATTTTGTATAGCTCAAGAGATAGAATTTTTGAATGACCTCCGATGAACTTGAAATTTCTTTTCTTGAACAAAGTCAACGTCTAGCATTCCAAAAAAGTACATGTCGTGAATTTTTTTACTGCTTCAAATATCAATCACTTTTCCAATTTTAACGAAATTTTGTATATCTCAAGTGGTAGAATTTTTCGATGACCTCCTATGATCTTGAACTTTTTTTTCTTCAATAAAATCAAGGTCTAGGATTCCAAAAAAGTGAATTCTTCGAATTTCAGACACTTTTTCGATTTTGACGAAATTTTGTATAGCTCAAAAGGTAGAATTTTTGGATGATCTCCACTGAACTTGAAATTTTTTTAGTGCTTCGAATTTCAGTCACTATTCCGAATTTGACGAAATTTTGTATATCTCAAGAGGTAGAATTTTTGGATGACCTCTTATGATCTTGAACTTTTTTTTCTTTTTTCTTGAATAAAGTCAAGGTCTAGGATTCCAAAAGGTACATGTCATGAATTCTTCAAGTCAACTTTTAGAATTCCAAAAAAGTGCATGTCGTGAATTTTTGTAGTACTTCGAATTTCAGTCACTTTTCCGATTTTGCAGAAATTTTATATAGCGCAAGAGGTAGAATTTTTGGATGACCTCCGATGAAGTTGAAATTTTGTTTTCTTGAACAAAGACAACGTCTATGATTCCAAAATAGTACATGTCGTGAATTTTTTTAGTGCTTCGAATTTCAGTCACTTTTCCGATTTTGACGAGAATTTATATATCTCAAGAGGTAGTATTTTTGAATGACCTTTCTATGATCTTGAACTTTTTTTTTTTGAATAAAGTCAAGGTCTAGCATTCCAAAAAAGTACTTTTCGTGAATTCTTCGAATTTCAGTCACTTTTAGTGACTCAAGAGATAGAATTTTTGGATGACGTCCTATGAACTTGATCTTTTGTTTTTTTGAACAAAGTCAACGTCTAGGATTCCAAAAAAATACAAGTTGTGAATTTTTTAGTGCTTTGAATTTCAGTCACTTTTTCGATTTTGACGAAATTTTGTATAGCTCAAGAGGTAGAATTTTTGGATGATCTCCACTGAACTTGAAATTTTTTTTTCTTGAACAAAATCATCGTCCAGGATTCCAAAAACCTACTTGTCGTGATTTTTGTAGTTCTTCGAATTTCAGTCACTTTTCCGATTTTGACGAAATTTTGTGTAGCTCAAGAGATAGAATTTTTGGATGACGTCCGATGAACTTGAATTTTTTTTCTTGAACAAAGTCAACTTTTAGGATTCAAAAAAAAAAAAGAGTACATGTCGTGAATTTTTGTAGTGCTTCGACTTTCGGTCACTTTTCCGATTTTGACAAAATTTTGTGTAGCTCAAGAGATAGAATTTTTGGATGACGTCCGATGAACTTAAATTTTTTTTCTTGAACAAAGTCAACTTTTAGGATTCAAAAAAAAAAAGAGTACATGTCGTGAATTTTTGTAGTGCTTCGACTTTCGGTCACTTTTCCGATTTTGACGAAATTTTGTATACCTCAAGAGATAGAATTTTTGGATTACGTCCAATGAACTTGAATTTTTTTTTCTTGAACAAAGTCAACTTTTAGGATTCCAAAAAAGTACATGTCTTGAATTTTTGTAGTACTTCGAATTTCAGTAACTTTTCCGCCAAAATTTTGTATAGCTAAAGAGGTAGAATTTTTGGATGACCTCCAATGAACTTGAAATATTTTTTTCTTCAACAAAGTCAACGTCTAGGATTCCAAAAAAGTACATGTCGGGAGTTTTTTTAGTGCTTCGAATTTCAGTCGCTTTTCCGATTTTGAAGAAATTTTGTATATCTCAAGAGGTAGAATTTTTGGATGACCTCTTGAATTTTTTTTTCTTGAATAAAGCCAAGGTCTAGGATTCCAATTTAGTATGATCTTGAACTTTTTTTTTCATGAATAAAGTGAAGGTCTTGGATTCTAAAAATGTACTTGTTGTGAATTCTTCGAATTTCAGTCACTTTTTCAGTCACTTTTTCACTTTTTTTTTTCTTGAACAAAGTCAACTTTTAGGATTCCCAAAAAGTACATGTCGTGAATTTTTTTAGTACTTCGAATTTCAGTCACTTTTTCGATTTTGATGAAATTTTTTATAGCTCAAGAGGTAGAATTTTTGGATGACCTCCGAGGAACTTAAAAAAAATTTTTCTTGAACAAAATCAACGTTTAGGATTCCAAAAAAGTACATGTCGTGAATTTTTTTAGTCCTTCCAATTTCAGTCACTTTTCTGATTTTGAATTTTGTATTATATCTCAAAAGGTAGAATTTTTGGTTGACCTCCTATGATCTTGAACTTTTTTTTCTTGAATGAAGTCAAGGTCTAGGATTCCAAAAAAGTACTTGTCGTGAATTATTCGAATTTCAGTCACTTTTTCGATTTTGACGAAATTTTGTATAGCTCAAGAGGTAGAATTTTTGGATGATCTCCACTGAACTTGAAATTTTTTTTTCTTGAACTAAGTCAACATCCAGGATTCCAAAAAACGCACTTGTCGTGAATTTTTGTAGTTCTTCCAATTTCAGTCACTTTTTCGATTTTGACGACATTTTGTATAGCTCAAGAGATAGAATTTTTGGATGACATCCGATCATAGAACTGTACTAGAAAGGAAGTCCGACTGGCGGTCTATGTTATACATCATATGCGCGAAGTCAATAGGCCCCAAGGTACTTCTGGTTAAACAAAACCCTGAAGAAATGCGTGTATGGAGTCCTGTGAGCTTCGGAATAAAATAAGAAAAAAACATTGTCTGCACAACTTCCAATTACCGAAATGAATGTTTAACCATGTGTAAGTTTTTTGTATCAATACGGTTAGTTGTCAGTACATTTTCATTTGTACAGAAGGATACTACGGTACACAGCCGAAACAGGCCTTACAACAATAACAAATAATGTGACATAAAAGTATGATAAGTTATTGAATAATTATTTTGAATGAGAATGCGTCCAGGACAGATTCTATTGTAATATAAAACCTAAATTTGTTTCTATTTGAAATAATATTTCATCAAACGTAATAAAAATTATGCAGCTAGCCTATAGTCATGTTTTATCTTTACTTTAGGCCTACGTTTTTTTTGTGGGGGGGGGTTGGTGTATCAATATTCATTACTTCAAGGTGTCTTCATAGCCCCTCCCCCACAAAAAATGTAGGTTAATAGCTAAAATTTCCCTTTTAATTTTAGATTGTAAGAAAAACTGTTTTGTTTGTAACATTATTAGATATAAGTTACCATATACGTCTTTATTAATTAAGTATGTAGGAAAATTCAAAAAATATTCTAAGGAAATTTTCTATAAAATTCAGACCTTAATAAATAGTCTCAGCATTTTGTCAATTTCAAATGTGCTATCAGTATTTTAAAACAATATGTATGCACACTGAAATTTCAAGGTAAACTTTTTAAAAAATTCATTTGAATGGATGTCTTAGCCATTCTTAGTCAAAGCAACTCAATATTTTGAGCTCAAATTTTGAGACAAGGGATATACACCATTGCTCTATATTTTTACGTTGAAATTTCATACGTACTCAGACTTTTATTTTTTCGACTCTGTTCAAATTGGGATAATCCCTTTAAATATAGCATGAATGTAAGTCTAAATATCAGATAGTATCGTGATTTTCCATTCCATTCTTACACAAAATTTATTTAATGAATGAGTATAACATTATCCAATGTTACATAATTATTGGATCTGAAAACTATCTGTTGGGATTATGTTGAAAATATTATTATTAATACCCCTTTAAACTCCTCAATTTCTTTATGAATATGTTAATACCCCTTGAAACCCTGTACTTTATTTCTTTTGTAGGCCTCTGAATATATAATGAGCTCTTCACTGCTACAACCCTCCATAAATAACAAAGTGTGAAAAAGACTTTGTCAGTAATTTCGGAAGAGGGCCTGGCAAGGCCATTGTCTATTCGATTCGTTGGAGTACATGTAAAAGAATCCTTGACAGAATTCGAAGTAAGAGTAGGTAATTAATTAGTCTGCTGTTTGGGCAAAATTTACTTCATAGCACACTGTTTTCCATTATTTGCCAAACCATTCAGAAAAATAGGAGATAAACCTCCATCTGTTAAAATATGCAGCCTGATCTTCTATTGCTATTCGGAGGTTTTCGGGTTATTTTTTGTTAATGTCTGTAATTGTTAAAATGAATAAAGGAGTTCTTTTTTTTATGTATCTTATTGTTGAAATATTTGTTAGTAATATTGTTCTAACAAGAAAATACCCCTGTACATATGTACTTCAAAATTGAGGGGTTGGGATGGTCTAGAGTGCTGTGCATCTGCCTTTAGCTGACCGTTCACCTCTGGCTTGCTGTTGTGGTTTCAATCCCCGGTGTGAGCGTATGTGGCTTGGAGATAAGGGCTCCTTCTCAACTTCATGGGTTTACTCCCACACGAAAGACCCCTGCGTGTGCACTTTGATAATAACAATGCAAAATAAGACTTGTCTGCTATATCACCTTCGGTGGAAGTTGACATTTAACTCTTAAGAACAACAGTTCAAAATTGAAGAAGTATGGACAGAAAGATGCTGTCAGGGCAAAACTCTCCTTCCTTGCATTTTGCAAATAATCATAGAATAAAGATTTCCATATGTTATACTGAAGGATTGCATGTGTAGTAGGGTGTAATAGCCCCTTTAAATATTTTAGTAGGGTGTTATAGTCACTTTAATCTATTTCAGTCAGTTTCTATTGTCTTTTGAGTATCCAGCAAGTCTTGTCTTTCCAGTAGTGATAATTACTTTAGTTTTAGGTTTAAAAGATACTATTGTTATAAGGTAGTGAGCAGATTTCATTCCCTTGGAAACCTGCTTTGTTGATTTTGGTTACTAACTTCACTCTTCTATTTTCTACCTATCTTTAAACAGCTCCTCTTAATTACAGCACAAATTAATCATTTGTTTCAAGTGTTTCATTTTGTGTTGACTAAAGTGTATAACTTTATAAATCATCTCTATTTTTCTGAAAAGCACCTGTCTTAGGTTTTTTTTGTTGTTGTATATCAAGTGTGTACCTGTATATTGTCCCGAAATAAACTGTTGTCTTGTTATAATTGGTTTCAACTGTTTTATGCAATTTAACCCATGACCTGGAATGGTGAATGGTCTGTCTGTCCGTCAATACTCCTGCTACACATGTATTGACAAGATAATGTTATAACCCAATTCCATATATATGCTTTGGATTATGTACAATTTAATAGCAGCATAACAGCATTATTGATTTAAAATTATAATTTCATGATTACTTTTTCTCTATTTTTTTGTATGTCATATCAAATTTTCTACAGAGTCAATCAAATAGGGTATATCTCGAGAGGCAGAGTTTTTGGATGACCTCCTATGATCTTGAACTTTTTTTTTCTTGAATAAAGTCAAGGTCTAGGATTCCAAAATAGTACATGTCGTGAATTCTTTGAATTTAAGTCACTTTTTCAATTTTGTCGAAATTTTGTATAGCTCAAGAGGTAGAATTTTTGGATGATCTCCATTGAACTTGAAATTTTTTTTCTTCAACAAAGTCAACATCCAGTATTTCAAAAAACGTACTTGTCGTGAAATTTTGTAGTTTTTCGAATTTAAGTCACTTTTACCATTTTAACAAAATTTTGTATAGCTCAAGAGATAAAATTTTTGGATGACGTCTGATGAATTTGAACTTTTTATACGCCCACATTTTCATGTGGACGTATATTGTCGTCGCCCCTGTTCGTCCGTCCGTCCGTCCGTCCGGACGTCCGTCCGTCCACAATTGTTTGTGAACAGTCTACAGGTCACAATTTTTATCCGATTTCAATGAAACTTAAAACATAGGTTTATCACCCTAAGATCTCGGTTCCTTTCGATTTGGGATGTATCGGACTGTAACTTCATGGGTTATGGCCCCTGATTGTACGAAAAATCACGTTTTTTAGCTTGTGAACAGTGTAGAGGTCACAATTTTGAACCGATTTGGATGAAACTTGAAATGCATGTTTATAACCCAAAGATCTTGGTTCCTTTCGATATTTGCGCCAATCGGATCGTAACTTCCTGAATTATGGCCCCTGATTGTCCGAAAAATCACCCTTTTTAGCTTGTGGTCCCTCTGGAGGTCAAAATTATTATCCGATTTACAAAACCGTTTGATTATATCACCGTTCCATGGTAATGAAGGTTGAGTTCAAATTTTGTGAATATTGTGAAAATATGTTATATAAAGGTTGTGGACCTTATAGAGGTCACAGTTTTGAACCGATTTTGATGAAACTTGACATGTATGTTTATAACCCAAAGATCTTGGTTCCTGTCGATATTTGCGCCCATTGGATCATAACTTCCTGAATTATGTCCCCGGATTGTCCGAAAAATCGCTTTTGTTCGCTTTTGGTTCCTCTGGAGGTCAAAATTATTATCCGATTTAAAAAAACGTTTGACTGTATCACCGTTACATGGTAATGAAGAGAGAGTTTGAATTACGTGAAAACCGGACTAGAATTGACGGACAAAATGGCCGCCGTTTGTACACGAATAGTGTGAAAATATGTTATATCAAGGTTGTGGACCCTATAGAGGTCACAATTTTGAATCGATTTTGATGAAACTTGACAGGTATGTTTATAACCCAAAGATCTTGGTTCCTTTCGATATTTGCACCCATCGGGTCATTACTTCCTGAATTATGTCCCCTGATTGTACGAAAAATCACCCTTTTTGGCTTGTGGTGCCTCTGGAGGTCACAATTATTATCTGATTTAAAAAAAACCCGTTTGATTATAAAAACCAAACAAATTCTAATGATTTTCTGATAATTCCTTAATATGCGACAACTCTTGTTGACTGCCCGGACGATTTGGCTGCTGTGTGGGCGTATGTTTCGTTGTCTGGAAACCTATTTTTTTTTCTTGAACAAAGTCAACTTTTAGGATTCCAAAAAAGTACATGTCGTGAATTTTTGTAGTACTTCGAATTTCAGTCACTTTTCAATTTTGACGAAATTTTGTATAGCTCAAGAGGTAGAATTTTTGGATGATCTCTACTGAACTTGAATTTTTTTTTTTCTTGAACAAAGTCATCGTCCAGGATTCCAAAAACGTACTTGTCGTGAATTTTTGTAGTTTTTCGAATTTCAGTCACTTTTCCGATTTTGAGGATATTTTATATAGCTCAAGAGATAGAATATTTGGATGACGTCCGATAAACAAAGTCAACTTTTAGGATTCCAAAATAGTACATGTCGTGAATTTTTGTAGTACTTCGAATTTCAGTCACATTTCTAATTTTGCCGAAATTTTGTTTAACTTAAGAGGTAGAATTTTTCGGATGACCTCCAATGAACTTGAAATTTTTTTTTCTTGAAAAAAGTCAACTATTAGGATTTTAAAAAAATGAATGTCGTGAATTTTTGTAGTACATCGAATTTCAGTCACTTTTCCGATTTTACCGAAATTTTGTATAGCTCAAGAATTAGAATTTTTGGTTGACTTCCTATGATCTTGAATAAAGTCAAGGTCTAGGATTCCAAAAAGTACTTGGCGTGAATTTTTGTAGTTCCTCGAATTTCAGTCGTTTTTGATGAAATTTTGTATAGCTCAAGAGGGACAATTTTTGGATGATCTCCACTGAACTTGAATTTTTTTTTTCGTGAACAAAGTCAACGTTCAGGATTCTAAAAGCGTGCTTGTCATGAATTTTTGTAGTTCTTCGAATTTCGTTCACTTTTCAGATTTTTACGAAATTTTGTATAGCTCAAGAGATAGAATATTTGGATGACGTCCGATAAACAAAGTCAACTTTTAGGATTCCAAAATAGTACATGTCGTGAATTTTTGTAGTACTTCGAATTTCAGTCACCTTTCTAATTTTGCCGAAATTTTGTTTAACTTAAGAGGTAGAATTTTTCGGATGACCTCCAATGAACTTGAATTTTTTTTTCCTTGAACAAAGTCAACTTTTAGGATTAAAAAAAAAGTACGTCATGAATTTTTGTAGTACTTCGAATTTCAGTCACTTTTCCGCCGAAATTTGTATAGCTCAAGAGGTAAAATTTTTGGATGATGTCTGATGAACTTGAAATTTTTTTTTCTTAAACAAAGTCAACGCCTAGGATTCCAAAAAAGTACATGTCATGAATTTTTTTATTGCTTCGAATTTCAGTCACTTTTCCGATTTTGAAGAAATTTGTATATCTTAAGAGGTAGAATTTTTTGATGACTTCCACTGAACTTGAAATGTTTTTTTCTTCAATAAAGTCAAGGTCTAGGATTCCACCAGAAGTTCTTGTCGTGAATTTTTGTAGTTCTTAGAATTTCAGTCACCTTTTCGATTTTGTTGAAATTTTGTATAGCTCAAGAGATAGAAATTTTGGATGATCTCCACTGAACTTGAAATTTTTTTTTCTTGAACAAAGTCAACATCCAGGATTCCAAAAACGTATTTGTTGTGAATTTTTGTAGTACTTCGAATTTTTTTTCTTGAACAAAGTCATCGTCCTGGATTCCAAAAACGTACTTGTCATGAATTTTTGTAGTTCTTCGAATTTTAGTCACTTTTCCAATTTTGACGAAATTTTGTATAGCTCAAGAGGTAGAATTTTTGGATGACCTCTGATGAACTTGAAATTCTTTTTTCTTGAACAAAGTCACTGTCTACGATTCCAAAAAGTTACATGTCATGAATTTTTTTAGTGATTCTAATTTCCAATTTTGATGAAATTTTGTATATCTCAAGAGGTAGAATTTTTGGATGACCTCCTATGATTTTGAAATTTTTTTTTCTTGAATAAAGTGAAGGCCTAGTTTGCAAATATCTACTTGTTGTGAATGCTTAGAATTTCAGTCACTTTTAGTGACTCAAGAGATAGAATTTTTGGATGACGTCCTATGAAGTTGAACTTTTTTTTTCTTGAACAAAGTCAACTTCTAGGATTCCAAAAAAGTACATGTCATGAATTTTGACGAAATTTTGTATATCTCAAGAGGTAGAATATTTGGATGACCTCCTATGATCTTGAACTTTTTTTTTCTTGAATAAAGTCAAGGTCTAAGATTCCAAAAAAGTACTTGTCGTGAATTTTTGTAGTTCTTCGAATTTCAGTCACTTTTTTGATTTTGACGAAATTTTGTACAAAAAAGTACTTGTTGTGAATTATTCGAATTTCAGACACTTTTTTTTGTATAGCTCAAGATGTTCTGAAAAATCGAAAATCTTATTTCGTTTGTGTCTTATTTTTAGTTCAGTGCCGATGAGTCCCAATTTGTATTTCTAACCTCGCATTATTAGCAAATCAGCGTCCTGGAAGTTTTCTGTGTGCGTCTAGCCTGTCAGTTTGCCATTGTTGTCAACAATCTTTTCAGTCATCTTATATTAATTAACTAGCTTTATCATTGCAAGGGCGAGATAGATCCACTTGAACTTTTTTTTTCTTGAACAAAGTCAATATCTAGGATTCCAGAAAAGTACTTGTCGTGAATTTTTGTAGTACTGGTACTTCGAATTTCAGTCACTTTTTTGATTTTGACGAAATTTTGTATAGCTCAAGAGGTATAATTTTTGATTACCTCCACTGAACTTTGTCATTGCAAGGGCGAGATAGATCCACTTGAACTTTTTTTTACTTGAACAAAGTCAATATCTAGGATTCCAGAAAAGTACTTGTCGTGAATTTTTGTAGTACTGGTACTTCGAATTTCAGTCACTTTTTCGATTTTGACGAAATTTTGTATAGCTCAAGAGGTATAATTTTTTGATTACCTCCACTGAACTTGAAATTTTTTTTTCTTGAACAAAGTCAACGTCTAGGATTCCAAAAACATACTTGTCGTGAATTTTTGTAGTTTAGACACTTTTCCGATTTTGACGAAATTTTGTATAGCTAAAGAGATAGAATTTTGGGATGACGTGCGATGAACTTGAATTTTTTTTTTCTTGAATAAAGTCAAGGTCAAGGATTCGAAAAAAGTACCTGTCGTGAATTTTTTTAGTGCTTCGAATTTCAGTCACTTTTCCGATTTTGACGAAATTTTGTATATCTCAAGAGGTAGACTTTTTGGATTACCTCCTATGGTCTTGAACTTTTTTGGATGATCTCCACTGAACTTGGTCTAGGATTCCAAAAAAGTACTTGTCGTGAATTTTTGTAGTTCTTCGAATTTCGGTCACTTTTCTGATTTTGACAGAATTTTGTATAGCTCAAGAGGCAGAATTTTTGGATGATCTCCAGTGAACTTGAAATTTTTTTTTCTTGAACAAAGTCAACGTCCAGGATTCCAAAAGACTACTTGTCGTGAATTTTTGTAATTCTTCGATTTTTACCAAATTTTGTATACCTCAAGAGATACAATTTTTGGATGACGTCTGATGAACTTGAACTTTTTTTTAGTACTTCGAATTTCAGTCACTCTTCCGGTTTCGCCGAAGGTTTGTATTAATTAACTAGCTTTGTCATTGCATGGGCGAGATAGATCCACTCTCCAGATACTTTTCTATATCATTTGTATTGCGTGTTATTCAGTGTTTTTTGAATTATGTGTCAGTTTAAACGAGTGACCATGCGAGTGTTAGTCCCACATGTGTTCAATATGCCAGGACACTATTGGAAATGGGTCTTAACATTTTGATATTATTTCAGACTATTGCAAATATAGGAATGGCTTTTAGGGATTAATGCCTCTGAAATAACGACTTTTCTGTGTATTTATCAAATTTGTCATGCATATTATAAAGGTGCATGCGTGTGTCAAATGTCTTGCAGCGTCAGTGGATTAGCGTTCTAGTCTAGTTCTTTAAAGGAACATTAATTGTCATATTTTGTTGTGATCTAATTCTTTAAAGGGACATTGCATGCAACTGTCATTTTTTGTGGTAGTCTAATAATTCAAAGGGACATTTATGTCATAAATTGTCACAATCAGTTCTAGTCCTTTTTCATTTATTGTCCTTAACTTTTGTCTTTTCAGATTGAAAGATATATGAATGACATGAATTGAGTGCCATATAAATGAATGATATATACTGTAGATGAACAATCATATATTAACGATGTGACATATGATGATACTATACGAATAAACGTCTACATGTCTAAAGTCTAAATAAGTCATCATTAACGGAAGATCATCGAGCCCTTGAACAGCTACAACTCGAGTAGTCACAACACATGAGGTAGAATTTTCTTGAACAAAGTCAACGTCTGGGATTCCAAAAAAGTACATTTCGTGAATTTTTTCACTGCCTTGAATATCAGTCACTTTTCTGATTTTGACGAAATTTTGTATATCTCAAGAGGTAGAATTTTTGGATGACCTCCTATGATCTTGAACTTTTTATACGCCCACATTTTCATGTGGACGTATATTGTCGTCGCCCCTGTTCGTCCGTCCGTCCGCAATTGTTTGTGAACAGTCTACAGGTCACAATTTTTATGCGATTTCAATAAAATTTAAAATATAGGTTTATCACCCTAAGATCTCATTTGCTTTCAATATTGGCATGTATCGGACTGTAACTTCATGGGTTATGGCCCCTGATTGTACGAAAAATCACATTTTTTAGCTTGTGAACAGTGTAGAGGTCACAATTTTGAACCGATTTTGATGAAACTTGACATGTATGTTTATAACCCAAAGGTCTTGGTCCCTTTTGATATTTGCGCCCATTGGATCATAACTTCCTGAATAATGGCCCCTGATTGTCCGAAAAATCGCTTTTGTTAGCTTGTGGTCCCTCTGGAGGTCAAAATTATTATCTGATTTAAAAAAACGTTTGATTATATCACGGTTTCATGGTAATGAAGAGAGAATTTGTATTTCATGAAAATCGGACCAGAGTTGACGGATAAAATGGCTGCCGTCTGTACGTGAATTGTGTGAAAATATGTTATATCAAGGTTGTGGACAATTTTGAACTGATTTTGATGAAACTCGAAATACATGTTTATAACCTAATGATCTTGGTTCCATTGCATATTTGCCCATATCGGATCATAACTTCCTGAATTATGGCCCCTGATTGTACGAAAAATCACCTTTTTTAGCTTTTGGTCCCTCTAGAGGTCACAATTATTATCTGATTTAAAAAAACGTTTGATTATATCACAGATACGCCGTAGTTATGGGTGAGTTTGAATTACGATTTACTGATGATTTAATACTTAAAATGCAACAACTCTTGTTGACTGCCCGGACGATTTGGCTGCTGTGTGGGCGTATGTTTCGTTGCCTGGCAACCTATTTTTTTTTTTTAATAAAGTCAAGGTCCAGGATACCAAAAAAGTACTTGTCTTGAATTTTTGTAGTTCTTCGAATTTCAGTCACTTTTTCGATTTTGACGAAATTTTGTATAGCTCAAGAGGTAGAATTTTTGGATGACCTCCGATGAACTTGAAATTTTTTTTTCTTGGACAAAGTCAACGTCTAGCATTCCAAAAAAGTACATGTTGTGAATTTTTTTAGTGCTTCAAATTTCAGTGAATTTTCCGATTTTGACGAAATTTTGTATAACTCCAGAGGTAGAATTTTTGGATGACCTCCTATGATCTTGAACTTTTCTTTTCTTGAATAAAGTCAAGGTCTAGGATTCCAAAGAAGTACTTGTCGTCAATTTTTGTAGTTCTTCGCACTTCAGTCATTTTTTCGATTTTGACGAAATTTTGTATAGCTCAAGAGGTAAAATTTTTGGATGATCTCCACTGAACTTGAAATTTTCTTTTCTTCAACAAAGTCAACATCCATGATTCCAAAAACGTACTTGTCGTGAATTTTTGTAGTTCATCGAATTTCAGTCACTTTTCCGATTTTTCCGAAATTTTGTATAGCTCAAAAGGTAGAATTTTTGGACGACGTCCGATGAACTTGAACTTTTCTTTCTTGAACAATGTCAACTTTTAGGATTCAAAAAAAGTACTTGGCGTGAATTTTTGTATTTTTTCGAATTTTAGTCACTTTTTCGATTTTGACGAAATTTTGTATAGCTCAAGAGGTTGAATTTTTGGATGACCTTTCTATGATCTTGAACTTTTTTTTCTTGAATAAAGTCAAGGTGTATAATTCAAAAAAAGTGCTTTTCGTGAATTCTTCGTATTTCAGTCACTTTTCCAATTTTGACGAAATTTTGTATAGCTCAAGAGGTAGAATTTTTGCATGATCTCCGATGAACTTGAAATTTTTTTTCCTGAACGAAGTCAACGTCTGGGACTCCAAAAAAGTGCATGTCGTGAATTTTTGTAGTACTTCGAATTTCAGTCACTCTTCCGATTTTGACGAAATTTTGTATATCTCAAAAGGTAGAATTTTTTGATGACCAATGAAATTGAAATTTTATTTTCTTGAACAAATTCACTGTCTAGGATTCCAAACAAGTACATGTCGTGAATTTTTTTAGTGCTTTTAATTTCCGATTTTGATGAAATTTTGTATATCTCAAGAGGTAGAATTTTTGGATGACCTCCTATGATCTTGAACTTTTTTTTTCTTGAATAAAGTCAAGGTCTAGGATTCAAAAAAAGTACATGTTGTGAATTCTTCGAATTTCAGTCACTTTTTCGATTTTGACGAAACTTTCTATAGCTCAAGAGATAGAATTTTTGAATGATCTCCACTGAACTTGAAATTTTTTTTTCTTGAACAAAGTCAACGTCTACCTGTCTAGGATTCCAAAAACGTACTTCCCGTAAATTTTTGTAGTTCAGTCACTTTTTAGATTTTGACGAAATTTTGCATAGCTTAAGAGATAGAATTTTTGGATGACGTCCGATGAACTTGAATTTTTTTTTCTTGAACAAAGTCAACTTTTAGGATTAAAAAAAAGTACATGTCGTGAATTTTTGTAGTGCTTCGAATTTCAGTCAGTTTTCCGATTTTGCCGAAATTTTGTATAGCTCAAGAGGTAGAATTTTTTGATGAACTCTGATGAACTTGAATTTTTTTTTTCTTGAACAAAGTCAACATCTAGGATTCCAAAAAAGTATGTGTCTTGAATTTTTGTAGTACTTCGAATTTCAGTCACTTTTCCGATTTTGCCGAAATTTTGTATAGCTCAAGAGGTAGAATTTTTGGATGACCTCCTATGATCTTGAACTTTTGTTTTTCTTGAATAAAGTCAAGGTCTAGGATTCCAAAAAAGTACATGTCGTGAATTTTTGTAGTACTTCGAATTTCAGTCACTTTTCCGATTTTGCAGAAATTTTATATATCTCAAGAGGTAGAATTTTTGGATGACCTCTGATGAACTTGAATTTTTTTTTTCTTGAACAAAGTCAACGTCTAGGATTCCAAAAAAGTACATGTCGTGAATTTTTTTAGTACTTCGAATTTCAGTCACTTTTCCGATTTTGACGAAAATTTATATATCTCAAGAGGTAGAATTTTTAGATGACAACCTATGATCTTGAAGTTTTTTTTTCTTGAATAAAATCAAGGTCTAGGATTCCAATAAAATACCTGTCGTGAATTTTTGTAGTTCTTCGAATTTGAGTCACTTATCTGATTTTGACGAAACTTTTTATAGCTCAAGAGGTAGAATTTTTGGATGATCTCCACTGAACTTGAAATTTTTTTTTCTTGAACAAAGTCAACGTCCAGGATTCTATAACCGTACTTGTCTTGAATTTTTGTAGTTCTTTGAATTTCAGTCACTTTTCCGATTTTGACGAAATTTTGCATAGCTCAAGAGATAGAATTTTTTGATGACGTCCAATGAACTTGAACTTTTTTTTTCTTGAACAAAGTCAACTTTTAGTATTTTAGAAAAGTACATATTGTGAATTTTTGTAGTACTTCGAAATTCAGTCACTTTTCCGATTTTGCCGAAATTTTGTATAGCTCTAGAGGTAGAATTTTTGGATGATCTCAGATGAACTTGAAATATTTTTTTCTTGAACAAAGTCAACGTCTAGGATTCCAAAAAGTACATGTCCTGAATTTTTTTAATGCTTCAATTTTCAGTCACTTTTCCGATTTTGACGAAATTTTGTATATCTCAAGAGGTATTTTTTTCTTGAATAAAGTCAAGGTCTAAGATTCCCAAAAAGTACTTGTCGTGAATTTTTGTAGTTCTTCGAATTTCAGTCACTTTTTTGATTTTGACGAAATTTTGTACAAAAAGTACTTGTCGTGAATTAATCGAATTTCAGTCACTTTTTCGATTTTAACGAAATTTTGTATAGCTCAAGATGTTCTGAATAATCGGAAATCTTATTTGGTTTGTGTCTTATTTTTAGTTCAGTGCCGATGAGTCCCAATTTGTATTTCTAACCTCGCATTATTAGCAAATCAGCGCCCTGACGGTTTTCTGTGTGCTTCTAGCCTGTCAGTTCGCCAGTCACAAAGTCACTGTCTAGGATTCCAAAAAAGTACATGTCGTGAATTTTTTTAGTGCTTCGAATTTCCGATTTTGACGAAATTTTGCATATCTCAAGAGGTAGAATTTTTGGATGACCTCCAATGATCTTGAACTTATTTTTTCTTGAATAAAGTCAACGTCTAGGATTCCAAAAAAGTACTTTTCGTGAATTCTTCGAATTTCAGTCACTTTTCCAATTTTGATAAAATTTTGTATAGCTCAAGAGGTAAAATTTTTGGATGATCTCCACTGAACTTTAAATTTTTTTTTCTTGAACAAAATCATCGTCCAGGATTCCAAAACGTACTTGTCGTGAATTTTTGTAGTTCTTCGATTTTCAGTCACTTTTTTGAATTTGACGAAATTTTGTATAGCTCCAGAGGTAGAATTTTTGGATGATCTCCATTGAACTTGAAATTTTTTTTTTCTTGAACAAAGTCAACGTCCAGGATTCCAAAAATGTACTTGCCGAAATTTTGTATAGCGCAAGATGTTCTGAATTATCTGAAATCTAATTTCGTTTGTGTCTTATTTTTAGTTCAGTGCCGATGAGTCCCAATTTGTATTTCCGATTTTGACGTGAATTTTTGTTGTACTTCGAATTTCAGTCACATTTCCGATTTTACCGAAATTTTGTATAGCTCAAGAGTTAGAATTTTTGGATGACCCCTGATGAACTTAAAATTTTTTTTTCTTGAAGAAAGTCAACGTCTATGATTCCAAAAAAGTACATGTCGTGAATTCTTCTAATTTCAGTCACTTTTTCGATTTTGACGAAACTTTGTATAGCTCAACAGTTAGAATTTTTGGATGATCTCCACTGAACTTGAAATTTTTTTTCTTGAACAAAGTCATCGTCCTGGATTCCAAAAAACTTGGCGTGAATTTTTGTTGTACTTCGATTTTCAGTCACTTTTCCGATTTTACCGAAATTTTGTATAGCTCAAGAGGTAGAATTTTTGGATGACCTCTGATGAACTTGAATTCCAAAAAAGTACTTGTTGTGAATTTTGTAGTTCTTCGAATTTCAGTCACTTTGTCAATTTTGACGAAATTTTGTATACCTCAAGAGGTAGAATTTTTGGATGATCTCTACTGAACTTGAAATTATTTTTTCTTGAACAAAATCATCGTCCAGGATTCCAAAACGTACTTGTCGTGAATTTTTGTAGTTCTTCGAATTTCAGTCACTTTTCCGATTATGACGAAATTTTGTATAGCTCAAGAAATAGAATTTTTGGATGACGTCCGATGAACTTGAATTTTTTTTTCTTGAACAAAGTCAACTTTTGGGATTCAAAAAAAGTACATGTCGTGAATTTTTGTAGTGCTTCGACTTTCAGTCACTTTTCCAATTTTGCCGAAATTTTGTATAGCTCAAGAGGTAGAATTTTGGATGACCTCCGATGAACATGAATTTTTTTTTTCTTCAAGAAAATCAACGTCTAGGATTCCAAAAAAGTACATATCGTGAATTCTTCAAATTTCAGTCACTTTTTCGATTTTGACGAAACTTTGTATAGCTCAAGAGGTAGAATTTTCGGATGATCTCCACTGAACTTAAAAAAATTTTTTCTTAAACAAAGTCAATGTCCAAGATTCCAAAAACGTATTTGTCGTGAATTTTTGTAGTTCTTCGAATTTCAGTCACTTTTCCGATTTTGACAAAATTTTGTATATCTCAAGTGGTAGAATTTTTGGATGACGTCCGATGAACTTGAACTTTTTTTTTCTTGAACAAAGTCAACTCTAAGGATTCCAAAAAAGTACATGTCATGAATTTTTGTAGTACTTGGAATTTCAGTCTTTTTTCCGATTTTGCCAAAATTTTGTATAGCTCAAGAGGTAGAATTTTTGGATGACCTCCGATGATCTTTTTTTTTTCTTGAACGAAGTCAACGTCTAGGATTCCAAAAACGTACTTGTCGTGAATTTTTGTAGTTCTTCGAATTTCAGTCACTTTTTCGATTTTGACGAAATTTTATATAGCTCAAGAGGTAGAATTTTTGGATGATCTCCACTGAACTTGAAATTTTTTTTTCTTGAACAAAGTCAACGCTTAGGATTTCAAAAAAGTACATGTCGTGAATTTTTGTAGCACCTCGAATTTCAGTCACTTTTCCGATTTTGAATTTTGTATATCTCAAGAGGTAGAATTTTTGGATGACCTCCGATAAACTTGAAATTTTTTTGTCCCCCGCCTTTCGAAGAAAGTTGGGGGACTATTAAAATGGGTCCGTCCGTCTGTCTGTCTGTCCTTCTGTCTGTCCGTCCGTCCGTCCGTCTGTCTGTCCGTCTGTCTGTCCGTCACACTTTTTGGGACACAATAACTCTCTTCCTAATTGAGCTAGAATGTTCAAACTTTGTGTATGTGTTTATTAGGTCAATGCCTTGATGGAGTTCGAAGATGAGCATTTTCCGCTAAGGGTAAGCAGAGATAAGCAATTTGATTGGTTGATGCTTTGGGACATGATAACTTTAGTTCTAATTAAGTGAGATTGATGAAACTTGGTGTATAGTTTCATTATAGTAATACCTTGACTAAGTTCGATAATGAGCATTTTCTGCTCAGGGTAAGCAGAGCTATACGCAATTTGATTGGTCAAGAATTTGGAACACAATAACTCTCCTTCTAATTGAGTTAAAATGTTCAAACTTGGTGTATATGCTTATTAGGTCAATGCCTTGATGGAGTTTGAAGATGAGCATTTTCCGCTTAGGGTAAGCAGAGATATGCAATTTGATTGGTTGATGCTTTGGGACACGATAACTTTAGTTCTAATTAAGTGAGAGTGATGAAACTTGGTGTATAGTTTCATTATAGTAATACCTTGACTATGATCGATAATGAGCATTTTCTGCTTAGGGTAAGCAGAGCGATACGCAATTTGATTGGTCGAGACTTTGGAACACAATAACTCTCCTTCTAATTTAGTTAAAATGTTCAAACTTGGTGTATATGCTTATTAGGTCAATGCCTTGATGGAGTTCGAAGATGAGCATTTTCCGCTTAGGGTAAGCAGAAATAAGCAATTTGATTGGTTGATGCTTTGGGACACGATAACTTTAGTTCTAATTAAGTGAGAGTGATGAAACTTGGTGTATAGTTTCATTACAGTAATACCTTGACTAAGTTAGATAATGAGCATTTTCTGCTCAGGGTAAGCAGAGCGATACGCAATTTGATTGGTCGAGACTTTGGAACACAATAACTCTCCTTCTAATTGAGTTAAAATGTTCAAACTTGGTGTATATGCTTATTAGGTCAATGCCTTGATGGAGTTTGAAGATGAGCATTTTCCGCTTAGGGTAGGCAGAGATAAGCAATTTGATTGGTTGATGCTTTGAGACACGATAACTTTAGTTCTAATTAAGTGAGAGTGATGAAACTTGGTGTATAGTTTCATTACAGTAATACCTTGACTATGATCGATAATGAGCATTTTCTGCTCAGGGTAAGCAGAGCGATAAGCAGGGCTCACACTGGCGGTCGCCAAAGTCGCAATTTGCGATAAAAAAATGAAAGTGGCGATTAAAATTTGATTTTTGCGATAATTTTTGCGATAAAGTTTTACGGTACTGGCGATTCTTTTTGAGAACTGGCAGAAAAAAATCTTAAAATTCTAATAGTATTCATAATGTTTTAACCATTATTGAGTGTCAATCACGTGGCTAAACACAATAATAAATTAATCAATTGGCTGATAATCCGGATAGCGTCGCCGAGTAATACTAATCAATTGTCTCGGATTAATGATTAGTTGATTGATAATTGCCAATGATGTATATTAAACCTATCTCGCGTCACTATTTAATCTTAATGATTAAATTAAGCGGTGTTTATTTGATGTTTCGTTTCGTCTTAAAACGAAGAAAGGTAATACATGTAACCAAAATGGCCGACAATTCTATCGAAAAGAAGTAAATATAGTTCCATTCCGTTTACTGTGGCATCATATACGGCATGTAAAACATACAAGTATGCCTATTGGATATCATTATTTCAAATCATCGTATCATCATGGTCGAAAACGCATGAACTAGGCTACTTGAATATCGGCGATTCTTGAGCGAGAAAGCGGTTCGCCATTTGTATCATATTACCGTCGCTAAAATGGTCTAAAGGATAGATAGATAGATAGATAGATAGTTTATTACATAAAACACCCATTTCGGGCAGCATGTAAATAGTACATATTATGCATACAAAACAGACATACATGTACATAAAAAGTGAATATAAAATAGTAAAAAAAACTGTATGAAAAACATAAAAAGTGGATGAAAATTACATAAAGATGAGATGTACATTTACATGTATATGTTACAGTCAATGTGTAAAATCAGTCAATCTGTAGATTGACTGGAATTTTTAGTCATTCTGTAGATTGACTGATTCACTCAGTCATTCTGTAGATTGACTAAAAAAATCAGTCAATGTACAGATTGACTGGAAATTTAGGCGGATTTCTAGACAGATTGACTAAAATGAATTATTCTCACTAATGGGTCAAAAACATTAAAACAAAACAGTTATGTAGATGTTCATAGTTTTATTCACATATCAGGTATGATTTCAGTTACAGTTGTGGGATTGACTAAAATGAATTATTCTCACTAATGGGTCAAAAACATTAAAACAAAACAAACAGTTATGTAGATGTTCATAGTTTTATTCATATATCAGGTATGATTTCATTTACAGTTGTGAATGGGATGCTTGACATATCATGGAGGACTTCAGTTCTTGTTTGGACATGTGGTGCTGGAGTGACACCTGCTGTTGCATTTAACGCCTGACTTGAAACATTTACATCTGTTGGTCTGACATTGCTTGCCACTCGCTGCACAGTTGCATTTAGCATATCCCTGGCCACCGCATCGAGATTCACTCTGTACTGCCTGGCGTAGACCAACTTCAACATCCCTGGACATGTCCTCAATGTTAAACAGCTTATTGGTGCACAGGTCGAACTGAGTTCTGCTATAGTGTCCCTTAAGAATCCCAGCCTTGACAGCAACACGATACAGGTCATTCTCGTTCCTGTCTACAATGACACCCATTATGTTGCGAGGGTCACCCTTACCACGATCAACTAATGGAATAGGGATGGTCACATTGTCACCCGGATTGCCAGCGACATGCTCTAATCGACTACGTTTGACCATGCGTTCAGCTTGTGAAAGCTGACCATCCGCTGCTCTTTTCCTCTGGACCTCGATGTTCTGTTGATTCACTCTTAGCTCTGAATCTTCAGGGTATGCTGTATCAGGTTGCATGGTACCAGTAGCTTCACTCACATCTTGATGTTCTACATGGCTAGTAGCTTCTCTCTCTGATGATGGGGCTGAGTATGCTGCAAGAAGGTCTTCTTCGGAGACCATTCTTTCAAGTATTTCTGTTGGAAGGGTGTTCGAGCGCAATCCAACTTTGGCTTCACTTCCAAACAGGGCTTTGTATGGTGATTGCTTTATTCCAGAGTGGTAGCTGCTGTTCTTTTGGAATTGCACAAAGCGAAGTCCCATAGGCCAGTCTGTTGAGTGGTTGTCCCCTAGCCATGCAGTGAGCATGTCCTTCACGTCGCAGTTCAAACGTTCTACTGAACCTTGACTCTGGGGATGTCTTGGCTTACCATGCACCATGAGAAGATCAGGCCATAGAAGTTTCAGCTCTGTGATAACGGATGCCGTGAACTCAGATCCATTATCGTTTTGCAAAATCTGAGGTGCTCCGAATAAGAGGAAAATGTCCATCAACTGAAAGGCAACTTCTGCAGCACGTTTGGATGTTAATGGACGTAGTACACAGTATTTAGTGAGATGATCTTGGTAGACCATTATCCATCGGGATGAGCCACTTGCCATTGACTGCATGTCAATTAGGTCTACTTGGCCTCGTGATCCAAAATCCTTTGATAGAATGGGCTTAACCACTACTCCTTTGGTTGTGATGCGTTTACGTTTCTTCTGGCATTCTACGCAAAGTGACTTGTACAATTCTACTGCATCGCGGGTCACATTGGCATATTTCTTCAAAAATTGCTTCATTTTATCTCGGCCACCATGACCAGTTGAAATATGACCTCTCTTAACAATGTCAAACATATCATCGATATGTGTAAAGTAAATGGGCTCATCATCATTGGTATTGCGTTTCCTGATTAACTTTTCCACGTCACCACACTGCAATATCTCATAGCGACCAAGGATGTAATACTGACGAGGTGTTTTACTTTTGGCAGAACAAGCTTCTTTCAGCTCTTCAAGTAGAGAGCAATACTCTGTTTTCGTCAACAATAAGGACTTGTCATGCTTGTCAGCTTCTCTCTTCATTAAAAGTTCCTCTCTAAAGGAATCTTCCATTGACTTCTCCATTGCAAAAGTTGAAAGAGCAATGATACAGTCTGTTCGTTCGTTCGTTCGTTCGTTCGTTCGTGGGGTTTAACGTCCACTTCCACCTAAGGTGATATCGTAGACAAAACAGTCTGTTTCGTTCGTTCGTTCGTGGGGTTTAACGTCCACTTCCACCTAAGGTGATATCGTAGACAAGGTGAACGACGGGTATAATAACAGTCTGTTATTGTTCACTTTCTTTTATACATATATGACAATATTAGTGTTTTGATAGGCTATAATCATGATTCTTTTCTGTTCTTTTGATCCTTGTTTGACTGCATGATTAAATAAGGAATGGAATTGTTACTTGAACTGGCTTCCTATCTGTTGTTAAAACATACCACATGAGCTAATAACAATCAACTAATTAACCATACCTGATATCTTAAGAAATTAGGGATTAAGAAAGAGTTAAAACTTTGGCTTCCAATCTATTATCAAAACAGATCATATGATAGACTTTAAATAATCTGATACACTTTAAATAATCTGATAGCCCTATATGATTCCATTAGTGAGAATAATTCATTTTAGTCAATCTGTCTAGAAATCCGCCTAAATTTCCAGTCAATCTGTACATTGACTGATTTTTTTAGTCAATCTACAGAATGACTGAGTGAATCAGTCAATCTACAGAATGACTAAAAATTCCAGTCAATCTACAGATTGACTGATTTTACACATTGACTGTAACATATATAGCTTGAACTTAAAGTAATGAGCTCAACGAATTGTTGATTATTATTATTATATTTTTTGTTTATATAGAAGTGGGTGCCACATCCCTTATTTTAAAAGCATGTTGCACAAAGGTGCACACTGTTTTTGCCAAAGCAAGTGGCGGGTTGAACATGTTTTCAAAGGAAAATGGATAGTTTTGGCTCTCAAATGCCCCATAAACAATTGTCTTTCGTAGTTCCTCATACCGGTTGCACTCAATGAGAAAATGATATTCATTCTCAACTTTCTGTTGAGGGCATTTTTTGCAAAACCGCAGATGTGCAGGTATATCCTTGTATCGTCCTCTCTCTATTTCAAGGGAATGTGTGCTTAGTCTAAGGTGGGACATCGCGGTTTTAGTTTTAGGATTTTTAACAACTTGCAGGTAAGGCACGGTAGCGTTGATATTATTTTTAAACCTGTAAAAAGTTCGTAGTTTCTGGTTATCTGAAGCGGTGAACGACGGGTATAATTGTAAGCATTTCTTACAAATATAATTAAGTACATATCATTCTATCAGAGATTCAGATACCGTTACGGTACCTGAAAATAACAATAGGTCTATTGTACACGCAATCCTTGGACGAGATTAGACGTGTAAATATTGAATATATAGTGCAATATGGCGATGTTAAAAGAGACTAAAGTTACCAAAAGTAAAATCCGATCTTAGTAAACCAAAACTGTGCTAAATGTATTATGCAAAGACTGATTTGTTAAAAGTTGTTGTATATTGTATATATTGGTGATTGTTTTATAATAAGCCTAACTGAGACATAAAATTGTTAGATATTGTATAATTTTTTATCACATATTTTTGGCGGATAAAATATTCAAGTTGGCGGAAAAAATATATGAACATTTCTTTACATAAAAATTATCATCCATTTTGGCGGAAAAAAATTGAAAGCCAGTGTGAGCCCTGGCGATAAGCAATTTGATTTGCCCAGACTCTGGAACACAATAACTCTCCTTCGAATTGAGTTAAAATGTTCAAAATTGGTGTGTATGCTTATTAGGTCAATGCCTTGATGGAGTTCGAAGATGAGCATTTTCTTCTTACGGTAGGCAGAGATAAGCAATTTTTGGATGACACTTCGTGTTCAGTTTGATTGGTCGATACGTTTGAAAAAAATAAATGTGCGATTAATTAATATGTGTCATCTATTTATTTGGGGATTTCGGCGGGGGACATCAGCCTCACTGTTGGCTTGTTTTCTTAAAAAAAGTCAACGTCTAGGATTTCAAAAATGTACTTGCCGAAATTTTGTATAGCTCAAGATGTTCTGAATTATCGGAAATCTTATTTCGTTTGTGTCTTATTTTTAGTTCAGTGCCGATGAGTCCCAATTTGTATTTCCGATTTTGACGTGAATTTTTGTTGTACTTCGAATTTCAGTCACTTTTCCGATTTTACCGAAATTTTGTATAGCTCAAGAGGTAGAATTTTTGGATGACCCTTGATGAACTTGAAATTTTTTTTTCTTGAAGAAAGTCAACGTCTAGGATTCCAAAAAAGTACATGTCGTGAATTCTTCTAATTTCAGTCACTTTTTCGATTTTGACGAAACTTTGTATAGCTCAAGAGGTAGAATTTTTGGATGATCTCCACTGAACTTGAAATTTTTTTTCTTGAACAAAGTCATCGTCCTGGATTCCAAAAACCTACTTGACGTGAATTTTTGTTGTACTTTGATTTTCAGTCACTTTTCCGATTTTACCGAAATTTTGTATAGCTCAAGAGGTAGAATTTTTGGATGACCTCTAATGAACTTGAATTTTTTTTTTCTTGAACAAAGTCAATTTTTAGGATTCCAAAAAAGTGCATGTCGTGAATTTTTGTAGTACTTCGAATTTCAGTCAATTTTCCGCCGAAATTTTGTATAGCTCAAGAGGTAGAATTTTTGGATAATCTCCACTGAACTTGAAATTTTTTTTTCTTGAACAAAATCATCGTCCAGGATTCCAAAAACTTACTTGTCGTGAATTTTTGTACTTCTTCAAATATCAGTCACTTTTCCGATTTTGACGAAATTTTGTATAGCTCAAGAGATAGAACTTTTGGATGACGTCCGATGAAATTGAAATTTTTTTTTCTTGAACAAAGTCAACTTTTAGGATTCAAAAAAAGTGCATGTCGTGTATTTTTGTAGTACTTCGAATTTCAGTCACTATTCCGATTTTGACGAAATTTTGTATAGCTCAAGAGGTAGAATTTTTAGATGACCTCCGAGGAACATGAAATTTTTTTTCTTGAACAAAGTCAACTTTTAGGATTCCAAAAAAGTACATGTCGTGAATTTTTGTAGTACTTGGAATTTCAGTCTTTTTTCCGATTTTGCCGAAATTTTGTATAGCTCAAGAGGTAGAATTTTTGGATGACCTCCGATGAACTTTTTTTTTTCTTGAACAAAGTCAACGTCTAGGATTCCAAAAACGTACTTGTCGTGAATTTGTTCGTGAATTCTTCGAATTTCAGTCACTTTTTCGATTTTGACGAAATTTTATATAGCTCAAGAGGTAGAATTTTTGGATGATCTCCACTGAACTTGAAATTTTTTTTTCTTGAACAAAGTCAACGTCCAGGATTCCAAAAACGTACTTGTCGTGAATTTTTGTAGTTCTTCGAATTTCAGTCACTTTTCCGATTTTGGTGAAATTTTGTATATCTCAAGAGATAGAATTTTTGGATGACGTCCAATGAACTTGAACTTTTTTTTTCTTGAACAAAATCAACGCTTAGGATTTAAAAAAAGTACATGTCGTGAATTTTTGTAGCATCTCGAATTTCAGTCACTTTTCCGATTTTGAATTTTGTATATCTCAAGAGGTAGAATTTTTGGATGACCTCCGATAAACTTGAAATTTTTTTTCTTGAACAAAGTCAACGTCTAGGATTCCCAAAAAGTATATGTCTTGAATTTTTTAAGTGCTTCGAATTTCAGTCACTTTTCCAATTTTGACGAAATTTTGTATATCTCAAATGGTAGAATTTTTGAATGACTTGTCGTGAATTTTTTTAGTAGTACCTCTAATTTCAGTCACTTTTCCGATTTTGCCGAAATTTTGTCTAACTTAAGAGGTAGAATTTTTGGATGATCTTCACTGAACTTGAATTTTTTTTTTATTGAACAAAGTCAACGTCTAGGATTCCAAAAAAGTACATGTCGTGAATTTTTTTAGTGCTTCAAATTTCAGTCACTTTTCCAATTTTGACAAAATTTTGTATATCTCAAGAGGTTGAATTTTTGGATGACCTCCTATGATCTTGAAATTTTTTTTTCTTCAACAAATTCAACGTCCAGGATTCCAAAAACGTACTTGTCGTGAATTTTTGTAGTTTTTCGAATTTCAGTCACTTTTTGGATTTTGACGAAATTTTGTATAGCTCAAGAGATAGAATTTTTGAATGACGTCTGATGAATTTGAACTTTTTTTCTTTTGAACAAAGTCAACTTTTAGGATTCAAAAAAAAAGTACAATGTCAATGTCTAGGTTTCCAAAAAAGTACATTTCGTGAATTTTTTAATGCTTCGAATTTCAGTCACTTTTCCGATTTTGACGAAATTTTTTACATCTCAAGAGGTAGAATTTTTGGATGACCTCCTCTGATCTTGAATTTTTTTTTGTTGAATAAAGTCATGGTCTAGGATTCCAAAAAAGTACTTGTTGTGAATTCTTCGAATTTCAGCCACCTTTTCGATTTTGACGAAATTTTATATATCTCAAGAGGCAGAATTTTTGGATGACCTTTCTATGATCTTGAACTTTCTTTTGTTGAATAAAGTCAAGGTCTAGGATTCCAAAAAATACTTGTTGTGAATTCTTCGAATTTCAGTCAGCTTTTCAATTTTGGCGAAATTTAGTATACCTCAAGAGGTAGAATTTTTGGATGATCTCCACTGAACTTGAAATTTCTTTTTCTTGAACAAAGTCAACGTCCAGGATTCCAAAAACCTACTTGTCGTGAATTTTTGTAGTTCTTCGAAAATCAGTCACTTTTATGATTTTGACGTAATTTTGAATAGCTCAAGAGATAATTTTTGGATGACGTCCGATGAACTTGAAATTTTTTTTTCTTCAACAAAGTCAACTTTAGGATTCCAAAAAAGTGTATTTCGTGAATTTTTGTAGTACTTCGAATTTCAGTCACTTTTCCGATTTTGACGAAATTTTGTATAGCTCAAGAGGTAGAATTTATGGTTGACCTCCTATGATCTTGAACTTTTTTTTTCTTGAATAAAGTCAAGGTCTAGGATTCCAAAAAAGTACTTGGCATGAATTTTTGTAGTTTCTCGAATTTCAGTCATTTTTTCGATTTTGATGAAATTTTGTATAGCTCAAAAGGTAGAATTTTTGAATGATCTTCACTGAACTTGAAATTTTTTTTTCTTGAATAAAGTCAACGTCCACGATTCTAAAAATGTACTTGTCGTGAATTTTTGTAGTTCTTCGAATTTCAGTCACTTTTCCGATTTTGATGAAATTTTGTATAGCTCAAGAGATAGATTTTTTGGATGAGGTCTGAGAACTTGAACTTTTTTTTCTTGAACAAAGTCAACTTTTAGGATTCCAAAAAAGTACATGTCATGAATTTATGTAGTACTTCGAATTTCAGTCACTTTTCTAATTTTGCCGAAATTTTGTATAGCTCAAGAGGTAGATTTTTTGGATAACCTTCGATGAACTTGAAATTTTTTTTTCTTGAACAAAGTCAACGTCTAATATTCCAAAAACATACTTATCGTGAATTTTTGTAGTTCTTCGAATTTCAGTCACTTTTTTGAATTTGACGAAATTTTGTATAACTCAAGAGGTAGAATTTTTGGATGATCTCCACTGAACTTGAAATTTTTTTTCTTGAACAAAGTCAACATCCAGGATTCCAAAAACGTATTTGTTGTGAATTTTTGTAGTACTTCGAATTTCAGTCACTTTTCTGATTTTGACGAAATTTTGTATAGCTCAAGAGATAGAATTTTTAGATGACGTCCGATGAACTTGAACTCTTTTTTTCTTGAACAAAGTCAACTTTTAGGATTCCAAAAAAGTACTTGTTGTGAACTTTTGTAGTTCTTCGAATTTCAGTCACATTACCGCCGAAATTTTGTATAGCTCAAGAAGTAGAATTTTTGGATAACCTCCGATGAACTTGAAATTTTTTTTTCTTGAGCAAAGTCAAGGTCAAGGATTTCAAAAAAGTACCTGTCGTGAATTTTTTTAGTGCTTCGAATTTCAGTCACTTTTCCGATTTTGACGAAATTTTGAATATCTCAAGAGGTAGAATTTTTGGATGACCTCCTATGATCTTAAACTTTTTTTTCGAAAAAGTACTTGTCGTGAATTTTTGTAGTTCTTCGAATTTCAGTCACTTTTTTGATTTTGACGAAATTTTGTACAAAAAAGTACTTGTTGTGAATTATTCGAATTTCAGACACTTTTTTTTGTATAGCTCAAGATGTTCTGAAAAATCGAAAATCTTATTTCGTTTGTGTCTTATTTTTAGTTCAGTGCCGATGAGTCCCAATTTGTATTTCTAACCTCGCATTATTAGCAAATCAGCATCCTGGAAGTTTTCTGTGTGCGTCTAGTCTGTCAGTTTGCCATTGTTGTCAACAATCTTTTCAGTCCGTCTTTAATAGTCAAAATGTCATCTTATATTAATTAACTAGCTTTGTCATTGCAAGGGCGAGATAGATCCACTTGAACTTTTTTTTTCTTGAACAAAGTCAATATCTAGGATTCCAGAAAAGTACTTGTCGTGAATTTTTGTAGTACTGGTACTTCGAATTTCAGTCGCTTTTTCGATTTTGACGAAATTTTGTATAGCTCAAGAGGTATAATTTTTGGATTTACCTCCACTGAACTTGAATTTTTTTTTTCTTGAACAAAGTCAACGCTTAGGATTTCAAAAAAGTACATATTAATTAACTAGCTTTGTCATTGCAAGGGCGAGATAGATCCACTTGAACTTTTTTTTTCTTGAACAAAGTCAATATCTAGGATTCCAGAAAAGTACTTGTCGTGAATTTTTGTAGTACTGGTACTTCGAATTTCAGTCACTTTTTCGATTTTGACGAAATTTTGTATAGCTCAAGAGGTATAATTTTTGGATTTACCTCCACTGAACTTGAATTTTTTTTTTCTTGAACAAAGTCAATGTCTAGGATTCCAAAAACATACTTGTCGTGAATTTATGTAGTTTAGACACTTTTCCGATTTTGACGAAATTTTGTATAGCTCAAGAGATAGAATTTTGGGATGACGTGCGATGAACTTGAATTTTTTTTTTCTTGAATAAAGTCAAGGTCAAGGATTCGAAAAAAGTACCTGTCGTGAATTTTTTTAGTGCTTCGAATTTCAGTCACTTTTCAGATTTTGACGAAATTTTGTATATCTCAAGAGGTAGACTTTTTGGATTACCTCCTATGGTCTTGAACTTTTTTGGATGATCTCCACTGAACTTGAAATCTTTTTTTCTTGAATAAAGTCAAGGTCTAGGATTCCAAAAAAGTACTTGTCGTGAATTTTTGTAGTTCTTCGAATTTCGGTCACTTTTCTGATTTTGACGGAATTTTGTATAGCTCAAGAGGCAGAATTTTTGGATGATCTCCAGTGAACTTGAAATTTTTTTTTCTTGAACAAAGTCAACGTCCAGGATTCCAAAAGACTACTTGTCGTGAATTTTTGTAATTCTTCGATTTTTACAAAATTTTGTATACCTCAAGAGATACAATTTTTGGATGACGTCTGATGAACTTGAACTTTTTATTAGTGCTTCGAATTTCAGTCACTCTTCCGGTTTCGCCGAAGGTTTGTATTAATTAACTAGCTTTGTCATTGCATGGGCGAGATAGATCCACTCTCCAGGTACTTTTCTATATCATTTGTATTGCGTGTTATTCAGTGTTTTTTGAATTATGTGTCAGTTTAAACGGGTGAGCATGCGAGTGTTAGTCCCACATGTGTTCAATATGCCAGGACACTATTGGAAATGGGTTTTAACATTTTGATATTATTTCAGACTATTGCATATATAGGAATGGCTTTTAGGGATTAATGCCTCTGAAATAACGACTTTTCTGTGTATTTATCAAATTTGTCGTGCATATTATAAAGGTGCATGCGTGTGTCAAATGTCTTGCAGCGTCAGTGGATTAGCGTTCTAGTCTAGTTCTTTAAAGGAACATTAATTGTCATATTTTGTTGTGATCTAATTCTTTAAAGGGACATTGCATGCAACTGTCATATTTTGTGGTAGTCTAATAATTCAAAGGGACATTTATGTCATAAATTGTCACAATCAGTTCTAGTCCTTTTTCATTTATTGTCCTTAACTTTTGTCTTTTCAGATTGGAAGATATATGAATGACATGAATTGAGTGCCATATAAATGAATGATATATACTGTAGATGAACAATCATATATTAACGATGTGACATATGATGATACTATACGAATAAACGTCTACATGTGTAAAGTCTAAATAAGTCATCATTAACGGAAGATCATCGAGCCCTTGAACAGCTACAACTCGAGTAGTCACAACACAAGAGGTAGAATTTTCTTGAACAAAGTCAATGTCTGGGATTCCAAAAAAGTACATTTCGTGAATTTTTTCACTGCCTTGAATATCAGTCACTTTTCCGATTTTGACGAAATTTTGTATATCTCAAGAGGTAGAATTTTTGGATGACCTCCTATGATCTTGAACTTTTTATACGCCCACATTTTCATGTGGACATATATTGTCGTCGCCCCTGTTCGTCCGTCCGTCCACAATTGTTTGTGAACAGTCTACAGGTCACAATTTTTATGCGATTTCAATAAAATTTAAAATATAGGTTTATCACCTTAAGATCTCATTTACTTTCAATATTGGCATGTATCGGACTGTAACTTCATGGGTTATGGCCCCTGATTGTACGAAAAATCACGTTTTTTAGCTTGTGAACAGTGTAGAGATCACAATTTTGAACCGATTTTGATGAAACTTGACATGTATGTTTATAACCCAAAGATCTTGGTCCCTTTTGATATTTGCGCCCATTGGATCATAACTTCCTGAATAATGGCCCCTGATTGTCCGAAAAATTGCTTTTGTTAGTTTGTGGTCCCTCTGGAGGTCAAAATTTTTATCTGATTTAAAAAAACGTTTGATTATATCACGGTTTCATGGTAATGAAGAGAGAATTTGTATTTCATGAAAATCGGACCAGAGTTGACGGATAAAACGGCTGCCGTCTGTACGTGAATTGTGTGAAAATATGTTATACTGTATCAAGGTTGTGGACAATTTTGAACTGATTTTGATGAAACTCGAAATACATGTTTATAACCTAATGATCTTGGTTCCATTGCATATTTGCCCATATCGGATCATAACTTCCTGAATTATGGCCCCTGATTGTACGAAAAATCACCTTTTTTAGCTTTTGGTCCCTCTGGAGGTCACAATTATTATCTGATTTAAAAAAACGTTTGATTATATCACAGTTACGCCGCAGTTATGGGTGAGTTTGAATTACGATTTACTGATGATTTAATACTTAAAATGCAGCAACTCTTGTTGACTGCCCGGACGATTTGGCTGCTGTGTGGGCGTATGTTTCGTTGCCTGGCAACCTATTTTTTTTTATAATAAAATCAAGGTCCAGGATACCAAAAAAGTACTTGTCTTGAATTTTTGTAGTTCTTCGAATTTCAGTCACTTTTTCGATTTTGACGAAATTTTGTATAGCTCAAGAGGTAGAATTTTTGGATGACCTCCGATGAACTTGAAATTTTTTTTTCTTGGACAAAGTCAACGTCTAGCATTCCAAAAAGTACATGTTGTGAATTTTTTTAGTGCTTCAAATTTCAGTGAATTTTCCGATTTTGACGAAATTTTGTATAACTCCAGAGGTAGAATTTTTGGATGACCTCCTAAGATCTTGAACTTTTCTTTTCTTGAATAAAGTCAAGGTCTAGGATTCCAAAGAAGTACTTGTCATGAATTTTTGTATTTTTTCGAATTTTAGTCACTTTTTCGATTTTGACGAAATTTTGTATAGCTCAAGAGGTTGAATTTTTGGATGACCTTTCTATGATCTTGAACTTTTTTTTCTTGAATAAAATCAAGGTGTATAATTCAAAAAAAGTACTTTTTGTGAATTCTTCGTATTTCAGTCACTTTTACAATTTTGACGAAATTTTGTATAGCTCAAGAGGTAGAATTTTTGCATGATCTCCGATGAACTTGAAATTTTTTTTCCTGAACGAAGTCAACGTCTGGGACTCCAAAAAAGTGCATGTCGTGAATTTTTGTAGTACTTCGAATTTCAGTCACTCTTCCGATTTTGACGAAATTTTGTATATCTCAAAAGGTAGAATTTTTTGATGACCAATGAAATTGAAATTTTATTTTCTCCAACATTTTCACTGTCTAGGATTCCAAACAAGTACATGTCGTGAATTTTCTTAGTGCTTTTAATTTCCGATTTTGACGAAATTTTGTATATCTCAAGAGGTAGAATTTTTGGATGACCTCCTATGATCTTGAACTTTTTTTTTCTTGAATAAAGTCAAGGTCTAGGATTCAAAAAAAGTACATGTTGTGAATTCTTCGAATTTCAGTCACTTTTTTTCGATTTTGACGAAACTTTGTATAGCTCAAGAGATAGAATTTTTGAATGATCTCCACTGAACTTGAAATTTTTTTTTCTTGAACAAAGTCAACGTCTACCTGTCTAGGATTCCAAAAACGTACTTGCCGTAAATTTTTGTAGTTCAGTCACTTTTTAGATTTTGACGAAATTTTGCATAGCTTAAGAGATAGAATTTTTGGATGACGTCCGATGAACTTGAATTTTTTTTTCTTGAACAAAGTCAACTTTTAGGATTAAAAAAAAGTACATGTCGTGAATTTTTGTAGTGCTTCGAATTTCAGTCAGTTTTCCGATTTTGCCGAAATTTTGTATAGCTCAAGAGGTAGAATTTTTTGATGAACTCTGATGAACTTGAATTTTTTTTTTTCTTGAACAAAGTCAACATCTAGGATTCCAAAAAAGTACGTGTCGTGAATTTTTGTAGTACTTCGAATTTCAGTCACTTTTCCGATTTTGCCGAAATTTTGTATAGCTCAAGAGGTAGAATTTTTGGATGACCTCCTATGATCTTGAACTTTTGTTTTTCTTGAATAAAGTCAAGGTCTAGGATTCCAAAAAAGTACATGTCGTGAATTTTTGTAGTACTTCGAATTTCAGTCACTTTTCCGATTTTGCAGAAATTTTATATATCTCAAGAGGTAGAATTTTTGGATGACCTCTGATGAACTTGAATTTTTTTTTTCTTGAACAAAGTCAACGTCTAGGATTCCAAAAAAGTACATGTCGTGAATTTTTTTAGTACTTCGAATTTCAGTCACTTTTCCGATTTTGACGAAAATTTATATATCTCAAGAGGTAGAATTTTTAGATGACAACCTATGATCTTGAACTTTTGTTTTTCTTGAATAAAGTCAAGGTCTAGGATTCCAAAAAAGTACATGTCATGAATTTTTGTAGTACTTCGAATTTCAGTCACTTTTCCGATTTTGCAGAAATTTTATATATCTCAAGTTGTAGAATTTTTGGATGACCTCTGATGAACTTGAATTTTTTTTTTCTTGAACAAAGTCAACGTCTAGGATTCCAAAAAAGTACATGTCGTGAATTTTTTTAGTACTTCGAATTTCAGTCACTTTTCCGATTTTGACGAAAATTTATATATCTCAAGAGGTAGAATTTTTAGATGACAACCTATGATCTTGAAGTTTTTTTTTCTTGAATAAAATCAAGGTCTAGGATTCCAATAAAATACCTGTCGTCGCCACTGTTCGTCCGTCCGTCCGGACATCCGTCCGTCCACAATTGTTTGTGAACAGTCTACAGGTCACAATATTTATCCGATTTCAATGAAACTTTGAATATAGGTTTATCACCCTAAGATCTCGGTTCCTTTCGATATTGGCATGTATCGGACCGTAACTTCATGGGTTATGGCCCCTGATTGTACGAAAAATCACGTTTTTTAGCTTGTGAACAGTGTAGAGGTCACAATTTTGAACCGATTTGGATGAAACTTGAAATGCATGTTTATGACCCAAAGATCTTGGTTCCTTTCGATATTGGCGCCAATCGGATCGTAACTTCCTGAATTATGGCCCCTGATTGTCTGAAAAATCGCCCTTTTTAACTTGTGGTCCCTCTGGAGGTCAAAATTGTTATCCGATTTAAAAATCCGTTTGATTATATCACCGTCGCATGGTTATGAAGGTTGAGTTCGAATATCGTGAAAATCGGACCAAAATTGACGGACAAAATGGCCACCGTTTGTACGCGAATAGTGTGAAAATATGTTATATCAAGGTTGTGGACCTTATAGAGGTCACAATTTTGAACCGATTTTGATGAAACTTGACATGTATGTTTATGACCCAAAGATCTTGGTTCCTTTCAATATTTGCGCCCATCGGAGCGTAACTTCCTGAATTATGGCCCCTGATTGTCCGAAAAATCGCCCTTTTTAGCTTGTGGTCTCTCTGGAGGTCAAAATTGTTATCCGATTTAAAAAACCGTTAGAGTATATCACCGTTCCATGGTTATGAAGGTTGAGTTCTAATTTCGTGAAAATCAGACCAAAATTGACGGACAAAATGGCCGCCGTTTGTACGCGAATAGTGTGAAAATATGTTACACATGTATATCAAGGTTGTGGACCTTATAGAGGTCACAATTTTGAACCGATTTTGATGAAACTTGACATGTATGTTTATAACCCAAAGATCTTGGTTCTTTTCGATATTTGCGCCCATCGGATCATAACTTCCTGAATTATGGCCCCTGATTGTCCGAAAAATCGCCCTTTTTAGCTTGTGGTCCCTCTGGAAGTCAAAATTGTTATCCGATTTAAAAAAACGTTAGAGTATATCACGTTCCATGGTTATGAAGGTTGAGTTCGAATTTCGTGAAAATCGGACCAAAATTGACGGACAAAATGGCCGTCGTTTGTACGCGAATGGTGTGAAAATATGTTATATCAAGGTTGTGGACCTTATAGAGGTCACAATTTTGAACCGATTTTGATGAAACTTGACATGTATGTTTATAACCCAAAAATCTTGGTTCCTTTCGATATTTGCACCCATCAAATCATAACTTCATGAATTATGTCCCCTGATTTTGTTAGCTTGTGGTCCCTCTGGAGGTCAAAATTATTATCCGATTTAAAAAAACGTTTGATTATATCACGTTTTCATGGTAATGAAGAGAGAATTTGAATTTTGTGAAAATCGGACCAGAGTTGACGGAGAAAATGGCCGCCGTCTGTACGCGAATTGTGTAAAAATATGTTATATCAAGGTTGTGGACCCTATAGAGGTCACAATTTTGAACTGATTTTGATGAAACTTGAAATATATGTTTATAACCTAATGATCTTGGTTCCATTGCATATTTGCCCATATTGGATCGTAACTTCCTGAATCATGGCCCCTGATTGTACGAAAAATCACCCTTTTTAGCTTGTGGTCCCTCTGGAGGTCACAATTATTATCTGATTTAAAAAAAAGGGTTGATTATATCACAGTTACACCGTAGTTATGGGTGAGTTTGAATTATGATTTTCTGGTGATTACTTAAAATGCAACAACTCTTGTTGACTGCCCGGATGATTTGGCTGCTGTGTGGGCGTATGTTTCGTTGCCTGGCAACCTATATTTTTTTTCTTGAAAAATGTCAACATCTAGGATTCCAAAAAAGTACATGTCATGAATTTTTTTAGTGCTTCGAATTTCAGTCACTTTTCCTATTTTGACGAAATTTTGTATATCTCAAGAGGTAGAATTTTTGGATCACCTCCTATGATGAATTATGTCCCCTGATTTTATTAGCTTGTGGTCCCTATGGAGGTCAAAATTATTATCCGATTTAAAAAAACGTTTGATTATATCACATTTTCATGGTAATGAAGAGAGAATTTGAATTTTGTGAAAATCGGACCAGAGTTGACGGAGAAAATGCCCGCCGTCTGTACGCGAATTGTGTAAAAATATGTTATATCAAGGTTGTGGACCCTATAGAGGTCACAATTTTGAACTGATTTTGATGAAACTTGAAATATATGTTTATAACCTAATGATCTTGGTTCCATTGCATATTTGCCCATATTGGATCGTAACTTCCTGAATCATGGCCCCTGATTGTACGAAAAATCACCCTTTTTAGCTTGTGGTCCCTCTGGAGGTCACAATTATTATCTGATTTAAAAAAAAGGGTTGATTATATCACAGTTACACCGTAGTTATGGGTGAGTTTGAATTATGATTTTCTGGTGATTACTTAAAATGCAACAACTCTTGTTGACTGCCCGGATGATTTGGCTGCTGTGTGGGCGTATGTTTCGTTGCCTGGCAACCTATTTTTTTTTTCTTGAAAAATGTCAACATCTAGGATTCCAAAAAAGTACATGTCGTGAATTTTTTTAGTGCTTCGAATTTCAGTCACTTTTCCTATTTTGACGAAATTTTGTATATCTCAAGAGGTAGAATTTTTGGATCACCTCCTATGATTTTGAACTTATTTTTTCTTGAATAAAATCAAGAACTAGGATTCCAAAAAAGTACTTGTTGTGAATTCTTCGAATTTCAGTCACTTTTTCGATGTTGTCGAAACTTTGTATAGCTCAAGAGGTAGAATTTTCAGATTATCTCCACTGAACTTGAAATTTTTTTTTCTTGAATAAAGTCAAGGTCTAGGATTCCAAAAAAGTACTTGTTGTGAATTTTTGTAGTTCTTCGAATTTCATTCACTTTTTCGATTTTGACGAAATTTTGTATAGCTCAAGATGTAGAATTTTTGGATTACTTCCTATGATTTCATGGAATTTTTGGATAGCTCAAGAGGTAGAATTTTTAGATGACCTCCAATGAACTTGAACTTTTTTTTTCTTGAACAAAGTCATTATCTAGGATTCCAGAAAAGTATTGTCGTCAATTTTTGTAGTACTACAAATCTTTTGGAAATTTTTTTTTCTTGAACAAAGTCAACGTCTAGGATTCCAAAAAAGTACATGTCGTGTATTTTTTTAGTGCTTTGAATTTCAGTCACTTTTCCGATTTTGACGAAATTTTGTATATCTCAAGAGGTAGAATTTTTTGGATTACCTCCTATGATCTTGAACTTTTTTTTTCTTGAATAAAGTCAAGATCTAGGATTCCAAAAAAGTACTTGCCGTGAATTTTTGTAGTTCTTCGAATTTCAGTCACTTTTTTGATTTTGACGAAATTTTGTATACCTCAAGAGGTAAAATTTTTGGATGATCTCTACTGAACTTGAAATCATCGTCCAGGATTCCAAAAAGTACTTGTCGTGAATTTTTGTAGTTCTTCGAATTTCAGTCACTTTTCTGATTTTGACGAAATTTTGTATAGCTCAAGAGATAGAATTTTTGGATGACGTCCGACGAACTTGAAATTTTTTTTTCTTGAACAAAGTCAACTTTTAGGATTCCAAAAAAGTGCATGTCGTGAATTTTTGTAGTACTTCGAATTTCAGTCACTTTTCAGATTTTGCCGAAATTTTGTATAGCTCAAGAGGTAGAATTTCAGTCACATTTTTGATTTTGACGAAATTTTGTATACCTCAAGAGGTAGAATTTTTGCATGATCTCTACTGAATTTGAACTTTTCTTTTCTTGAATAAAGTCAAGGTCTAGGATTCCAAAAAAGTACTTGTCGTGAATTTTTGTAGTTCTTCACACTTCAGTCACTTATCTGATTTTGACGAAACTTTTTATAGCTCAAGAGGTAGAATTTTTGGATGATCTCAACTGAACTTGAAATTTTTGGATGACCTGTGATGAACTTGAAATTTTTTTTTCTTGAACAAAGTCAACTTCCAGGATTTCAAAAACGTACTTGTCGTGAATTTTTGTAGTTCTTCGAATTTCAGTCACTTTTCTGATTTTGACGAAATTTTGTATAGCTCAAGAGATAGAATTTCTGGATGTCGTCTGATGAACTTGAATTTTTTTTCTTGAACAAAGTCAACTTTAAGGATTCAAAAAAAGTACATGTCGTGAATTTTTGTAGTGCTTCGACTTTCAGTCACTTTTCCAATTTTGCCAAAATTTTGTATAGCGCATGAGGTAGAATTTTTGGATGACCTCCGATGAACTTCAAATTTTTTTTTCTTGAACAAAGTCAACGTCTAGGATTCCAAAAATGTACATGTCGTGAATTTTTTTAGTGTTTCGAATTTCAGTCACTTTTCCGATTTTGACAATATATTGTATATCTCAAGAGGTAGAATTTTTGGATGACGTCCGATGAAATTGAACTTTTTTTTCTTCTACAAAGTCAATGTCTAGGATTCCAAAAAATTACATGTCGTGAATTTTTTTAGCACTTCAAATTTCAGTCACTTTTCCGATTTTGCCGAACTTTTGTATAGCTCAAGCGGTAGAATTTTTGAATGACCTCCGATGAACTTGAAATTTTTTTTTCTTCAACAAAGTCAACGTCTAGGATTCCAAAAAAGTACATGTCGTGAATTTTTTTAGTGCTTCAATTTTTAGTCACTTTTCCGATTTTGACGAAATTTTGTATATCTCAAGAGGTAGAATTTTTGGATGACCTCCTATGATCTTGAGCTTTTTTTTTCTTGAATAAAGTCAAGGTCTAGGATTCCAAAAAAGTACTTGTCGTGAGTTTTTGTAGTACTTCGAATTTCAGTCACCTTTCCGATTTTGACGAAATTTTGTATATCTCAAGAGGTAGAATTTTTGAATGACCTGTGATGAACTTGAAATTTTTTTTTCTTGAAGAAAGGCAACGTCAAGGATTCCAAAAAAGTACATGTCGTGAATTTTTTTAGTTCTTTGAATTTCAATCACTTTTCCGATTTTGACGAAATTTTGTATATCTCAAGAGGTAGAATTTTTGGATGACCTCTGATGAACTTGAATTTTTTTTTTCTTGAACGAAGTAACTGTCTAGGATTCCATAAAAGTACATGTCGTGAATTTTTTTAGTGCTTCTAATTTCCGATTTTGATGAAATTTTGTATATCTCAAGAGGTAGAATTTTTGGATGAGCTACTATGATCTTGAAATTTTTTTTTCTTGAACACTGTCAACATCTAGGATTCTAAAACAGTACATGTCGTGAATTTTTTTAGTGCTTCGAATTTCAGTCACTTTTCCTATTTTGACGAAATCTTGTATATCTCAAGTGGTAGAATTTTTGGATGACCTCCTATGATCTTGAACTTATTATTTCTTGAATGAAGTCAAGGTCTAGGATTCCAAAAAAGTACTTGTCGTGAATTCTTCAAATTTAAGTCACTTTTTCAATTTTGACGAAATTTTGTATAGCTCAAGAGGTAGAATTTTTGGAGGATCTCCACTGAACTTGAAATTTTTTTTTCTTGAACAAAGTCAACTTTGAGGATTCCAAAAAAGTACTTGTCGTGAACTTTTGTAGTTCTTCGAATTTCAGTCACTTCTGATCTTGACGAAATTTTGTATAGCTCAAGAGATAGATTTTTTGGATGGCGTTCGATGAACTTGAATTTTTTTTTCTTGAACAAAGTCAACGTCCAGGATTCCAGAATGTACTTGTTGTGAAATTTTGTACTTCTTCGAATTTCAGTCACTTTTCCGATTTTGACGAAATTTTGTATAGCTAAAGAGATAGAATTTTTGGATGACGTCTGATGAACTTGAAATTTTTTTTTCTTGAACAAAGTCAACTTTTAGGATTCCAAAAAAGAGCATGTCGTGAATTTTTGTAGTACTTCGAATTTCAGTCATTTTTCCGATTTTGACGAAATTTTGTATAACTCAAGAGTTAGAATTTCAGTCACTTTTTTGTCATGAATTTATGTAGTACTTCGAATTTCAGTCACTTTTTCAATTTTGCTGAAATTTTGTATAGCTCAAGAGGTAGAATTTTTGGATGACTTTCGATGAACTTTTTTTTCTTGAACAAAGTCAACGTCTAGGATTCCAAAAACGTACTTGTCGTGAATTTTTGTAGTTCTTCGAATTTCGGTCACTTTTTTGAATTTGCCGAAATTTTGTATAGCTCAAGAGGTAGAATTGTTGGATGATCTCCACTGAATTTGAAATTTTTTTTTCTTGAACAAAGTCAACGTCCAGGATTCCAAAGAAGTACATGTCGTGAATTTTTTTAGTGCTTTGAATTTCAGTCACTTTTCCGATTTTGACGAAAATTTGTATACCTCTGATGAACTTGAATTTTTTTTTTCTTGAACAAAGTCAACGTCTAGGATTCCAAAAAAGTACATGTCGTGAATTTTTGTAGTGCTTCGAATTTCAGTCACTTTTCCGCCTAAATTTTGTATAGCTTAAGAGATAGAATTTTTGGATGACCTCCGATGAACTTGAAATTTTTTTTTCTTGAGCAAAGTCAAGCTCAAGGATTCCAAAAAAAGTACATGTCGTGAATTTTTTTAGTGCTTCGAATTTCAGTCACTTTTCGGATTTTGAAGAAATTTTGTGTATCTCAAGAGCTAGAATTTTCGGATGGCCTCCTATGATCTTGAACTTTTTTTCTCTTGAATAAAGTCATGGTCTAGGATTCCAAAAAAGTACTTGTCGTGACTTTTTGTAGTTCTTCGAATTTCAGTCACTTTTTCAATTTTGACGAAATTTTGTATAGCTCAAAGGGTAGAATTTTTGGATGATCTCCACTGAACTTGAAATTTTTTTTTCTTGTACAAAGTCAACATCCAGGGTTCCAAAAACGTACTTGTTGTCAATTTTTGTAGTTCTACGAATTTCAGTCACTTTTCCGATTTTGACGAAATTTTGTATAGCTCAAGAGATAGAATTTTTAGATGACGTCCGATGAACTTGAACTCTTTTTTTCTTGAACAAAGTCAACTTTTAGGATTCCAAAAAAGTACTTGTCGTGAACTTTTGTAGTTCTTCGAAGTTTAGTCACATTTCAGCCGAAATTTTGTATAGCTCAAGAAGTAGAATTTTTGGATAACCTCCGATGAACTTGAAATTTTTTTTTCTTGAGCAAAGTCAAGGTCAAGGATTTCAAAAAAGTACCTGTCGTGAATTTTTTTAGTGCTTCGAATTTCAGTCACTTTTCCGATTTTGACGAAATTTTGAATATCTCAAGAGGTATCATTTTTGGATGACCTCCTATGATCTTAAACTTTTTTTCCAAAAAAGTACTTGTCGTGAATTTTTGTAGTTCTTCGAATTTCAGTCACTTTTTCGATTTTGACGAAATTTTTTATAGCTCAAGAGGTAGAATTTTTGGATGATCTCCGATGAACTTGAAATTTTTTTTTCTTTAACAATGTCAATGTCTAGGTTTCGAAAAAAGTACATTTCGTCAATTTTTTAGTGCTTCGAATTTCAGTCACTTTTCCGATTTTGACGAAATTTTGTACATCTCAAGAGGTAGAATTTTTGGATGATCTCCACTGAACTTGAAATTTTTTTTTCTTGAACAAAGTCAACATCTAGGATTCCAAAAAAGTACATGTCGTGAATTTTTGTAGTTCTTCGAATTTCAGTCACTTTTCTGATTTTGACGAAATTTTGTATAGCTCAAGAGATAGATTTTTTGGATGGCGTTCGATGAACTTGAATTTTTTTTTCTTGAACAAAGTCAACGTCCAGTATTTCAAAACGTACTTGTCGTGAATTTTTGTAGTTCTTTGAATTTCAGTCACTTTTCCGATTATGTTGAAATTTTGTATAGCTCAAGAAATAGAATTTTTCGATGACGTCCGATGAACTTGAACTTTCTTTTTCTTGAACAAAGTCAACTTTTAGGATTCCAAAAAAGTACATGTCATGAATTTTTGTAGTACTTGGAATTTCAGTCACTTTTCCGATTTTACCGAAATTTTGTATAGCTCAAGAGGTAGAACTTTTGGATATGACCTCCGATGAACTTGAACTTTTTTTTCTTGAACAAAGTCAACTTTTGACGAAATTTTGTTTAGCTCAAGAGGTAGAATTTTTGGATGATCTCTACTAAACTTGAAATTTTTTTTTCTTGAACAAAATCATCGTCCAGGATTCCAAAAACGTACTTCTCGTGAATTTTTGTATTTCTTCGAATTTCAGTCACTTTTCTGATTTTGACGAAATTTTGTTAGGATTCAAAAAAAGTACATGTCGTGAATTTTTGTAGTGCTTCGACTTTCAGTTACTTTTCCAATTTTGCCGAAATTTTGTATAGCTCATGAGGTAGAATTTTTGGATGACCTCCGATGAACTTGTCTAGAATTCCAAAAATGTACATGTCGTGAATTTTTTTAGTGCTTCGAATTTCAGTCACTTGTCTGATTTTGACGAAATTTTATATATTTATTTTATATATTTCAAATGGTAGGCTTTTTGGATGATCTCCACTGAACTTGAATTTTTTTTTCTTGAGTAAATTCAAGGTCTAGGATTCCAAAAAAGTACTTGTCGTGAATTTTTGTAGTTCTTCGAATTTCAGTCACTTTTCTGATTTTGATGAAATTTTGTATAGCTCAAGAGGCAGAATTTTTGGATGATCTCCACTGAACTTTTTTTTTTTTCTTGAACAAAGTCAACGTCCAGTATTCCAAAAAAGTACTTGTTGTGAATTTTTGTAGTTCTTCGACTTTCTGTGACTTTTCTGATTTTGATGAAATTTTGTATAGCTCAAGAGGCAGAATTTTTGGATGATCTCCACTGAACTTGAAATTTTTTTTTCTTGAACAACGTCAACGTCCAGGATTCCAAAACCGTACTTGTCGTGAATTTTTGTAGTTCTTCCAATTTCAGTCACTTTTCCGATTTTGACGAAATTTTGTATAGCTGAAGATGTTCTGAATAATCGGAAATCTTATTTGGTTTGTGTCTTATTTTTAGTTCAGTGCCGTTGAGTCCCAATTTGTATTTCTAACCTCGCATTATTAGCAAATCAGCATCCTGGAGGTTTTCTGTGTGCGTCTAGCCTGTCAGTTCGCCATTGTTGTCAACAATCTTTTCAGTCCGTCTTTAATAGTCAAAATGTCATCTTATATTAATTAACTAGCTTTGTCATTGCAAGGGCGAGATAGATCCACTCTCCAGGTACTTTTCTATATCATTTGTATTGCGTGTTATTCAGTGTTTTTTGAATTATGTGTCAGTTTCAACGAGTGACCATGCGAGTGTTAGTCCCACGTGTGTTCAATATGCCAGGACGCTATTGGAAATGGGTCTTCACATTTCGATATTTCAGACTATTGCAAATACAGAAATGGCTTTTAGGGATTAATGCACATTTAATGGCTCTGAAATAACGACTTTTCTGTGTATTTACCAACCTTTATTGTCATTGTTATTTGTTTACATTTGTTGTGCATATTATAAAGGTCCATGCGTGTGTCAAATGTCTTGCAGCCACTTGTTAGTGGATTAGCGTTCTAGTCTAGTCCTTTAAAGGAACATTAATTGTCATATTTTGTCGTGGTCTAATCCCTTTAAATGGACATTGCATGCAACTGTCATATTTTGTGGTAATCTAATAATTTAAAGGGACATTTATGTCATGAATTGTCACAATCAGTTATAGTCCTTATTCATTTATTGTTCTTAACTTTTGTCTTTTCAGATTGGAAGATTTATGAATGAAATGAATTGAGTGCCATATAAATGAATGATATATACTGTAGATGAACAATCATATATGAATGATATGACATATGATGATACTATACGAATAAAGGTCTACATGTCTAAAGTCTAAATAAGTTGTCATTAACGGAAGATCATCGAGCCCTTGAACAGCTACAACTCGAGTAGTCACAACACAAGACGTAGAATTTTTGGATGACCTCCAATGAACTTTTTTTTTCTTGAACAAAGTCAACGTCTAGGATTCCAGTAAAGTACATGTTGTGAATTTTTTTAGTGCTTCGAATTTCAGTCACTCTTCTGATCTCGCCGAATTTTTGTATAGCTCAAAAGGAAGAATTTTTGGATGACCTCCAATGAACTTGAACTTTTTTTTTTCTTGAACAAAGTCAATATCTAGGATTCCAGAAAAGTACTTGTCGTGAATTTTTGTAGTACTACGAATTTCAGTCACTTTTTCGATTTTGACGAACTTTTGTATAGCTCAAGAGGTATCATTTTTGGATGTCCTCCACTGTACTTGAAATTTTTTTTTCTTGAACAAAGTCAACGTCTAGGATTCCAAAAACGTACTTGTCATGAATTTTTGTAGTTCAGTCAATCCGATTTTGACGAAATTTTGTATAGCTCAAGAGATAGAATTTTTGGATGACGTCTGATGAACTTTTTTTCTTGACCAAAGTCAACTTTTAGGATTCCAAATAAGTACATGTCGTGAATTTTTGTAGTACTTCCAGTTTCAGGCACTTTTCCGATTTTGCAGAAATTTTTCTTTAACTTAAGAGGTAGAATTTTTGGATGATCTCCACTGAACTTGAAATTTTTTTTTCTTGAACAAAGTCAACGTCTAAGATTCCAAAAAAGTACACGTCGTGAATTTTTTTAGTGCATCGAATTTCAGTCACTTGTCCGATTTTGACGACTTGTCGTGAATTTTTGTAGTTCTTTGAATTTCAGTCACTTTTCTGATTTTGATGAAATTTTGTACAGCTCAAAAGGTAGAATTTTTGGATGACGTCTAATGAACTTGAACTTTTCTTTGTCAACCTATAGGATTTGGATGACCTCAGATGAACTTGAAATTTTTTTTTCTTGAACAAAGTCAACGTCTAAGATTCCAAAAAAGTACACGTCGTGAATTTTTTTAGTGCTTCGAATTTCAATCACTTTGCAGATTTTGACGAAATTTTGTATATCTCAAGTGGTATAATTTTTGGATGACCTGCTATGATCTTGAACTTTTTTTTTCTTGAATAAAATCAAGTTCAAGGATTCCAAAAAAGTACTTGTGAATTCTTCAAATTTCAGTCACTTTTTCGATTTTGACGAAATTTTGTATATCTCAAGAGGTAGAATTTTTGGATGACCTCCTATGATCTTGAACTTTTTGTCCCCCGCCTTTCGAAGAAAGTTGGGGGACTATTAAAATGGGTTCGTCCGTCTGTCTGTCTGTCTGACTGTCCGTCTGTCTGTCCGTCACACTTTTTGGGACACAATAACTCTCTTCCTAATTTAGCTAGAATGTTTAAACTTGGTGTATGTGTTTATTAGGTCAATGCCTTATGGAGTTCGAAGATGAGCATTTTCCGCTTAGGGTAAGCAGAGATAAGCAATTTGATTGGTTGATGCTTTGGGACGCGATAACTTTAGTTCTAATTAAGTGAGATTGATGAAACTTGGTGTATAGTTTCATTATAGTAATACCTTGACTAAGTTCGATAATGAGCATTTTCTGCTCAGGGTAAGCAGTGCTATACGCAATTTGATTGATCGAGAATTTGGAACACAATTACTCTCCTTCTAATTGAGTTAAAATCTTCAAACTTGGTGTATATGCTTATTAGGTCAATGCCTTGATGGAGTTCGAAGATGAGCATTTTCCGCTTAGGGTAAGCAGAGATAAGCAATTTGATTGGTTGATGCTTTGGGACACGATAACTTTAGTTCTGATTAAGTGAGAGTGGTGAAACTTGGTGTATAGTTTCATTATAGTAATACCTTGACTAAGTTCGATAATGAGCATTTTCTGTTCAGGGTAAGCAGAGCGATACGCAATTTGATTGGTCGAGACTTTGGAACACAATAACTCTCCTTCTAATTTAGTTAAAATGTTCAAACTTGGTGTATATGCTTACTAGGTCAATGTCTTGATGGAGTTCGAAGATGAGCATTTTCTGCTTAGGGTAAGCAGAGATAAGCAATTTGATTGGTTGATGCTGTGGGACATGATAACTTTAGTTCTAATTAAGTGAGAGTGATGAAACTTGGTGTATAGTTTCATTCCAGTAATACCTTGACTAAGTTCGATAATGAGCATTTTCTGCTCAGGGTAAGCAGAGCGATACGCAATTTGATTGGTCAAGACTTTGGAACACAATAACTCTCCTTCTAATTGAGTTAAAATGTTCAGACTTGGTGTATATGCTTATTAGGTCAATGCCTTGATGGAGTTCGAAGATGAGCATTTTCCGCTTAGGGTAGGCAGAGATAAGCAATTTGATTGGTTGATGCTTTGAGACACAATAACTTTAGTTCTAATTAAGTGAGAGTGATGAAACTTGGTGTATAGTTTCATTACAGTAATACCTTGACTATGATCGATAATGAGCATTTTCTGCTCAGGGTAAGCAGAGCGATAAGCAATTTGATTTGCCGAGACTTTGGAACACAATAACTCTCCTTCGAATTGAGTTAAAATGTTCAAAATTGGTGTGTATGCTTATTAGGTCAATGCCTTGATGGAGTTCGAAGATGAGCATTTTCTTCTTACGGTAGGCAGAGATAAGCAATTTTTGGATGACACATACGTTTGAAAGAAATAAATGTGCGATTAATTAATATGTGTCATCTATTTATTTCGGGATTTCGGCGGGAGACATCAGCCTCACTGTTGGCTTGTTTTTTCTTGAATAAAGTCAAGGTCTAGGATTCCAAAAAAGTACTTCTCGTGAATTTATGTAGTTCTTCGAATTTCAGTCACTTTCCGATTTTTCCAAAATTTTGTATCGCTCGAGAGGTAGAATTTTCAGTCACTTTTCCGATTTTGTCGATATTTTGTATAGCTCAAGAGGTAGAATTTTTGGATGATTTCCGAGGAACTTGAAATTTTTTTTTTTTGAACAAAGTCAACGTCTAGGTTTCCAAAAAAGTACATGTCGTGAATTTTTTTAGTGCTTCCAATTTCAGTCGCTTTTCAGATTTTGAATTTTGTATATCTCAAGAGGTTGAATTTTTGGTTGACCCCACTATGATCTTGAACTTTTTTTTCTTGAATAAAGTCAAGGTCTAGGATTCCAAAAAAGTATTTGGCGTGAATTTTTGTAGTTCTTCGAATTTCAGTCACTTTATTGATTTTGACGAAATTTTGTATAGCTGGAGAGGTAGGATTTTTGGATGATCTCCACTGAACTTGAAAATTTTTTTTCTTGAATAAAGTCAATGTCTAGGATTCCACCAAAAGTTCTTGTCGTGAATTGTTTTAGTTCTTCGAATTTCAGTCACTTTTTCGATTTTGACGAAATTTTGTATAGCTCAAGAGGTATAATTTTTAGATGACATTTCTATGATCTTGAACTTTTTTTTCTTGAATAAAGTCAAGGTCTAGGATTCCAAAAAAGTACTTGGCGTGAATTTTTGTAGTTCTTCGAATTTCAGTCACTTTTTTGAATTTGACGAAATTTTGTATATCTCAAGAGGTAGAATTTTTGGATGACGTCCGATGAACTTGAACTTTTTTTTTCTTGAACAAAGTCAACTTTTAGGATTCCAAAAAAGTACATGTCGTGAATTTTTGTAGTACTTCGAATTTAAGTCACTTTTCCAATTTTGCCGAAATTTTGTAGAGCTCAAGAGGTAGAATTTTTGGATGACCTCCGATAAACTTGAATTTTTTTTTTCTTGAAAAAAGTCAACGTCTAGGATTCTAAAAAAGTACATGTCGTCCGATGAACTTGAAATTTTTTTTTCTTGAACAAAGTCAAGTTTTAGGATTCCAAAATAGTACATGTCGTGAATATTTTGTAGTACCTCTAATTTCAGTCACTTTTCCGATTTTGCAGAAATTTTGACTAACTTAAGAGGTAGAATTTTTGGATGACCTCCGATCAACTTGAAATTTTTTTTTATTGAACAAAGTCAACGTCTAGGATTCTAATAAAGTACGTGTCCTGAATTGTTTTAGTGCTTCCAATTTCAGTCACTTTTCCAATTTTGAATTTTGTATATCTCAATAGGTAGAATTTTTTGATGACCTCCTATGATCGTGAATTTTTTTTCTTGAATAAGGTCAAGGTCTAGGATTCCAAAATAGTACTTGGCATGAATTTTTGTATTTCTTCGAATTTTAGTCACTTTTTCGATTTTGACGAAATTTTGTATAGCTCAAGAGGTAACATTTTTGGATGACCTCCGAGGAACTTTAAATTTTTTTTTCTTGAACAATGTCAACGTCTAGGATTCCAAAAAAGTACATGTCATGAATTTTTTTAGTGCTTCCAATTTCAGTCGCTTTTCCGATTTTGAGGTAGAATTTTTGGTTGACCTCCTATGATCTTGAATTTTTTTTTCTTGAATAAAGTCAAGGTCTAGGATTCCCAAAAAGTACTTGCCGTGAATTTTTGTAGTTCTTCGAATTTCAGTCACTTTTCCGATTTTGACGAAATTTTGTATTGCTCTTAGAGATAGAATTTTTGGATGATCTCCACTGAACTTGAAATTTTTTTTCTTGAACAAAGTCAATATCTAGGATTCCAAAAGCGTACTTGTCGTGAATTTTTGTAGGACTTCGAATTTCAGTCACTTTTCTGATTCTGCCGAAATTTTGTATAGCTCAAGAGGTAGAATTTTTGGATGACCTCCAATGAACTTGAAATTTTTTTTTCTTGAACAAAGTCAACTTTTAGGATTCCAAAAAAGTACAGGTCGTGAATTTTTTTAGTGTTTCGATTTTCAGTCACTTTTCCGATTTTGACGAAATTTTGTATATCTCAAGAGGTAGAATTTTTGGATGACCTACTATGATCTTGAACTTTTTTTTTCTTGAATAAAGTCAAGTTCTAGGATACCAAAAAAGTACTTGTCGTGAATTTTTATAGTTCTTCGAATTTCAGTCACTTTTTCGATTTTGACGTAATTTTGTATAGCTCAAGAGGTAGAATTTTTGGATGATCTCCTATGATTTTTTTTCTTGAACAAAGTCAACGTCTAGGATTACAAAAACGTAAATGTCGTGAATTTTTTTAGTGCTTCGAATTTCAATCACTTTTTCTATTTTGACGAAATTTTGTATTTCTTAAGAGGTAGAATTTTTGGATGACCTCCTATGATCTTGACCTTTTTTTTTCTTAAATAAAGTCAAGGTCTGGGATGCCAAAAAAGTACTTGTCGTCAATTTTTGTACTTCTTCGAATTCCAGTCACTTTTTCGATTTTGACGAAATTTTGTATAGCTCAAGATGCAGAATTTTTGGATTACCTCCTACAATCTTGAACTTTTTTTTCTTGAGTAAAGTCACCTTTTAGGATTCCAAAAAAGTGAATTTTTGTAGTACTTCGAATTTCAGTCACTTTTCTGATTTTGCCGAAATTTTGGATTACCTCTTCTGATCTTGAAATTTTTTTTCTTGAATAAAGTCAAAAGGTCTAGGATTCCAAATAAGTACATTTCGTGAATTCTTCGAATTTCAGTCAGTTTTTCGATTTTGAGAAACTTTGTATAGCTCAAGAGGTAGAATTTTTGGATGTTCACCATTAAACTTGAACATTTTTTTTCTTGAATAAAATCAAGGTCTAGGATTCCACCAAAAGTTCTTGTCGTGAATTTTGTAGTTCTTCGAATTTCAGTCACCTTTTCGATTTTGACGAAATTTTGTATAGCTCAAGAGGTAGAATTTTTGGATGACCTTTCTATGATCTTGAACTTTTTCTTCTTGAATAAAGTCAAAGTCTAGGATTCAAAAAAAGTACTTTTCTTGAATTCTTCGAATTTCAGTTACTTTTCCGCCGAAATTTTATATAGCTAAAGAGGTAGAATTTTTGGATGACCTCCTATGATCTTGAACTTTTTTTTATCTTGAATAAAGTCAAGGTCTAGGATTCTACTTTCTTTCACTTTTTCGATTTTGACGAAGTTTTATACAGCTCAAGAGGTAGAATATTTGGATGATCTCCACTGAACTTGAAATTTTTTTTTCTTGAACAAAGTCAACGTCGAGGATTCCAAAAACGTACTTGTCGTGAATTTTTGTAGTTCTTCGAATTTTAGTCACTTTTCCGATTTTGACGAAATTTTGTATAGCTCAAGAGGTAGAATTTTTGGATAACCTCCGATGAACTTGAAATTTGTTTTTCTTGAACAAAGTCAACGTCAAAGAATCCAAAAAAGAACATATCGTGAATTTTTTTAGAGCTTCGAATTTCAGTCACTTTTCCGATTTTGATGAAATTTTGTATATTTCAAAAGGTAGGATTTTTGGATGATCTCCACTGATCTTGAATTTTTTTTTTCTTGAGTAAAGTCAAGGTCTAGGATTCCAAAAAAAAGTACATGTCGTGAATTTTTGTAGTTCTTCGAATTTCAGTCACTTTTCTGATTTTGATGAAATTTTGTATAGCTCACGAGGCAGAATTTTTGGATGATCTCCACTAAATTTTTTTTTCTTGAACAAAGTCAACGTCCAGGATTCCAAAACTGTACTTGTCGTAATTTTTGTCTTGCAGCCACTTGTCAGTGGATTAGCGTTCTAGTCTAGTCCTTTAAAGGAACATTAATTGTCATATTTTGTCGTGGTCTAATCCTTTAAAGGGACATTGCATGCAACTGTCATATTTTGTGGTAGTCTAATAATTTAAAGGGACGTTTATGTCATGAATTGTCACAATCAGTTCTAGTCCTTATTCATTTATTGTTCTTAACTTTTGTCTTTTCAGATTGGAAGATATATGAATGACATGAATTGAGTGCCATATAAATAAATGATATATACGGTAGATGAACAATCATATATGAATGATATGACATATGATGATACTATATGAATAAACGTCTACATGTCTAAAGTCTAAATAAGTTGTCATTAACGGAAGATCATCGAGCCCTTGAACAGCTACAACTCGAGTAGTCACAACACAAGAGGTAGAATTTTTGGATGACCTCCAATGAACTTTTTTTTTCTTGAACAAAGTCAACGTCTGGTATACCAGTAAAGTACATGTTGTGAATTTTTTTAGTGCTTCGAATTTAAATCACTTTTCCGATTTTGCCGAAATTTTGTATAACTCAAGAGATAGAACTTTTGGATGACGTCCGATGAACTTGAAATTTTTTTTTCTTGAACAAAGTCAACTTTTAGGATTCCAAAAAAGTGCATGTTGTGTATTTTTGTAGTACTTCGAATTTCAGTCACTATTCCGATTTTGACGAAATTTTGTATAGCTCAAGAGGTAGAATTTTTAGATGACCTCCGAGGAACTTGAAATTTTTTTTCTTGAACAAAGTCTACGTCTAGGATTCCAAAATAGTACATGTCGTGAATATTTTGTAGTTCCTCGAATTTCAGTCACTTTTCCGATTTTGACGATATTTTGTCTAACTTAAGAGGTAGAATTTTTGGATAACCTCCTATGATCTTGAACTTTTTTTTTCTTGAATAAAGTCAAGGCCTGTGATTCCAAAAAAGTACTTGTCGTGAATTTTTGTAGTTCTTCGAATTTCAGTCACTTTTCCAATTTTGATGAAATTTTGTATAGCTCAAGAGGTAGAATTTTTAGATGATCTCCACTGAACTTGAAATTTATTTTTCCTCATTAAAGTCAAGGTCTAGGATTCCACCAAAAGTTCTTGTTGTAAATTTTTGTAGTTCTTCGAATTTCAGTCACTTTTTCGATTTTGACCAAATTTTGTATATCACAAGAGGTAGAATTTTTGGATTACTTCCTATGATCTTGAACTTTTTTTTTCTTGAATAAAGTCAAGGTCTAGTATTCCAAAAAAGTACTTGTTGTGAATTTTGTAGTTCTTCGAATTTCAGTCACTTTGTCGATTTTGACGAAATTTTGTATACCTCAAGAGGTAGAATTTTTGGATGATCTCTACTGAACTTGAAATTATTTTTTCTTGAACAAAATCATCGTCCAGGATTCCAAAACGTACTTGTCATGAATTTTTGTAGTTCTTCGAATTTCAGTCACTTTTCCGATTATGACGAAATTTTGTATAGCTCAAGAAATAGAATTTTTGGATGACGTCCAATGAACTTGAACTTTTTTTTTCTTGAACAAAGTCAACGCTTAGGATTTCAAAAAAGTACATGTCGTGAATTTTTCAAGAGGTAGAATTTTTGGATGACCTCCGATAAACTTCGAATTTCAGTCACTTTTCCAATTTTGACGAAATTTTGTATATCTCAAATGCTAGAATATTTGGATGACTTGTCGTGAATTTTTTTAGTAGTACCTCTAATTTCAGTCACTTTTCCAATTTTGCCGAAATTTTGTCTAACTTAAGAGGTAGAATTTTTGGATGATCTTCACTGAACTTGAATTTTTTTTTTCTTGAACAAAGTCAACGTCTAGGATTCCAAAAACATACTTGTCGTGAATTTTTGTAGTTCTTCGAATTTCAGTCACTTTTTCGATTTTGACGAAATTTTATATAGCTCAAGAGGTAGAATTTTTGGATGATCTCCACTGAACTTGAAATTTTTTTTTCTTCAACAAAGTCAACGTCCAGGATTCCAAAAACGTACTTGTCGTGAATTTTTGTAGTTCTTCGAATTTCAGTCACTTTTCCGATTTTTGTGAAATTTTGTATATCTCAAGAGATAGAATTTTTGGATGACGTCCAATGAACTTGAACTTTTTTTTTCTTGAACGAAATCAACGCTTAGGATTTAAAAAAAGTACATGTCGTGAATTTTTGTAGCACCTCGAATTTCAGTCACTTTTCCGATTTTGAATTTTGTATATCTCAAGAGGTAGAATTTTTGGATGACCTCCGATAAACTTGAAATTTTTTTTTTTTGAACAAAGTCAACGTCTAGGATTCCCAAAAAGCACATGTCTTGAATTTTTTTAGTGCTTCGAATTTCAGTCACTTTTCCAATTTTGACGAAATTTTGTATATCTCAAATGGTAGAATTTTTGGATGACTTGTCGTGAATTTTTTTAGTAGTACCTCTAATTTCAGTCACTTTTCCAATTTTGCCGATATTTTGTCTAACTTAAGAGGTAGAATTTTTGGATGATCTTCACTGAACTTGAATTTTTTTTTTATTGAACAAAGTCAACGTCTAAGATTCCAAAAAAGTCGTGAATTTTTGTAGTTTTTATACGCCCACATTTTCATGTGGACGTATTATGTCGTTGCCCCTGTCCGTCCGTCCGTCCGTCCACAATTTGTTTGTGGACTCTCTACAGGTCACAATTCTTATCCGATTTTGACGAAACTTGAAATATAGGTTTATCCCCATAAGATCTCGGTTCCTTTCGATATTGGCATGTATCGGATCAAAACTTCATGGATTATGGCCCCTGATTGTACGAAAAATCACGTTTTTAGCTTGTGGACCCTATAGAGGTCACAATTTTGAACCGATTTTGATGAAACTTGACATGCATGTTTGTAACCCAAAGATCTTGGTTCCTTTCGATATTTGCGGCTATCGGAATGTAATTTCCTGAATTATGGCCCCTGATTGTCCGAAAAATCACCCTTTTTAGCTTGTGGTCCCTCTGGATGTCACAATTATTATTCGATTTAAAAAACCGTTTGATTATATCACCGTTACACCCTAAGGAAGGTTGAGTTCGAATTTCGGGAAAATCGGACGAAAATTGCCATACAAAATGGCCGCCGTTTGTACGCGAATACTGTTAAAAAATGGTATATCAAGGTTGTGGACCCTGTGGAGGTCACAATTTTGATTCGATTTTGATGAAACTTCAAATTCATGGTTATAACCCAAAGATCTTGCTTCCTTTCGATATTTGCGCATATCGGATCGTAACTTCCTGAATTATGACCCCTGATTATACGCAAAATCGCCTTTTTTTTAGCTTGGAGGTCACAATTATTATTCGATTTAAAAAACCGTTTGATTATATCACCGGTACACCCTAAGGAAGGTTGAGTTCGAATTTCGGGAAAATCGGACGAAAATTGTCATACAAAATGGCCGCCGTTTGTACGCGAATACTGTTAAAAAATGGTATATCAAGGTTGTGGACCCTGTGGAGGTCACAATTTTGATTCGATTTTGATGAAACTTGAAATTCATGGTTATAACCCAAAGATCTTGCTTCCTTTCGATATTTGCGCATATCAGATCGTAACTTCCTGAATTATGGCCCCTGATTATACGCAAAATTGCCTTTTTTTTAGCTTGGAGGTCACAATTATTATCCGATTTAAAAAAACGTTTGATTATATTACCGTTACACCGTAAGGAAGGTTGAGTTTGAATTTCGGGAAAATCAGACCAAAATTGCCACACAAAATGGCCGCCGTTTGTACGCGAATACTGTTAACAAATGGTATATCAAGGTTGTGGACGTTGTAAAGGTCACAATTTTAATTCGATTTTGATGAAACTTGAAATTCATGGTTATAACCCAAAGATCTTGGTTTTTTTCGATATTTGCGCATATCGGATCGTAACTTCCTGAATAATGGCCCCTGGTTATACGCAAAATCCCCCTTTCTTTAGCTTGTGGTCCCTCTGGAGGTCACAATTATTATCCAATTTAAAAAAACATTTGATTATATCACCGTTACACTGTAAGGAAGGTTGAGTTTGAATTTCGGGAAAATCGGACCAAAATTGACAGACAAAATGGTCGCCGTTTGTACGCGAATACTGTTAAAAAAATGATATATCATGATTGTGGATCCTGTATAGGTCACAATTTTAATTCGATTTTGATGAGGATGGTTGAGTTCTAATTTCGTGAAAATCGTACCAAAATTGACGGACGAAATGGTCGCCGTTTGTACGCGAATAGTGTAAAAATATGGTATATCATGGTTGTGGACTCTCTACAGGTCACAATTCTTATCCGATTTTGATGAAAAGTCACATTTCTAGGTTGTGTACCGTCACACCATAATCATTGTCGGTTTCGAATTTCATTACTATCAGACTGGAACTGACCAACTAAATGGCTGCTCCCAATACAGTATGAAATACAGGACTTAAAGATGTAGGAAAAATCACTTTTGGTATTGCTTGTTTTCTGTCCATCTCTAGAAAATGTGGGCGTATCCTGCCTGGCAGTGCCAGCCTATCTTTCGAATTTCAGTCACTTTTCCGATTTTGACGAAATTTTGTATAGCTCAAGAGATAGAATTTTTGAATGACGTCTGATGAATTTGAACTTTTTTTCTCTTGAACAAAGTCAACTTTTAGGATTCAAAAAAAAAGTACAATGTCAATGTCTAGGTTTCCAAAAAAGTACATTTCGTGAATTTTTTAATGCTTCGAATTTCAGTCAATTTTTCGATTTTGACGAAATTTTTTACATCTGAAGAGGTATAATTTTTGGATGACCTCCTCTGATCTTGAATTGTTTTTTCTTGAATAAAGTCATGGCCTAGGATTCAAAAAAAGTACTTGTTGTGAATTCTTCGAATTTCAGTCACCTTTTCGATTTTGACGAAATTTTTTATAGCTCAAGAGGTAGAATTTTTGGATGATCTCCACTGAACTTGAAATTTTGTTTTCTTGAATGAAGTCAAGGTCTAGGATTCCACCAAAAGTTCTTGTCGTTAATTTTTGTAGTTCTTCGAATTTCAGTCACTTTTTTGATTTTGACGAAATTTTATTTATCTCAAGAGGCAGAATTTTTGGATGACCTTTCTATGATCTTGACCTTTTTTCTCTTGAATAAAGTCAAGGTCTAGGATTCCAAAAAATACTTGTTGTGAATTTTTCGAATTTCAGTCACCTTTTCAATTTTGGCGAAATTTAGTATACCTCAAGAGGTAGAATTTTTGGATGATCTCCACTGAACTTGAATTTTTTTTTTCTTGAACAAAGTCAACGTCCAGGATTCCAAAAGCGTACTTGTCATGAATTTTTGTAGTTCTTCGAATTTCGTTCACTTTTCCGATTTTTACAAAACTTTCTATAGCTCAAGAGATAGAATTTTTGGATGACGTCTAATGAACATGAATTTTTTTTTTCTTGAATAAAGTGAACTTTTAGGATTCAAAAAAAAAAGTACCTGTTGTGATATTTTGTAGTACTTCGAATTTCAGTCACTGTTCTGCCAAAATTTTGTATAGCTCAAGAGGTAGAATTTTTGGATGACGTCCGATGAACTTGAAATTTTTTTTTCTTGAACAAAGTCAACGCCTAGGATTCCAAAAAAGTACATGTCGTGAATTGTTTTAGTGCTTCGATTTTCAGTCACTTTTCCGATATTGAAGAAATTTTGTATATCTCAAGAGATAGAATTTTTGGATGACCTCCGATGAACTTTTTTTTTTCTTGAACAAAGTCAACGTCTAGGATTCCAAAAACGTACTTGTCGTGAATTTTTGCATATCTCAAGAGGTAGAATTTTTGGATGACCTCCAATGATCTTGAACTTTTTTTTCTTGAATAAAATCAATGTCTGGGATTCCAAAAAAGTACATGTCGTGAATTGTTTTAGTGCTTCGATTTTCATTCACTTTTCCGATATTGAAGAAATTTTGTATATCTCAAGAGGTAGAATTTTTAGGATGACCTCCTATGATCTTGAACTTTTTTTTTCTTGAATAAAGTCAAGGTCTAGGATTCCAAAAAAGTACATGTTGTGAATTCTTTGAATTTCAGTCACTTTTTCGATTTTGACGAAACTTTGTATAGGTCAAGAGGTAGAATTTTTGGATGATCTCCACTGAACTTGAAATTATTTTTTCTTGAACAAAGCCAACGTCCAGGATTCCAAAATCGTACTTGTCGTGAATTTTTGTTGTTCTCCGAATTTCAATCACTTTTCCGATTTTGACGAAATTTTGTTTATCTCAAGAGGTAGAATTTTTGGATGACCTCCAATGAACTTGAATTTTTTTTTTCTTGAACAAAGTCAACGTCTATGATTACAAAAACGTACTTGTCGTGAATTTTTGTAGTTCTTCGAATTTCAGTCAGTTTTTTGAATTTGACGAAATTTTGTATAGCTTCAAAGGTAGAATTTTTGGATGATCTCCACTGAACTTGAACAAAGTCAACATCCAGGATTCCAAAAACGGACTTATCGTGAATTTTTGAAGTTCTTTGAATTTTAGTCACTTTTCCGATTTTGACGAAATTTTGTATAGCTCAAGATATAGATATTTTGAATGACGTCCAAACTTTTTTTTTTCTTGAACAAAGTCAACTTATAGGATTCCAAAAAAGTACATGTGGTGAATTTTTGTAGTACTTCGAATTTCCGTCACTTTTCCACCGAAATTTTGTATAGCTCAAGAGATAGAATTTTTGGATCACCTCCGATGAACTTGAAATTTTTTTTTCTTGAACAAAGTCAAGGTCAAGGATTTCAAAAAAGTACCTGTCCTGAATTTTTTAGTGCTTTGAATTTCAGTCACTTTTCCGATTTTGACGTGAATTTTTGTTGTACTTCGAATTTCAGTCACTTTTCCAATTTTGCCGAAATTTTGTATAGCTCAAGAGGTATAATTTTTGGATGACCTCCGAGGAACTTGAAATTTTTTTTTCTGAACAAAGTCACTGTCTAGGATTCCAAAAAAGTACATGTCGTGAATTTTTTTAGTTCTTCGAATTTCCGATTTTGGCGAAATTTTGCATATTTCAAGAGGTAGAATTTTTGGATGACCTCCAATGATCTTGAACTTATTTTTTCTTGAATAAAGTCAAGGTCTAGGATTCCAAAAAAGTACTTTTCGTGAATTCTTCGAATTTCAGTCACTTTTCCAATTTTGACAAAATTTTGTATAGCTCAAGAGGTAAAATTTTTGGATGATCTCCACTGAACTTTAAATTTTTTTTCTTGAACAAAGTCATCGTCCTGGATTCCAAAAACCTACTTGGCTTGAATTTTTGTTGTACTTCGATTTTCAGTCACTTTTCCGATTTTACCAAAATTTTGTATAGCTCAAGAGGTAGATTTTTGGATGACCTCTGATGAACTTGAATTTTTTTTTTCTTGAACAAAGTGAACTTTTGACGAAATTTTGTCTACCTCAAGAGGTAGAATTTTTGGATGATCTCTACTGAACTTGAAATTTCTTTTTTCTTGAACAAAATCATCGTCCAGGATTCCAAAACGTAAATGTAGGGAATTTTTGTAGTTCTTCGAATTTTAGTCACTTTTCCGATTTTGTATAGCTCAAGAGATTGAATTTTTGGATGACGTCTGATGAACTTGAATTTTTTTTTCTTGAACAAAGTCAACTTTTAGGATTAAAAAAAAGTACATATCGTGAATTTTTGTAGTGCTTCGACTTTCAGTCACTTTTCCGATATTGCCGAAATTTTGTATAGCTCAAGAGGTAGAATTTTTGGATGACCTCTGATGAACTTGAAATTTTTTTTTCTTGAAGAAATTCAACGTTTAGGATTCCAAAAAAGTACATAACGTGAACTCTTCGAATTTCAGTCACTTTTTCGATTTTGACGAAACTTTACTGCCGTGCAAAGGAAGAAGGCAGTATCTACACTTTTGGCCAAAATACGTTTTTGGTATCATTGTGATCGGCAGTATCAGCTCTATCACATGTAAAAATTTCATTGCTATATATCAATTAGGTAAAGAGATTTACAGTGTCGATTTGGGCAGTAAATGTAAATTGCCCTGGTATAACTAAGGAGGAAAGCAGTAAGTGTAGATACTGTCGTTCTCCTTGATACATCTATTACAACCCAGAGCGAAATTTTGGCAGTAAATGCAAATTTCTCTTATATAACTAAGGAGAAAAGCAGTAAATGTAGATACTGCCGTTTTCCTTGGGACAGGTATGTACCTTAAGATATGGTGCTGGCAGTAAATGTAAAGTGACCTGGAATAACTAAGGTAAAAAAAACAGTATATAATGTCAAGGATTTGGACTCTACTGAATGGGGAAATGCCTAGAACAATGTTTATGCATAAATATGCAGTTTGTAAACTGTTTATCACAGAAACATCTAGACAGCATGTGTAGATGCTGCTTTGTACCTTGGTTTTACAAAAGGTCCCGAGCCATAAAATGGGCAGTATCTGCATTATCCTAGTGCCTCAAAGACATACACGAAAATCGACAAGATATATCGAAAGAGAACCAAAATATTTCCTTACGTTGAAGAAATTACATTATTTTATACAAAACTATGAGTACAGGAAAGTGACAAACTTTAAAGTCGATTTTCTCAAAATGACTATTTTGCAGATACTGCCTTTCTCTTTTGTGGGGAAGTGTATAGCTCAAGCGGTAGAATTTTGGGATTATCTCCACTGAACTTGAAATTTTTTTTTCTTCAACAACGTCAACCTCCAGGATTCCAAAAACCTACTTGTCGTGAATTTTTGTAGTTCTTCGAATTTCAGTCACTTTTCCGATTTTGAGTATATTTTGTATAGCTCAAGAGATGGAATATTTGGATGACATCCGATGAACAAAGTCAACTTTTAGGATTCCAAAATTTTGACATATTTTGTATAGCTCAAGAGATAGAATATTTGGATGACATCCGATGAACAAAGTCAACTTTTAGGATTCCAAAATAGTACATATCGTGAATTTTTGTAGTACTTCGAATTTCAGTCACCTTTCCGATTTTGCCGAAATTTTGTTTAACTTAACAGGTAGAATTTTTCAGATGACCTCTAATGAACTTGAAATTTTTTTTTATTGAACAATGTCAACGTCTAAGATTGCAAAAAAGTACTTGTCTTGAATTCTTCGAATTTCAGTCACCTTTTCGATTTTGGCGAAATTTAGTGTAGCTCAAGAGGTAGAATTTTTGGATGATCCCCACTGAACTTGAAATTTTTTTTCTTGAACAAAGTCAACGTCCAGGATTCTAAAAAAGTACATGTCGTGAATTTTTTTAGTGCTTCGAATTTCAGTCACTTTTCCGATTTTGACGAAATTTTGTATATCTCAAGAGGTAGAATTTTTGGATAACCTCCTATGATCTTGAACTTTTTTTTTCTTGAATAAATTCAAGGTATAGGATTCCAAAAAAGTACTTGTCATGAATTCTTCGAATTTCAGTCACTTCTTCGATTTTGACGAAATTTTGTATAGATCAAGAGGTAGAATTTTTGGATGACCTCCTATGATCTTGAACATTTTTTTTCTTGAATAAAGTCAAGGTCTATGATTCCCAAAAAGTACTTGTCGGGAAATTTTGTAGTTCTTCGAATTTCAGTCAATTTTTCGATTTTGCCAAAATTTTGTTTAGCTCAACAGGTAGTATTTTTGGATAATCTCCACTGAACTTGAAATTTTTTTTTCTTGAACAAAGTCATTGTCCAGGATTCAATAAACTTACTTGTCTTGAATTTTTGTAGTTCTTCGAATATCAGTCACTTTTCCGATTTTGACGAAATTTTGAATAGCTAAAGAGACAGAATTTTTGGATGACGTCCGATGAACTTGAAATTTTTTTTTCTTGAACAAAGTCAACTTTTAGGATTCCAAAAAAGAGCATGTCGTGAATTTTTATAGTACTTCGAATTTCAGTCACTTTTCCGATTTTGCCGAAATTTTGTATAACTCAAGAGGTAGAATTTCAGTCACTTTTTATACGCCCACATTTTCATGTGGACGTATTATGTCGTCGCCCCTGTCCGTCCGGACGTCCGTCCGTCCGTCCACAATTTGTTTGTGGACTCTCTACAGGTCACAATTCTTATCCGATTTTGACGAAACTTGAAATATAGGTTTATCCCCAAAAGATCTCGGCTGCTTTCGATATTGGCATGTATCGGATCAAAACTTCATGGATTATGGCCCCTGATTGTACGAAAAATCACGTTTTTAGCTTGTGGACCCTATAGAGGTCACAATTTTGAACCGATTTTGATGAAACTTGACATGCATGTTTGTAACCCAAAGATCTTGGTTCCTTTCGATATTTGCGGCTATCGGAATGTAATTTCCTGAATTATGGCCCCTGATTGTCCGAAAAATCACCCTTTTTAGCTTGTGGTCCCTCTGGAGGTCACAATTATTATTCGATTTAAAAAACCGTTTGATTATATCACCGTTACACCCTAAGGAAGGTTGAGTTCGAATTTCGGGAAAATCGGACGAAAATTGCCATACAAAATGGCCACCGTTTGTACGCAAATACTGTTAAAAAATGGTATATCAAGGTTGTGGACCCTGTGGAGGTCACAATTTTGATTCGATTTTGATGAAACTTGAAATTCATGGTTATAACCCAAAGATCTTGCTTCCTTTCGATATTTGCGCATATCGGATCGTAACTTCCTGAATTATGGCCCCTGATTATACGCAAAATCGCCTTTTTTTTTAGCTTGGAGGTCACAATTATTATTCGATTTAAAAAACCGTTTGATTATATTACCTTCACACCCTAAGGAAGGTTGAGTTCGAATTTCGGGAAAATCGGACGAAAATTGCCATACAAAATGGCCGCCGTTTGTACGCGAATACTGTTAAAAAATGGTATATCAAGGTTGTGGACCCTGTGGAGGTCACAATTTTGATTCGATTTTGATGAAACTTCAAATTCATGGTTATAACTCAAAGATCTTGCTTCCTTTCGATATTTGCGCATATCGGATCGTAACTTCCTGAATTATGGCCCCTGATTATACGCAAAATCGCCTTTTTTTTAGCTTGGAGGTCACAATTATTATTCGATTTAAAAAAACGTTTGATTATATCACCGTTGCACCCTAAGGAAGGTTGAGTTCGAATTTCGGGAAAATCGGACTAAAATTGCCATACAAAATGGCCGCCGTTTGTACGCGAATACTGTTAAAAAATGGTATATCAAGGTTGTGGACCCTGTGGAGGTCACAATTTTGATTCGATTTTGATGAAACTTGAAATTCATGGTTATAACCCAAAGATCTTGCTTCCTTTCGATATTTGCGCATATCGGATCATAACTTCCTGAATTATGGCCCCTGATTATACGCAAAATTGCCTTTTTTTTAGCTTGGAGGTCACAATTATTATCCGATTTAAAAAAACGTTTGATTATATTACCGTTACACCGTAAGGAAGGTTGTGTTCGAATTTCGGGAAAATCAGACCAAAATTGCCACACAAAATGGCCGCCGTTTGTACGCGAATACTGTTAAAAAATGGTATATCAAGGTTGTGGACGTTGTAAAGGTCACAATTTTAATTCGATTTTGATGAAACTTGAAATTCATGGTTATAACCCAAAGATCTTGGTTCTTTTCGATATTTGCGCATATCGGATCGTAACTTCCTGAATAATGGCCCCTGGTTATACGCAAAATCCCCCTTTCTTTAGCTTGTGGTCCCTCTGGAGGTCACAATTATTATCCAATTTAAAAAAACGTTTGATTATATCACCGTTACACTGTAAGGAAGGTTGAGTTTGAATTTCGGGAAAATCGGACCAAAATTGACAGACAAAATGGCCACCGTTTGTACGCGAATACTGTTAAAAAAATGATATATCATGATTGTGGATCCTGTGTAAGTCACAATTTTAATTCAATTTTGATGAGGATGGTTGAATTCTTATTTCGTGAAAATCGTACCAAAATTGCCGGACGAAATGGTCGCTGTTTGTACGCGAATAGTGTAAAAATATGGTATATCATGGTTGTGGACTCTCTACAGGTCACAATTCTTATCCGATTTTGATGAAAAGTCACATTTCTAGGTTGTGTACCGTCACACCATAATCATTGTCGGTTTCGAATTTCATTAATATCAGACTGGAACTGACCAACTAAATGGCTGCTCCCAATACAGTATGAAATACAGGACTTAAAGATGTAGGAAAAATCACTTTCGGTATTGCTTGTTCTCTATCCATCTCTCGAAAATGTGGGCGTATCCTGCCTGGCAGTGCCAGCCTATCTTTTTAGCTTGGAGGTCACAATTATTATCCGATTTAAAAAAATGTTTGATTATATTACCGTTACACCGTAAGGAAGGTTGAGTTTGAATTTTGGGAAAATCAGACCAAAATTGCCATACAAAATGGCCGCCGTTTGTACGCGAATACTGTTAAAAAATGGTATATCAAGGTTGTGGACCCTGTAAAGGTCACAATTTTAATTTGATTTTGATGAAACTTGAAATTCATCGTTATAACCCAAAGATCTTGGTTCTTTTCAATATTTGCGCATATCGGATCGTAACTTACTGAATTATGGCCCCTGGTTATACGCAAAATCCCCCTTTCTTTAGCTTGTGGTCCCTCTTGAGGTCACAATTATTATCCAATTTAAAAAAACGTTTGATTATATCACCGTTACACTGTAAAGAAGGTTGAGTTTGAATTTCGGGAAAATCGGACCAAAATTGACAGACAAAATGGCCGCCGTTTGTACGCGAATACTGTTAAAAAAATGATATATCATGGTTGTGGATCCTGTATAGGTCACAATTTTAATTCGATTTTGATGAGGAAGGTTGAGATCTAATTTCGTGAAAATCGTACCAAAATTGCCGGACGAAATGGTCGCCGTTTGTACGCGAATAGTGTAAAAATATGGTATATCATGGTTGTGGACTCGCTACAGGTCACAATTCTTATCCGATTTTGATGAAAAGTCACATTTCTAGGTTGTGTACCGTCACACCATAATCATTGTCGGTTTCGAGTTTCATTAATATCAGACTGGAACTGACCAACTAAATGGCTGCTCCCAATGCAGTATGAAATACAGGACTTAAAGATGTAGGAAAAATCACTTTCGGTATTGCTTGTTCTCTGTCCATCTCTCGAAAATGTGGGCGTATCCTGCCTGGCAGTGCCAGCCTATCTTTTGATTTTGACGAAATTTTGTATACCTGTAGAGGTAGAATTTTTGGATGATCTCTACTGAACTAGAAATTTTTTTTTCTTGAACAAAATCATCGTCCAGGATTCCAAAAACGTACTTCTCGTGAATTTTTGTAGTTCTTCGAATTTCAGTCACTTTTCTGATTTTGACGAAATTTTGTATAGCTCAAGAGTGGATGACGTCCGATGAACTTTAATTTTTTTTTCTTGAACAAAGTCAACTTTTAGGATTCAAAAAAAGTACATGTCGTGAATTTTTGTAGTGCTTCGACTTTCAGTCACTTTTCCGATTTTGCCGAAATTTTGTATAGCTCATGAGGTAGAAATTTTGGATGACCTCCGATGAACTTCAAATTTTTTTTTCTTGAACAAAGTCAAAGTCTAGGATTCCAAAAAAGTACATGTCGTGAATTTTTGTTGTACTTAGAATTTCAGTCACTTTTCCGATTTTGCCGAAATTTTGTATAACTGAAGAGGTAGAATTTTTGGATGGTCTCTGATGAACTTGAAATTTTTTTTTCTTGAACAAAGTCACTGTCTAGCATTCCAAAAAAGTACATGTCGTGAATTTTTTTAGTGCTTCGAATTTCCGAATTTGTCAAAATTTTGCATATCTCAATATGTAGAATTTTTGGATGACCTCCTATGTCGTGAATTTTTGTAGTACTTCGAATTTTTTCAGTGCTTCAAATTTCAGTCACTTTTCTGATTTTGACGAAATTTTGTATAGCTCTAGCCATAGAATGTTTGGATGATCTCCACTGAACTTGAAATTTTTTTTTCTTAAAAAAAGTCAAGGTCTAGGATTCCACCAAAAGTTCTTGTCGTTAATTTTTGTAGTTCTTAGAATTTCAGTCACATTTTCGATTTTGACGAAATTTTGTATAGCTCAAGAGGTAGATTTTGGGGATGACCTCCTATGATCTTGAACATTTTTTTTCTTGAATAAAGTCAAGGTCTAGGATTCCAAAAAAGTACTTGTCATGAATTTTTGTAGTTCTTCGAATTTCAGTCACTTTTTCGATTTTGAAGTAATTTTGTTTAGCTCAAGAGGTAGTATTTTTGGATAATCTCCACTGAACTTGAAATTTTTTTTTTCTTAAACAAAGTCATTGTCCAGGATTCCAAAAACTTACTTGTCATGAATTTTTGTAGTTCTTCGAATATCAGTCACTTTTCCGATTTTTCTGAAATTTTGAATAGCTCAAAAGGTAGAATTTTTGGACGACGTCCGATGAACTTGAACTTTTCTTTCTTGAACAATGTCAAGTTTTAGGATTCAAAAAAAGTACTTGGCGTGAATTTTTGTATTTCTTCGAATTTTAGTCACTTTTTCGATTTTGACGAACTTTTGTATAGCTCAAGAGGTTGAATTTTTGGATGACCTTTCTATGATCTTGAACTTTTTTTTCTTGAATAAAGTCAAGGTGTAGAATTCAAAAAAAGTACTTTTCGTGAATTCTTCGTATTTCAGTCACTTCAGTCAAAATTATCTCCCCTTGACAAAATTAAGGATCAAAATTTTCAAAAAAATCATCGAAATATAGGTCAGAATGACCAGATTTTTTTGGGGGATACTAGATAAGTAATTACAGATTTGTACACAAAATATGAAGTTTGTCGATCGAACCGGAAGTGCCACCATCTTTAAACGTGAAAAATCTCTAAGGCTTTTTTGCTATTTTACTTACAGACACGGGAGTTATATTTTCTGAATCCATGAAGGTTGGCCCAAAAATCGCTGGGAGCAGAATTTTGATTTAGGTCTAATGATGGATTCCATTGTGAAGTGAATATGAAAAGTAGTAGCAATTTGAAGGGCCGAGACTTTGAAACACAATAACTCTCCTTCTAATTAAGCTAGAATGTTCAAACTTGGTGTAGACGTTCACTAGGTCAATGTCATGATTGAGTTTAAAGATGAGCATTTTCTGCTTAGGGTAAGCAGAGATAAATATGCTGATTTGTTGATTCTTTAGGGCACGATAACTTAGGTTATAATGAAGAGAGAACAATCGAGAGTCTAAAAGCTAGCCCTTTGTGTGAAATCATTGTATCATTTTTTTTAAATGTCAGGGATAGCATAAAAAAAGAGATCGAAAATCCAAAAAGTCGTATTTTTACGATTTTGAGCGTTTTTAAAGTTCCTTTTCTCTTAAATCAACATAATATTTTTGGGGAACTTCTTCTACAAAGAGTCTTATCGATAGTGTTTTATATGAAACCATCGATCAACAGTCCAAAATATCAGGAGTAGAAGAATAAAAGGATCGAAAATTGAATACTGCACCCTTTCATTGTTAAGCGAAACATGCAGCGTAGGTGACTACAATTTGCACATTTAGTCATCGTATAGAGCTTATTCAACAGTATCGAATTCCAACTGCTTAGGGATATTTTACGTGCACTACAATGTGTACACAGGACCTTGACTTTTCGTCCCATCCGAACGACTAGACAACTATCCTTGTCTAGGATTCCAAAAAAGTACTTGTTGTGAATTCTTCAAATTTCAGTCACCTTTTCGGTTTGGGCGAAATTTAGTATAGCTCAAGAGGTAGAATTTTTGAATGATCTCCACTGAACTTGACATTTTTTTTTCTTGAACAAAGTCAACGTCCAGGATTCCAAAACCGTACTTGTCGTGAATTTTTGTACTTCTTCGAATTTCATTCACTTTTCCGATTTTTACGAAATTTTGTATAGCTCAAGAGATAGAATTTTTGGATGACGTCCAATGAACTTGAATTTTTTTTTTCTTGAACAAAGTCAACTTTTAGGATTCCCCCCAAAAAAGTACATGTCGTGAATTTTTGTAGTACTTCGAATTTCAGTGACTTTCCCGATTTTGACGAAATTTTGTATAGCTCAAGAGATAGAATTTTTGGATGACGTCGGATGAACTTGAAATTTTTTTTTCTTGAACAAAGTCAACTTTTAGGATTCCAAAAAAGTACAGGTCGTGAATTTTTTTAGTGTTTCGATTTTCAGTCACTTTTCCGATTTAGACGAAATTTTGTATATCTCAAGAGGTAGAATTTTTGGATGACCTACTATGATCTTGAACTTTTTTTTTCTTGAATAAAGTCAAGTTCTAGGATACCAAAAAAGTACTTGTCGTGAATTTTTATAGTTCTTCGAATTTCAGTCACTTTTTCGATTTTGACGTAATTTTGTATAGCTCAAGAGGTAGAATTTTTGGATGATCTCCTATGATCTTGAACTTTTTTTTCTTGAATAAAGTCAAGTCTAGGATTCAAAAAAAGGACTTTTCGTCAATTCTTCGAATTTCAGTCACTTTTCCAATTTTGACGAAATTTTGTATAGCTCAAGAGGTAGAATTTTTGGATGATCTCCACTGAACTTGAAATTTTTTTTTCTTGAACAAAGTCAACGTCTAGGGTTCCAAAAATGTACATGTCGTGAATTTTTTTAGTGCTTCGAATTTCAGTCACTTTTCCGATTTTGACGAAATTTTGTATATTTCAAAAGGTAGGATTTTTGGATGATCTCCACTGAACTTGAATTTTTTTTTCTTGAGTAAAGTCAACTTTTAGGATTCCAAAAAAGTACTTTTCGTGAATTTTTGCAGTACTTCGAATTTCAGTCACTTTTCTGATTTTGCCGAAATTTTGGATTACCTCCTCTGATCTTGAAATTTTTTTTTCTTGAGTAAAGTCAAGGTCTAGGATTCCAAAAAAGTACATATCGTGAATTCTTCGAATTTCAGTCACTTTTTCGATTTTGACGAAACTTTGTATAGCTCAAGAGGTAGAATTTTTGGATGATCTGCATTAAACTTGAAATTTTTTTTTTCTTAAACAAAGTCAATATTTTTTTCTTGAATAAAGCCAAGGTCTAGGATTCCACCAAAAGTTCTTGTCGTCAATTTTGTAGTTCTTCGAATTTCAGTCACCTTTTCGATTTTGACGAAATTTTGTATAGCTCAAGAGGTAGAATTTTTGGATGACCTTTCTATGATCTTGAACTTTTTCTTCTTGAATGAAGTCAAAGTCTAGGATTCAAAAAAAGTACTTTTCGTGATTTCTTCGAATTTCAGTCACTTTTCCAATTTTGACGAAATTTTGTATTTCAGTTACTTTTCCGCCGAAATTTTATATAGCTCAAGAGGTAGAATTTTTGGATGACCTCCTATGATCTTGAACTTTTTTTATCTTGAATAAAGTCAAGGTCTAGGATTCCAAAAAAGTATTTGTCATGAATTTTTGTAGTTTTTCTACTTTCTTTCACTTTTTTGATTTTGACGAAATTTTATATAGCTCAAGAGGTAGAATTTTTGGATGATCTCCACTGAACTTGAAAATTTTTTTTTGAACAATGTGAACATCTAGGATTCCAAATATGTACTTGTCGTGAATTTTTGTAGTTCTTCGAATTTCAGTCACTTTTCTGATTTTGCCGAAATTTTGTATAGCTCAAAAGGTAGAATTTTTGGATGACGTCCGATGAACTTGAACTTTTTTTTTCTTGAACAAAGTCAACTTTTAGGATTCCAAAAAAGTACATGTCGTGAATTTTTGTAGGACTTCGAATTTCAGTCACTTTTCTGATTTTGCCGAAATTTTGTATAGCTGAAGAGGTAGAATTTTTGGATGACCTCAGATGAACTTGAAATTTTTTTTTCTTGAACAAAGTCAACGTCTAGGATTCCAAAAAAGTACATATCGGGAATTTTTTTAGTGCTTCGAATTTCAATCACTATTCTGATTTTGACGAAATTTTGTATATTTCAAAAGGTAGGATTTTTGGATGATCTCCACTGAACTTGATTTTTTTTTCTTGAGTAAAATCAACTTTTAGGATTCCAAAAAAGTACTTTTTGTGAATTTTTGTAGTACTTCGAATTTCAGTCACTTTTCTGATTTTGCCGAAATTTTGGATTACCACCTCTGATCTTGAAATTTTTTTTTCTTCAATAAAGTCAAGGTCTAGGATTCCAAAAAAGGACATATCGTGAATTCTTCGAATTTCAGTCACTTTTTCGATTTTGACGAAACTTTGTATAGCTCAAGAGGTAGAATTTTTGAATGATCTCCATTAAACTTGAATTTTTGGATGATCTCCATTAAACTTGAAATTTTTTTTTCTTGAATAAAGTCAAGGTCTAGGATTCCACCAAAAGTTCTTGTCGTGAATTTTGTAGTTCTTCGAATTTCAGTCACCTTTTCGATTTTGACGAAATTTTGTATAGCTCAAGAGGTAGAATTTTTGGATGACCTTTCTATGATCTTGAACTTTTTCTTCAAGTCAAAGTCTAGGATTGAAAAAAAGTACTTTTCGTGAATTTTTCGAATTTCAGTCACTTTTCCAATTTTGACGAAATTTTGTATTTCAGTTACTTTTCCGCCGAAATTTTATACAGCTCAAGAAGTAGAATTTTTGTATGACCTCCTATGATCTTGAACTTTTTTTATCTTGAATAAAGTCAAGGTCTAGGATTCCAAAAAAGTACTACTTTCTCCTTTCTTTCACTTTTTCGATTTTGATGAAATTTTATATAGCTCAAGAGGTTGAATTTTTGGATGATCTCCACAGAACTTGAAATTTTTTTTTTTGAACAATGTCAACATCCAGGATTCCAAATATGTACTTTTCCGATTTTGACAAAATTTTTGTAGCTCAAGAGGTATAATTTTTGGATGATCTGCACTGAACTTGAAATTTTATTTTCTTGAACAAAGTCAACTTTTAGCATTCCAAAAAAGTACATGTCGTGAATTTTTGTTGTACTTCAAATTTCAGTCACTTTTCCAATTTTGCCGAAATTTTGTATAACTCAAGAGGTAGAATTTTTGGATGGCGTCTGATGAACTTGAATTTTTTTTTTCTTGAACAAAGTCAACGTCTAGGATTCCAAAAAAGTACATTTTGTGAATTTTTTTTACTGCTTCGAATATCAGTCACTTTTCCTATTTTGACGAAATTTTGTATATCTCAAGAGGTAGAATTTTTGGATGACCTCCTAAGATCTTGAACTCTTTTTTTTTTTTTTTTAATAAAGTCAAGGTCTAGGACACCTTTTCGATTTTGGCGAAATTTAGTATAGCTCAAGAGGTAGAATTTTTGGATGATCTCCACTGAACTTGAAATTTTTTTTTCTTGAACAATGTCAATGTCTAGGTTTCCAAAAAAGTACATTCCGTGAATTTTTTAGTGCTTTGAATTTCAGTCACTTTTCCAATTTGGACGAAATTTTTGTATATCTCAAGAGGTAGAATTTTTGGATGACCTCCTATGATCTTGAACTTTTTTTTTCTTGAATAAAGTCAAGGTCTAGGATTCCAAAAAAGTACTTGAATTTCAGTCACCTTTTCGATTTGGGCGAAATTTAGTATAGCTCAAGAGGTAGAATTTTTGGATGATGTCCACTGAACTTGAAATTTTTTTTTCTTGAACAAAGTCAACGTCCAGGATTCCAAAAGCGTACTTGTCGTGAATTTTTGTAATTCTTCGAATTTCGTTCACTTTTCCGAATTTTACGAAATTTTGTATACCTCAAGAGATAGAATTTTTGGATGACGTCCAATGAACTTGAATATTTTTTTTCTTGAACAAAGTCAACTTTTAGGATTCAAAAAAAAGTACATGTCGTGAATCTTTGTAGAACTTCGAATTTCAGTCACTTTTCAGATTTTGAATTTTGTATAGCTCAAGAGGTAGAATTTTTGGTTGACCTTCTATGATCTTGAACTTTTTTTTTCTTGATTAAAGTCAAGGTCTAGGATTCCAAAAAAGTACTTGACGTGAATTTTTGTAGTTCTTCGAATTTCATTCACTTTTTCCGATTTTGACGAAATTTTGTATAGCTGAAGAGGTAGGATTTTTGGTTTATCTCCACTGAACTTGAAATTTTTTTTTCTTGAATAAAGTCAATGTCTAGGATTCCACCAAAAGTTCTTGTTTTGAATTATTGTAGATCTTGAATTTCAGTCACTTTTTCGATTTTGACGAAATTTTGTATATCTCAAGAAGAAGAATTTTTTGGATTACCTCCTATGATATTGGTCTAGGATTCCAAAAAAGTACTTATTATGAATTTTTGTAGATATTCGAATTTCAGTCACTTTTCCGATTTTACCGAAATTTTGTATAGCTCAAGAGGTAGAATTTTTGGATGACCTCCGATGAGCAGAAAATTTTTTTTCTTGAAGAAAGTCAACGTTTAGTATTCCAAAAAAGTACATGTCGTGAATTCTTCGAATTTCAGTCACTTTTTCGATTTTGACAAAACTTTGTATAGCTCAAGAGGTAGAATTTTTGGATTATCTCCACTGAATTTGAAATTTTTTTTCTTGAACAAAGTCAACGTACAGGATTCCAAAAATGTACTTGTTGTGAATTTTTGTAGTTCTTCGAAATTTCATGCACTTTTCCGATTTTGACGAAATTTTTTATATATCTCAAGAGGTAGAATTTTTGGATGACCTCCTATGACCTTGAACTTTTTTTTTCTTGAACAAATTCAAGGTCTAGGATTCCCAAAAACTACATGTCGTGAGTTTTTTTAGTGCTTTTAATTTCAGTTACTTTTCCGATTTTGAAGAAATTTTATGTATCTCAAGAGGTTGAATTTTTGGATGACCTCCTATGATCTTGAACTTTTTTTTTCTTGAACAAATTCAAGGTCTAGGATTCCCAAAAACTACATGTCGTGAGTTTTTTTAGTGCTTTGAATTTCAGTTACTTTTCCGATTTTGAAGAAATTTTGTGTATCTCAAGAGGTTGAATTTTTGGATGACCTCCTATGATCTTGAACTTTTTTTTTCTTGAATAAAGTCAAGGTCTAGGATTCCAAAAAAGTACTTGTCGTGACTTTTTGTAGTTCTTCGAATTTCAGTCACTTTTTCGATTTTGACCAAATTTTTTATAGCTCAAGAGGTAGAATTTTTGGTTGATCTCCGATGGACTTGAAATTTTTTTTTCTTTAACAATGACAATGTCTAGGTTTCCAAAAAAAGTACATTTCGTGAATTTTTTAGTGCTTTGAATTTCAGTCACTTTTCCGATTTTGACGAAATTTTGTACATCTCAAGAGGTAGAATTTTTGGATGACCTCCTCTGATCTTGAAATTTTTTTTTCTTGAATAAAGTCAAGGTCTAGGATTCCAAAAAAGTACATGTTGTGAATTCTACGAATTTCAGTCACTTTTTCGATTTTGACGAAACTTTGTATAGCTGAAGAGGTAGAATTTTTGGATGATCTCCACTGAACTTGAATTTTTTTTTCTTGAACAAAGTCAACGTCCAGGATTTAAAAAATGTACTTGTCGTGAATATTTGTAGTTCTTCGAATTTCAGTCACTTTTCCGATTTTGACGTAATTTTGTGTAGCTCAAGAGATAGAATTTTTGGATGATGTCCGATGAACTTGAACTTTTTTTTTCTTGAACAAAGTCAACGTTTAGAATTCCAAAAAAGTACATGTCGTGAATATTTTTAGCACCTCGAAATTCAGTCACTTTTCCGATTTTGCCGAAATTTTGTATAGCTCTAGAGGTAGAATTTTTGGATGATCTCAGATGAAGTTGAAATTTTTTTTCTTGAACAAAGTCAACGTCTAGGATTCCAAAAAGTACATGTCGTGAATTTTTTTAAGTGCTTCAATTTTCAGTCACTTTTACGAAATTTTGTATAGCTCAAGAGGTAGAATTTTTGGAGGATCTCCACTGAACTTGAAATTTTTTTTTCATGAACAAAATCAACGTCCAGGAGTCCAAAAACGTATTTGTTGTCAATTTTTGTAGTTCTTCGAATTTCAGTCACTTTTCCGCCGAAATTTTGTATAGCTCAAGAGGTAGAATTTTTGGATCACTTCCGATGAACTTGAAATTGAACAAAGTCAACATCTAGGATTCCAAGAAGTACATGTCGTGATTTTCAGTCACTTTTTCCATTTTTACGAAATTTTGTATAGCTCAAGAGGTAGAATTTTTGGATGACCTCCTGTGATCTTGAACTTTTTTTTTCTTGAATAAAGTCAAAGTCTAGGATTCCAAAATAGTACTTGTTGTGAATTCTTTGAATTTCACTCACTTTTTCGATTTTGACGAAACTTTGTATAGCTCAAGAGGTAGAATTTTTGGATGATCTCCACTCAACTCAAGAAGTAGAATTTTTGGATGATCTCCGATGAACCTGAAATTTTTATTTCTTGAACAAAGTCAACGTCTAGGATTCCAAAAAAGTACATGTCGTGAATTTTTTTAGTGCTTCGAATTTCAGTCACTTTTTCCATTTTGACGAAATTTTGTATAGCTCAAGAGGTAGAATTTTTGGATGACCTCCACTCAACTCAAGAAGTAGAATTTTTGGATGACCTCCTGTGATCTTGAACTTTTTTTTTCTTGAATAAAGTCAAAGTCTAGGATTCCAAAAAAGTACTTGTTATGAATTCTTTGAATTTCACTCACTTTTTCGATTTTGACGAGATTTTGTATAGCTCAAGAGGTAGAATTTTTGAATGATCTCCATTCAACTTGAAATTTTTTTTTTCTTGAACAAAGTCAACATCAGGGATATTTTGTATATCTCAAGAGGTAGAATTTTTGGATGACCTCCTGTGATCTTGAACTTTTTTTTTTCTTCAATAAAGTCAAAGTCTAGGATTCCAAAAAAGTACTTGTCGTGAATTTTTGTAGATCTTCGAATTTCAGTCACTTTTTCGATTTTGACGAAATTTTGTATAGCTCAAGAGATAGAATTTTTTGGATGATCTCCACTGAACTTGAATTTTTTTTTTCTTGAACACAGTCAACGTCCAGGATTCCAAATACGTACTTGTTGTGAATTTTTATAGTTCTTCCAATTTCAGTCACATTTTTCGATTTTGAGGATATTTTGTATAGCTCAAGAGGTAGAATTTTTGGATGACGTCCGATGAACTTGAATTTTTTTTTCTTGAACAAAGTCAACTTTTAGGATTAAAAAAAAAAGTACATGTCGTGAATTTTTGTAGTACTTCGAATTTCAGTCACTTTTCCGCAAAAATTTTGTATAGCTCAAGAGGTAGAATTTTTGGATGACGTCCGATGAACTTGAAATTTTTTTTTCTTGAACAAAGTCAACGCCTAGGATTCTTAAAAAGTACATGTCGTGATTTTTTTTAGTGCTTCGATTTTCATTCACTTTTACGATATTGAAGAAATTTTGTATATCTCAAAAGGTAGAATTTTTGGATGACCTCCTATGATCTTGAACTTTTTTTTTCTTGAATAAAGTCAAGTTCTAGAATTTCAAAAAAGTACTTGTCGGGAATTTATGTAGTTCTTCGAATTTCAGTCAATTTCCGATTTTTCCGAAATTTTATATCGCTTGAGAGGTAGAATTGTCAGTCACTTTTCCGATTTTGTCAATATTTTGTATAGCTCAAGAGGTAACATTTTTGGATGACCTCCGATGAACTTGAAATTTTTTTTTCTTGAACAAAGTCAACGTCTATCTTTCCAAATAGTACATGTTGTGAATTTTTTTAGTGTTTCGAATTTCGGTCACTTTTCCGATTTTGACGAAATTTTGTATATCTCAAGAGGTAGAATTTTTGAATAACCTCCTGTGACCTTGAACTTTTTTTTTTCTTGAATAAAGTCAAAGTCAGGTCAACTTTTAGGATATGAAAAAAGTACATGTCGTGAATTTTTGTTGTACTTCAAATTTCAGTCACTTTTCCTCCAAAATTTTGTATAGCTCAAGAGGTAGAATTTTTGGATGACGTCCGATAAACTTGAAATTATTTTTTCTTGAACAAAGTCAATGCCTAGGATTCCAAAAAAGTACATGTCGTGAATGTTTTTAGTTTTTCGATTTTAATTCACTTTTCTGATATTGAAGAAATTTTGTATATCTCAAGAGGTAGAATTTTTGGATGACATCCTATGATCTTAAACTTTTTTTTTCTTGAATAAAGTCAAGGTCTATGATTCCAAAAAAGTACTTGTCTTGAATTTTTGTAGTTCTTCGAATTTCGGTCACTTTTCTGATTTTGACGGAATTTTGTATAGCTCAAGAGATAGAATTTTTGGATGACGTCCGATGAACTTGAAATTTTTTTTTCTTGAACAAAGACAACGTCTAGGATTACAAAAATGTACATGTCATGAATTTTTTTAGTGCTTCAAATTTCAATCACTTTTTCGATTTTGACGAAATTTTGTATATCTTAAGAGGTAGAACTTTTGGATGACCTCCTATGATCTTGAACTTTTTTTTTCTTGAATAAAGTCAAGGTCTGGGATGCCAAAAAAGTACTTGTCGTGAATTTTTGTACTTCCTGGAATTCCAGTCACTTTTCCGATTTTGCCGAAATTTTGTATATCTCAAGAGGTAGAATTTTTGGATGACCTCCTATGATTTTGAACTTTTTTTTTTTTTAATAAAGTCAAGGTCTAGGATACCAAAAAAGTACTAGTCGTGAATTTGTGTAGTTCTTCGAATTTTAGTCACTTTTTCGATTTTGACGAAATTTTGTATAGCTCAAGAGGTAGAATTTTTGGATGACCTGTGGTGAACTTGAAATTTGTTTTTCTTGAACAAAGTCAACTTTTAGGATTCAAAAAAAGTGTATGTCGTGAATTTTTGTAGTGCTTCGGATTTCACTCACTTTTCCGATTTTGCCGAAATTTTGTATAACTCAAGAGGTAGAATTTCAGTCACTTTTTTGATTTGTCGAAATTTTGTATACCTCAAGAGGTAAAATTTTTGGATGATCTCTACTGAATTTGAAATTTTTTTTTCTTGAACAAAATCATCTTCCAGGATTCCAAAAACGTACATGTCGTGAATTTTTGTAGTTCTTCGAATTTTAGTCACTTTTCTGATTTTGACGAAATTTTGTATAGCTCAAGAGATAGAATTTCTGGATGTCGTTCGATGAACTTGAATTTTTTTTTCTTGAACAAAGTCAACTTTTAGGATTCAAAAAAAGTACATGTCGTGAATTTTTGTAGTGCTTCGACTTTCAGTCACTTTTCCAATTTTGCCGAAATTTTTTATAGCTCATGAGGTAGAATTTTTGGATGACCTCCGATGAACTTCAAATTTTTTTTTCTTCAACAAAGTCAACGTCTAGGATTCCAAAAAAGTACATGTCGTGATATCTACGAATTTCAGTCACTTTTTCGATTTTGACGAAACTTTATATAGCTCAAGAGGTAGAATTTTCGGATTATCTCCACTGAACATGAATTGTTTTTTTCTTCAACAAAGTCAACGTTGAGGATTACCTCTGATGAACTTGAAATATTTTTTTCTTGAACAAAGTCACTGTCTAGGATTCCAAAAAAGTACATGTCGTGAATTTTTTTAGTGCTTCCAATTTCAGTCACTTTTCTGATTTTGTATATCTCAAAAGGAAGAATTTTTGGATGACCTCCTATGATTTTGAACTTTTTTTTTTTTTAATAAAGTCAAGGTCTAGGATTCCAAAAAAGTACTACTTTCTACTTTCTTTCACTTTTTCGATTTTGACGAAATTTTATATAGCTCAAGAGGTAGAATTTTTGGATGATCTCCACTGAACTTGAAATTTTTTTTTTTTGAACAATGTCAACATCCAGGATTCCAAATATGTACTTGTCGTGAATTTTTGTAGTTCTTCGAATTTCAGTCACTTTTCCGATTTTGTCGAAATTTTGTATAGCTCAAAAGGTAGAATTTTTGGATGACGTCCGATGAACTTGAACTTTTCTTTCTTGTACAATGTCAACCTTTAGGATTCCAAAAAAGTACATGTCGTGAATTTTGCCGAAATTTTGTATAGCTACTAAGAGGTTGAATTTTTGGATGATCTCCGATGAACTTGAAATTTTTTTTTCTTGAACAATGTCAATGTCTAGGTTTCCAAAAAAGTACATTCAGTGAATTTTTTAGTGCTTTGAATTTCAGTCACTTTTCCAATTTGGACGAAATTTTTTAAATCTCAAGAGGTAGAATTTTTGGATGACCTCCTCTGATCTTGAAATTTGTTTTTCTTGAATGAAGTTAAGGTCTAGGATTCCAAAAAAGTACTTTATAAGTTACCATATACGTCTTTACGTGTATAAATAAATAAAAAATCTGTCTTTATTAATTAAATATGTAGGAAAATTCAAATAATATTATAAGGAAATTTTCTATAAAATTCAGACCTTAATAAATAGTCTTTTGTCAATTTCAAATGTACTATCAGTATTTTAAAACAATATACACCATTGCTCTATATTTTTACGTTGAAATTTCATACGTACTCAGAATTTTATTTTTGCGACTCTGTTCAAATTGGGATAATCCCTTTAGATATTGGTCGTATTGACATTATAAAATTAGCATGAATGTAAGTCTAAATATCAGATAGTATCGTGTTTGTTTCCATTCTTACACAATATTTATTTAATGAATGAGTATAACATTATCTAATGATACATAATTATTGGATCGGAAAACTATTTGTTGGGATTATGTTGAAAATATTATTATTAATACCCCTTTAAACTCCACAATTTCTTTATGAATATGTTAATACCCCTTGAAACCCTGTACTTTATTTCTTTTGTAGGCCTCTAAATATATAATGAGCTCTTCACTTTGTCGTGAATTTTTGTAGTTCTTCGAATTCCAGTCACTTTTTCGATTTTGATGAAATTTTATACAGCTCAAGAGGTAGAATATTTGGATGATCTCCACTGAACTTGAAATTTTTTTTTCTTGAACAAAGTCAACGTCGAGGATTCCAAAAACGTACTTGTCGTGAATTTTTGTAGTTATTCGAATTTAAGTCACTTTTCCGATTTTGACGAATTTTTGTATAGCTCAAGAGGTAGAATTTTTGGATGACCTCCGATGAACTTGAAATTTGTTTTTCTAGAACAAAGTCAACGTCAAAGAATCCAAAAAAGAACATGTCGTGAATTTTTTTAGTGCTTCAAATTTCAGTCACTTTTTCGATTTTGACGAAAGTTTGTATAGCTCAAGAGGTATAATATTTGGATGATCTCCACTGAATTTGAAATTTTTTTTTCTTCAACAAAGTCAACGTCTAGGATTCCAAAAACGTACTTGTCGTGAATTTTTGTAGTTCAGTCACTTTTCCGATTTTGACGAAATTTTGTATAGCTCAAAAGGTATCATTTTTGGATGACCTCCACTGAATTTGAAATTTTTTTTTCTTGAACAAAGTCAACGTCTTGGATTCCAAAAACGTACTTGTCGTGAATTTTTGTAGTTCAGTCACTTTTCCGATTTTGACGAAATTTTGTATAGCTCAAGAGATAGAATTTTTGGATGATGTCCGATGAACTTTTTTTTTTCTTGAACAAAGTCAACTTTTAGGATTCCAAAAAAAAAAGTACATGTCGTGAATTTTTGTAGTACTTCGAATTTCAGTGACTTTCCCTATTTTGACGAAATTTTGTATAGCTCAAGAGATAGAATTTTTGGATGACGTCCGATGAACTTGAAATTTTTTTTTCTTGAACAAAGTCAACTTTTAGGATTCCAAAAAAGTACAGGTCGTGAATTTTTTTAGTGTTTCGATTTTCAGTCACTTTTCCGATTTTGACGAAATTTTGTATATCTCAAGAGGTAGAATTTTTGGATGACCTACTATGATCTTGAACTTTTTTTTTCTTGAATAAAGTTAAGGTCTAGGATTCCAAAAAAGTACTTGTCGTGAATTCTTCGAATTTCAGTCACCTTTTCGATTTTGGCGAAATTTAGTATAGCTCAAGAGGTAGAATTTTTGGATGATCTCCACTGAACTTGATATTTTTTTTTCTTGAACAATGTCAATGTCTAGGTTTCCAAAAAAGTACATTCCGTGAATTTTTTAGTGCTTTGAATTTCAGTCACTTTTCCAATTTCGACGAAATTTTTGTATATCTCAAGAGGTAGAATTTTTGGATGACCTCCTATGATCTTGAACTTTTTTTTTCTTGAATAAAGTCAAGGTCTAGGATTCCAAAAAAGTACTTGTCTTGAATTCTTTGAATTTCAGTCACCTTTTCGATTTGGGTGAAATTTAGTATAGCTCAAGAGGTAGAATTTTTGGATGATGTCCACTGAACTTGAAATTTTTTTTTCTTGAACAAAGTGAACGTCTAGGATTCCAAAAAAGTACTTGTCGTGAATTTTTGTAATTCTTTGAATTTCATTTTTTCGATTTTTTGAAGAAAATCTTGTATAGCTCAAGAGGTAGAATTTTTGGATGACCTCCTCTGATCTTGAAATTTTTTTTTCTTGAATAAAGTCAAGGTCTAGGATTCCAAAAAAGTACATGTCGTGAATTCTACGAATTTCAGTCACTTTTTCGATTTTGACGAAACTTTGTATAGCTCAAGATGTAGAATTTTTGGATGACCTCTGATGAACTTGAATTTTTTTTTTCTTGAGCAAAGTCAACATCTAGGATTCCAAAAAAGTACATGTCATGAATTTTTGTAGTACTTCGAATTTCAGTCACTTTTCCGATTTTGCCGAAATTTTGTATACCTCAAGAGGTAGAATTTTTGAATGACCTCTGGTGAACTTGAATTTTTTTTTCTTGAACAAAGTCAACATCTAGGATTCCAAAAACGTACATGTTTTGAATTTTTGTAGTACTTCGAATTTCAGTCACTTTTCTGATTTTGACGAAATTTTGTATATCTCAAGAGGTAGAATTTTTGGATGACCTCCGAGGAACTTGAAATTTTTTTTCTTGAACAAAGTCAATGTCTAGGATTCCAAAAAAGTACATGTCGTGAATTTTTTTAGTGCTTCGAATTTCAGTCACTTTTCCGATTTTGACGAAATTTTGTATATCTCAAGAGGTAGAATTTTTAAATGACCTCCTATTATCTTGAACTTTTTTTTTCTTGAATAAAGTCAATGTCTAGGATTCCAAAAAAGTACTTGTCGTGAATTTTTATAGTTCTTCGAATTTCAGTCACTTTTTCGATTTTGACGTAATTTTGTATAGCTGAAGAGGTAGAATTTTTGGATGACCTTTCTATGAGCTTAAACTTTTTTTTCTTGAATGAAGTCAAGGTCTAGGATTCAAAAAAAGTACTTTTTGTCAATTCTTCGAATTTCAGTCACTTTTCCAATTTTGACGAAATTTTGTATAGCTCAAGAGGTAGAATTTTTGGAATGATCTCCACTGAGCTTGAAATTTTTTTTTCTTGAACAAAGTCATTGTCCAGGATTCCAAAAACCTACTTGTCGTGAATTTTTGAAGTTCTTTGAATTTCAATCACTTTTCCGATTTTGACCAAATTTTGTATAGCTCAAGAGATAGAATTTTTGGATGACGTCCGATGAATTTGAACTTTTTTTTTCTTGAACAAAGTCAACTTTTATGATTCCAAAAATGTGCATGTCGCGAATTTTTGTAGTACTTCGAATTTCAGTCACTTTTCCGATTTTGCCGAAATTGAGTTTTTTTAGTGCTTCGAATTTCATTCACTTTTCCGATTTTGAAGAAATTTTGTGTATCTCAAGCGGTAGAATTTTTTAATGACCTCTTGGACTTTTTTTCTTGAATAAAGACAAGGTCTAGGATTCCAATTTAGTATGATTTTGAACTTTTTTTTTCTTGAATAAAGTCAAGGTCTTGGATTCTAAAAATGTACTTGTTGTGAATTCTTCGAATTTCAGTCACATTTTCGATTTTGACGAAATTTTGTATAGCTCAAGAGGTAGAATATTTGGATGATCTCCAGTGAACTTGAAATTTTTTTTTTCTTGAACAAAGTCCACGTCCAGGATTCCAAAAACGTATTTGTCATGAATTTTTGAAGTTCTTTGAATTTCAGTCACTTTTCCGATTTTGACAAAATTTTGTATAGCTCAAGAGATAGAATTTTTGGATGACATCCAATGAACTTGAACTTTTTTTTTCTTGAACAAAGTCAACTTTTAGGATTTCAAAATAGTACATGTCGTGAATTTTTATAGTTCTTCGAATTTCAGTCACTTTCCGATTTTTCCGAAATTTTGTATCGCTCGAGAGGTAGAATTTTCAGTCACATTTCCGATTTTGGCGATATTTTGTATAGCTCAAGAGGTAGAATTTTTGGATGACCTCCGATGAACTTGAAATTTTTTTTCTTGGACAAAGACAACGTCTAACATTCCAAAAAAAGTACATGTTGTGAATTTTTTCAAATTTTAGTGACTTTTCTGATTTTGACGAAATTTTGTATAACTCCAGAGGTAGAATTTTTGGATGACTTCCTATGATCTTGAACTTTTCTTTTCTTGAATAAAGTCAAGGTCTAGGATTCCAAAAAAGTACTTGTCGTGAATTTTTGTAGTTCTTCGCACTTCAGTCACTTATCTGATTTTGACGAAACTTTTTATAGCTCAAGAGGTAGAATTTTTGGATGATCTCAACTGAACTTGAAATTTTTTTTTCTTGAACAAAGTTAACTTTTAGGATTTCAAAAAAGTACATGTTGTGAATTTTTGTAGTACTTCGAATTTCAGTCACTTTTCCAGAAAAATTTTGTATAGCTCAAGAGATAGAATTTTTGAATGACCTCCGATGAACTTAAAATTTCTTTTCTTGAACAAAGTCAACGTCTAGCATTCCAAAAAAGTACATGTCGTGAATTTTTTTACTGCTTCGAATATCAATCACTTTTCCAATTTTAACGAAATTTTGTATATCTCAATTTTTCGATGACCTCCTATGATCTTGAACTTTTTTTTCTTGAATAAAGTCAAGGTCTAGGATTCCAAAAAAGTACTTGTTGTGAATTCTTCGAATTTCAGTCACTTTTTCGATTTTGATGAAATTTTGTACAGCTCAAGAGGTCTAATTTTTGGATGATCTCCACTGAACTTGACATTTTTTTTTCTTCAACAAAGTCATCGTCCAGGATTCCAAAAAAGTACATGTCGTGAATTTTTTTAAGGCTTCGAATTTCAGTCACTTTTCCGATTTTGACGAAATTCTTGAACAAAGTCAATGTCCAGGATTCCAAAAACGTACTTGTTGTGATTTTCTGTAGTTCTTCGAATTTCAGACACTTTTCCGATTTTGACGAAATTTTGTATAGCTCAAGAGGTAGAATTTTTGGATAATCTCCACTGAACATGAAATTTTTTTTTCTTGAACAAATTCAATGTCCTGTATTCCAAAAATGTACTTGTCGTGAATATTTGTAGTTCTTCGAATTTCAGTCACTTTTCCGATTTTGACGTAATTTTGTGTAGCTCAAGAGATAGAATTTTTAGATGACCTCCGCTAAACTTGAAATTTTTTTTTCTTGAACAAAGTCAACGTCTAGGATTCCCAAAAAGTACATTTCTTGAATTTTTTTAGTGCTTCGAATTTCAGTCACTTTTCCAATTTTGACGAAATTTTGTATATCTCAAATGGTAGAATTTTTGGATGAATTGTCGTGAATTTTTTTAGTAGTACCTCTAATTTCAGTCACTTTTCCGATTTTGCCGAACTTTTGTCCAACTTAAGAGGTAGAATTTTTGGCTGATCTTCACTGAACTTGAATTTTTTTTTTATTGAACAAAGTCAACGTCTAAGATTCCAAAAAAGTACATGTCATGAATTTTTGTAGTTTTTCGAATTTCAGTCACTTTTCCAATTTTGACGAAATTTTGTATAGCTCAAGAGATAGAATTTTTGAATGACGTCTGATGAATTTGAACTTTTTTTCTCTTGAACAAAGTCAACTTTTAGGATTAAAAAAAAAAGTACAATGTCAATGTCTAGGTCTCCAAAAAAGTACATTTCGTGAATTTTTTAATGCTTCGAATTTCAGTCACTTTTCCGATTTTGACGAAATTTTTTACATCTCAAGAGGTATAATTTTTGGATGACCTCCTCTGATCTTGAATTGTTTTTTCTTGAATAAAGTCATGGTCTAGGAATCCAAAAAAGTACTTGTTGTGAATTCTTCGAATTTCAGTCACCTTTTCGATTTTGACGAAATTTTGTATAGCTCAAGAGGTAGAATTTTTGGATGATCTCCACTGAACTTGAAATTTTGTTTTCTTGAATGAAGTCAAGGTCTAGGATTCCACCAAAAGTTCTTGTCGTGAATTTTTGTAGTTCTTCGAAATTCAGTCACTTTTTTAATTTTGAAGAAATTTTATATATCTCAAGAGGCAGAATTTTTGGATGACCTTTCTATGATCTTGAACTTTTTTTTCTTGAATAAAGTCAAGGTCTAGGATTCCAAAAAATACTTGTTGTGAATTTTTCGAATTTTAGTCACCTTTTTCGAATTTTAGTCACCTTTTCAATTTTAGCGAAATTTAGTATACCTCAAGAGGTAGAATTTTTGGATGATCTCCACTGAACTTGAAATTATTTTTTCTTGAACAAAGTCAACGTCCAGGATTCCAAAAACGTACTTGTCGTGAATTTTTGTAGTTCTTCGAATTTCAATCCTTTTTCCGATTTTGACGAAATTTTGTTTATCTCAAGAGGTAGAATTTTTGGATGACCACCAATGAACTTGAAATTTTTTTTTCTTGAACAAAGTCAACGTTTATGATTACAAAAACGTACTTGTCGTGAATTTTTGTAGTTCTTTGAATTTCAGTCACTTTTTTGAATTTGACGAAATTTTGTATAGCTTCAAAGGTAGAATTTTTGGATGATCTCCACTGAACTTGAACAAAGTCAACGTCCAGGATTCCAAAAATGTACTTATCGTGAATTTTTGAAGTTCTTTGAATTTTAGTCACTTTTCCGATTTTGACGAAATTTTGTATAGCTCAAGATATAGATATTTTGAATGACGTCCAAACTTTTTTTTTTCTTGAACAAAGTCAACTTATAGGATTCCAAACAAGTACATGTGGTGAATTTTTGTAGTACTTCGAATTTCCGTCACTTTTCCACCGAAATTTTGTATAGCTCAAGAGATAGAATTTTTGGATCACCTCCGATGAACTTGAAATTTTTTTTTCTTGAACAAAGTCAAGGTCAAGGATTTCAAAAAAGTACCTGTCGTGAATTTTTTTAGTGCTTTGAATTTCAGTCACTTTTCCGATTTTGACGTGAATTTTTGTTGTACTTCGAATTTCAGTCACTTTTCCAATTTTGCCGAAATTTTGTATAGCTCAAGAGGTAGAATTTTTGGATGACCTCCGAGGAACTTGAAATTTTTTTTTCTGAACAAAGTCACTGTCTAGGATTCCAAAAAAGTACATGTCGTGAATTTTTTTAGTGCTTCGAATTTCCGATTTTGACGAAATTTTGCATATCTCAAGAGGTAGAATTTTTGGATGACCTCCAATGATCTTGAACTTATTTTTTCTTGAATAAAGTCAAGGTCTAGGATTCCAAAAAAGTACTTTTCGTGAATTCTTCGAATTTCAGTCACTTTTCCAATTTTGACAAAATTTTGTATAGCTCAAGAGGTAAAATTTTTGGATGATCTCCACTGAACTTGAACAAAGTCATCGTCCTGGATTCCAAAAACCTACTTGGCGTGAATTTTTGTTGTACTTCGAATTTCAGTCACTTTTCCGATTTTGCCGAAATTTTGTATAGCTCAAAAGAGGTAGAATTTTTGAATGACCTCTGGTGAACTTGAATTTTTTTTTTCTTGAACAAAGTCAACTTCTAGGATTCCAAAAAAGTACATGTTTTTAATTTTTGTAGTAGTTTGAATTTCAGTCATTTTTCCGATTTTGAAGAAATGTTATATATCTCAAGAGGTAGAATTTTTGGATGACCTCCGATGAAGTTGACATTTTTTTTTCTTGAACAAAGTCAACGTCTACGATTCCAAAAAAGTACATGTCAAGAGGTAGAAATTTTGGATTACCTCCTTGATCTTGAACTTTTTTTTTTCTTGAATTAAGTCAAGGTTTAGGATTCCAAAAAGTACTTGTTGTGAATTTTTGTAGTTCTTCGAATTTCAGTCACTTTTCTGATTTTGACAAAATTTTGTATAGTTCAAGAGATAGATTTTTTGGATGGCGTTCAATGAACTTGAATTTTTTTTTCTCGAACAAAGTCAACGTCCAGGATTCCAAAATGTACTTGTTGTGAAATTTTGTAGTTCTTCGAATTTCAGTCCCTTTTCCAATTTTGCTGCAATTTTGTATAGCTCAAGAGATAGAATTTTTGGATGACGTCCAATGAACTTGAAATTTTTTTTTCTTGAACAAAGTCAATGTCTAGGATTCCAAAAAAGTACATGTCGTGAATTTTTTTAGTGCTTCGAATTTCAGTCACTTTTCCGATTTTGACGAAATTTTGTATATCTCAAGAGGTAGAATTTTTGGATGACTTCCTATGATCTTGAACTTTTTTTTTCTTGAATAAATTCAAGGTCTAGGATTCCAAAAAAGGACTTGTCCTGAATTCTTCGAATTTCAGTCACTTTTTCGATTTTGACGAAGAGGTAGAATTTTTGATAGACCTCCTATGATCTTAAACATTTTTTTTCTTGAATAAAGTCAAGGTCTATGATTCCAAAAAAGTAATTGTCGTGAATTTTTGTAGTTCTTCGAATTTCAGTCAATTTTTCGATTTTGACGAAATTTTGTTTAGTTCAAGAGGTAGTATTTTTGGAAAATCTCCACTAAACTTGAAATTTTTTTTTCTTGAACAAAATCATCGTCCAGGATTCCAAAAACGTACTTCTCGTGAATTTTTGTATTTCTTCGAATTTCAGTCACTTTTCTGATTTTGACGAAATTTTGTAAGGATTCAAAAAAAGTACATGTCGTGAATTTTTGTAGTGCTTCGACTTTCAGTTACTTTTCCAATTTTGCTGAAATTTTGTATAGCTCATGAGGTAGAATTTTTGGATGACCTCCGATGAACTTGTCTAGGATTCCAAAAATGTACATGTCGTGAATTTTTTTAGTGCTTCGAATTTCAGTCACTTGTCCGATTTTGACGAAATTTTATATATTTCAAATGGTAGGCTTTTTGGATGATCTCCACTGAACTTGAATTTTTTTTTCTTGAGTAAAGTCAAGGTCTAGGATTCCAAAAAAGTACTTGTCGTGAATTTTTGTAGTTCTTCGAATTTCAGTCACTTTTCTGATTTTGATGAAATTTTGTATAGCTCAAGAGACAGAATTTTTGGATGATCTCCACTGAACTTTTTTTTTTTTTCTTGAACAAAGTCAACGTCCAGTATTCCAAAACTTTACTTGTCGTGAATTTTTGTAGTTCTTCAAATTTCAGTCACTTTTCCGATTTTGACGATATTTTGTATAGCTCAAGAGATACAATTTTTGGATGACGTCCGATGAACGTGAACTTTTTGTTCTTGAACAAAGTCAACTTTTACGATTCCAAAAAAGTACATGTGAATTTTTGTAGTTCTTCGAATTTTAGTCACTTTTTCGATTTTGACGAAATTTTGTATAGCTCAAGATGTTGTGAATAATCGGAAATCTTATTTCGTTTGTGTCTTATTTTTAGTTCAGTGCCGATGAGTCCCAATTTGTATTTCTAACCTCGCATTATTAGCAAATCAGCGTCCTCGAGGTGTTCTGTGTGCGTCTGGCCTATCAGTTCGCCATTGTTGTCAACAATCTTTTCAGTTCGTCTTTAATAATCAAAATGTCATCTTATATTAATTAACTAGCTTTGTCATTGCAAGGGCGAAATAGATCCACTCTCCAGGTACTTTTCTATATCATTTGTATTGCGTGTTATTCAGTGTTTTGAATTATGTGTCAGTTTCAACGAGTGACCATGCGAGTGTTAGTCCCACGTGTGTTCAATATGCCAGGACACTATTGGAAATCGGTCTTAACATTTCGATATTATTTCAGACTATTGCAAATACAGAAATGGCTTTTAGGGATTAATGCACATTTAATGCCTCTGAAATAACGACTTTTCTGTGTATTTACCAACCTTTATTGTCATTGTTATTTGTTTACATTTGTCGTGCATATTATAAAGGTCATGCGTGTGTCAAATGTCTTGCAGCCACTTGTCAGTGGATTAGCATTCTAGTCTAGTCCTTTAAAGGAACATTAATTGTCATATTTTGTCGTGGTCTAATCCTTCAAAGGGACATTGCATGCAACTGTCATATTTTGTGGTAGTCTAATAATTCAAAGGGACATTTATGTCATAAATTGTCACAATCAGTTCTAGTCCTTATTCATTTATTGTTCTTAACTTTTGTCTTTTCAGATTGGAAGATATATGAATGACATGAATTGAGTGCCATATAAATGAATGATATATACTGTAGATGAACAATCATATATGAATGATATGACATATGATGATACTATACGAATAAACGTCTACATGTCTAAAGTCTAAATAAGTTGTCATTAACGGAAGATCATCGAGCCCTTGAACAGCTACAACTCGAGTAGTCACAACACAAGAGGTAGAATTTTTGGATGACCTCCAATGAACTTTTTTTTTCTTGAACAAAGTCAACGTCTAGGATTCCAGTAAAGTACATGTTGTGAATTTTTTTAGTGCTTCGAATTTCAGTCACTCTTCGGATTTCAGTCACTCTTCGGATTTCGCCGAATTTTAGTATAGCTCAAAAGGAAGAATTTTTGGATGACCTCCAATGAAACTGAACTTTTTTTTTCTTGAACAAAGTCAATATCTAGGATTCCAGAAAAGTACTTGTCGTGAATTTTTGTACTACTACGAATTTCAGTCACTTTTTCGATTTTGACGAAATTTTGTATAGCTCAAGAGGTATCATTTTTGGATGACCTCCACTAAATTTGAAATTTTTTTTTCTTGAACAAAGTCAACGTCTAGGATTCCAAAAACGTACTTGTCGTGAATTTTTGTAGTTCAGTCAATTTTCCGATTTTGACGTAATTTTGTATAGCTCAAGAGATAGAATTTTTGGATGATGTCCGATGAACTTTTTTTTTTCTTGAACAAAGTCAACTTTTAGGAATCCAAATAAGTACTTGTCGTGAATTCGTCTAATATCAGTCACTTTTTCGATTTTGACGAAATTTTGTAAGGATTCAAAAAAAGTACATGTCGTGAATTTTTGTAGTGCTTCGACTTTCAGTTACTTTTTCAATTTTGCCGAAATTTTGTATAGCTCATGAGGTAGAATTTTTGGATGACCTCCGATGAACTTGTCTAGGATTCCAAAAATGTACATGTCGTGAATTTTTTTAGTGCTTCGAATTTCAGTCACTTGTCCGATTTTGACGAAATTTTATATATTTCAAATGGTAGGCTTTTTGGATGATCTCCACTGAACTTGAATTTTTTTTTCTTGAATAAAGTCAAGGTCAGGATTCCAAAAAAGTACTTGTCGTGAATTTTTGTAGTTCTTTGAATTTCAATCACTTTTTCGATTTTGACGAAATTTTGTATAGCTCAAGAGGTAGAATTTTTGGATGATCTCCACTGAACTTGAAATTTTTTTTTCTTGAACAAAATCATCGTCCAGGATTCCAAAACGTACTTGTCGTGAATTTTTGTAGTTCTTTGAATTTCAGTCACTTTTCCGATTATGACGAAATTTTGTATAGCTCAAGAAATAGATTATAGATGTTATGATGAAACCATATTAAGTGTGGCCCTTGATCTTGAGTACTGATTAACTCGTGATTATCCGACTAAGAGGTAGTCTTTATTATTGTTTGATCATATATTGTTATTGTATGTACTTCTATGTTTATGGTTTCTTCTGATTATTATTAAATTGTTGCAAGCTAAAATTATGTATAAATAGGCTGACTAGATGGATATTTGTCATTAACTTGAAAACGTGACCTGTATGTGTTACGAAACATCGTTATTAAATTATAGAGAAGTAGTTATATCCATATATACCTTGTGTTGTGTTTTATTATGAATATTGAACAAAGTCATCGTCCAGGTTTCCAAAAACGTACTTCTCATGAATTTTTGTAGTTCTTCGAATTTCAGTCACTTTTCCGATTTTGACGAAATTTTGTATAGCTCAAGAGGTAGAATTTTTGGATGACCTCAGATGAACTTGAAATTTTTTTTTTTTCTTGAACAAAGTCAACGTCTAGGATTCCAAAAAAATACATGTCGTGAATTTTTTTAGTGCATCGAATTTCAGTCACTTGTCCGATTTTGACGACTTGTCCGACTTGTCGTGAATTTTTGTAGTTCTTTGAATTTCAGTCACTTTTCCGATTTTGACGAAATTTTGCATAGCTCAAGAGATAGAACTTTTGGATGACGTCCGATGAACTTGAAATTTTTTTTTCTTGAACAAAGTCAACTTTAAGGATTCCAAAAAAGTGCATGTCGTGTATTTTTGTAGTACTTCGAATTTCAGTCACTATTCCGATTTTGCCGAAATTTTTTATAGCTCAAGAGGTAGAATTTTTAGATGACCTCTGAGGAACTTGAAATTTCTTTTCTTGAACAAAGTCAACGTCTAGGATTCCAAAAAAGTACATGTCGTGAATATTTTGTAGTTCCTCGAATTTCAGTCACTTTTCTGATTTTGACGAAATTTTGTCTAACTTAAGAGGTAGAATTTTTGGATAAACTTTTTTTTTCTTGAATAAAGTCAAGGCCTAGGATTCCAAAAAAGTACTTGTCGTGAATTTTTGTAGTTCTTCGAATTTCAGTCACTTTTCCAATTTTGACGAAATTTTGTATAGCTCAAGAGGTAGAATTTTTAGATGATCTCCACTGAACTTGAAATTTTTTTTCCTCATTAAAGTCAAGGTCTAGGATTCCACCAAAAGTTCTTGTTGTGAATTTTTGTAGTTCTTCGAATTTCAGTCACTTTTTCAATTTTGACCAAATTTTGTATATCACAAGAGGTAGAATTTTTGGATTACTTACTATGATCTTGAACTTTTTTTTTCTTGAATAAAGTCAAGGTCTAGTATTCCAAAAAAGTACTTGTTGTGAATTTTGTAGTTCTTCGAATTTCAGTCACTTTGTCGATTTTGACGAAATTTTGTATCCCTCAAGAGGTAGAATTTTTGGATGATCTCTACTGAACTTGAAATTATTTTTTCTTGAACAAAATCATCGTCCAGGATTCCAAAACGTACTTGTCGTGAATTTTTGTAGTTGTTTGAATTTCAGTCACTTTTCCGATTATGACGAAATTTTGTATAGCTCAAGAAATAGAATTTCTTGAACAAAGTCAACTTTTGGGATTCAAAAAAAGTACATGTCGTGAATTTTTGTAGTGCTTCGACTTTCAGTCACTTTTCCGATTTTGCCGAAATTTTGTATAGCTCAACGGTAGAATTTTTGGATGACCTCCGATGAACTTGAAATTTTTTTTTCTTGAAGAAAATCAACGTCTAGGATTCCAAAAAAGTACATGTCGTGAATTCTTCAAATTTCAGTCACTTTTTCGATTTTTACGAAACTTTGTATATCTCAAGAGGTAGAATTTTTCGATGACGTCCGATGAACTTGAATTTTTTTTTTTTCTTGAACAAAGTCAACTTTTAGGATTCCAAAAAAGTACATGTCATGAATTTTTGTAGTACTTGGAATTTCAGTCTTTTTTCCGATTTTTGCCGAAATATTGTATAGCTCAAGAGGTAGAACTTAAAATTTTTTTTTTCTTAAACAAAGTCAACGTCCAAGATTCCAAAAACGTATTTGTCGTGAATTTTTTTTTCTTAAACAAAGTCAACGTCCAAGATTCCAAAAACGTATTTGTCGTGAATTTTTTTTTCTTAAACAAAGTCAACGTCCAAGATTCCAAAAACGTATTTGTCGTGAATTTTTGTAGTTCTTCGAATTACAGTCACTTTTCCGATTTTGACGAAATTTTGTATAGCTCAAGAGATAGAATTTTTGGATGACCTCCTATGATCTTGAACTTTTTTTTTCTTGAATAAAGTCAAGGTCTAGGATTCCAAAAAGTACTTGTCGTGAATTTTTATAGTTCTTCGAATTTCAGTGACTTTTTCGATTTTGACGAAATTTTGTATAGATCAAGAGGTTGAATTTTTGAATGATCTCCACTGGACTTGAAATTTTTTTTTCTTGAACAAAGTCATCCTCCAGGATTCCAAAAACCTACTTGTCGTGAATTTTTGTAGTTCTTCGAAAATCAGTCACTTTTATGATTTTGACGAAATTTTGTATAGCTCAAGAGATAATTTTTGGATGACGTCCGATGAACTTGAAATTTTTTTTTCTTCAACAATGTCAATGTCTAGGTTTCGAAAAAAGTACATTTCGTCAATTTTTTAGTGCTTCGAATTTCAGTAACTTTTCCGGTTTTGACGAAATTTTGTACATCTCATGAGGTAGAATTTTTGGATGACCTCCTCTGCTCTTGAAATTTTTTTTTCTTGAATAAAGTCAAGGTCTAGGATTCCAAAAAAGTACATGTCGTGAATTCTACGAATTTCAGTCACTTTTTCGATTTTGACGAAACTTTGTATAGCTCAAGAGGTAGAATTTTCGGATTATCTTCACTGAACTTGAAATTTTTTTTTCTTGAACAAAGTCAACGTCTAGGATTCCAAAAAAGTACACGTCGTGAATTTTTTTAGTGCATCGAATTTCAGTCACTTGTCCGATTTTGACGACTTGTCCGACTTGTCGTGAATTTTTGTAGTTCTTTGAATTTCAGTCACTTTTCCGATTTTGACGGAATTTTGCATAGCTCAAGAGGTAAAATTTTTGGATGACCTTCTGATGAACTTGAAATTTTTTTTTCTTCAACAAAGTCAACGTCTAGGATTCCAAAAAAAGTACTTGTCGTGAATTTTTGTAGTACTTCGAATTTCAGTCACCTTTCCGATTTTGACGAAATTTTGTATAGCTCAAGAGGTAGGATTTCAGTCACTTTTTTGATTTTGACGAAATTTTGTATACCTCAAGAGGTAGAATTTTTGGATGATCTCTACTGAACTTGAAATTTTTTTTTCTTCACCAAAATCATCGTCCAGGATTCCAAAAACGTACTTCTCGTGAATTTTTGTAGTTCTTCGAATTTCAGTCACTTTTCCGATTTTGCCGAAATTTTGTATAGCTCATGAGGTAGAATTTTGGATGACCTCCGATGAACTTCAAATTTTTTTTTCTTGAACAAAGTCAAAGTCTAGGATTCCAAAAAAGTACATGTCGTGATTTTTTGTTGTACTTAGAATTTCAGTCACTTTTCCGATTTTGCCGAAATTTTGTATAGCTCAAGAGGTAGAATTTTTGAATGACCTCTGGTGAACTTGTTCTGAATAATCGAAAATCTTATTTCGTTTGTGTCTTATTTTTAGTTCAGTGCCGATGAGTCCCAATTTGTATTTCTAACCTCGCATTATTAGCAAATCAGCGTCCTGGAAGTTTTCTGTGTGAGTCTAGCCTGTCAGTTCGCCATTGTTGTCAACAATCTTTTCAGTCCGTCTTTAATAGTCAAAATGTCATCTTATATTAATTAACTAGCTTTGTCATTGCAAGGGCGAGATAGATCCACTTGAACTTTTTTTTTCTTGAACAAAGTCAATATCTAGGATTCCAGAAAAGTACTTGTCGTGAATTTTTGTAGTACTGGTACTTCGAATTTCAGTCACTTTTTCGATTTTGACGAAATTTTGTATAGCTCAAGAGGTATAATTTTTGGATTACCTCCACTGAACTTGAAATTTTTATACGCCCACATTTTCATGTGGACGTATATTGTCGTCGCCCCTGTTCGCCCGTCCGTCCGTCCACAATTGTTTGTGAACAGTCTACAGGTCACAATTTTTATCCGATTTCAATGAAACTTAAAATATAGGTTTATCACCCTAAGATCTCGGTTCCTTTCGATATTGACATGTATCGGACCGTAACTTCATGGGTTATGGTCCCTGATTGTACGAAAAATCACGTTTTTTAGCTTGTGAACAGTGTAGAGGTCACAATTTTGAACCGATTTGGATGAAACTTGAAATGCATGTTTATAATCCAAAGATCTTGGTTCCTTTCGATATTTGCGCCAATTGGATCGTAACTTCCTGAATTATGGCCCCTGATTGTCCGAAAAATCGCCCTTTTTAGCTTGTGGTCCCTCTGGAGGTCAAAATTTTTATCCGATTTAAAAAACCGTTTGATTATATCACCGTTCCATGGTTATGAAGGTTGAATTTGAATTTCGTCAAAATTGGACCAAAATTGACGGACAAAATGGCCGCCATTTGTACGCGAATAGTGTGAAAATATGTTATATCAAGGTTGTGAACAGTGTAGAGGTCACAATTTTGAACCGATTTGGATGAAACTTGAAATGCATGTTTAAAACCCAAAGATCTTGGCTCCTTTCGATATTTGCGCCAATCGGATCGTAACTTCCTGAATTATGGCCCCTGATTGTCCGAAAAATCGCCCTTTTTAGCTTGTGGTCCCTCTGGAGGTCAAAATTGTTATCCGATTTAAAAAACTGTTTGATTATATCACCGTTCCATGGTTATGAAGGTTGAGTTCGAATTTCGTCAAAATCGGACCAAAATTGACGGACAAAATGGCCGCCATTTGTAAGCGAATAGTGTGAAAATATGTTATATCAAGGTTGTGAACAGTGAGAGGTCACAATTTTGAACCGATTTGGATGAAACTTGAAATGCATGTTTAAAACCCAAAGATCTTGGTTCTTTTCGATATTTGCGCCAATCGGATCGTAACTTCCTGAATTATGGCCCCTGAATGTCCGAAAAATCGCCCTTTTTAGCTTGTGGTCCCTCTGGAGGTCAAAATTGTTATCCGATTTAAAAAAACGTTTGATTATATCACCGTTCCATGGTTATGAAGGTTGAGTTCAAATTTTGTGAAAATCGGACTAGAATTGACGGACAAAATGGCTGCCGTTTGTACACGAATAGTGTGAAAATATGTTATATCAAGGTTATGGACCCTATAGAGGTCGCAATTTTGAATCGATTTTGATGAAACTTGACATGTATGTTTATAACCCAAAGATCTTGGTTTCTTTCGATATTTGCGCCCATCGGATCGTAACTTCCTGAATTGTGGCCCCTGATTGTCCGAAAAATTGCCCTTTTTAGCTTGTGGTCCCTCTGGAGGTCAAAATTATTATCCGATTTAAAAAAACGTTTGACTATATCACCGTTACATGGTAATGAAGAGAGAGTTTGAATTACGTGAAAATCGGACTAGAATTGACGGACAAAATGGCCGCCGTTTGTACACGAATAGTGTGAAAATATGTTATATCAAGGTTGTGGACCCTATAGAGGTCACAATTTTGAATCGATTTTGATGAAACTTGACATGTATGTTTATAACCCAAAGATCCGATTTATCCGATTTAAAAAACCGTTTGATTATATCACCGTTCCATGGTTATGAAGGTTGAATTTGAATTTCGTCAAAATTGGACCAAAATTGACGGACAAAATGGCCGCCATTTGTACGCGAATAGTGTGAAAATATGTTATATCAAGGTTGTGAACAGTGTAGAGGTCACAATTTTGAACCGATTTGGATGAAACTTGAAATGCATGTTTAAAACCCAAAGATCTTGGCTCCTTTCGATATTTGCGCCAATCGGATCGTAACTTCCTGAATTATGGCCCCTGATTGTCCGAAAAATCGCCCTTTTTAGCTTGTGGTCCCTCTGGAGGTCAAAATTGTTATCCGATTTAAAAAACTGTTTGATTATATCACCGTTCCATGGTTATGAAGGTTGAGTTCGAATTTCGTCAAAATCGGACCAAAATTGACGGACAAAATGGCCGCCATTTGTAAGCGAATAGTGTGAAAATATGTTATATCAAGGTTGTGAACAGTGAGAGGTCACAATTTTGAACCGATTTGGATGAAACTTGAAATGCATGTTTAAAACCCAAAGATCTTGGTTCTTTTCGATATTTGCGCCAATCGGATCGTAACTTCCTGAATTATGGCCCCTGAATGTCCGAAAAATCGCCCTTTTTAGCTTGTGGTCCCTCTGGAGGTCAAAATTGTTATCCGATTTAAAAAAACGTTTGATTATATCACCGTTCCATGGTTATGAAGGTTGAGTTCAAATTTTGTGAAAATCGGACTAGAATTGACGGACAAAATGGCTGCCGTTTGTACACGAATAGTGTGAAAATATGTTATATCAAGGTTATGGACCCTATAGAGGTCGCAATTTTGAATCGATTTTGATGAAACTTGACATGTATGTTTATAACCCAAAGATCTTGGTTTCTTTCGATATTTGCGCCCATCGGATCGTAACTTCCTGAATTGTGGCCCCTGATTGTCCGAAAAATTGCCCTTTTTAGCTTGTGGTCCCTCTGGAGGTCAAAATTATTATCCGATTTAAAAAAACGTTTGACTATATCACCGTTACATGGTAATGAAGAGAGAGTTTGAATTACGTGAAAATCGGACTAGAATTGACGGACAAAATGGCCGCCGTTTGTACACGAATAGTGTGAAAATATGTTATATCAAGGTTGTGGACCCTATAGAGGTCACAATTTTGAATCGATTTTGATGAAACTTGACATGTATGTTTATAACCCAAAGATCCGATTTATCCGATTTAAAAAACCGTTTGATTATATCACCGTTCCATGGTTATGAAGGTTGAATTTGAATTTCGTCAAAATTGGACCAAAATTGACGGACAAAATGGCCGCCATTTGTACGCGAATAGTGTGAAAATATGTTATATCAAGGTTGTGAACAGTGTAGAGGTCACAATTTTGAACCGATTTGGATGAAACTTGAAATGCATGTTTAAAACCCAAAGATCTTGGCTCCTTTCGATATTTGCGCCAATCGGATCGTAACTTCCTGAATTATGGCCCCTGATTGTCCGAAAAATCGCCCTTTTTAGCTTGTGGTCCCTCTGGAGGTCAAAATTGTTATCCGATTTAAAAAACTGTTTGATTATATCACCGTTCCATGGTTATGAAGGTTGAGTTCGAATTTCGTCAAAATCGGACCAAAATTGACGGACAAAATGGCCGCCATTTGTAAGCGAATAGTGTGAAAATATGTTATATCAAGGTTGTGAACAGTGAGAGGTCACAATTTTGAACCGATTTGGATGAAACTTGAAATGCATGTTTAAAACCCAAAGATCTTGGTTCTTTTCGATATTTGCGCCAATCGGATCGTAACTTCCTGAATTATGGCCCCTGAATGTCCGAAAAATCGCCCTTTTTAGCTTGTGGTCCCTCTGGAGGTCAAAATTGTTATCCGATTTAAAAAAACGTTTGATTATATCACCGTTCCATGGTTATGAAGGTTGAGTTCAAATTTTGTGAAAATCGGACTAGAATTGACGGACAAAATGGCTGCCGTTTGTACACGAATAGTGTGAAAATATGTTATATCAAGGTTATGGACCCTATAGAGGTCGCAATTTTGAATCGATTTTGATGAAACTTGACATGTATGTTTATAACCCAAAGATCTTGGTTTCTTTCGATATTTGCGCCCATCGGATCGTAACTTCCTGAATTGTGGCCCCTGATTGTCCGAAAAATTGCCCTTTTTAGCTTGTGGTCCCTCTGGAGGTCAAAATTATTATCCGATTTAAAAAAACGTTTGACTATATCACCGTTACATGGTAATGAAGAGAGAGTTTGAATTACGTGAAAATCGGACTAGAATTGACGGACAAAATGGCCGCCGTTTGTACACGAATAGTGTGAAAATATGTTATATCAAGGTTGTGGACCCTATAGATAGAGTGGTTCAGGCTAAAAATGTTTTATAACAAACAGACACTATTTCGGGACAGTAAAGACATTATATGATAAGACTTACTATAAAAACTTCATTGATCAACAATGGAAGTCTGGCCACTTCTGAATTTTGAGGATATATAATCATTTGGACATATATTATAAATGGCTCAAAATCTTCCCGGCTTCCATAATCAAAGGAGTTATCTCTTAGTGAGAATAAGAGCTATGTCCCTTGGTTGTACTAAAAAAAATATGCTCCAAGCTACGCACGTCCCGGAAACGAAATAACTTGATCGCAGTCGGAAAATATCGTTTATTTCCATACTGCAAAGTAACCGAATACACTCTATGAGACGATTGGATTTGACATATGTACGCATGCGCGAACGCTTCGTTGTTTTAACAGTAAACCCGCGCCTTCAAATGTCTTTATATTAACCGTGTTTATAATGCTACAGTAGAAATTAAAATACATGTAAGCTGGAGATGAAAAGATCGGCATTTGACATGAATTATTTCAAGATTAGTCTCATACATATATTAAAATGAACAGTGCGTTTACTTATTTATACCCAGACACTGGCCTATTTATAACGGCATGTTATACAGAGGGAGCGAGGGAGAGAGAGGGGTCTATAAATCTAATAATGTAACATTTTAATGTTTATCTCAAAGATAACTAAATATTATTTTGTGCAGTACGATGTTTGTTATGAAAAATAAATTGCCGGGTAAAGTACGAGGAAAATATAATGACATGTAATACGGGGAGTGAGAGAGAGGGATAAACACCCCAATAACCTCAGATAAATAAATATTTTGTACTGCATGATGTTTGTTATGAAAAAAAACCCACATTGCTGGGTAAGTGGCGTATGCGCCGAGCCAGCGATTATTGCGTATGTACCGAATTTAGAGCCAAATTTTGTAGTTTCGTCTGTAGGCCTATAAAGGGTGGTATTTTTCGCCGACTTCAAGGTTTCCTAAACATGTGGACACCGACGCGCTCACATGATATTCTTTGAACTGTAGATTTTGATAGAGTGTAATTATATTTTTTTTTCCGCGAGAGCCAAACATGCGGTTATAACCACTGCTACGTTACCATTGGAAACGTTTAGATTTTCAAGTTTCATGACCAAATTATGGCATTCTGCTGTGTATCTTTGATTTTTGACATCATACTAAATTCCTTCGTTCATCTAAAAAGGTTTGGACTTGCAACCATTCTTTTTACCTCCCAATATTTTTTTATTTTCATTATTAGCCTTCATGCGAATCATTTCTTTTTTAGTCTTCGGAAGTTGATTTTTTTTTAAACTTGGTGATTGTGCTTTTATGACAATCGCCGCAAATACTTTTCTTTCTATCTAAATCAGTTAAGGTCGCATCGGCAGATGTCCGAGTTTCTCTGTTTATTAAATTAATTTCACTTGTGTCTGCCGATGGAGTAACGTAAACTATCACGGTAAAAATGGGGTGTCAAGAAAATCATCGTATGATTTCATATCTTTTAGTGGACTTAACCTTACTTTTACTCACCTTCCTAGTCTTTGTCGTCAGTCTGACCAGTCTATTTTGAATGTATTTGTCACCAAAAGTCACACAGTCGTCATGTAAAGCAGTCATGATAGACCGATGCTCCGAAGTTGTCGGGAATTTATTAACATTTGTCTAGCATAAAGCCTATTTGTGATTTTTGTCATAGGTAGTTTGTTACAGTACCCAAATCATAGGGGTACTTGTCCAATCCAATGCTGGATAGCAAATCATCCGTGGACGATATCTTGCAGGGCTCAGTCTCAAATCTAGAAAAAAATAAGTCCGTCGATCAAAGTCTATGGCTACAGGATGGTTAGATAATATACTATGATTATAAAAATAATTTACACCATGTTACCAAAAAGGGTCTGGAAAATAAAGACTACAAATAAAAAGTTTGTTTCGGTTATTTTCCGGTCTCAAATAGTTCTGCGTATTTAGAGCTAACAAATATTTATTTCCTAACCACAATAGTCGCCAGCGTAAACCAAGAATGTAGCCACTTAATAAAAGTAAATCTCGAAAGGTTGTAGTGAATTTATCTGGGCGCTTTCACCTACTTGAAAGTTAGAAATGAAACGAAGCTATTATAGCTAGCTCTGTATTTAAATCACCAAAATCGCCAAAATCAAAAATCAAATCAAGGAGTGAAATCGAAATTTTTGCTCACGTTCGCTATTAAATAAACACGTAAGTCGAAGCCCGTAATGGGTGTATTTTTTACTCCGCGTTATATACCAATACATGTTTGTAAAAATACCTCATGTGACGTATATTTGCTGCGACTTCCTAAACCACGTGCGCGGCGCTAACTTCTGCTCACTTCAGAAGATTTCTCGACGGAGCAATCACACAGATAAGCGGGTCAGTTTTTATAAGGACAAATACTGTGTCTCTGAACCACTCTACTATAGAGGTCACAATTTTGAATCGATTTTGATGAAACTTGACATGTATGTTTATAACCCAAAGATCTTGGTTCCTTTCGATATTTGCGCCCATCGGGTCATTACTTCCTGAATTATGTCCCCTGATTGTACGAAAAATCACCCTTTTTAGCTTGTTGTGCCTCTGGAGGTCACAATTATTATCTGATTTAAAAAAAAAAACGTTTGATTATAAAAACCAAACAAATTCTAATGATTTTCTGATAATTCCTTAATATGCGACAACTCTTGTTGACTGCCCGGACGATTTGGCTGCTGTGTGGGCGTATGTTTCGTTGCCTGGCAACCTATTTTTTTTTCTTGAACAAAGTCAACGTCTAGGATTCCAAAAACATACTTGTCGTGAATTTTTGTAGTTTAGACACTTTTCCGATTTTGACGAAATTCTGTATAGCTCAAGAGGTAGAATTTTGGGATGACGTGCGATGAACTTGAATTTTTTTTTTCTTGAATAAAGTCAAGGTCAAGGATTCGAAAAAAGTACCTGTCGTGAATTTTTTTAGTGCTTCGAATTTCAGTCACTTTTCCGATTTTGACGAAATTTTGCATAGCTCAATAGATAGAATTTTTGGATGACGTCCAATGAACTTGAACTTTTTTTTTCTTGAACAAAGTCAACTTTTAGGATTTCAAAAAAGTACATATTGTGAATTTTTGTAGTACTTCGAAATTCAGTCACTTTTCCGATTTTGCCGAAATTTTGTATAGCTGTAGAGGTAGAATTTTTGGATGATCTCAGATGAACTTGAAATTTTTTTTTCTTGAACAAAGTCAACGTCTATGATTCCAAAAAGTATATGTCCTGAATTTTTTTAGTGCTTCAATTTTCAGTCACTTTTCCGATTTTGACAAAATTTTGTATATCTCAAGAGGTATTTTTTTCTTGAATAAAGTCAAGGTCTAAGATTCCCAAAAAGTACTTGTTGTGAATTTTTGTAGTTCTTCGAATTTCAGTCACTTTTTTGATTTTGACGAAATTTTGTACAAAAAAGTACTTGTCGTGAATTATTCGAATTTCAGTCACTTTTTCGATTTTGACGAAATTTTGTATAGCTCAAGATGTTCTGAATAATCGGAAATCTTATTTGGTTTGTGTCTTATTTTTAGTTCAGTGCCGATGAGTCCCAATTTGTATTTCTAACCTCGCATTATTAGCACACGGTTTTCTGTGTGCGTCTAGCCTGTCAGTTCGCCATTGTTGTCAACAATCTTTTCAGTCCGTCTTTAATAGTCAAAATGTCATCTTATATTAATTAACTAGCTTTGTCATTGCAAGTGCGAGATAGATCCACTCTCCAGGTACTTTTCTATATCATTTGTATTGCGTGTTATTCAGTGTTTTTTTAATTATGTGTCAGTTTAAATGAGTGACCATGCGAGTGTTAGTCCCACGTGTGTTCAATATGCCAGGACACTATTGGAAATGAGTCTTAACATTTCAATATTATTTCAGACTATTGCAAATACAGAAATATCTTTTAGGGATTAATGCACATTTAATGGCTCTGAAATAACGACTTTTCTGTGTATTTACCAACCTTTATTGTCATTGTTATTTGTTTACATTTGTCGTGCATATTATAAAGGTGCATGCGTGTGTCAAATGTCTTGCAGCCACTTGTCAGTGGATTAGCGTTCTAGTCTAGTCCTTTAAAGGAACATTAATTGTCATATTTTGTCGTGGTCTAATCCTTTTAAGGGACATTGGATGCAACTGTCATATTTTGTGGTAGTCTAATAATTTAAAGGGACATTTATGTCATGAATTGTCACAATCAGTTCTAGTCCTTATTCATTTATTGTCCTTAACTTTTGTCTTTTCAGATTGGAAGATATATGAATGACATGAATTGAGTGCCATATAAATGAATGATATATACTGTAGATGAACAATCATATATGAATGATATGACATATGATGATACCATACGAATATACGTCTACATGTCTAAAGTCTAAATAAGTCGTCATTAATGGAAGATCATCGAGCCCTTGAACAACTACAACTCGAATAGTCACAACACAAGATGTAGAATTTTTGGATGACCTCCATTGAACTTATTTTTTCTTGAACAAAGTCAACTTTTTGGATTCCATAAAAGTACATGTCGTGAATTTTTGTAGTACTTCGAATTTCAGTCACTTTTCCAATTTTGACGAAATTTTATATAGCTCAAGAGGTAGAATTTTTGGATGACCTCCGATGAACTTGAAATTTATTTTTCTTGAACAAAGTCAACGTCTAGGATTCCAAAAAAGTACATTTCGTGAATTTTTTTACTGCTTCGAATATCAATCACTTTTCCGATTTTGACGAAATTTTGTATATCTCAAGAGGTAGAATTTTTGGATGACCTCCTATGATCTTGAACTTTTTTTTTCTTGAATAAAGTCAATGTCTTGGATTCCACCAAAAGTTCTTGTTGTGAATTATTGTACATCTTGAATTTCAGTCACTTTTTCGATTTTGGCGAAATTTCGTATATCTCAAGAGGTAGAATTTTTGGATGACATTTCTATGATCTTGAACTTTTTTTTCTTGAATAAAGTCAAGTTCTAGGATTCCAATAAAGTACTTGTCGTGAGTTCTTCGAATTTCAGTCACTTTTCCAATTTTGACGAAATTTTGTGTAGCTCAAGAGGTAGAATTTTTGGATGATCTCCACTGAACTTGAAATTTTTTTTTCTTGAATAAAGTCAAGGTCTAGGATTCCACCAAATGTTCTTGTCGTGAATTTTTGTAGTTCTTCGAATTTCAGTCAATTGTTCGATTTTGACGAAATTTTGTATAGCTCAAGAGATAGAATTTTTGGATGACCTCCTATGATCTTGAACTTTTTTTTTCTTGAATAAATTCAAGGTCTAGGATTCCAAAAAGTACTTGTCGTGAATTTTTGTAGTTCTTCGAATTTCACTGACTTTTTCGATTTTGACGAAATTTTGTATAGATCAAGAGGTTGAATTTTTAGATGATCGCCACTGGACTTGAAATTTTGTTTTCTTGAACAAAGTCATCCTCCAGGATTCCAAAAACCTACTTGTCATGAATTTTTGTAGTTCTTCGAAAATCAGTCACTTTTATGATTTTGACGAAATTTTGTATAGCTCAGGAGATAGAATTTTTGGATGACGTCCGATGAACTTGAAATTTTTTTTTCTTCAACAAAGTCAATTTTTAGGATTCCAAAAAAGTGCATGTCGTGAATTTTTTTAGTGCTTCGAATTTCAGTCACTTTTCCGATTTTGACGTAATTTTGTATAGCTCAAGAGATAGAATTTTTAGATGACGTCCGATGAACTTGAACTCTTTTTTTCTTGAACAAAGTCAACTTTTAGGATTCCAAAAAAGTACTTGTCGTGAACTTTTGTAGTTCTTCGAATTTCAGTCACATTTCCGCCGAAATTTTGTATAGCTCAAGAGGTAGAATTTTTAGATGACGTCCGATGAACTTGAACTCTTTTTTTCTTGAACAAAGTCAACTTTTAGGATTCCAAAAAAGTACTTGTTGTGAATTTTGTAGTTCATCGAATTTCAGTCACTTTTTCGATTTTGACGAAATTTTGTATAGCTCAAGAGGTAGAATTTTTGTATGATCTCCGATGAAGTTGAAATTTTTTTTTCTTTGACAATGTCAATGTCTAGGTTTCGAAAAAAGTACATTTCGTCAATTTTTTAGTGCTTCAAATTTCAGTCACTTTTCCGATTTTGACGAAATTTTGTACATCTCAAGAGGTAGAATTTTTGAATGACCTTTCTATGATCTTGAATTTTTTTTTTTTGAATAGTCAAGGTCTAGCATTCCAAAAAAGTACTTTTCGTGAATTCTTCGAATTTCAGTCACTTTTAGTGACTCAAGAGATAGAATTTTTGGATGACGTCCTATGAACTTGATCTTTTGTTTTCTTGAACAAAGTCAACTTTTAGGATTCAAAAAAAAAAAAGAGTACATGTAGTGAATTTTTGTAGTGATTCGACTTTCGGTCCCTTTTCCGATTTTGACGAAATTTTGTATAGCTCAAGAGGTAGAATTTTTGGATGACCTCCGATGAACTTGAAATTTTTTTTTCTTGAACAAAGTCAACGTCTATCTTTCCAAATAGTACATGGTTTGAATTTTTTTAGTGTTTCGAATTTCAGTCACTTTTCCAATTTTGACGAAATTTTGTATATCTCAAGAGGTAGAATTTTTGAATAACCTCCTGTGACCTTGAACTTTTTTTTTTCTTGAATAAAGTCAAGGTCTAGGATTACAAAAAAGTACTTGTCGTGAATTCTTCGAATTTCAGTCACTGTTCCGATTTTGACGAAATTTTATATAGCTCAAGAGGTAGAATGTTTGGATGATCTGCACTGAACATGAAATTTTATTTTCTTGAACAAAGTCAACTTATAGGATTCAAAAAAAAAGTACATGTCGTGAATTTTTGTAGTACTTCGAATTTCAGTCACTTTTCCGCCAAAATTTTGTATAGCTCAAGAGGTAGAATTTTTGGATGACATCCGATGAACTTGAAATTTTTTTTTCTTGAACAAAGTCAACGCCTAGGATTCCAAAAAAGTACATGTCGTGATTTTTTTTAGTGCTTCGATTTTCATTCACTTTTACGATATTGAAGAAATTTTGTATATCTCAAGAGGTAGAATTTTTGGATGACCTCCTATGATCTTGAACTTTTTTTTTCTTGAATAAAGTCAAGTTCTAGAATTTCAAAAAAGTACTTGTCGTGAATTTATGTAGTTCTTCGAATTTCAGTCAATTTCCGATTTTTCCGAAATTTTGTATCGCTCGAGAGGTAGAATTTTCAGTCACTTTTCTAATTTTGTCGATATTTTGTATAGCTCAAGAGGTAACATTTTTGGATGACCTCCGAGGAACTTGAAATTTTTTTTTCTTGAACAATGTCAACGTCTAGGATTCCAAAAAAGTACATGTCATGAATTTTTTTAGTGCTTCCAATTTCAGTCGCTTTTCCGATTTTGAGGTAAAATTTTTGGTTGACCTCCTATGATCTTGAATTTTTTTTTCTTGAATAAAGTCAAGGTCTAGGATTCCAAAAAAGTACTTGGCGTGAATTTTTGTAGTTCTTCGAATTTCAGTCACTTTTCCGATTTTGACGAAATTTTGTATAGCTCTAGAGATAGAATTTTTGGATGATCTCCACTGAACTTGAAATTTTTTTTCTTGAAAAAAGTCAATGTCCAGGATTCCAAAAGAGTACTTGTCGTGAATTTTTGTAGGACTTCGAATTTCAGTCACTTTTCCGATTCTGCCGAAATTTTGTATAGCTCAAGAGGTAGAATTTTTGGATGACCTCCGATGAACTTGAAATTTTTTTTTCTTGAACAAAGTCAATATCTAGGATTCCAAAAGCGTACTTTTTGTAGTACTTCGAATTTCAGTCACTTTTCCGCCAAAATTTTGTATAGCTCAAGAGGTAGAATTTTTGGATGACATCCGATGAACTTGAAATTTTTTTTTCTTGAACAAAGTCAACGTCTAGGATTACAAAAAAGTACATGTCGTGAATTTTTTTAGTGCTTCTAATTTTAATCACTTTTTTGATTTTGACAAAATTTTGTATATCTTAAGAGGTAGAATTTTTGGATGACCTCCTATGATCTTGAACTTTTTTTTTCTTGAATAAAGTCAAGGTCTGAGATGCCAAAAAAGTACTTGTAGTGAATTTTTGTACTTCTTCGAATTCCAGTCACCTTTTGGATTTTGACGAAATTTTGTACAGCTCAATAGGTAGAATTTTTGATGATCTCGACTGAACTTGAAATTTTTTTTTCTTCAACAAAGTCAACGTCGAGGATTCCAAAAACGTACTTGTCGTGAATTTTTGTAGTTCTTCGAATTTTAGTCACTTTTCCGATTTTGACGAAATTTTGTATAGCTCAAGAGGTAGAATTTTCGGATGACCTCCTATGATCTCCAACTTTTTTTTTTCTTGAATAAAGTCAAGGTCTAGGATACCAAAAAAGTACTTGTCGTGAGTTTTTGTAGTTCTTCGAATTCCAGTCACTTTTTTGATTTTGACGATATTTTATATTTTTGGATGATCTCCACTGAACTTGAAATTTTTTTTTCTTGAACAAAGTGAACGTCGAGGGTTCCAAAAACATACTTGTCGTGAATTTTTGTAGTTCTTCGAATTTTAGTCACTTTTCCAATTTTGACGAAATTTTGTATAGCTCAAGAGGAAGAATTGTTGGATGACCTCCGATGAACTTGAAATTTGTTTTTCATGAACAAAGTCAACGTCAACTATTCCAAAAAAGTACACGTCGTGAATTTCAGTCACTTTTCCGATTTTTCCAAAATTTTGTCTAACTTAAAGAAGTAGAATTTTTGGTTGACATCCTATGATCTTGAGCTTTTTTTTTCTTGAAGAAAGTCAAGGTCTAGGAATCCAAAAAAGTACTTGGCGTGAATTTTTGTATTTCTTCGAATTTCACTTTTCCGATTTTGACGAAATTTTATATAGCTCAAGAGATAGAATATTTAGATCAAGTCCGATGAACTTGAACTTTTTTTTTCTTGAACAAAGCCAACGTCTAGGATTCCAAAAATTAGTTGTCGTGAATTTTTGTAATTCTTTGAATTTCATTTTTTCGATTTTTTGACGAAAATCTTGTATAGCTCAAGACGTAGAATTTTTGGATTACCTCCTCTGATCTTGAAATTTTTTTTTCTTGAATAAAGTCAAGGTCTAGGATTCCAAAAAAGTACATGTCGTGAATTCTACGAATTTCAGTCACTTTTTCTATTTTGATGAAACTTTGTATAGCTCAAGAAGTAGAATTTTTGGATGACCTCTGATGAACTTGAATTTTTTTTTTCTTGAACAAAGTCAACGTCCAGGATTCCAAAAAAGTACATGTCGTGAAATTTTTTAAGGCTTCGTATTTCAGTCACTTTTCCGATTTTGACGAAATTCTTGAACAAAGTCAACGTCCAGGATTCCAAAAACGTACTTGTCGTGAATTTTTGTAGTTCTTGACAAATTTGTATAGCTCAAGAGGTAGAATTTTTGGATGACCTCTGATGAACTTGAATTTTTTTTTTCTTGAACAAAGTCAACGTCTAGGATTCCAAAAAAGTACATGTCGTGAATTTTTGTAGTACTTCAAATTTCAGTCACTTTTCCGATTTTGCCGAAATTTTGTATAGCTCAAGAGGTAGAATTTTTGAATGACCTCTGGTGAACTTGAATTTTTTTTTTCTTGAACAAAGTCAACGTCTAGGATTCCAAAAAAGTACATGTTTTGAATTTTTGTAGTACTTTGAATTTCAGTCACTTTTCCGATTTTGCCGAAATTTTGTATAGCTCAAGAGGTAGAATTTTTGGATGACCTCCGATGAACTTGAACTTTTTTTTTCTTGAACAAAGTCAACGTCCAGGATTCCAAAAACGAACTTGTCGAGAATTTTTGTACTTCTCCGAATTTCAGTCACTTTTCCGATTTTGACGAAATTTTGTATATCTCAAGAGGTAGAATTTTTGGATGACTTCCGATGAACTTTTTTTATCTTGAACAAAGTCAACGCCTAGGATTCCAAAAAAGTACATGTCGTGAATTTTTGTAGTACTTTGAATTTCAGTCACTTTTCTGATTTTGCCCAAATTTTGTATAGCTGAAGAGGTAGAATTTTTGAATGACCTCCGATGAACTTGCAATTTTTTTTTTTTGAACAAAGTCAACATCTAGGGTTCCAAAAAAGTAAATGTCGTGAATTTTTTTAGTGCTTCGAATTTTAGTCACTTTTCCGATTTTGACGAAATTTTGTATATTTCAAAAGGTAGGATTTTTGGATGATCTCCACTGAACTTGAATTTTTTTTTCTTGAGTAAAGTCAAGGTCTAGGATTCCAAAAAATTACTTGGCGTGAATTTTTGTATTTTTTCGAATTTTAGTCACTTTTTCGATTTTGACAAACTTTTGTATAGCTCAAGAGGTTGAATTTTTGGATGACCTTTCTATGATCTTGAACTTTTTTTTCTTGAATAAAGTCAACCTGTAGAATTCAAAAAAAGTACTTTTCGTGAATTCTTCGTATTTCAGTCAATTTTGACGAAATTTTGTGTATAGCTCAAGAGGTAGAATTTTGTCATGATCTCCGATGAACTTGAAAATTTTTTTCTTGAACGAAGTCAATGTCTAGGACTCCAAAAAAGTGCATGTCGTGAATTTTTGTAGTACTTCGAATTTCAGTCACTTTTCCGATTTTGACGAAATTTTGTATATCTCAAAAGGTAGAATTTTTTGATGACCAATGAAATTGAAATTTTGTTTTCTTGAACAAATTCACTGTCTAGGATTCCGAAAAAGTACATGTTGTGAATTCTTCGAATTTCAGTCACTTTTTAGATTTTGACGAAACTTTGTATAGCTCAAGAGATAGAATTTTTGGATGATCTCCACTGAACTTGAAATTTTTTTAGTGCATCGAATTTCAGTCACTTTTCCGAATTTGACGAAATTTTGTGAATTTTGTTGTGAATTCTTCAAATTTCAGTCACCTTTTCGATTTTGGCGAAATTTAGTATAGCTCAAGAGGTAGAATTTTTGAATGATCTCCACTGAACTTGACATTTTTTTTTCTTGAACAAAGTCAACGTCCAGGATTCCAAAACCGTACTTGTCGTGAATTTTTGTACTTCTTCGAATTTCGTTCACTTTTTACGAAATTTTGTATAGCTCAAGAGATAGAATTTTTGGATGACGTCCAATGAACTTGAATTTTTTTTTTTCTTGAACAAAGTCAACTTTTAGGATTCCAAAAAAAAAAGTACATGTCGTGAATTTTTGTAGTACTTCGAATTTCAGTGACTTTCCCGATTTTGACGAAATTTTGTATAGCTCAAGAGATAGAATTTTTGGATGAATCCGATGAACTTGAAATTTTTTTTTCTTGAACAAAGTCAACTTTTAGGATTCCAAAAAAGTACAGGTCGTGAATTTTTTTATTGTTTCGATTTTCAGTCACTTTTCCGATTTTGACGAAATTTTGTATATCTCAAGAGGTAGAATTTTTGGATGACCTACTATGATCTTGAACTTTTTTTTCTTGAATAAAGTCAAGTTCTAGGATACCAAAAAAGTACTTGTCGTGAATTTTTATAGTTCTTCGAATTTCAGTCACTTTTTCGATTTTGACGTAATTTTGTATAGCTCAAGAGGTAGAATTTTTGGATGATCTCCTATGATCTTGAACTTTTTATACGCCCACATTGAAATGTGGTCGTATATTGTCGTCGCCCCCGTCCGTCCGTCGGTCCGTCCGTCCGTCGGTCCGGCGTCCACAATTGCTTGTGGACGCTCTAGAGGCTAAAGTTAATATCCGATTGAGTTTAAATTTATACACAGTGTTTAAGGTCATGAGACGAAGAAGCCTATTGTTTTTCAGCGATTTCCGATAATTAGTGCCAGAGTTATGGCCCTTGATCACTTCAAAAAATCTTGTGGACATTATAGAGGCCAAAGTTAATATCCGATTGGCTTTAAATTCATACACAGTGTTTAAGGTCATGAGACGAAGAAGCCTATTGATTTTCAGCGATTTCCGATAATTAGTGCCAGAGTTATGGCCCTTGATCACTTCAAAAAATCTTGTGGACGCTTTAAAGGCCAAACTTATCATCTGATTGACTTCAGATTGATACACAGAGTTTAAGGTGTTGAAACGAACAAGTATATTGATTTTCAATGAATTTTGATAACTGAACAGCTAAATCCATGATTTTAAATGTTTCATGTACATATACTAATTCAATTGTTAGCGTGGGGTAAAACTTTATAAAAAGCAATCAAATTCTAATGATTTTCTGATAATTACATAATGAGTTGTTACTCTTAATCAGTTTTTAGAGTATTACAAATGTTTCATTACCGAAAAAAGTAAAAATATGCGACAACCCTTGTTGACTGCCCGGACGATTTAGCTGCTGTGGGCGTATGTTTCATTGCCTGGCAACCTATCTTTTAATACTACAGATCATGGGACTTGTTAACCATTATAAATAGCGAAATGTGTATATTTTACATAAGGGCATCACTGCAGTTCCATGTAATATACAGTCAATTTTTGATTTATTAAAGTGTGACTTTTTTGTTGGAAATATCAGCTTGAACCAACGCCGCTGATCATTCATTCTTGGATTTGGCATCCCTTGCAAACAACAATTTTATGAAAATTGGATCAGTTCTGATGAATTTAAGATTTAGCAGCCAATAAAAACGATGAGGATTAGCGGATTTTCATGGCCTATTTTATTTGGTTATCGTTTTCATAGCCTATTTTATTTGGTTATTGTTTTTAGTTTCAGATGTTTGGTATTTAAACTATGCAAAAATTTTGTGAAACTTTCAAAATGCTCTAATCAGAATTGCTAAATTCATTTTTTTTTCTCTGCTTGAAATTTGTTAGCAAGTCATATGTAATTGCATACAGTTTACGATCAGGAGTGGAATAAATCGGCCTTATTCTCAAGTTACTTGTATTGGACTATACAATGAAACTTGACAACAATATGAATACAGCAAAAACATTAGAAACATTTTTTTCAAATCTAATTTGTATGTAATTAAAACATAATGTGGGTAGGGTTAAAATATTCAGAATTTACTTTGTCTTATACCATACATATTTATCTATCGGGTTTTGTTGATTTGTATATTTTCCATTTTGTGTATATGTATATCTATTTTGTCAAATTGTTGAATGTAAATAAAATTGTGGTTAAACAAGACATGTATTTTATTGTTTGTGGTAAAGGGATCTCTAGGATTACAGTCTTCCTCATCAATAGTATGTTAATTTGATACATCACGATTCAAGGACCTTAATTTGATACATCACGATTCAAGGACCTTAATTTGATACATCACGATTCAACAACCTTAATTTGATACATCACGATTCAACAACCTTAATTTTTAATTTGTGATGAAATGAAGGGAGTTAAATCATGCTTTTCTGCTGTAAGTTGAGAGAAGTTTTGCCCTGACAGCGGTGCCACAGTGTGCTTTTATTTCAAAGGGTTCTTTAGCATGTTCCGCTAAGACTAAGCAGATATAAGCAATTTGATTTGTTGATGCCTTGGAATATAATCACTTGATTCTAACCCAGTCAGTGAACTTGGTATATAGTTAAGTTCAAGTATGATCATTTCCTGCTTAGTTTGATTATTCGATGATTAATTAATATATGGCCATCTGCATGAAAATTGGTTTGTTAACTCTTGCTCAATTAATAGCAGAATAATGCAGTAAAACTAATTGTGTGGCAAACGAGGCTATCAAGTCGAATGAAATGTAAACAATACTGTTTGGAAACGAACATACTTTCACCGTTTTTAATACCTTAAATCACTGTCCAAAGTTTTAGGGAAGACCATTCTTGCTATAAAAGTTCAAATATAGATGTTGAAACAAGAATATATTGAAAATTGCAGTCAAATTACTTTATCCTGAACAAAGTTGTTACCACTATAATTTTTTACTAGAAATGGTATCGACACCCTTTTCCACTATGGCCGATTGTTGATTGACAGGCGTTAACTCCACCTACATAGTCTCGATCATCAAGTAATGTTTAAACGGTATCTAGTGAAGCTTGTGTATAGCCTCGGTCATCACTGTCTTTTATGAATAATTCCCGGAAGTATGATGACGTCAACGTCACGGGGAAACCCCACCCACGACGCCATAGTGATTAAATCAGTCGACGAAATCCTGTTTAATCCGAGCCCAATCCAAGCCATCCGTGGGTCTACAGAGTTCATTTTGGGCTTGTTGTTTAAATAAAGATCTAATTTATAATTTCTATGACATCTGAGGCTCAAATGAAGACCGACAAAAGTCAGTTTTTGCTCTTCCATAATGTATGTTTAAGTGATGGCTTTCATTGAACGGAAAGAATAGACACACTCCCGCATAAGTCAAGAAACAAGACGCTATTCCAGCAATGGCCAGAGAGGGATTTCTCGGGCCATTGCTTCAGGAATATGGTCCCACACGGAAAATTTGGTTAAGTTGTCCCCACTCGTTGGTGGTGGAGTGAATTGGTATATTTTTGTGTGCCGAGTTCTGCGTGAAACATCACTGCTGATTGGTTAATCAAATATCTGACGTCATATGGTCAAAAGTCGCTCGTATTGCGACCTATTGCTACAACAGGTCAAACCTTCATGTGGTGTTGCCCATCGAAAGTATAAAAAACGAAACAAAATATAGATCTATTTTAATCAGATTGAAACAGTACGTACATTCATGTGTGTTTATTCAAAAACAGGGTAATGCACAGAGTTGTTCTATATTTTTATGTTTTCTTTTTTTCTAGTGACAGTCAATTTCTGTTTTGAATTTTCAGATTTTCTCTCACAGTCTTATGTAATAATTTTATTAATGAGCAGAAATTCGCCCGTGAATGACTCGTCACTTCAGTCAGCTATATAGAAGGCTAAGTCGTGTTTTCCCTTTGCTTTCGTCACCTCTGTTTGTTATAACCTTGATTACGCGTCTATGGTGGCTATGATAGTTGTGTTAAAATTATAACGTGTTGAACCAGTTCTATCACATAATCAACCTGTTTCACAGAGAATTACTAACGAATTATCCCTGTAACGGATGGCTGTCTAAAACACGTGCGTTGACTTGCACGCTTCGTAGTCATTGGCTCAACAGCTCGTGCAATGTTTACTTAACACCTAACTGCTTCGGGCAAAATGATGCATTTTACTCATTTTAATACCCATTTACACTAAATAGGAAATATTTTTAACTACAAATACTTCAAACGTCTTTATTTATTTTTCTTTTACCTCAAAAAAATGTTTGAGAATTTAATTTGTCGGAGTAAAAAAGTTAATATGCCGTACTCATTAAGCCTCGTCGATGTCATGCTTATCAGTGATTGTAGCGGCCAAGCGAATATTCACTGCGAGATCAGTTTGTCACATAATGTGATAATTGTCCTCTAACTTACGATCAAAATTTGGAAAACCCCTGACAGTTCATTCAAGGTGCATTTTGTAAGATTTAGATAAAGAACTGGCTGTTCCATACTCCTCGTAGTGTTCCGTTTGATTAGAGGTAATCCCACTACTCACTGCTGTAATGAGTGGATATTCTTGTTTTAAATTTTGATTGGTCAGTAGTCCGACTTTACAATTAAAACGAGTGCCAATATTGGAACAAATATGTTTACATAACGTTACGTCATGGCTCACGATTTTATTATGCCCAATTAACCCGTGCATAGCAGAATACTGCAGTAAAACTAATTGCGTGACAAATGAGGCTATCAAGTCGAATGAAATGTGAACAATACTGTTTGGAAACGAACATACTTTCACCGTTTTTAATACGTTAAATCACTGTCCAAAGTTTTAGGGGAGACCCAGATTAAACGTAGGATTGTCATGTTGATTGCACGGGAAAAATAGACACACTCCCTCAAAAGTTCAAGTATCTGAAGTCAATCCAGCAATGGGCAGAGAGGGATTACTCGGGCCATTGCTTCAGGAATATGTGGCTGCTCCTGCTATAATAGTTCAAAAATAGCTAATGACTCTTGACTCACTTGACTAGGCTGTGAATCACTTTGACAAAATCACCACTATTTAATAATTCAAAAGTGCCCATGCATCTTTTGATGAACTGGGCCCTGTTTCACGAAATTTTAACTAAAAATAAAATCCAAATTTTAGTAGATACTTCAATTTTGTTTGATACTAAGCGACGTTTCGAGGATGCTCTCGTCTTTATCAAGCAATGATACAAATTTGTGAATAGTGTAGGCAAATATATACAGAATTACAGAATATGCAACAAAGATAAAATCAAATACAATTAAAGTTTAACACCTTTGATTGGGGGGCCTTTTAATCCCCGTGTGAGTTTTCTGTTGTGTAGGATTAGTCCTTAATGGCCCCCCAATCAAAGGTGTTAAACTTTAATTGTATTTGATTTTATCTTTGTTGCATATTCTGTATATATTTGCCTACACTATTCACAAATTTGTATCATTGCTTGATAAAGACGAGAGCATCCTCGTCGAAACGTCGCTTAGTATCAAACTCAGTAATTGTGTATCCATAAAATTGTACCGTGTGTTACTTCAATTTTGATTGGCTAAGAACTAAACTAAAATTAATCTAATATTGTCCAATCAAATTACTAAAATTTGATTTTATCTTAGTTAAAATTTCGTGAAACAGGCCCCTGGTCACGATCTCGACCTTTTTACCAAACACTCATCTAGGCGAGTATTTCCTCACATTTACCTCACCCAAATGTGTCACTGTCAGTGTTACACATCTTTGACAGCAGTATTATAGTAAGAAATGTTATTTCTTCAAGTGTCTGTGTAAATGATGTACAGTAATATGGTAAAACCTATTTCACAATAATCGTTAGGCCTATATAGATCAATTGTTAGGCCTATATAGATCAATCGTTAGGCCTATATAGATCAATCGGACTAAAATACAAATTATTATATTGGGGGGTTGGGATGGCCTAGTGGTCTAGAGTGCCGCGCTTCGACCTCAAGCTGACCGGTCACCGGTCCGGGCTCCCATGTCGGAGCGGTCTCTTTTCCTCACCTCGGAGCCAGGATGTGAGTGGGTGGGGGGGGGGGACAAAAAATGAAAAAAATAATTTTGTCCAATTCATCTAAAAATAAAACGTTTGTTTATATGGGGTATTGGACCGGCCATGGAGCGATTATTATCATGTTGTACGGGGCCGGTGGCTTTAACGGGCCACAACGCCATCACTGGAGTCTGGAATGGGCTGGTATAATAAACTTTCTGTGCCGGGTGTGGGCCAGAATTCGGAATCCTGCAATGGGGATTCTGAATTTCATCCGAAAATTTCATCGGATTCACCTGACACTGTCGCCCGCAAATTTACTAATTATTAAGTCGCCTGCACGTTGTTTGTGGGGATACGCCAGAATCCAAAATTCAACAAGCCAACAGTGAGGCTGATGTCCCCCGCCGAAATCCCAAAATAAATAGAAGACACATATTAATTAATCGCACATTTATTTTTTTCAATGTATCGAGCAATCAAACTGTACACGAAGTGTCATCCAAAAGTGTTTTATAAAGAAAAATGCTAAAACCAACGAGAAAAATGAAAATGTACCCTAGTTAGGGGGACCCTAAAGGCAGACAAAAGGGCCCCTCTGGCCAAGGGAAAGGGCCCTCGTGTCCAAGTCAATCGTTTCTATACACTGGTTACTGTCGAATCGATTACTAAATGAGAATGCAGTCATTGTATTGGCATAAAAATCATCAATCAAGATGAACCTAAGTTATCTTGTCCCAAAGTATCAACCAATCAAATTGCTTATCTCTGCTTACCCTAAGTGGAAAATGCTCATCTTTGAACTCCATCAAGGCATTGACCTAATAAACACATACACCAAGTTTGAACATTTTTACTCAATTAGAAGAAGAGTTATTGTGTTCCAAAGTCTCGACCAATCAAATTGCGTATCGCTCTGCTTACCCTAAGCGGAAAATGCTCATCTCCGAACTCCATCAAGGCATTGACCTAATAAGCATATACACCAAGTTTGAACATTTTAACTCGATTAGAAGGAGAGTTATTGTGTTCCAAAGTCTCGACCAATCAAATTGCTCTGCTTACCCTGAGCGGAAAATGCTCATTATCGAACTTAGTCAAGGTATTACTGTAATGAAACTATACACTAAGTTTAATCACTCTCACTTAATTAGAACTAAAGTTATTGTGTCCCAAAGCATCAACCAATCAAATTGCTTATCTCTGCTTACCCTAAGCGGAAAATGCTCATCTTTGAACTCCATCAAGGCATTGACCTAATAAACACATACACCAAGTTTGAACATTCTAGCTCAATTAGGAAGAGAGTTCTTGTGTCCCAAAAAGTGTGACGGACAGACGGACAGACGGACAGACAGACAGACAGACAGACGGACGGACGAACCCATTTTAATAGTCCCCCAACTTTCTTCGAAAGGCGGGGGACAAAAAGCAGCTTTTATGAATTTCACTTTCGTCACTCTGTACCAATTAGCCTCTATCATCCATACAAATATTCTACAAATATTAGTCTGGATGGGTCCTCAAAATTTGACGGAAAATAGGTCATTGTCTGGATTATCCAGTCTTTTAAGTTACCACGTACTGAATCTATCAAAACAGCTCGCTTGTCAACGATGACACTCTTTAAAATTTTGTTTGTAAAGGTTTCAATTGAAATGGTAATTTTCTCTTGTCATGAATCAGACGTATGGCTTCTCACAATCTTCTTAATTCTTCATCGGATCCATGCTTATTCCTCGTCTCTATTTTGTTTCTAATAATAGATGTGCTAAGTGAATTTTGCGATATATTTCAACCACGCTTTATAGAATCTAGCAAAATCGGCCCGGCTTCATAAGATCTAGCTGGCCAAAAGGTTCCATTGCCCATGCGTAACCAAATGTTTGGTTTTTTATGTGGTAGATTATCCAGTAATTTTCGTCAAAAATTGAGAACCGACCCAGACCCTCCGTGCGTTGAAGACGCAGGGGGTTCTGGGTGACAGAGACTATGTACCAATGTGTCTTCTGACCTTCCATCATTCACAGGAGGAATCAACTAGCGCGCCTGGCAACAAAAATGGGACATTTTTCAATGAAAATATTCCTACTCATTCAATATTCCTAACTGGTTAATCAAATGGTCAAAATTTTCTCAACTAGTCCCATTTTTTAACCAGTTAAATTCTCTTGACTCTTGACGATACAATGAAAATACGTTAATTAATAATATGACGATATGATAATTTCACGGGTTAATGGTTGTAAATTACTTGCAGGTCGAGGTTTTGGCCTAAATTAATCGATTTATGAAATATTATTTCACAGAGATTATAATCAGATATACCACCAAATCGCATATTTGAGGTTCATTTTTCAAAAATTTCCAGGGGGAGAGCCCCCCCCCTCCCCGTCCTGGCTCCGGGGTGAGGAAAAGGGACCGCTCCGACATGGGAGCCCGGACCGGTTCCTGGTCCCAATCCGCCCCTGGACGCATAACAAAATACTCAACAAAATACTTTTCAAGAAAAACAGCTGTAGATTGCTGGACTTTTATTTGTCATCTAAAGTATGAGACGTTCAGGAGATGATTCCAAGCTTTGATGATCTTGAGTTGGCCCTATTCACTTTTCTCCCCGAATATTTTGAGATTTCTGAATTTTTTATTTTTTTTGTAATACCATTGCATAAGAGCCGAATGATTTTCACTGATCAATAAAAGGTGGTCAATAGATTTTATTTATTCTTTAGGAGCTGTATGATATATTTAACAAAATAAAATCAAGATTCACATTTATAATACCTTGTTTAGTAATCAGTCAAATACCCGTCAGATGTATTATTGCACAGTCCCGGCTTACATCGTATTTGTTTCCCGGTGATCTGAATTGTAGTTCTGGATTATGGAATGTCAAACTAGCATAAAATCAATTCATTACTCCTAGTTCCTGTGGCAATTGAATGATTGTATGTGTGTTTGTCGTTCCATACAGCAACACAAGCCAAGTCAACTGGTTGTGGTGAATAGTTTTCAGATTTAAACAAATACAGAAACCACCAACTGTCCTACACTTTCAAATTGGACGGCCGAGTGGAAGCATCTCTTCACTGTGGCCAAATAGGACAAGTCATTCGTCTCAAACAGGTTAGTAACTTTAACTTTAGTAACTTAACTTTTAAACTTATCTATATTACAATTTACAGGCATTTCTCAATGACCACGTGGCAGTTGTTCCTTGGGGAATCAGCGCTGTTTTTTTTATATAAACGTTCTGTACCATATTATTATATTTTTATCAAACTGCACAATATCGGAATTATGTCGTCGCCCCTGTCCGTCCGGACGTCCACAATTTGTTTGTGGACTCTCTACAGGTCACAATTCTTATACGATTTTGACGAAACTTGAAATATAGGTTTATCCCCATAAGATCTCGGTTCCTTTTGATATTGGCATGTATCGGATCGGAACTTCATGGATTATGGCCCCTGATTGTACGAAATATCATGTTTTTAGCTTGTGGTCCCTCTGGAGGAAAAAATTATTATCCGATTTAAAAAAACGTTTGATTATATCACCGTTACATGGTAATGAAGGCTGAGATCAAATTTCGTGAAAATCGGACCAAAATGGACAAACAAAAAAGGCCGCGGTTTGTATGCAAATAGTGTGAAAATATGGTATAACAAGGTTGTAGACCCTATAGAGGTCACAATTTTGAACCGATTGTGATGAAACTTGACATGTATGTTTATAACCCAAAGATCTTGGTTCCTTTCGATATTTGCACCCATCGGATCGTAACTTCCTGAATTATGGTCCCTGATTGTCCGAAAAATTGCCCTTTTTAGCTTGTGGTCCCTCTGGAGCTCAAAATTATTATCCGATTTAAAAAAACGTTTGATTATATCACCGTTACATGGTAATGAAGGTTGAGGTAGAATTTCGTGAAAATCGGACCAAAATTGCCATACAAAATGGCCGCCGTTTGTACGCGATTACTGTTAAAAAATGGTATATCAAGGTTGTGGACCCTGTAAAGGTCACCATTTTAATTCAATTTTGATGAAGAAGGTTGAGTTCTAATTTCGTGAAAATTGTACCAAAATTGCCGGACGAAATGGTCGCCGTTTGTACGCGAATAGTGTAAAAGTATGGTATATCATGGTTGTGGACTCTCTACAGGTCACAATTCTTATCCGATTTTGACGAAAAGTCACATTTCTAGGTTGTGTACTGTCACACCATAATCATTGTCGGCTTCGAATTTCATGAATATCAGACTGGAACTGACCAACAAAATGGCTGCTCCCAATACAGTATGAAATACAGGACTTAATGATGTAGGAAAAATCACTTTCGGTATTGCTTGTTCTTTATCCATCTCCCGAAAATGTGGGCGTATCCTGCCTGGCAGTGCCAGCCTATCTTTTAGCTTGTGGTCCCTCTGGAGGTCACAATTATTATCCGATTTAAAAAAACGTTTGATTATATCACCGTTACACCCTAAGGAAGGTTGAGTTCGAATTTCTGGAAAATCGGACCAAAATTGCCATACGAAATGGCCGCCGTTTGTACGCGAATACTGTTAAAAAAGGTATATCAAGGTTGTGGACCATGTAGAGGTCACAATTTTAATTTGATTTTGATGAAACTTGAAATTCATGGTTATAACCCAACGATCTTGGTTCCTTTCGATATTTGCGCATATCGGATCGTAACTTCCTGAATTATGGCCCCTGATTATACGCAAAATCGCCTTTTTTTTAGCTTGTGGCACCTCTGGAGGTCACAATTATTATCCGATTGAAAAAAACAGTTGATTATATTACCGTTACACCGTAAGGAAGGTTGAGTTTGAATTTCCAGAAAATCGGACCAAAATTGCCATACAAAATGGCCGCCGTTTGTACACGAATACTGTTAAAAAATTGTATATTATTATCATGGTTGTGGACCCTTGGAGGTCACAATTTTAATTCGATTTTGATGAAACTTGAAATGCATGGTTATAACCCAAAGATCTTGGTTCCTTTCGTTATTTGCGCATATCGGATCGTAACTTCCTGAATTATGGCCCCAGATTGTCCGAAAAATCGCCTATGGTCCCTCTGGAGGTCACAATTATTATCCGATTTAAAAAAACGTTTGACTCTATCACCGTTACACCCTACGGAAGGTTGAGCTCGAATTTCGAGAAAATCGGACCATAATTGCCAGAAAAAATGGCCACCGTTTGTACGCAAACAGTGTAAAAATATGGTATATCAAAGTTGTGGAACCTGTAGAGGTCACAATTTTAATTCGATTTTGATGAAACCTGAAATGCCAATCTCGTTCCCAGAGGCAGCCGCTGAGCCGAAGGCCTCTGGCACATTAGACCGTCCATTTTTTCCAATTTTTTTCAAACCTAAGCCCCGCCCATTCTGACCTCTGATTGGTCAATCTTTTTGGGTCGATTTCTCGAAAACTAGAGGTGGGATCGTCGTTTCGTTTGTTGTAAAATAATCCTTGAGTCAAAGTCAACTCGCTAACATAAAAAAATGGATCCTAAACGAACTAATTCAAGTTTTTGTAAAGAAATATTTTTCTACGCGTGGGTATATTTTTAAGTGATTCGGTCATCCAGGCACGTAAAATCAGGGGCGTACGACGCAAATAAATGAGAACTTTCGCGCGTAGGAATTACATATCATTTTCCGGGAAAATGGCTACCCCGATTCACCAGAGAAATTTCTTCAAAAATTTTTCTGGTTTCGAGATTGCTGAAATGCTTGTTTATAACCTAAAGATCTTTATTCTTTTCGATATTTGCGCATATCAAATTGTAACTTAATGAATTATGGCCTTTGATTGTAGGAAAAATCACTTTCGGTATTGCTTGTTCTGTCTATCTCTCAAACAATTATTATCTGATCTAAAAAAAAAAACTCTGATTATATTACTGTTGCACCGTAAGGAAGGTTGAGTTCGAATTTCGTGAAAATCGTACCAAAATTGCCGGATGAAATGGTCGCCGTTTGTACGCGAATAGTGTAAAAATATGGTATATCATGGTTGTGGACTCTCTACAGGTCACAATTCTTATCCGATTTTGACGAAAAGTAACATTTTTAGGTTGTGTACCGTCACACCATAATCATTGTCGGCTTCGAATTTCATGAATATCAGACTGGAACTGACCAACAAAATGGCTGCTCACAATACAGTATGAAACACAGGACTTAATGATGTAGGAAAAATCACTTTCGGTATTGCTTGTTCTCTATCCATCTCTCAAAAATGTGGGCGTATCCTGCCTGTCAGTGCCAGCCTATCTTTTTATACGCCCACATTTTCATGTGGACGTATATTGTCTCCGTCCGTCCGTCCACAATTGTTTGTGAACAGTCTACAGGTCACAATTTTTATCCGATTTCAATGAAACTTAAAATATAGGTTTATCACCCTAAGATCTCGGTTCCTTACGATATTGGCATGTATCGGACTGTAACTTCATGGGTTATGGCCCCTGATTGTACGAAATATCACGTTTTTTAGCTTGTGAACAGTGTAGAGGTCACAATTTTGAACCGATTTGGATGAAACTTGAAATGCATGTTTATAACCCAAAGATCTTGGTTCCTTTCGATATTTGCGCCAATCGGATCATAACTTCCTGAATTATGGCCCCTGATTGTCCGAGAAATCGCCCCTTTTAGCTTGTGGTCCCTCTGGAGGTCAAAATTGTTATCCGATTTAAAAAAACGTTTGATTATTAGTCTCTTATCATCCATACAAATATTCTACGAATATTAGTCTGAATGGGTCCTCAAAATTTGACGGAAAATAGGTCATTGTCTGGATTATCCAGTCTTTTAAGTTACCACGTACAGAATCTATCAAAACAGCTTGCTTGTCAACGATGACACTCTTTAAAATTTTGTTTGTAAAGGTTTCAATTGAAATGGTAATTTTCTCTCGTCATGAATCAGACGTATGGCTTCTCACATTCTTCTTAATTCTTCATCGTCTCTATTTTGTTTCTAATAATAGATGTGCCAAGTGAATTGTGGGATATATTTCAACCACGCTTTATAGAATCTAGCAAAATCGGCCCGGCTTCATAAGATCTAGCACTTACCGAGACTTTTAGCCAAAAGGTTCCATTGCCCATGCGTAACCAAATGTTTGTTTTTTTATGTGGTAGATTATCCAGTAATTTTCGTCAAAAATTGAGAACCGACCCAGACCCTCCGTGCGTTGAAGACTAGGGGGTTCTGGGTGACCGAGACTATTTGATTATATCACCGTTCCATGGTTATGAAGATTGAGTTCGAATTTCGTGAAAATCAGACCAAAATTGATGGACAAAATGGCCGCCGTTTGTATGCGAATAGTGTGAAAATATGTTATATCAAGGTTGTGGACCTTATAGAGGTCACAATTTTGAACTGATTTTGATGAAACTTGACATGTATGTTTATAACCCAAAGATCTTGGTTCCTTTCGATATTTGCGTCCATCGGATTGTAACTTCCTGAATTATGGCCCCTGATTGTCCGAAAAATCGCACCTCTTTAGCTTGTGGTCCCTCTGGATGTCAAAATTGTTATCCGATTTAAAAAAAACGTTTGATTATATCACCGTTCCATGGTTATGAAGGTTGAGTTCGAATTTATAACCCAAAGATCTTGGTTCCTTTCGATATTTGCGCCCATCGGATCATAACTTCCTGAATTATGTCCCTGGATTGTCCGAAAAATCGCTTTTGTTAGCTTTTGGTCCCTCTGGAGGTCAAAATTATTATCCGATTGAAAAAAAAAACGTTTGATTATATCACCGTTACATGGTAATGAAGAGAGAGTTAGAATTTTGTGAAAATCGGACTAGAATTGACAACAAAATGGCCTCCGTTTGTACACGAATAGTGTGAAAATATGTTATATCAAGGTTGTGGACCCTATAGAGGTCACAATTTTGATGAAACTTGACATGTATGTTTATAACCCAAAGATCTTAGTTCCTTTCGATATTTGCACCCATCGGATCATAACTTCCTTTGATTGTCCGAAAAATCGCTTTTGTTAGCTTGTGGTCCCTCTGGAGGTCAAAATTATTATCCGATTTAAAAAACCGTTTGATTATATCACGGTTCCATGGTAATGAAGAGAGAATTTGAATTGAGTGAAAATCGGACCAGAGTTGACGAATTAAAATGGCCGCCGTCTGTACGCGAATTGTGTGAAAATGTTATATCAAGGTTGTGGACCTTATAGAGGTCACAATTTTGAACTGATTTTGATAAAACTTGAAATACATGTTTATAACCTAATGATCTTGGTTCCATTGCATATCTGCCCATATCGCATCGTAACTTCCTGAAGTATGGCCCCTGATTGTCACCCTTTTTAGCTTGTGGTCCCTCTGGAGGTCACAATTATTATCTGATTTAAAAAAACGTTTGATTATATCACAGTTACACCGTAGTTATGGGTGAGTTTGAATTATGATTTTCTGATGATTACTTAAAATGCAACAACTCTTGTTGACTGCCCGGACGATTTGGCTGCTGTGTGGGCGTATGTTTCGTTGCCTGGCAACCTATTTTTTTTTTTCAGATTACCCGACTAAAGGAGATATGACGTTTATGGCATCATAGAGAGGTCCACACACGATATCATTTATCTTATACTGGGCCTGTCTTTATATTTTGGTTTGTTGATGTTGTATAAGCTTGGCTTATGCACCAGTTTCTTTTTGTAATACCATGAGGAGTGAGGACTTCCATGGTGAATTGTTAGGTCTTATTTGGTTGAAAGTTGTAGACATGGGGAGTAATTAAATTGGAATATATTAATATATGGCACTGACTAATCTCACATCTCGTTTAGGCTACTAATATTTTTTTTTATTTTTTTTATTTTTTTTTTTGCATGTTTTTCTCTTTTCGCACCATTTTGCATTTTCTAAGTAAGGGGTGCTTATATTAATATATTCTGATATTTGGTTTATCTTAGATTTTTAATGCTTTTAACTTATATTGCAAATTTCTCCTGAGGGTCCAGTACAGATAATGGGATATAACGTGTTTCTATGATGAGCTTAGATGTATGTTGATAGTGGGGGTCTAGAGAGTTACGGATTCAGGTGAGTTATGCATCACCATTGGTAGTTTTTACTATTTTATAGATAATCTTGTATAATGTGTTTCTATGATAAACTTAGATTGTTGATAGTGGAATCCAGGGAACATACAGGTATGTTATTATGTATATCTGGTCTAAATTATTATAACTTTAAAATATGCTGTCTGGTTTGTTTTTTTATCAGTGCATAAAGAGATTGATTGAAAAGATTTCTAATTATGAGCATTAAGTTTGCTAAAACAAAAAGGAGAGGGGGGGGGCTAGACTGCACATGTACTAATCGCTTTCTCCCCATACATGTTTCAGGGTCCTGTCTGGATAGATATGGCAGAGGAGGCAGATTGGCAGAGGAGGAGCACCAAAATAATGGGTGATTGTTTGTCAGAAGGCAAGTATATGTTTCTGACACATACTTCAGACCGTTTGTGGACAAGACTGCACATGTACTAATCTTTCTCCCCCATGTTTGTTTCAGGGGCCAGTCTGGATAGATATGGTGCTACAGATTGATGGATAGAGAGTGGTGAATGCAGTGGTACAGATTGTTGGATGTAGGAATGGCAGATGAGGATTTTAGAAGGCAAGTACATGTTTCTGACAAACATACTTCAATACGGTTGTGGACTCCCTCTCTCTTTCTCTCTCGATGTCTTTATGAAAGTAATATTCAAAAGTGTATTTTCGTAGTGCAAATTTGGATATTTAAACAGGATAATCTTATGTAGCCACCTTGCTCTTGGCGTGTGTATAATTGTTCTATATAAAGATATATTTAGATACATGTTCTAGAAGAATTATTTTTATAAGAAATAAATGACGAAGTGGATGTTTGCCACAGGGAATTTGGTAAAATGGATCTAAAAATGACACTTTTAAATAAGTTCAATCTAGTCCTCCATTTAGATATAAAAATAGTTTTAGTTGACGTTACAAGAGTGGGGTAGCTTATTTTGTTTGAAATTCCCATGCCACTTCTTTTCTGGAGTTCACATAGACTACATTTGTGAGCTTATGTGTGTAATTCACTGTTGTGACTTAAATAAAAACATTAACAACCCATACATGCTTTTTCTGGCATGTCAGTGATGCAGGACGAAGGGGCTGACAAGGACAGCTGTCTAGTTGTTCTGATGGGACAAAAAACCAAGGTCCCATGTACACATTGGCGTGCACGTAAAAGATCCCTTGGCAGTTGGAATTCAGAATTAGAGTAGGCTGTAGCGCCACTGTCCGGGCAAAACATTGGGACCTTATACCCCATTTCATTTCGTTTTGTTTCCATACATGCTTGTTGATTAAACCATTCCTTTGTCTGGGTGGTACTGCAAATTAAAGAGTCTTTGGCTGTTGAAACGTAACTTTGGCAAAATAATGCTTGGTGGTATAAATACAAAATATAAAACTGTTTTACATTTTACAGGACCACAGATGAAGGCGTCAAATGATTCATTTCATGATGATCGCAACGGGTATAGAAGACAGACATGGTAATTCACTCTTTTTGAATTGCTTTGTTTGTGGTCTGTGAGTACGATGTCTTGTCCGTATTTTTGTTTGTGTGGTGCAGTCCGCCTGCAATGGGTTAGTGTGTGCACGTTGTATCATAAGGTCTGTCATTGAGTCAGCTGGCGTGGTTTCTATTCCCTTGTTGTATGTGACAAGGAGCAAGGTCGTATGTCTAACCTCATGGGTTTTTTCCGGTTCCACCGGTTTCCTCCCACTGGACTAGTGTGCCGCGTTTCGACCTCTAGCTGGCCGGTCACCTCTGGCTTGCGGCTGTGGTTTCGATCCCTGGTGTGAGCGTATGTGGCATGGAGATAGGGGCGCCTTCTCAACCTCGTGGGTTTCCTCGGGGCACTCCGTTTTCCTCCCACTGGTAAAGACCCCTACGTGCAAGCGAATTATTGAAATAAATTGAACCGAATGTTAGTCCCGAAATGACCTAGTTTGTGTAAAGTTTACGTTAAACACCGTTACTCTCTGTCCTTATCTTGTAATTACAAGATAGTCAGAATATGATTGACCCTTATGGTCTTCCATAGCTATGAGATATTCAGCTTGAATAGGGAAATTCTAGATTGGCAATAACAGGTTTCTGTATATATATTTATTGTTTGCACCGGATATAATTCCTAAATTCTTAATTGGTCCATTTAATATGTACAGTAAATGGCATTCTGTTGACAGGTTTGAAACACATTTTAATATAGGAGTCCTTGGAAACCGTGACTTTTAGTGGGGATTGAAGTGTAAAGCTACTTGAGGGATCGAGTCTACTTGTTATGTCTGAGTTAGAAAGATTAACATGTCATAACTTCATCACCCAATCGAACAGACTGAAGATGTTTATAGTGAGGCAGGTTCTTCAAGTTATTATCTGCAGATGAGATTTGGTTGTAATGGTTGTAGGCTGCAGACTCAACATTACAAACACATCCATCTGGGACTTTCGTTCTTTTTACACATACCAGAGAGGGTTTATGACATTGTTAATCTAACAGGATTCTGACTGATTTACATCTAGGATATATACTCGAGACTTCTGACTCGCTTCTATTGGGTTTTCTGGTGTGCACACCTCATTCATTGGTCCTCGACGAAGCCAGTTATCCTTGATGACTTGTGGTTGGCCACCCAGTCATCTCTGATGGGCTTCTGGTACAGATCAGAAGAAGATTCATTAAAACTCACGCTTTGGTTCTTCGACGAGACCAGTTATCTTTGATGACTTGTGGTTGGCCACCCAGTTATCTCTGATGACTGGTAGTTGGCAGTCCATATTAGACTATGGGCTTCTGGTACAGATCAGAAGAAGATTCATTAAAACTCAAGCTTTGGTTCTTCGACGAGACCAGTTATCTTTGATGACTTGTGGTTGGCCACCCAGTTATCTCTGATGACTGGTAGTTGGCAGTCCATATTAGGCTATGGGCTTCTGGTACAGATAAGAAGATTCATCAAAGGTCACACATTAGCTGATGATATATAGGCAGTCTGCTTCATTTCTTTAGAACATAACATTTGGGGTTGTTCCATCATGTATTTTAAACCGATATCCTCACTAAAAGTCTATCAAATCACTTCCCTGTGTAAAGGTGTGTCCAAAACCTGTTAGCTCATTTTTCTTTACTGTAACATTTTGATGGGTTCGTTTGTAATTTGGATTTAACTATTGGTATATATATACAGAAACCTGTTATTGCCAATCTAGAATTTCCCTATTCAAGCTGAATATCTCATAGCTATGGAAGACCATAAGGGTCAATCATATTCTGACTATCTTGTAATTACAAGATAAGGACAGAGAGATACAGTGTTTAATGTAAACTTTACACAAACTAGGTCATTTCGGGACTAACATTCGGTTCAATTTATTTCAATAATTCGCTTGCACGTAGGGGTCTTTACCAGTGGGAGGAAAACGGAGTGCCCCGAGGAAACCCACTAGGTTGAGAAGGCGCCCCTATTTCCCTGCCACATACGCTCACACCAGGGATTGAAACCACAGCCGCAAGCCAGAGGTGACCGGCCAGCTAGAGGTCGAAACGCGGCACACTAGTCCAGTGGGAGGAAACCGGTGGAACTGGAAAAAACCCATGAGGTTAGACATACGACCTTGCTCCTTGTCACATACAACAAGGGAATAGAAACCACGCCAGCTGACTCAATGACAGACCTTATGATACAACGTGCACACACTAACCTATTGCAGGGGGACTGCACCACACAAACAAATATACGGACAAGACATCGTTTGGATAGCCAACTTTCAATACTGACGCCTCATATGTACATCTTGTTTTTTGGTGTATTAGGCATATGAGAAGATAAGATGCAGGGCACATTTTGCAGATGGACCGCATTTCTATATAATTTGTGTTTAAAAGTTGGATTCCACATATACATTTATAAATGTTTAAATTGTTCTGTTCGGTGTTGCTGCTGGCTCTTCTCTCTTTTCAGGTAACTTTACTTGGGAAGAGTTATCCACAACAAGAAAAACTTTATCAGGCTGCAGACTATGATTTGCAGCATTAAAATGACTTGAAATTTTAATTGTATTTAAATAATCATATGAATAGTTTTTAACATGTATGTAAATAATCTACGGGTCTAGCTATGTGGTTTTTACCGCGAGAACTTCGCTTTTCCACATAAAGTAAGCAGATTTTTTTCCCAACGGGTTTTTTTTTAACTACATTGATGACACCAAACATCAATCAGCTGGACCTCCTGTTGTAACTTGTTTTTATTATGCCCTCCCTTCTCAGTCCAATTCTTATGTTTGAATTTTACCACCATGTTTTAAAGTGACATTTTTATATACATGTACAAGAACTTGTTATTTTTATATTTTTACCAATTTTCTTTAAGCCTTGATATGTAAATTACTTATTTAATCAACTTGTCCAAAATATTATATTATAATGTATTGGACAAATTAGTTATTGCACATTATGAGCGAGACATTAAGTAATATATTTTAACAAAAAGAGGGCCGCACAGCCCGGGTGTTTTTACAATATATAACGCAATGTCTTAAGCTCGAGACTATTAAACAACTTAAAATACAGGGTGACGTGACTGACATCACATCTGTATTTTAATTATTTTTTTTATATGCCTAATATTAAACAATAATAATATTTTTTTATATGCCCATATTTCATGTTACAGAACAAAATTCTAAATTTTTCTTTTTCCTAAACTTGGAATGTAAACCGTTATGGGAATTTGAATGGGGCAAAAATATTTCGAAATTTTCGACATACAAACATGATGTTATTTGGGGTAGGGGATTTTGTCTGTGGGTCCGTCGTGCTGTAGGTCAAAAATTTAAATTTTCCCTTTTCCCTAAATTTGGTACATACCTGTTTATGGTAATTTGAATGGGGTCAAAATCATTTCGAAATTTTCGAGAAACAAGCGTGTGGGTGGGGAGGAGGAGATGTTTATAATGTTTTTGCTTCCAACCCCATTTCATTTTTTTTTAATATCTATACCGACATATTTTGAAATATTGTTTAATGTTGGGCAAGTGACAATTCATCAGTTAAAATAGATTATATTATTTCTTAATCATATATTACGCATAGATAAGAGATATTGATTTTTATATTCGTATTTCGCATTGAAATTGTTTTTGTTTCTGTGAACTAAATACCTACGTTAAATTAGACACATAATAATCTTACTGCATAAAAAAGTCGTAGAACTGATGTCTACTGTTATAATTGTTCATTTATATTATATGCATGATTTTTTTTTTGTTTTACAATATAAGGTCAATAGTGAGTAAACACTACGGGAGTTAGGGTTGAGTAGCCGGCTTTCAATACTGACCACTCATATCTACATCTTGAATTAATTATTTACTTATAGATAAGAGATTATTTCCCTAATTTTTATACATTATTTAGTTTTTTTACACGCCCATATTAAACAATAATTAGTTATTTTTATATGCCCATATTTTATTTTACAGAACAAAATTCTAAATTTTCCTTTTTCCTAAACCTGGAATGTAAACCGTTATGGGAATTTGAATGGGGTCAAAATTGTTTGGAAATTTTCGACATACCAACATGATGTTATGGGAGGTAGGGGATTTTGTCTGTGGGTCCGTCGTGCTGTAGGTCAAAAATTTAAATTTTCCCTTTTCCCTAAACTTGGAACATACCTGTTTATGGTAATTTGAATGGGGTCAATTCATTTCGAAATATTCGACATACAAATAATCTAAGGGGAAGGTGGTGGGGTCGAGATCTTTATATTTTTTCATGCAACCATTTATTATTTTTTTTACCTATACCCTCATATTTTAAAATGTTTAATATGGGCCAACTGATAATTCAGCAGTCGCTATAGATTATATTATTTCTTAATCAATTATTTACTTATACATTAGATGTTTTCATTTATATTCGTATTTCAATATATCTGATGTTAAATTACACAAATTATTATATTGTTATTGCCAAAATAGGATTTCTTTAAAAAGTTGTAGGACTGATGTCTACTGTTATAATTGTTCATGATTATGTGTTTTATAATGTAAGCTCCCTTTTCGGGAAAAACCCTACCTCCCCCTTCTTAGATGTGATTTAAAGTTAGGTAGCTGCCTCTTAATACTGACCGAAATATCTACATCTTTGTTTCAAATAAGTATATACTATCATATGATAAAAAAAACAGTCACTGAGATTGTCAAAAAGAAGCTACAAAGATTGATATAAATATTCAAATTTATATTATTGTCAGTTGAATTTAGGTAACTGGATCAAAATTCAAATAATTCTTCAGTTGAGATTATATTATTTCTTAATCATACTTACAGATAAGAGAATTTGATTTAGATACGTATTTATGTAATTATTGTACATTAGTTTTTTTTCTGTAATTATTGTACATTAGTTATATTTATAGGCCTATATTAAACAATAATTTGATTTATTTTGTACGCCCATATTTCATGTTACAGAACAAAATTCTAAATTTTCTATTTTCCTAAACTTGGTATGTAAACCGTTATGGGAATTTGAATGGGGTCAAAATTATTTCGAAATTTTCGACATAACATGATGATATGGGTCATGGGGGTAGGGGATTTTGTCCGTGGGTCCGTCATGCTGTAGGTCAAAAATTTAAATTTTCCCTTTTCCCTAAACTTGGAACATACTAGTTTATGGTAATTTGAATGGGGTCAATTCATTTCGAAATATTCGACATACAAATAATCTAAGGGGAAGGTGGTGGGGTCGAGATTTTTATATTTTTTCATGCAACCATTTATTATTTTTTTTTACCTATACCCACATATTTTAAAATATTGTTTAATGTGGGCCAACTGGTAAATTCATCAGTCGCTATAGATTATATTATTTCTTAATCAATTATTTACTTATAGATTAGAGGTTTTCATTTATATTCGTATTTCAATATATCTGATGTTAAATTACACAAATTTTTATCTTGTTATTGCCAAAAAAATTTTTTTTTAAAAAGTTGTAGGACTGATGTCTACTGTTATAATTGTTCATGATTATGTGTTTTATAATGTAAGCTCACTTTTCGGGAAAAACCATACCTCCCCCTTCTTAGATGTGATTTAAAGTTAGGTAGCTGCCTCTTAATACTGACTGAAATATCTACATCTTTGTTTCAAATAAGTATATACTATAATATGATAAAAAACAGTCACTGAGATTGTCAAAAAAAGCTACAAAGATTGACATAAATATTCACGTTTATATTATTGTCAGTTGTATTTAGGTAACCGGATCAAAATTCAAATAATTCTTCAGTTGAGATTATATTATTTCTTAATCATACTTACAGATAAGAAAATTTGATTTAGATACGTATTTATGTAATTATTGTACATTAGTTTTTTTTCTGTAATTATTGTACATTAGTTATATTTATAGGCCTATATTAAACAATAATTTGATTAATTTTATACGCCCATATTTCATGTTACAGAACAAAATTCTAAATTTTCTATTTTCCTAAACTTGGTATGTAAACCGTTATGGGAATTTGAATGGGGTCAAAATTATTTCGAAATTTTCGACATAACATGATGATATGGGTCATGGGGGTAGGGGATTTTGTCTGTGGGTCCGTCATGCTGTAGGTCCAAAATTTAAATTTTCCCTTTTCCCTAAATTTGGAACATACCCATTTATGGTAATTTGAATGGGGTCAATTCATTTCGAAACTTTCGACAAACAAACTTGTTGGGTTGGGGCGGGGTCAAGGATTTTTGTGTCCAACCTCATTTAATATTTTCTTATCAGTACCGCAGTAGCGACATAATATTGTTTAATGTGGGCCAATTCATATATTTTTTCTAAATCAATTATATACTTATAGATGTAGTCAAAAATTGTTCACAAATAAAATATTTTACCAGCTTTGTTTTTACAGAATCTGTGATTTTGCTCTAGCAAGCTACTCCTTAAAGATACATTATGGGAAATTAGAGTTGACAGTTCTCACTATAATAGTTAAAAAATACATAATTTAAGGAAATCGGCTGAACTGGACCCAATTTCCATATCTGCCCCCTCCCCTGCGCCCTTCGTGATATAAATTTTCACATGTTTCTACAGTTGTATGTTGTCTTGTATAACTTTATCCAGGTTAAAATTCTAAATTTTCCACTTTCTAATTTGGGGCATACTAACTTTATGCAGCCAAATAATGATTATTTTGAAACTTTCGACATACCAGCATATTCATCAAAATTTCTTATGTCTCACAAACACCATAGATATGGAAAGGGAACATCCCATTTCATCCATCTATGGTGTTTGCGAGACGCACATGAAATTTTGATGAATATTTATTTTTAAATTATCAAAACATTTTATGATAAATTAGACAAATGTTTTATGATACATTGTAGAAACATGATTTATTTTTTCATACACCCATATTTTATAACTATTCTTGTGTGGTGTAAGCAATTTTAATTTCAGTGTATCGCTAATGGTCATTAATAAATTTGTTATATGCATGATTTTGTAAAGTGATATATTGTATTTTTGAAAATTGTCAGAATAATTAATGTTTTTATGGAAATAAATATTCACATGTATATTGTTGTCTATTTTCTTGGGGATCCTAATATGTCATATAAAAGAGAATTAAGTCAAAATTCTAAAAACTTTCAAATAACCTAATATCAGAGAGTTTAATATATTTTTTGATATTATTTTTCACAAAGTGTTTCTACAGGTTGTATGTTGTCTTGCGGAACTTAATCCAGGTTAAAATTCTAAATTTTCTATTACCTAAACTTGGGACATACAAGCTTTATGGGACTTTGAATGTGGTCCGAAAAAATCTGCCCCCCCCCCCCAATAGCGAAGTGCCCCTTCTATCACCCCTAGGTCACTTTGATATAACCCGGAAACTGATGTTTTAGTTTCACTGATGTAATAATAATCAGATGTACAGGAAATTTTAATCAAACGAAACAAAGACAAAAATAATGGTTTAAGTTTCGTTTTTAATGATGGGATATCAGTCAGCCTATCTCTAGAGCAATTGATAACCGCATGCATGATCAATGGCAGAGGACGAGTTGGTGGCGCTAAGGCCCGGTCACATGGCTTATAGTCTTTAATTCACTGCATTTTCTCTATAAGGGCTGCCAGACAGGATACGCCCACCATTTGCAAGAGATGGATAGAGAATACGCGAAAAATCAGGGGCCATAATCTAAGAACCTTAAAAGGTCTGAAATGCATGAATATTGAATGGGACTGAAATCTCTCGGATATAAAGATATTTTAAGTTTCATCTAAATCGGACAAAAAATGTAACGTCGAGAGAGAGAAATGGGGTTTAGCGTCCACTCGACACAAACTAGGTCATTTTGGGACTAACATATGGTTGCAATTTTATTTCAATAATTCGCTTGTGTGTAGGGGTCTTTAGCAGTGGGAGGAACCCAGAGGACCCGGAAAAATGTTAATCATTGACTCAGTCAAGACATTCACCAGATGAACATCTACATCAAGTTCAAACATTCCACCTCAATTAAAAGCAGAGTTGTTATGTTCCAAAGTGATCAGTCAAATTGCTTATCGCTCCTAAGCCTAAGCAGAAAATTCTCACCATCACACTTAGTCAAGGTAATAACATAATGAATGTATATTTGGAGATTCGGTGCTCTCACTTCATTATTACCAAAGTTATTGTGCCCCAAAGCATCAACCAATCAGACTGCTTATCTTTGCTTACCGTTAGCAGACAATGCTCATCGTCGAACTCCATCAAAGCATCGACCTAATAAAGTCTCGGCCAATTTAATTGCTTATCGCTCTGCTTATCCTGAGCAGAAAATGCTCATTGTCGAACTTAGTCAAGGTACTGGTGTAATGAAACTATACACCAAGTTTCATCACTCTGACTTAATTAGAACCAAAGTTATATCATCAACCAATCAAATTACCCTGGACAGAAAATGCTCACCTTCGACTCCATCAAGGTATTAACCCAATAAACACCTACACCAAGTTTGAATATTTCAACTCAATTAGAAAAAAGAGTTATTGTGTCCCCAAAAGTGTGACGGACAGATGGACCCATTTGAAAGGCGGGGGACAAAAAAACTAAATATATTGAACCATGTGTTAGTACCGAAATGACCTAGTTTTTGCCGAGTGGACATGAAACATTTCTCTCTCCCAACCTATAGATGTATCAATTGCAGGTATCAATTTTTATGTATTTTTCATCCCTGATAATATGTCTTAAAGCCCCAATAACACTCTTGTTGTAACTGAAAAATATGTCCCAATCTTCATTCTGGTCAACAAATCGTATTATTTTAGAATATTCCAATTAATCTTAACACACCTAATTTAAAAAATTGGAAAAATTCAACCAATTGATTTGAAAAGTCTAACGTAAACCTTTTCAAATGTGATTTGAATTTAAAAATTTTTCGAACCCTCTGGACAAATAAAATAGGTTGTAATGGATAATTTACACAACAGGTAGGACATTTAAACATCTAGTACTTAGAATAAGGGTATTATTTATTTTCTGGAGCTACAAAGCCAGCAAGAATGTTATCGTCCCTTTAACTAGAATGTGGAAGGCTTTGCAAACCCGAAAAAAAGAGAAAGAGAGAGAGAGAAATGGGGTTTAACATCCACACAAACTAGGTCATATCAGGACAAGCATGGCTTTTTAATATTATTACAATAATATGCTTGCACATAACGTATATACAGGTCTTTAGCAGTAGGGGAAACCAGATGACCCGGAGAAAACCCACGAGGTTGGACAGGCGATCCTACACCTTGTCACGTAGGGGCCTACAAATGGGAATTCGATACAGTGCGCACATGCTAACCATTCAGTCATCCACTCACCCACCATCCCCCACCCACCACCGAAAAGGTGGTGGGTGATTTTATATGGCAAGTACATGTTTTTGACAGACATTCAGACCGTTTGTGGAGTAGACTGCACATGTACTAATCTTTCTCCTGCATGCATGTTTCAGGGTCCTGCCTGGATAGATATGGTGCTACAGATTGATGGATAGAATGGTGAATGCAGTGGAACAGATTGTTGGATGTAGGAATGGCAGATGAGGATTTTAGCAGGCAAGTACATGTTTCTGACAGACATACTTCAATGCGGTTGTGGACTCCCTCTCTCTTTCTTTCTCGATGTCTTTATTAAAGTAATAGCCAAAAGTGTATTTTTGTAGCGCAAATTTGGATATTTAAACAGGACGATGTTATCTGTTATGTAGCTACCTTGCTCTTGGCGTGTGTATAATTGTTCTATATAAAGATATATTTAGATACATGTTCTAGAAGTATTATTTTTATAGGAAATAAATGACGAAGTGGATGTTTGCCACAGGGAATTCGGTAAAATGGATCTAAATATGACACTTTTAAATAAGTTCAATCTAGTCCACCATTTAGATATAAAAATAGTTTTAATTGACGTTACACGAGAGGGGTAGCTTATTTTGTTAGAAATTCCCATGCCACTTCTTTCCTGGAGCTCACATAGACTACTTCTTGTGTGTTATGTGTGTAATTCACTGTTGTGACTTAATTTAAAACATTAACAACCCATACATGCTTTTTCTGGCGTGGTTTTCCCCTTATCAGTGATGTAGGATTTAGAGCCTGACAAGGACAACTTTCTAGTTCTGATGGGACGAAAAACTGAGGTCCATTGTACACATTGGCGTGCACAATAAAGGGTCCATTGGCAGTTGGAATTCGGAATTAGAGTAGGCCGTAGTGCCACTGCCTGGGCAAAATTTTCCTCTTAGCACACTGTATGGTGTATGCTCGTCTTCATTAGCCCATTTCATTTCGTTTTGTTTCCATACATGCTTGTTGATTAAACCAACCATTCCTTTGTCCGGGCGGTACTGCAAATTAAAGTCTTTGGCTGTTGAAACGTAACTTTGGCAAAATAAGGCTTGGTGGTATAAATACAAAATATAAAACTGTTTTACATTTTACAGGACCACAGATGAAGGCATCAAAAGATTTATTTCATGATGGTCACAACAGGCATAGAAAGTATGGTAATTTATTTATTATAGCATTTAAGGACTGCATTAGGTTAGCTCATGCACGTTGTATCTTAAAGTCTGTCATTGAGTCAGCTGGCGTGGTTTCTATTCCCTTGTTGTATGTCTAACCTCATGGGTTTTTTCCGGGTCCACCGGAATCCTCCCACTGATAAAGACCCCTACGCGCAAGCAAATTATTGAAATAGTTTGTGTCAAGTGGATGTTAAACACCGTATCTCTCTGTCTTGTAATTACAAGATAGTCAGAATATGACTGACCCTAATTGTCTTCCATAGCTATGAGATATTCAGCTTGAACTGGGAAATTCTAAATTGGCAATAACAGGTTTCTGTATGTATATATTGTTTGCACCGGATATAATTTCTAAATTCTTCATTGGTCCGTCTAATATGCACAGTAAATGGCATTCTGTTGACAAGTTTGAAACACATTTTAATATAGGAGTCCTTGGAAACATTGACTTTTAGTGGGGATTGAGGTGTAAAGCTACTTGAGGGATTGAGTCTACTTGTTATGTCTAGGCTAGATAGATTTACTTCCTTACCCAGTCGAAACAACAGACTGAAGATGTTTATCTCTTTCATAATTTCATATACAACATTGTTGTCTTCTGGCTACTAGCCAAACAACAGATTTCTGATGTGCACACCTCATTCATTGGTCCTCGACGAGACCAGTTATCTTTGATGACTTGTGGTTGGCCACCCAGTTATCTCTGGTGACTGGTAGTTGGCAGTCCATATTAGGCTATGGGCTTCTGGTACAGATCAGAAGAAGATTCATTAAAACTTACGCTTTGGTTCTTCGACGAGACCAGTTATCTTTGATGACTTGTGGTTGGCCACCCAGTTATCTCTGATTACTGGTAGTTGCCATTCCATATTAGGCTATGGGCTTCTGGTACAGATCAGAAGAAGATTCATTAAAACTTGCGCATTGGTCCTCTACGAGACCAGTTATCCTGGATGACTTGTGGTTGGCCACCCAGTTATCTCTGGTGACTGGTAGTTGGCAGTCCATATAAGGCTATGGGCTTCTGGTACAGATCAGAAGAAGATTCATTAAAACTCACGCTTTGGTCCTCCACGAGACCAGTTATCTTTGATGACTTGTGGTTGGCCACCCAGTTATCTCTGATGACTGGTAGTTGGCAGTCCATATTAGGCTATGGGCTTCTGCTACAGATAAGAAGATTCATCAAAACTCACACATTAGCTGACGATATATAGGCAGTCTGCTTCATTTCTCTAGAACATAAAATTTGGGGTTCTTCCATCATGTAGTTTAAACCAATATCCTCACTAAAAGTCTATCAAATCACTTCCCTATGTAAAGGTGTGTCCAAAACCTGTTTCTTTACAGTAACTTTTTGATGGGTTCGTTTGTAATTTGGATTTAACTATTGTTATATCGCCAACGGTCATCAATTTATATGCTTATAATCTTGTTACTGTCAAAATAGTATTTTTCTAATGAAGTTGTAAAACTGGTGTCATGTCTACACAGTTAATTGTTCGTGTTTTTCAATATTTGCTGGGGGGTTGGGTGGTCGAATGGTTAGCATGTGCGCACTGTATCATAAAGCCTATCATTGAGTCAACTGGCCTGGTTTCAAATCCCTGGTTGTATGTGACAAGGAGTAGAGTCACCTGTCCAACCTCGTGGGTTTTCTCTGGGTCCTCCAACTGCTAAAGACTCCTACGCAAAAGCGAATTATTGAAATAAAATTAAACCACATGTTAGTCCCGAAATGACCTAGCTAGTATCAAGTGTACATTAAACCCCATTTCTCTCTCTTATTACCGGTATATGCTTGTTTGCTTTATACTATAATATGATGATACCAGTCTGTAGACATTGCCACAAAAGCCCACAAAGATTGACAAAAATATTCACATGTTTATATTATTGTCAGTGTGTTGGGGTAAATAATACTTTCAAAATGCCAGAAAAGCCGACAAAGATTGACAAAAATATTCACATGTGTCAGTGTGTTGGGGGAAAATAATACTTTCAAAATTCAAATAATCCAGCTGTTGAATAGTCTATATTATTTCTTAATCATTTATTTACTTATAGATAAGAGATTATGATTTGTATTTCCCTAATTATTATACATTATTTAGTTCTTTTTATAGGCCTATATTAAACAATAATTAGATATTTTCATATGCCCATATTTCATTTTACAGAACAAAATTCTAAATTTTTACATTTTCCTAAACTTGGAATGTAAACCGTCATGGGAATTTGAATGGGGTCAAAATTGTTTGGAAATTTTCGACATACAAACATGACGTGATATGGGGGAGGGAAGATGTATTATGTCTGTCTGTCCATCATGCTACAGGTCCAAAATACAAATTTTCCCTTTTTCCTAAACTTGGAACATACTAGTTTATGGTAATTTGAATGGGGCCATCTTTTCGAAATTTTCGACATAACAAATAATATAAGGGTGAGGTGGTGGGGTCAAGATTTTTTTTTTTTTTCACGCAACCTTTTATTATTTTTTTTTACCTATACCCACATATTTCAAAATATTGTTTAATGTGGGCCAACTGATAATTCATCAGTTGAATTAAATTATATTATTTCTTAATCAATTATATATACTTATAGATTAGAGGTTTTCATTTATATTCCTATTTCATTATCCTGTTTCAAATAAGTACGTAATATGATATAGAGATTTTCAGAAAAGCCTACAAAGTTCGATATAAATATTCACATGCTTTTATTGTCAGTATTTGAGTAACATAACCCAACCATTTATTGATATTGATAGTGCATATAAATCTGTATAATTTCTCGGAGCAGAACAGTAGGACGTTAAAGTTAAACCACATTTCTATATAATTTGTTTAAAAGTTTGATTCTACATATAACTTTATAAATGGTTAAGTTGTTCTGTTTGGTGTTGCTGCTGGCTCTTCTTTCTCTTTTCAGGTAACTTAACTTGGAAAGAGTCTTCCACAACGAGAAAAACTTTAAACGGACTGCAGACTTTGAATTGAAACATTGAAATGACTTGAAATCTAAATAATCGCACGAATATTTTTTAATATGTATGTAAATAATCTATGGGTCCAGCTATGTGGTTTTTACGGCGAGAACTTCGCTTTTCCACATAAAGTAAGCAGATTTTTTTCCCAACGGGTTTCTTTTTACTTGAGTGGACGTTAAACCCCATTTCTCTCTCTCTCTCTCTCTCTCTTTTGAATGTTACATGATATATCCTTCCGCCGGTCGCTGCACAAGTTACGATCCAGCTGAAGTTGAAATGACATGATTTCATATGATTTACTTTCGTATCACTCACATCTCGCGCTAAAAATAGTTTCCGGTAAATGCTCAAAGCCAAAGGTTTTCTAGTGAACTTTTGATTCGAAGGATCATTAATACGCAATTCATGCAACAAACCGATGCCTAATTGTCGAGAAATCGGCAGTAATTCTTACAAACAAATCCAGCCAATCAGAATTAAGCCACAGGGCGGCGATTAGGAACCAATCTGACCTTGATTAATGGCCGGCAAGTTTTACCAGAGAAAAACGAAGGTTAGACTTATCTCACTCGGCAATCCTCAACAGATTCCGGTTCCAGGCCTACATCTAGATTTCGGAATCTGTCGAGCGACATGCTGAGTGAGAACTGAGACTTATCTCTGGGATCCAGATTGGATGACCTCATGGGTGACCTTCACCTGTCATGTCAAGGCGTGCGTTATGGTTCTTAATTCCCACCTACAAATACATTAATATTTCCGCCTTAATAGCTAATGATAGCTCCTCCCCCTTTTTGGGTGTTGTGTAAGGTAGAATATCTAGCGCCCACCTGGTCAGAGCGCAGTAGCATTCATTACGGGAGGACGTCTTTTTCTTGGTGGAACTTTTCAGAATTTCGGTTAGAAGCGATGGTATTTGATTACACTCTTAAAATAAACGTAACATTGATAAGACATTCTGACTTATAAAGAATCAAGAAGTAAGCGTGTTAGAAGTAAGCGCATTAGAAGTCCAGTAAGCGCGTTAAGGCCCTGGGAAACCCTTTCGTTGGAGCTTCTCCCAGAATAGCACATCAGAGAAAAGAGAGAAATGGGGTTTAACGTCCACTCGACACAAACTAGGTCATTTCGGGACTAACATAATCCTGAAAAAAACCATGAGGTTAGACAGGCGACCCTACTCTTTGTCACGTAGCCTACAACCCGTGATTCGAAACCACGAATAGCAAATGACAGACAGTGATTATAACGATCTCCCGCCTTTAATTTTAGCATCATTTGGTTAATATTTAGCCATTTAGAGCCTAGCTTTGAGATCTTGTGAGGTTCGCCGTGGGCAACCGTCTCAGTACATAAGTGTTTTTGACCTGTTATCAATATGGAATGTTTTAGCTCGTTCGTTTTGAATGATCGGACAAATTTTTAGCTTTGACCAATAAAAAATGAATACAAGTAATAAATATGTTGTTATTTATTTACTATTAAATCAAATAAATATGTTGTGAATCTTGGTTACAAATAGTCATCCTTATTACATGAACAATTTATTAAACAATTTATCACAACAATTTTTAATGCCCCTCTTTATTGGCCACATTTCTTCAAAAGTTGTTTGGTGTGTATGTCTGTCGTTTTAACTTTCCTTCTGAGACCATTTTCATCTGAATTGGCAAGACGCTGGCTCGCTAGACTGGGGGTCGTGAGTTCGATCTCTGCATTGGCCGAGAAAGTTGATCCCGATTTTCCGGCGTGGTTTCCCCATGTCAATGGGGCAGGACGGAGGGTACTCGGACAAGAACGGCAGTCGTTCGGATGGGACGAAAAACAGAGATCCCGTATTGGCGTGCACGTAAAAAATCCCTTGGCTGTTGGAATTCGATATATATAAGAGTAAACCGTAGCGCCGCTGCCCGGGCAAAATTTTCCTCATAGCACACTGTAAGGCGTATACTCGTCTTCATTAGCCCAGTTTAGGAGCAGAACAGTAGAACGTTAATAAATTACCCCATGGCATTTCATTTCATTTTCATCTGTATTGGCAACTGGTTGGCCTCCTTGTAGCCTCTAAAGGTTTCAACATAAATAAAATTGTCTACGATATCCTCCCCGGTGGAATTCGGATGTTAAACTCCAGAAACAAACGAAATAAAATTGTAGATCGTCCTTCTGAAAGGGCTGGGATAATCATAAGGGGGATGGGATCAGAAACATGTTGTCTTGTTATGTAATTAGATTATTTTAAACTATTTGGCCTGTGTTGTTGCGATCAACTGGAAGATATATCAGAAATAATCAGCTTGTTGGTTTCAACAATTCAGAAAAAAAAAAATTCTGAAAGACCAATAGGCCTACACATTTTTATATTCATCAAACTCGATTTTGAAATCAGTTGTTAAAATCATTTTACTAAGCATAATTATTTTGATAAACAGCCAACTTAAATTATAAAGGAATGAAAATTGTAGATTTGAAAATCTACTGACTTTTTAAATGGCATAAATAGTGGAAATATGTACACATAAGGAAGTAATCTATTATCTGTCTAAAAATGCATAAAATGTTGCCATGTTTTTTGGACAGGGTGTAGGTGATATGGTCCAGGTTGGGGAACAAAAGTTGCTTCATAAACAGAACCAAATTCATTCCTATAGGACACAGATCACCAAAAAATTCCAAGTTAACGAATGTAGTTCTGTGCTAAAAAAAAAGTCTAATTTTCCCTAATTTTTTTTCCTTTTTCAGGCGTTTTGGTGGGGTTTTTTTAGGTGTGGAATTGTTGGGAAGGTTTTGAATTTTGAATATTTTGCCAGTTTGAGTGGAAAAAGAGGATATTTGTGCGGAAGAATAACATGGGTCTTGAAAGACGGCTCACATTGAACCGGAAGTAAAGAATTGACCCCAGTCTACTTTAACTTTTATTGATATGAGATTTTCATGGTGAACCTCATACATGCTTCTGAGGAGATGACTGCCAGGTGTTGTTCTTTATGCCTTGTGAAGGAATTTAGCTCAACGAATATTGTGGAAAGAGTTATAGCTTGTGACCTGGGCCTGAAATAACATTGAAGTCAATGGGACAATAATTGGTGTACTGTGTGGCCTGTCTGTTGTAGTGAATTGAACAAATTTTACATTTTTTGCTGTGATCAAAGTTTTGTAGATTTTTATTTGAAAATTTCAGACTAGGTACAGTTGACATTGTACATGACCTTGAAGGAAATACTGAGTCAATATAAAGGACTTTGCAATAGCTAAACTGCTGTCAAAAAACTGATAGTATCAATTCCAAAGAATTATATTTATTTATTTGTGCATGTAAGAAAAGATTGGGTGATAAATAAAATCTCCAACTTGTCTTTTTTGATATCAAAAAATATCAACACTCGTTGATAAAGAAAAGAAAAAACTTGGCAGAGCCTCGTTTTTTTCACTTTAACAACTTGTGTTGATATATTTTTGATATCAAAAAACACTTGTAGGAGATTCTCTATATATTTCTTATGCATTAAGTGTAAATTAAAATTTCAGACACTTGGATTAAATTTTCGGTTTGTTTACACTTGTATTTTCATGAAACCAACTATTATGGAATGCAGCAGTGTCGGACAATTTTTTTGTTTTTGTTTGTTTAATATTTGATATCTCACAGTTTTTGAAAGCACATGTTTCAAAATGGCAGAAAAATTTGCATTTTATACCAAAAAAAATTGATTTTTTTTCAGTGAAATTTCTGCGAGCGGCCAATGACAGATATGGCATTCTTCGTTCCAAATGTCCTGATCGTATTTGGCGAATTAAGAAAGCCCATAGATTATCATTTATTGTGTTCACTGCACTAGATTTTGATTTACCAGTTGAAGAATTGGATTGCTCACATCTGATAGCTCCCCCTTTTGCATTGATGGCTTTAACTTTGTCAACTTTTTCTTTCATGCACCGAGCATCTAATTCAACTGTTTTTTCACAAACTGCCTTTGATAATCTGTGCATACTGGTCTGAGATGGTGGCGGAATATCTAAGCCAACATAAGCCTGACCTTGGTGTTTCCAATAGGCATATCCAACAAGCCAGACTGTAGTGTTTAATTAATAGCAGCAGCGTTCCCTCCCTGTTTGCCTGTATCTACCTCCACATACAAATTGTAAACAAGAAAGATGACTTTGCATATGGTGCATCGCATAGAATATTTCCACCCTGCTTCCCATTTCTCCTTGGTTGTGACTTCAAAATTGGGCATTAAGCAAGCTTCTTCCTCTAATTGGAAGTGAAGCTTGATGACTGATTTCAACATGTCAACCATTTTTTCAGTGTTGATTATTCTATTTCCCTCCAACGTATCCATGTTGTTACTTACATCATCTTGTGTTTTTTTAGGTTTAGACCTCAATTCTCTCCTGCTGCCAGAGCCCATGTCATCATAAGAAGGAAGAAGAATATTTGTATCAGATATATTTCCAGGATCAGCTGTAGATTGTAGATGGAATGTCATAATCGGTTTGTGTACCTGATGTCGACTCTAGCAACATTTCCAGGTATTTTACATGACCACAAATGGCGGCTATTTTGTCGTCAATTTTGGTCCCTTTTTCACGAAATTCGTACTCAACCTTCATTACCATGTAACGGTGATATAATCAAATAGTTTTTTAAATTGGATAATAATTTTGACTTCCAGAGGAACCACAAGCTAAAAGATAGGTTGCCAGGCAACGAACATACGCCCACAGCAGCTAAATCGTCCGGGCAGTCAACAAGGGTTGTCGCATATTTTTACTTTTTTCGGTAATGAAACATTTGTAAATTGTAATACACTAAAAACTGATTAAGAGTAACAACTCATTATGTAATTATCAGAAAATCATTAGAATTTGATTGCTTTTTATAAAGTTTTACCCCAAGCTAACAATTAGTATATACATGAAACATTTAATATCATGGATTTAGCTGTTCAGTTATCTAAATTCATTGAAAATCAAAATACTTGTTCGTTTCAACACCTTAAACTCTATGTATCAATCTGAAGTCAATTGGATGGTAACTTTGGCCTCTATAGCGTCACAAGAATTTTTGAAGTTATCAAGGGAGATAACTCTGGCAGTAATTATTTGAAATCGCTGAAAATCAATAGGCTTCTTCGTCTCATGACCTTAAACACTGTGTATAAATCTAAAGTCAATCGGATATTAACTTTGGCCTCCAGAGCGTCCACAAGATTTTTTGAGGTGATCAAGGGCCATAACTCTGGCACTAACTATCGGAAATCGCTGAAAATCAATAGGCGTCTTCGTCTTATAACCTTAAACACTGTGTATAAATTTAAAGTCAATCGGATATTAACTGTGGCCTCTAGAGCGTCCACAAGATTTTTTGAAGTGATCAAGGGCCATAACTCTGGCACTAATTATCGGAAATCGCTGAAAATCAATAGGCGTCTTCGTCTTATGACGTTAAACACTGTGTATAAATTTAAAGTCAATCGGATATTAACTTTGGCCTCTAGAGCGTCCACAAGATTTTTTGAAGTTATCAAGGGCCATAACTCTGGCACTAATTATGGGAAATCGCTGAAAATCAACAGGCTTCTTTGTCTTATGACCTTAAACACTGTGTATTAATTTAAAGTCAATCGGATATTAACTTTGACCTTTAGAGCGTCCACAAGATTTTTTAAAGAGATCAAGGGTCATAACTCTGGCACTAATTATCGGAAATCGCTGAAAATCAATAGGCGTCTTTGTCTTATGACCTTAAACGCTGTGTATAAATTTAAAGTCGATCGGATATTAACTTTGGCCTCTAGAGCGTCCACAAGATTTTTTGAAGTGATCAAGGGCCATAACTCTGGTAGTTATTATCGGAAATCGCTGAAAAACAATAGGCTTCTTCGTCTCATGACCTTAAACACTGTGTATAAATTTAAAGTAAATCGGATATTAACTTTAGCCTGTAGAGCGTCCACAAGCAATTGTGGACGCCGGACCGACGGACCGACGGACCGACGGACGGACGGACGGGGGCGACGACAATATACGACCACATTTCAATGTGGGCGTATAAAAAGGGCGATTTTTCGCACAATCAGGGGCCATAATTCAGGAAGTTACGATCCGATGGGCATAAATATCGAAAGGAACCAATATCTTTGGGTTATTAACATACATGTCAAGTTTCATCAAAATCGGTTGAAAATTGCTGAAAACGTGTTTTTTTGTACAATCAGGGGCCATAATCCACGAAGTTTCCATCCGGACGGACAGAGGCGACGATAATATATATAAAAATGTGTATTGGTCATTTAGATTTTTTTTTTTTGGACAAAAATTTGTACCCTTTTTTATACTCCCACATTGAAATGTGTTCGTATATTGTCGTCACCCCGTCCGTCTGTCCGGCTTCCACAATTGCTTGTGGACGCTCTAGAGGCTAAAGTTAATATCTGAATGACTTTAAATTCATACACAGTGTTTAAGGTCATGAGACGAAGAAGCCTATTGTTTTTCAGCGATTTCCGATAATAACTACCAGAGTTATGGCCCTTGATCACTTCAAAAAATCTTGTGGACGCTCTAGAGGCCAAAGTTAATATCCCATTGACTTTAAATTTATACACAGCGTTTAAGGTCATAAGACAATGAAGCCTATTGATTTTCGGCGATTTCTGATAATTAGTGCCAGAGTTATGGCCCTTGATCTCTTTAAAAAATCTTGTGGACGCTCTAAAGGTCAAAGTTAATATCCGATTGACTTTAAATTTATACACAGTGTTTAAGGTCATAAGACGAAGAAGCCTATTGATTTTCGGCGATTTCCGATAATTAGTGCCAGAGTTATGGCCCTTGATCACTTCAAAAAATCTTGTGGACGCTCTAGAGGCCACAGTTAATATCCGATTGACTTTAAATTTATACACAGTGTTTAAGGTTATAAGACGAAGACGCCTATTGATTTTCAGCGATTTCCGATAGTTAGTGCCAGAGTTATGGCCCTTGATCACCTCAAAAAATCTTGTGGACGCTCTGGAGGCCAAAGTTAATATCCGATTGACTTTAGATTTATACACAGTGTTTAAGGTCATGAGACGAAGAAGCCTATTGATTTTCAGCGATTTCAAATAATTACTGCCAGAGTTATCTCCCTTGATAACTTCAAAAATTCTTGTGACGCTATAGAGGCCAAAGTTACCATCCAATTGACTTCAGATTGATACATAGAGTTTAAGGTGTTGAAACGAACAAGTATTTTGATTTTCAATGAATTTAGATAACTGAACAGCTAAATCCATGATATTAAATGTTTCATGTATATACTAATTGTTAGCTTGGGGTAAAACTTTATAAAAAGCAATCAAATTCTAATGATTTTCTGATAATTACATAATGAGTTGTTACTCTTAATCAGTTTTTAGTGTATTACAATTTACAAATGTTTCATTACCGAAAAAAGTAAAAATATGCGACAACCCTTGTTGACTGCCCGGACGATTTAGCTGCTGTGGGCGTATGTATCGTTGCCTGGCAACCTATCTTCTAATTATTTAGTACTAACAAGCTACGAATATTAGAACCATTTTATATAGGTTTTTGTTTTTATATGCCCACATTTTCCTGTGGATGTATATTGTTTCCATGTCAGATCTTAACTTCAGCGATTATGGCCCCTGATTGTACGAAAAAACATGTTTTAGGTTGTGGTCCCTCACAATTATTATTCAATTTAAAAACCGTTTGACTATATCACCGTTACAACCTAATTATGGCGGAGGTTTTATTTCTTGAAAATCGGACCAAAGTTGCCAGAATGACCTCCGCTCATACGCAAATAGTGTAAATATATGGTATATCTAGAGGCCACAATTTTGATGAAACTTGAAATACATGTCTATATTCCAAAGAGCTTGGTTCCTGTCGATATTTGCGCATACACATTAACCAATCAGATTTCATGTTCACGTCTAATGACGTAGGCTGGTAGTTTTAGGTGCGATCCACCATTTTGGGCCAATATTAGAGACTGCTAAATTTAGATTCTACAACCAGGCCCTATTAAATTAGCATTCACATTTACGATCTTGTCGACGAAACAACAATCAGAGGTAAGATTCTAAATACTTTTCACAGGTTAAGTACAAGATTCTACAATAGAATATATATGAAATAGACTTAACTAGGAGCTCGCGAATGATCGGGTTATAGACATAACGGCCCTAAACCATAACGGCCAAAAAATTTGGTCATAACGGCCAAAGAATTTGGTCATAACGGCCCCAAAAAACAAAACATTTTTTACATGCAGGAAATGATATTTATTCACGAAAATATTGCCTAATAGATAATATAAATACACACATAGATATTACACTTGTATGAAACATACAAAATATAATAATCAGTCAAGATATCGCCTTTGCACTACTTGACCATGAATTCTGGTACATATCCGAAGCAGCATCGACACACACATATACTACCTTCTTTGTACTGTGTACCACGAATTGAAAATTCCATCTTGACTTTCTGTTGTATTTTTTTTATCAAATACCTCCAAAATTTCCACTCAAACATCAGAAAATATATGAGTTGCATAAGTAAATTCGCTGATCGTCTTCTAAATTTTATTGGCTGCTTCTTCAAATATTACCTGAATTGATTGGCTGTTGTTGTTTATTAAAGATTTGACGTCCAATACATTAGATATGATATTATAATCGGTTAACACACAAAATAAGTCGGTTATCCACCCAAACAAAGTCAAATGCAATGGACTGAAGATGATTGTTGGTATTGCTGCTTATTACAGATTTAACGTCCAATACAATGAATATGATATTATGGACAGGTTGATTTATACTTGAACATTGTAAAAAACACAAAAAAAGGTCCCAGGAGGGCCATGTCTTTTACCTTTATTTGATAAAAAGATAGGCTGGCACTGCCAGGCAGGATACGCCCACATTTTCGAGAGATGGATAGAGAACAAGCAATACCGAAAGTGATTTTTCCTACATCATTAAGTCCAGTATTTCATACTGTATTGGGAGCAGCCATTTAGTTGGTCAGTTCCAGTCTGATATTCATGAAATTCGAAGCCGACAATGATTATGGTGTGACGGTACACAACCTAGAAATGTGACTTTTCATCAATATCGGATAAGAATTGTGACCTATAGAGAGTTCACAACCATGATATACCATATTTTTACACTATTCGCATACAAACGGCGACCATTTCGTCCGGCAATTTTGGTACGATTTTCACGAAATTAGAACTCAACCTTCCTCATCAAAATCGAATTAAAATTGTGACCTATACAGGGTCCACAACCATGATATATCATTTTTATACGCCCACATTTTCATGTGGACGTATTATGTCGTCGCCCCTGTCTGTCCGGACGTCCGTCCGTCTGGACATCTGTCCACAATTTGTTTGTGGACTCTCTACAGGTCACAATTCTTATCCGATTTTGACGAAACTTGAAATATAGGTTTATCCCCAAAAGATCTCGGCTGCTTTCGATATTGGCATGTATCGGATCAAAACTTCATGGATTATGGCCCCTGATTGTTCGAAAAATCACGTTTTTAGCTTGTGGACCCTATGGAGGTCACAATTTTGAACCGATTGTGATGAAACTTGACATGCATGTTTGTAACCCAAAGATCTTGGTTCCTTTCGATATTTGCGGGTATCGGAATGTAATTTCCTGAATTATGGCCCCTGATTGTCCGAAAAATCACCCTTTTTAGCTTGTGGTCCCTCTGGAGGTCACAATTATTATTCGATTTAAAAAAACGTTTGATTATATCACCGTTACACCCTAAGGAAGGTCGAGTTCGAATTTCAGGAAAATCGGACGAAAATTGACATACAAAATGGCCGCCGTTTGTACGCGAATACTGTTAAAAAACTGTTAAAGATCTTTGGGTTATAACCATGAATTTCAAGTTTCATCAAAATCGAATTAAAATTGTGACCTTTACAGGGTCCACAACCTTGATATACCATTTTTTAACAGAATGCGAGTACAAACGGCGGCCATTTTGTATGGCAATTTTGGTCCGATTTTCCCGAAATTCGAACTCAACCTTCCTTACGGTGTAACGGTAATATAAACAAACGTTTTTTTAAATCGGATAATAATTGTGACCTCCAGAGGGACCACAAGCTAAAAAAAAGGCGATTTTGCGTATAATCAGGGGCCATAATTCAGGAAGTTACGATCCGATATGCGCAAATATCGAAAGGAACCAAGATCTTTGGGTTATAACCATGAACTCAACCTTCCTTAGGGTGTAACGGTGATATAATCAAACGTTTTTTTAAATCGGATAATAATTGTGACCTCCAGAGGGACCACAAGCTAAAAAGGGTGATTTTTCGTCTGTAATAAACACCACTGACAGTTCGCTCAACGTTACGATATCTATATCGATGAACGAAATCACTTTAATTTCGTAGTTTTATAGTATTTTCGGTAACAAAACTACTGAGAATTGTCACATACAATCATATGTTAGGTGTGTGTGTGTGTGTTTCGGGAAGTTACAAAACAAGATTAATATTTTTATACGCCCACATTTTCATGTGGACGTATTATGTCGTCGCCCCTGTCCGTCCGTCCACAATTTGTTTGTGGACTCTCTACAGGTCACAATTCTTATCCGATTTTGACGAAACTTGAAATATAGGTTTATCCCCAAAAGATCTCGGCTGCTTTCGATATTGGCATGTATCGGATCAAAACTTCATGGATTATGGCCCCTGATTGTACGAAAAATCACGTTTTTAGCTTGTGGACCCTATAGAGGTCACAATTTTGAACCGATTTTGATGAAACTTGACATGCATGTTTGTAACCCAAAGATCTTGGTTCCTTTCGATATTTGCGGCTATCGGAATGTAATTTCCTGAATTATGGCCCCTGATTGTCCAAAAAATCACCCTTTTTAGCTTGTGGTCCCTCTGGAGGTCACAATTATTATTCGATTTAAAAAACCGTTTGATTATATCCCCGTTACACCCTAAGGAAGGTTGAGTTCGAATTTCGGGAAAATCGGACGAAAATTGCCATATAAAATGGCCGTCGTTTGTACGCGAATACTGTTTAAAAAATGGTATATCAAGGTTGTGGACCCTGTGGAGGTCACAATTTTGATTCGATTTTGATGAAACTTGAAATTCATGGTTATAACCCAAAGATCTTGCTTCCTTTCGATATTTGCGCATATCGGATCGTAACTTCCTGAATTATGGCCCCTGATTATACGCAAATTTGCCTTTTTTTATACGCCCACATTTTCATGTGGACGTATTATGTCGTCACCCCTGTCCGTCCATCCGTCCGTCCGTCCACAATTTGTTTGTGGACTCTCTACAGGTCACAATTCTTATCCGATTTTGACGAAACTTGTAATATAGGTTTATCCCCAAAAGATCTCGGCTGCTTTCGATATTGGCATGTATCGGATCAAAACTTCATGGATTATGGCCCCTGATTGTACGAAAAATCACATTTTTAGCTTGTGGACCCTATAGAGGTCACAATTTTGAACCAATTTTGATGAAACTTGACATGCATGTTTGTAACCCAAAGATCTTGGTTCCTTTCGATATTTGCGGCTATCGGAATGTAATTTCCTGAATTATGGCCCCTGATTGTCCGAAAAATCACCCTTTTTAGCTTGTGGTCCCTCTGGAGGTCACAATTATTATTCGATTTAAAAAACCGTTTGATTATATCACCGTTACACCCTAAGGAAGGTTCAGTTCGAATTTCGGGAAAATCGGACGAAAATTGCCATACAAAATGGCCGCCGTTTGTATGCGAATACTGTTAAAAAATGGTATATCAAGGTTGTGGACCCTGTGGAGGTCATAATTTTGATTCGATTTTGATGAAACTTGAAATTCATGGTTATAACCCAAAGATCTTGCTTCCTTTTGATATTTGCGCATATCGGATCGTAACTTCCTGAATTATGGCCCCTAATTATACGCAAAATCACCTTTTTTTTAGCTTGGAGGTCACAATTATTATTCGATTTAAAAAAACGTTTGATTATATCACCGTTACACCCTAAGGAAGGTTCAGTTCGAATTTCGGGAAAATCGGACGAAAATTGCCATACAAAATGGCCGCCGTTTGTACGCGAATACTGTTAAAAAATGGTATATCAAGGTTGTGGACCCTGTGGAGGTCACAATTTTGATTCGATTTTGATGAAACTTAAAATTCATGGTTATAACCCAAAGATCTTGGATCCTTTCGATATTTGCGCATATCGGATCATAACTTCATGAATTATGGCCCCTGATTATACGCAAAATCGCCTTTTTTTTTAGCTTGGAGGTCACAATTATTATTCGATTTAAAAAAACGTTTGATTATATCACCGTTACACCCTAAGGAAGGTTCAGTTCGAATTTCGGGAAAATCGGACGAAAATTGCCATACAAAATGGCAGCCGTTTGTATGCGAATACTGTTAAAAAATGGTATATCAAGGTTGTGGACCCTGTGGAGGTCACAATTTTGATTCGATTTTGATGAAACTTGAAATTCATGGTTATTACCCAAAGATCTTGCTTCCTTTCGATATTTGCGCATATCGGATGGTAACTTCCTGAATTATGGCCCCTGATTATACGCAAAATCACCTTTTTTTATACGCCCACATTTTCATGTGGACGTATTATGTCGTCGCCCCTGTCCGTCCGGACGTCCGTCCATCGTCCACAATTTCTTGTGAACGCTCTAGAGGCTAAAGTTAATATCCGATTGACTTGAAATTTATACACGGTGTTTAAGGTCGTGAGACGGAGAAGCCTATTGATTTTCATCGATATCCGATAATTACTACCAGAGTTATGACCCTTGATCACTTTGAAAAATCTTGTGAACGCTTTAGAGGCTAAAGTTAATATCCAATTGACTTTAAATTTATACACAGTGGTTAAGGTCGTGAGACGAAGAAGCCTATTGATTTTCAGCGATATCCGATAATTACTACCAGAGTTATGACCCTTGATCACTTTGAAAAATCTTTTGAACGCTCTAGAGGCTATAGTTAATATCCGATTGACTGTAAATTTATACACAGTGTTTAAGGTCAGGAGACGAAGAAGCCTATTGATTTTCGGTGATATCTGATAATTACTGCTAGAGTTATGACCCTTGATCACTTTGAAAAATCTTGTGAACGCTTTAGAGGCTAAAGTTAATATCCGATTGACTTTAAATTTATACACAGTGGTTAAGGTCGTGAGACGAAGAAGCCTATTGATTTTCAGCGATATCCGATAATTACTACCAGAGTTATGTCCCTTGATCACTTTGAAAAATCTTGTGAACGCTCTAGAGGCTAAAGTTAATATCCGATTGACTTTAAATTTATACACAGTGTGTAAGGTCATGATAAGAAGAAGCCTGTTGATTTTCAGCAATATCCGATAATTCCTGCCCGAGTTATGACCCTTGATCACTTTGAAAAATCTTGTGAACGCTCTAGAGGCTAAAGTTAATATCCGATTGACTTTAAATTTATACACAGTGTTTAGGGTCATGATACGAAGAATCCTATTTGATTTTCAGTGATATCTGATAATTTCTGGCAGTTGATCACTTTGAAATATCTTGTGGACAAAGGCCTTGAGACAAACCATTAAAACTATTCTAATCAGAGGTAGAATTTTTGGATGACCTCCTATGATCTTGAATTTTTTTTTTCTTGAATAAAGTCAAGGTCTAGGATTCCAAACAAGTACTTGTCTTGAATTCTTTGAATTTAGATGACCTTCTGATGAACTTGAAATTTTTTTTCTTCAACAAAGTCACTGTCTAGGATTTAAAAAAAGTACATGTCGTGAATTTTTTTAGTGCTTCGAATTTCAGTCACTTTTACGATTTTGACGAAATTTTGTATAGCTCAAGAGATAGAATTTTTGGATGACGCCCAATGAACTTTGAATTTTTTTTTCTTGAACAAAGTCAACTTTTAGGATTCCCAAAAGTACATGTCGTGAATTTTTGTAGTACTTCGAATTTCAGTAACTTTTCCGCCGAAATTTTGTATAGCTTAAGAGGTAGAATTTTTGGATGACCTCCTATGATCTTGAACTTTTTTTTTCTTGAATAAAGTCAAGGTCTAGGATTCCAAAAAAGTACATGTCGTGAATTTTTGTAGTACTTCGAATTTCAGTCACCTTTCCGATTTTGACGAAATTTTGTATAGCTCAAGAAGTAGAATTTTTGAATGACCTCTGGTGAACTTGAATTTTTTTTTTCTTGAACAAAGTAAACTTCTAGGATTCCAAAAAAGTATATGTTTTGAATTTTTGTAGTACTTCGAATTTCAGTCATTTTTCCGATTTTGAAGAAATTTTATATATCTCAAGAGGTAGAATTTTTGGATGACCTCCGATGAAGTTGACATTTTTTTTTTCTTGAACAAAGTCAATGTCTACGATTCCAAAAAAGTACATGTCAAGAGGTAGAATTTTTGGATTACCTCCTTGATCTTGAACTTTTTTTTTTCTTGAATTAAGTCAAGGTTTAGGATTCCAAAAAGTACTTGTTGTGAATTTTTGTAGTTCTTCGAATTTCAGTCACTTTTCTGATTTTGACGAAATTTTATATAGTTCAAGAGGTAAAATTTTTGGATGATCTCCACTGAACTTTAAATTTTTTTTTTTGAACAAAATCATCGTCCAGGATTCCAAAACGTACTTGTCATGAATTTTTGTAGTTCTTCGATGACGTCCGATGAACTTTAACTTATTTTTCTTGAAAAAAATCATCGTCCAGGATTCCAAAACGTACTTGTCGTGAATTTTTGTAGTTCTTCGATTTTCAGTCACTTTTTTGAATTTGACGAAATTTTGTATAGCTCCAGAGGTAGAATTTTTGGATGATCTCCACTGAACTTGAAATTTTTTTTTCTTGAACAAAGTCAACGTCTAGGATTCCAAAAACGTACTTGTCGTGAATTTTTTTAGTTCAGTCAATTTTCTGATTTTGACGAAATTTTGTATAGCTCAAGAGATAGAATTTTTGGATGATGTCCGATGAACTTTAGGAATCCAAATAAGTACTTGTCGTGAATTCGTCTAATATCAGTCACTTTTTCGATTTTGACGAAATTTGTATAGCTTCAAAGGTAGAATTTTTGGAAGATCTCCACTGAAGTTGAAATTTTTTTTCTTGAACAAAGTCAACGTCTAGGATTCCAAAAAAGTAAATGTCGTGAATTTTTTTAGTGCTTCGAATTTCAGTCACTTTTCCGATTTTGACGAAGTTTTGAAAAAAAATTTTCTTGAATAAAGTCAAAGTCTAGGATTCCAAAAAAGTACTTGTCGTGAATTTTTGTAGTTCTTTGAATTTCAGTCACTTTTTCGATTTTGACGAAATTTTGTATAGCTCAAGAGGTAGAATTTTTGGATGATCTCCACTGAACTTGAAATTTTTTTTTCTTGAACAAAGTAATCGTCCAGGTTTCCAAAAACCTACTTCTCATGAATTTTTGTAGTTCTTCGAATTTCAGTCACTTTTCCGATTTTGAGGAAATTTTGTATAGCTCAAGAAGTAGAATTTTTGGATGACCTCAGATGAACTTGAAATTTTTTTTTCTTGAACAAAGTCAATGTCTAGGATTCCAAAAAAGTACACGTCATGAATTTTTTTAGTGCATCGAATTTCAGTCACTTGTCCGATTTTGACCACTTGTCCGACTTGTCGTGAATTTTTGTAGTTCTTTGAATTTCAGTCACTTTTCCGATTTTGACGAAATTTTGTATAGCTCAAGAGATAGAACTTTTGGATAACGTCCGATGAACTTGAAATTTTTTTTTCTTGAACAAAGTGAACTTTAAGGATTCCAAAAAAGTGCATGTCGTGTATTTTTGTAGTACTTCGAATTTCAGTCACTATTCCGATTTTGACGAAATTTTGTATAGCTCAAGATGTAGAATTTTTAGATGACCTCCGAGGAACTTGATATTTCTTTTCTTGAACAAAGTCAACGTCTAGGATTCCAATAAAGTACATGTCGTGAATATTTTGTAGTTCCTCGAATTTCAGTCACTTTTCCGATTTTGACGAAATTTTGTCTAACTTAAGAGGTAGAATTTTTGAATAACCTCCTATGATCTTGAACTTTTTTTTTCTTGAATAAAGTCAAGGCCTAGGATTCCAAAAAAGTACTTGTCGTGAATTTTTGTAGTTCTTCGAATTTCAGTCACTTTTCCAATTTTGACGAAGTTTTGTATAGCTCAAGAGGTAGAATTTTTAGATGATCTCCACTGAACTTGAAATTTTTTTTTCCTCATTAAAGTCAAGGTCTAGGATTCCACCAAAAGTTCTTGTTGTGAATTTTTGTAGTTCTTCGAATTTCAGTCACTTTTTCGATTTTGACCAAATTTTGTATATCACAAGAGGTAGAATTTTTGGATTACTTCCTATGATCTTGAACTTTTTTTTTCTTAAATAAAGTCAAGGTCTAGTATTCCAAAAAAGTACTTGTTGTGAATTTTGTAGTTCTTCGAATTTCAGTCACTTTGTCGATTTTGACGAAATTTTGTATACCTCAAGAGGTAGAATTTTTGGATGATCTCTACTGAACTTGAAATTATTTTTTCTTGAACAAAATCATCGTCCAGTATTTCAAAACGTACTTGTCGTGAATTTTTGTAGTTCTTTGAATTTCAGTCACTTTTCCGATTATGTTGAAATTTTGTATAGCTCAAGAAATAGAATTTTTCGATGACGTCCGATGAACTTGAATTTTTTTTTCTTGAACAAAGTCAACTTTTGGGATTCAAAAAAAGTACATGTCGTGAATTTTTGTAGTGCTTCGACTTTCAGTCACTTTTCCGATTTTGCCGAAATTTTGTGTAGCTCCAGAGGTAGAATTTTTGGATGACCTCCGATGAACTTGAAATTTTTTTTTCTTGAAGAAAATCAACGTCTAGGATTCAAAAAAAGTACATGTCGTGAATTCTTCAAATTTCAGTCAATTTTTCGATTTTGACGAAACTTTGTATATCTCAAGAGGTAGAATTTTTGGATGACGTCCGATGAACTTGAACTTTTTTTTTCTTGAACAAAGTCAACTTTTAGGATTCCAAAAAAGTACATGTCATGAATTTTTGTAGTACTTGGAATTTCAGTCTTTTTTCCGATTTTGCCGAAATTTTGTATAGCTCAAGAGGTAGAATTTTTTTCTTGAACAAAATCAACGTCTAGGATTCCAAAAACGTACTTGTCGTGAATTTTTTTATCTTAAAGGGACAATAACATTCTTGCTGGCTTGGTAGCTCCAGAAAATAAATAATACCCTTATTCTAAGTACTAGATGTTTAAATGTCCTACCTGTTGTGTAAATTATCCATTAGAACCTATTTTATTTGTCCAGAGGGTTCGAAAATATTTTAAAATCCAAGTCACATTTGAAAAGGTTTACGTTAGACTTTTCAAATCAATTGATTGAATTTTTGTAATTTTTTAAATTAGGTGTGTTAAGATGAAATTTATATCATCATTTAATTGGAATATTCTAAAATAATACGATTTGTTGACCAGAATGAAGATTGGGACATATTTTTCAGTTACATCAAGAGTGTTATTGGGGCTTTAAACAAAGTCAACGTCCAAGATTCCAAAAACGTATTTGTCGTGAATTTTTGTAGTTCTTCGAATTACAGTCACTTTTCCGATTTTGACGAAATTTTATATAGCTCAAGAGGTAGAATTTTTGGATGATCTCCACTGAACTTGAATTTTTTTTTTCTTGAACAAAGTCAACATCCAGGATTCCAAAAACGTACTTGTCGTGAATTTTTGTAGTTCTTCGAATTTCAGTCACTTTTCCGATTTTGGTGAAATTTTGTATATCTCAAGAGATAGAATTTTTGGATGACCACCAATGAACTTGAACTTTTTTTTTCTTGAACAAAGTCAAAGCTTAGGATTTCAAAAAAGTACATGTCGTGAATTTTTGTAGCACCTCGAATTTCAGTCACTTTTCCGATTTTGAATTTTGTATATCTCAAGAAGTAGAATTTTTGGATGACCTCCGATAAACTTGAAATTTTTTTTTCTTGAACAAAGTCAACGTCTAGGATTCCCAAAAAGTACATGTCTTGAATTTTTTTAGTGATTCAAATTTCCAATATTGACGAAATTTTGTATATCTCAAATGGTAGAATTTTTGGATGACTTGTCGTGAATTTTTTTAGTAATACCTCTAATTTCAGTCACTTTTCCGATTTTGCCGAAATTTTGTCTAACTTAAGAGGTAGAATTTTTGGATGATCTTCACTGAACTTGAATTTTTTTTTTATTGAACAAAGTCAACGTCTAGGATTCCAAAAAAGTACATTTCGTGAATTTTTTAATGCTTCGAATTTCAGTCACTTTTCCGATTTTGACAAAATTTTTTACATCTCAAGAGGTAGAATTTTTGGATGACCTCCTCTGATCTTGATTTTTTTTTCTTGAATAAAGTCATGGTCTAGGATTCCAAAAAAGTACTTGTTGTGAATTCTTCGAATTTCAGTCACCTTTTCGATTTTGACGAAATTTTGTATAGCTCAAGAGGTAGAATTTTTGGATGATCTTCACTGAACTTGAATTTTTTTTTTATTGAACAAAGTCAACGTCTAGGATTCCAAAAACGTACTTATCATAAATTTTGAAGTTCTTTGAATTTTAGTCACTTTTCCGATTTTGACGAAATTTTGTATAGCTCAAGATATAGATATTTTGAATGACGTCCAAACTTTTTTTTTTCTTGAACAAAGTCAACTTTTCAGATTCCAAAAAAGTACATGTGGTGAACTTTTGTAGTACTTCAAATTTCCGTCACTTTTCCACCGAAATTTTGTATAGCTCAAGAGATAGAATTTTTGGATCACCTACGATGAACTTGAAATTTTTTTTTCTTGAACAAAGTCAAGGTCAAGAATTTCAAAAAAGTACCTGTCGTGAATTTTTTTAGTGCTTTGAATTTCAGTCACTTTTCCGATTTTGCCGTGAATTTTTGTTGTACTTCGAATTTCAGTCACTTTTCCGATTTTGATGAAATTTTGTATAGCTCAAGAGGTAGAATTTTTTGATGACCTCTGAGGAACTTGAAATTTTTTTTTCTGAACAAAGTCACTGTCTAGGATTCCAAAAAAATACATGTCGTGAATTTTTTTAGTGCTTCGAATTTCCGATTTTGACGAAATTTTGCATATCTCAAGAGGTAGAATTTTTGGATGACCTCCAATGATCTTGAACTTATTTTTTCTTGAATAAAGTCAAGGTCTAGGATTCCAAAAAAGTACTTTTCGTGAATTCTTCGAATTTCAGTCACTTTTCCAATTTTGACAAAATTTTGTATAGCTCAAGAGGTAAAATTTTTGGATGATCTCCACTGAACTTTAAATTTTTTTTTCTTGAACAAAATCATCGTCCAGGATTCCAAAACGTACTTGTCGTGAATTTTTGTAGTTCTTCGATTTTCAGTCACTTTTTTGAATTTGACAAAATTTTGTATAGCTCCAGAGGTAGAATTTTTGGATGATCTCCACTGAACTTGAAATTTATTTTTTCTTGGACAAAGTCAACGTCCAGGATTCCAAAAATGTACTTGCCGAAATTTTGTATAGCTCAAGATGTTCTGAATTATCAGAAATCTTATTTCGTTTGTGACTTATTTTTAGTTCAGTGCCGATGAGTCCCAATTTGTATTTCCGATTTTGACGTGAATTTTTGTTGTACTTCGAATTTCAGTCACTTTTCCGATTTTACCGAAATTTTGTATAGCTCAAAAGGTAGAATTTTCGAATGACCCCTGATGAACTTGAAATTTTTTTTTCTTGAAGAAAGTCAACGTCTATGATTCCAAAAAAGTACATGTCGTGAATTCTTCTAATTTCAGTCACTTTTTCGATTTTAACGAAACTTTGTATAGCTCAAGAGTTAGAATTTTTGGATGATCTCCACTGAACTTGAATTTTTTTTTTTTGAACAAAGTCATCGTCCTGGATTCCAAAAACCTACTTGGCGTGAATTTTTGTTGTACTTCGATTTTCAGTCACTTTTGCGATTTTACTGAAATTTTGTATAGCTCAAGAGGTAGAATTTTTGGATGACCTCTGATGATCTTGAATTCCAATAAAGTACTTGTTGTGAATTTTGTAGTTCTTCGAATTTCAGTCACTTTGTCGATTTTGACGAAATTTTGTATACCTCAAGAGGTAGAATTTTTGTATGATCTCTACTGAACTTGAAATTATTTTTTCTTGAACAAAATCATCGTCCAGGATTCCAAAACGTACTTGTCGTGAATTTTTGTAGTTCTTCGAATTTCAGTCAAGGTCTAGGTTTCCAAAAAAGTACTTGTCGTGAATTCTTCAAATTTAAGTCACTTTTTCAATTTTGACGAAATTTTGTATAGCTCAAGAGGTAGAATTTTTGGACGATCTGTACTAAACTTGAAATTTTTTTTTCTTGAACAAAATCATCTTCCCGGATTCCAAAAACGTACTTCTCGTGAATTTTTGTAGTTCTTCGAATTTGAGTCACTTTTCTGATTTTGACGAAATTTTGTAAGGATTCAAAAAAAGTACATGTCGTGAATATTTCTAGTGCTTCGACTTTCAGTTACTTTTCCGATTTTGCAGAAATTTTGTATAGCTCATGAGGTAGAATTTTTGGATGACCTCCGATGAACTTGTCTAGGATTCCAAAAATGTACATGTCGTGAATTTTTTTAGTGCTTCGAATTTCAGTCACTTTTCCGATTTTGACGAAATTTTATATATTTCAAATGGTAGGCTTTTTGGATGATCTCCACTGAACTTGAATTCTTTTTTCTTGAGTAAAGTCAAGGTCTAGGATTCAAAAAAAGTACTTGTCGTGAATTTTTGTAGTTCTTCGAATTTCAGTCACTTTTCTGATTTTGATGAAATTTTGTATAGCTCAAGAGGCAGAATTTTTGGATGATCTCCACTGAACTTGCAATTTTTTTTTCTTGAACAAAGTCAACGTCCAGGATTCCAAAACTTTACGTGTCGTGAATTCTTGTAGTTCTTCGAATTTCAGTCACTTTTCCGATTTTGACGATATTTTGTATAGCTCAAGAGATACAATTTTTGGATGACGTCCGATGAACGTGAACTTTTTGTTCTTGAACAAAGTCAACTTTTAGGATTCCAAAAATGTACATGTTGTGAATTTTTGTAGTTCTTCGAATTTTAGTCACTTTTTCGATTTTGACGAAATTTTGTATAGCTCAAGATGTTGTGAATAATCGGAAATCTTATTTCGTTTGTGTCTTATTTTTAATTCAGTGCCGATGAGTCCCAATTTGTATTTCTAACCTCGCATTATTAGCAAATCAGCGTCCTCGAGGTGTTCTGTGTGCGTCTAGCCTGTCAGTTTGCCATTGTTGTCAACAATCTTTTCAGTTCGTCTTTAATAATCAAAATGTCATCTTATATTAATTAACTAGCTTTGTCATTGCAAGGGCAAGATAGATCCACTCTCCAGGTACTTTTCTATATCATTTGTATTGCGTGTTATTCAGTGTTTTGAATTATGTGTCAGTTTCAACGAGTGACCATGCGAGTGTTAGTCCCACGTGTGTTACTATTGGAAATCGGTCTTAATATTTCGATATTATTTCAGACTATTGCAAATACAGAAATGGCTTTTAGGGATTAATACACATTTAATGCCTCTGAAATAACGACTTTTCTGTGTATTTACCAACCTTTATTGTCATTGTTATTTGTTTACATTTGTCGTGCATATTATAAAGGTCCATGCGTGTGTCAAATGTCTTGCAGCCACTTGTCAGTGGATTAGCGTTCTAGTCTAGTCCTTTAAAGGAACATTAATTGTCATATTTTGTCGTGGTCTAATCCTTCAAAGGGACATTGCATGCAACTGTTATATTTTGTGGTAGTCTAATAATTTAAAGGGACATTTATGTCATGAATTGTCACAATCAGTTCTAGTCCTTATTCATTTATTGTTCTTAACTTTTGTCTTTTCAGATTGGAAGATATATGAATGACATGAATTGAGTGCCATATAAATGAATGATATATACTGTAGATGAACAATCATATATGAATGATATGACATATGATGATACTATACAAATAAACGTCTACATGTCTAAAGTCTAAATAAGTTGTCATTAACGGAAGATCATCGAGCCCTTGAACAGCTACAACTCGAGTAGTCACAACACAAGAGGTAGAATTTTTGGATGACCTCCAATGAAGTACATGTTGTGAATTTTTTTAGTGCTTCGAATTTCAGTCACTCTTCCGATTTCGCCGAATTTTTGTATAGCTCAAAAGGAAGAATTTTTGGATGACCTCCAATGAAACTGAACTTTTTTTTCTTGAACAAAGTCAATATCTAGGATTCCAGAAAAGTACTTGTCGTGAATTTTTGTACTACTACGAATTTCAGTCACTTTTTCGATTTTGACGAAATTTTGTATAGCTCAAGAGGTATCATTTTTGGATGACCTCCACTGAATTTGAAATTTTTTTTTCTTGAACAAAGTCAACGTCTAGGATTTCAAAAACGTACTTGTCGTGAATTTTTGTAGTTCTTCGAATTTCAGTCACTTTTTTGAATTTGCCGAAATTTTGTATAGCTCAAGAGGTAGAATTTTTGGATGACTTCCGATGAACGTTAAATTTTTTTTTCTTGAACAAAGTCGAAGTCTGGGATTCCAAAAAAGTACATGTCGTGATTTTTTGTTGTACTTAGAATTTCAGTCACTTTTCCGATTTTGCCGAAATTTGTATATCTCAAGAGGTAGAATTTTTGGATGACCTCTGATGAACTTGAATTTTTTTTTTCTTGAACAAAGTCAACGTCTAGGATTCCAAAAAAGTACATGTCGTGAATTTTTGTAGTGCTTTGAATTTCAGTCACTTTTCCGCCTAAATTTTGTATAGCTCAAGAGATAGAATTTTTGGATGACGTCCGATGAACTTGAAATTTTTTTTTCTTGAACAAAGTCAATGTCTTGGATTCCAAAAAAGTACATGTCGTGAATTTTTTTAGTGCTTCGAATTTCAGTCACTTTTCTGATTTTGACGAAATTTTGTGTATCTCAAGAGCTAGAATTTTCGGATGACCTCCTATGATCTTGAACTTTTTTTTTCTTGAATAAAGTCATGGTCTAGGATTCCAAAAAAGTACTTGTCGTGACTTTTTGTAGTTCTTCGAATTTCAGTCACTTTTTCAATTTTGACGAAATTTTGTATAGCTCAAAGGGTAGACTTTTTGGATGATCTCCACTGAACTTGAATTTTTTTTTTCTTGAACAAAGTCAACATCCAGGATTCCAAAAACGCACTTGTCGTGAATTTTTGTAGTTCTTCCAATTTCAGTCACTTTTTCGATTTTGACGATATTTTGTATAGCTCAAGAGATAGATTTTTTGGATGACATCCGATCATAGAACTGTACTAGAAAGGAAGTCCGACTGGCGGTCTATGTTATACATCATATGCGCGAAGTCAATAGGTCCCAAGGTACTTCTGGTTAAACAAAACCCTGAAGAAATGCGCATATGGAGTCCCTTGAGCTTCGGAATAAAATAAGAAATAACATCGTCTGCACAACTGCCAATTACCGAAATGAATGTTTAACCATGTGTAAGTTTTTTTGTATCAATACGGTTAGTTGTCAGTACATTTTCATTCGTACAGAAGGATACTACGGTACACAGCCGAAACAGGCCTTACAACAATAACAAATAATGTGACATAAAAGTATGATAAGTTATTGAATAATTATTTTGAATGAGAATGCGTCCAGGACAGATTCTATTGTAATATAAAACCTAAATTTGTTTCTATTTGATTATAAATAATATTTCGTCAAACATAATAAAAATTATGCAGCTAGCCTATAACTATATACATGTAGGCCTATAGTCATGTTTTATCTTTACTTTAGGCCTACGTTTCTTTTGGGGGGGGGGGAATGTATCAATATTCATTGCTTCAAGGTGTCTTCATAGCCCCTCACCCACAAAAAATTGTAGGTTAATAGCTAAAATTTCCCTTTTAATTTTAGATTGTAAGAAAAACTGTTTTGTTTGTAACATTATTAGATATAAGTTACCATATACGTCTTTACGTGTATAAATAAATAAAATATCTGTCTTTATTAATTAAATATGTAGGAAAATTCAAATAATATTATAAGGAAATTTTCTATTAAATTCAGACCTTTATAAATAGTCTCAGCATTTTGTCAATTTCAAATGTACTATCAGTATTTTAAAACAATATACACCATTGCTCTATATTTTTACGTTGAAATTTCATACGTACTCAGAATTTTATTTTTGCGACTCTGTTCAAATTGGGATAATCCCTTTAGATATTGGTCGTATTGACATTATAAAATTAGCATGAATGTAAGTCTAAATATCAGATAGTATCGTGTTTGTTTCCATTCTTACACAATATTTATTTAATGAATGAGTATAACATTATCTAATGATACATAATTATTGGATCGGAAAACTATTTGTTGGGATTATGTTGAAAATATTATTATTAATACCCCTTTAAACTCCACAATTTCTTTATGAATATGTTAATACCCCTTGAAACCCTGTACTTTATTTCTTTTGTAGGCCTCTAAATATATAATGAGCTCTTCACTTTGTCGTGAATTTTTGTAGTTCTTCGAATTCCAGTCACTTTTTCGATTTTGATGAAATTTTATACAGCTCAAGAGGTAGAATATTTGGATGATCTCCACTGAACTTGAAATTTTTTTTTCTTGAACAAAGTCAATGTCGAGGATTCCAAAAACGTACTTGTCGTGAATTTTTGTAGTTCTTCGAATTTAAGTCACTTTTCCGATTTTGACGAATTTTTGTATAGCTCAAGAGGTAGAATTTTTGGATGACCTCCGATGAACTTGAAATTTGTTTTTCTAGAACAAAGTCAACGTCAAAGAATCCAAAAAAGAACATGTCGTGAATTTTTTTAGTGCTTCGAATTTCAGTCACTTTTTCGATTTTGACGAAATTTTGTATAGCTCAAGAGGTATAATATTTGGATGATCTCCACTGAATTTGAAATTTTTTTTTCTTCAACAAAGTCAACGTCTAGGATTCCAAAAACGTACTTGTCGTGAATTTTTGTAGTTCAGTCACTTTTCCGATTTTGACGAAATTTTGTATAGCTCAAAAGGTATCATTTTTGGATGACCTCCACTGAATTTGAAATTTTTTTTTCTTGAACAAAGTCAACGTCTTGGATTCCAAAAACGTACTTGTCGTGAATTTTTGTAGTTCAGTCACTTTTCCGATTTTGACGAAATTTTGTATAGCTCAAGAGATAGAATTTTTGGATGATGTTCGATGAACTTTTTTTTTTCTTGAACAAAGTCAACTTTTAGGATTCCAAAAAAAAAAGTACATGTCGTGAATTTTTGTAGTACTTCGAATTTCAGTGACTTTCCCTATTTTGACGAAATTTTGTATAGCTCAAGAGATAGAATTTTTGGATAACGTCCGATGAACTTGAAATTTTTTTTTCTTGAACAAAGTCAACTTTTAGGATTCCAAAAAAGTACAGGTTGTGAATTTTTTTAGTGTTTCGATTTTCAGTCACTTTTCCGATTTTGACGAAATTTTGTATATCTCAAGAGGTAGAATTTTTGGATGACCTACTATGATCTTTAACTTTTTTTTTCTTGAATAAAGTCAAGTTCTAGGATACCAAAAAAGTACTTGTCGTGAATTTTTATAGTTCTTCGAATTTCAGTCAATTTTTCGATTTTGACTTAATTTTGTATAGCTCAAGAGGTAGAATTTTTGGATGATTTCCTATGATCTTGAACTTTTTTTTCTTGAATAAAGTCAAGTGTAGGATTCAAAAAAAGTACTTTTCGTCAATTCTTCGAATTTCAGTCACTTTTCCAATTTTGACGAAATTTCGATAGCTCAAGAGGTAGAATTTTTGGATGATCTCCACTGAACTTGAAATTTTTTTTTCTTGAACAAAGTCAACGTCTAGGGTTCCAAAAATGTACATGTCGTGAATTTTTTTAGTGCTTCGAATTTCAGTCACTTTTCCGATTTTGACGAAATTTTGTATATTTCAAAATGTAGGTTTTTTGGATGATCTCCACTGAACTTGAATTTTTTTTTCTTGAGTAAAGTCAACTTTTAGGATTCCAAAAAAGTACTTTTCGTGAATTTTTGTAGTACTTCGAGTTTCAGTCACTTTTCTGATTTTGCCGAAATTTTCTATTACCTCCTCTGATCTTGAAATTTTATTTTCTTGAATAAAGTCAAGGTCTAGGATTCCAAAAAAGTACATATCGTGAATTCTTCGAATTTCAGTCACTTTTTCGATTTTGACGAAACTTTGTATAGCTCAAGAGGTAGAATTTTTGGATGATCTGCATTAAACTTGAAATTTTTTTTTCTTGAATAAAGCCAAAGTCTAGGATTCCACCAAAAGTTCTTGTCGTGAATTTTGTAGTTCTTCGAATTTCAGTCACTTTTTCGATTTTGACGAAATTTTGTATAGCTCAAGAGGTAGAATTTTTGGATGACCTTTCTATGATCTTGAACTTTTTCTTCTTGAATAAAGTCAAAGTCTAGGATTCAAAAAAAGTACTTTTCGTGAATTCTTCGAATTTCAGTCACTTTTCCAATTTTGACGAAATTTTGTATTTCAGTTACTTTTCCGCCGAAATTTTATATAGCTCATGAGGTAGAATTTTTGGATGACCTCCTATGATCTTGAACTTTTTTTATCTTGAATAAAGTCAAGGTCTAGGATTCCAAAAAAGTACTTGTCATGAATTTTTGTAGTTTTTCTACTTTCTTTCACTTTTTCGAATTTGACGAAATTTTATATAGCTCAAGAGGTAGAATTTTTGGATGATCTTCACTGAACTTGAAATTTTTTTTTTGAACAATGTGAACATCCAGGATTCCAAATATGTACTTGTTGTGAATTTTTGTAGTTCTTCGAATTTCAGTCACTTTTCCGATTTTGCCGAAATTTTGTATAGCTCAAAAGGTAGAATTTTTGGATGACGTCCGATGAACTTGAACTTTTTTTTTCTTGAACAAAGTCAACATTTAGGATTCCAAAAAAGTACATGTCGTGAATTTTTGTAGGACTTCGAATTTCAGTCACTTTTCTGATTTTGCCGAAATTTTGTATAGCTGAAGAGGTAGAAGTTTTGGATGACCTCCGATGAACTTTTTTTTTTTTTTCTTGAACAAAGTCAACGTCTAGGATTCCAAAAAAGTACATATCGGGAATTTTTTTAGTGCTTCGAATTTCAATCAATATTCTGATTTTGACGAAATTTTGTATATTTCAAAAGGTAGGATTTTTGGATGATCTCCACTGAACTTGAATTTTTTTTTCTTGAGTAAAATCAACTTTTAGGATTCCAAAAAAGTACTTTTTGTGACTTTTTGTAGTACTTCGAATTTCAGTCACTTTTCTGATTTTGCCGAAATTTTTGATTACCTCCTCTGATCTTGAAATTTTTTTTTCTTGAATAAAGTCGAGGTCTAGGATTCCAAAAAAGGACATATCGTGAATTCTTTCGAATTTCAGTCACTTTTTCGATTTTGACGAAACTTTGTATAGCTCAAGAGGTAGAATTTTTGGATGATCTCCATTAAACTTGAATTTTTGGATGATCTCCATTAAACTTGAAATTTTTTTTTCTTGAATAAAGTCAAGGTCTAGGATTCCACCAAAAGTTTTTGTCGTGAATTTTGTAGTTCTTCGAATTTTAGTCACCTTTTCGATTTTGACGAAATTTTGTATAGCTCAAGAGGTAGAATTTTTTGATGACCTTTCTATGATCTTGAACTTTTTCTTCTTGAATAAAGTCAAAGTCTAGGATTCAAAAAAAGTATTTTTCGTGAATTCTTCGAATTTCAGTCACTTTTCCAATTTTGACGAAATTTTGTATTTCAGTTACTTTTCCGCCGAAATTTTATACAGCTCAAGAGGTAGAATTTTTGTATGACCTCCTATGATCTTGAACTTTTTTGTCCCCCGCCTTTCGAAGAAAGTTGGGGGACTATTAAAATGGGTTCGTCCGTCTGTCTGTCTGTCCGTCTGTCCGTCTGTCTGTCCGTCTGTCTGTCCGTCACACTTTTTGGGACACAATAACTCTCTTCCTAATTGAGCTAGAATGTTCAAACTTGGTGTATGTGTTTATTAGGTCAATGCCTTGATGGAGTTCGAAGATGAGCATTTTCCGCTTAGGGTAAGCAGAGATAAGCAATTTGATTGGTTGATGCTTTGGGACACGATAACTTTAGTTCTAATTAAGTGAGATTGATGAAACTTGGTGTATAGTTTCATTATAGTAATACCTTGACTAAGTTCGATAATGAGCATTTTCTGCTCAGGGTAAGCAGAGCTATACACAATTTGATTGGTCGAGAATGTTGGCTTGTTTATCTTGAATAAAGTCAAGGTCTAGGATTCCAAAAAAGTACTACTTTCTCCTTTCTTTCACTTTTTCGATTTTGACGAAATTTTATATAGCTCAAGAGGTAGAATTTTTGGATGATCTCCACTGAACTTGAAATTTTTTTTTTTGAACAATGTCAACATCCAGGATTCCAAATATGTACTTGTCGTGAATTTTTGTAGTTCTTTGAATTTCAGTCACTTTTCCGATTTTGACGAAATTTTGTGTAGCTCAAGAGGTAGAATTTTTGGATGATCTGCACTGAACTTGAAATTTTATTTTCTTGAACAAAGTCAACTTTTAGGATTCCAAAAAAGTACATGTCGTGAATTTTTGTTGTACTTCAAATTTCAGTCACTTTTCCGATTTTGCCGAAATTTTGTATAACTCAAGAGGTAGAATTTTTGGATGGCGTCTGATGAACTTGAATTTTTTTTTTCTTGAACAAAGTCAACGTCTAGGATTCCAAAAAAGTACATTTTGTGAATTTTTTTTACTGCTTCGAATATCAGTCACTTTTCCTATTTTAACGAAATTTTGTATATCTCAAGAGGTAGAATTTTTGGATGACCTCCTAAGATCTTGAACTTTTTTTTTTTTTTTTAATAAAGTCAAGGTCTAGGACACCTTTTCGATTTTGGCGAAATTTAGTATAGCTCAAGAGGTTGAATTTTTGGATGATCTCCACTGAACTTGAAATTTTTTTTTCTTGAACAATGTCAATGTCTAGGTTTCCAAAAAAGTACATTCCGTGAATTTTTTAGTGCTTTGAATTTCAGTCACTTTTCCAATTTGGACGAAATTTTTGTATATCTCAAGAGGTAGAATTTTTGGATGACCTCCTATGATCTTGAACTTTTTTTTTCTTGAATAAAGTCAAGGTCTAGGATTCCAAAAAAGTACTTGTCTTGAATTCTTTGAATTTCAGTCACCTTTTCGATTTGGGCGAAATTTAGTATAGCTCAAGAGGTAGAATTTTTGGATGATGTCCACTGAACTTGAAATTTTTTTTTCTTGAACAAAATGAACGTCTAGGATTCCAAAAAAGTACTTGTCGTGAATTTTTGTAATTCTTTGAATTTCATTTTTTCGATTTTTTGAAGAAAATCTTGTATAGCTCAAGAGGTAGAATTTTTGGATGACCTCCTCTGATCTTGAAATTTTTTTTTCTTGAATAAAGTCAAGGTCTAGGATTCCAAAAAAGTACATGTCGTGAATTCTACGAATTTCAGTCACTTTTTCGAATTTTGACGAAACTTTGTATAGCTCAAGAAGTAGAATTTTTGGATGACCTCTGATGAACTTGAATTTTTTTTTTCTTGAACAAAGTCAACATCTAGGATTCCAAAAAAGTACATGTCGTGAATTTTTGTAGTACTTCGAATTTCAGTCACTTTTCCGATTTTGCCGAAATTTTGTATACCTTAAAGGGACAATAACATTCTTGCTGGCTTGGTAGCTCCAGAAAATAAATAATACCCTTATTCTAAGTACTAGATGTTTAAATGTCCTACCTGTTGTGTAAATTATCCATTACAACCTATTTTATTTGTCCAGAGGGTTCGAAAATATTTTAAAATCCAAGTCACATTTGAAAAGGTTTACGTTAGACTTTTCAAATCAATTGGTTGAATTTTTCCAATTTTTTAAATTAGGTGTGTTAAGATGAAATTTATATCATCATTTAATTGGAATATTCTAAAATAATACGATTTGTTGACCAGAATGAAGATTGGGACATATTTTTCAGTTACAACAAGAGTGTTATTGGGGCTTTAAGAGGTAGAATTTTTGAATGACCTCTGGTGAACTTGAATTTTTTTTTCTTGAACAAAGTCAACGTCTAGGATTCCAAAAACGTACATGTTTTGAATTTTTGTAATACTTTGAATTTCAGTCACTTTTCTGATTTTGAAGAAATTTTGTATATCTCAAGAGGTAGAATTTTTGGATGACCTCCGAGGAACTTGAAATTTTTTTTTCTTTAACAAAGTCAAGGATTCCAAAAAAGTACATGTCGAGAATTTTTTTAGTGCTTCGAATTTCAGTCACTTTTCCGATTTTGACGAAATTTTGTATATCTCAAGAGGTAGAATTTTTAAATGACCTCCTATTATCTTGAACTTTTTTTTTCTTGAATAAAGTCAAGGTCTAGGATTCAAAAAAAGTACTTGTCGTGAATTTTTATAGTTCTTCGAATTTCAGTCACTTTTTCAATTTTGACGTAATTTTGTATAGCTGAAGAGGTAGAATTTTTGGATGACCTTTCTATGATCTTAAACTTTTTTTTCTTGAATGAAGTCAATGTCTAGGATTCAAAAAAAGTACTTTTTGTCAATTCTTCGTTTTTCAGTCACTTTTCCAATTTTGATAAAATTTTGTATAGCTCAAGAGGTAGAATTTTTGGAATGATCTCCACTGAGCTTGAAATTTTTTTTCTTCAACAAAGTCATTGTCCAGGATTCCAAAAACCTACTTGTCGTGAATTTTTGAAGTTCTTTGAATTTCAATCACTTTTCCGATTTTGACCAAATTTTGTATAGCTCAAGAGATAGAATTTTTGGATGACGTCCGATGAATTTGAACTTTTTTTTTCTTGAACAAAGTCAACTTTTATGATTCCAAAAATGTGCATGTCGCGAATTTTTGTAGTACTTCGAATTTCAGTCACTTTTCCGATTTTGCCGAAATTGAGTTTTTTTAGTGCTTCGAATTTCATTCACTTTTCCGATTTCGAAGAAATTTTGTGTATCTCAAGCGGTAGAATTTTTGGATGACCTCTTGAACTTTTTTTTCTTGAATAAAGACAAGGTCTAGGATTCCAATTTAGTATGATTTTGAATTTTTTTTTTCTTGAATTAAGTCAAGGTCTTGGATTCTAAAAATGTACTTGTTGTGAATTCTTCGAATTTCAGTCACTTTTTCAATTTTGACGAAATTTTGTATAGCTCAAGAGGTAGAATATTTGGATGATCTCCAGTGAACTTGAAATTTTTTTTTCTTGAACTAAGTCAACATCCAGGATTCCAAAAAACGCACTTGTCGTGAATTTTTGTAGTTCTTCCAATTTCAGTCACTTTTTTGATTTTGACGATATTTTGTATAGCTCAAGAGATAGAATTTTTGGATGACATCCGATCATAGAACTGTACTAGAAAGGAAGTCCGACTGGCGGTCTATGTTATACATCATATGCGCGAAGTCAATAGGCCCCAAGGTACTTCTGGTTAAACAAAACCCTGAAGAAATGCGTGTATGGAGTCCTGTGAGCTTCGGAATAAAATAAGAAAAAAACATTGTCTGCACAACTTCCAATTACCGAAATGAATGTTTAACCATGTGTAAGTTTTTTGTATCAATACGGTTAGTTGTCAGTACATTTTCATTCGTACAGAAGGATACTACGGTACACAACCGAAACAGGCCTTACAACAATAACAAATAATGTGACATAAAAGTATGATAAGTTATTGAAAATTATTTTGAATGAGAATGCGTCCAGGACAGATTCTATTGTAATATAAAACCTAAATTTGTTTCTATTTGAAATAATATTTCATCAAACGTAATAAAAATTATGCAGCTAGCCTATAGTCATGTTTTATCTTTACTTTAGGCCTACGTTTTTTTTTGGGGGGGGGGGGTGGTGTATCAATATTCATTACTTCAAGGTGTCTTCATAGCCCCTCCCCCACAAAAAATGTAGGTTAATAGCTAAAATTTCCCTTTTAATTTTAGATTGTAAGAAAAACTGTTTTGTTTGTAACATTATTAGATATAAGTTACCATATACGTCTTTATTAATTAAGTATGTAGGAAAATTCAAAAAATATTCTAAGGAAATTTTCTATAAAATTCAGACCTTAATAAATAGTCTCAGCATTTTGTCAATTTCAAATGTGCTATCAGTATTTTAAAACAATATGTATGCACACTGAAATTTCAAGGTAAACTTTTTAAAAAATTCATTTGAATGGATGTCTTAGCCATTCTTAGTCAAAGCAACTCAATATTTTGAGCTCAAATTTTGAGACAAGGGATATACACCATTGCTCTATATTTTTACGTTGAAATTTCATACGTACTCAGACTTTTATTTTTTCGACTCTGTTCAAATTGGGATAATCCCTTTAAATATAGCATGAATGTAAGTCTAAATATCAGATAGTATCGTGATTTTCCATTCCATTCTTACACAAAATTTATTTAATGAATGAGTATAACATTATCTAATGTTACATAATTATTGGATCTGAAAACTATCTGTTGGGATTATGTTGAAAATATTATTATTAATACCCCTTTAAACTCCTCAATTTCTTTATGAATATGTTAATACCCCTTGAAACCCTGTACTTTATTTCTTTTGTAGGCCTCTGAATATATAATGAGCTCTTCACTGCTACAACCCTCCATAAATAACAAAGTGTGAAAAAGACTTTGTCAGTAATTTCGGAAGAGGGCCTGGCAAGGCCATTGTCTATTCGATTCGTTGGAGTACATGTAAAAGAATCCTTGACAGAATTCGAAGTAAGAGTAGGTAATTAATTAGTCTGCTGTTTGGGCAAAATTTACTTCATAGCACACTGTTTTCCATTATTTGCCAAACCATTCAGAAAAATAGGAGATAAACCTCCATCTGTTAAAATATGCAGCCTGATCTTCTATTGCTATTCGGAGGTTTTCGGGTTATTTTTTGTTAATGTCTGTAATTGTTAAAATGAATAAAGGAGTTCTTTTTTTTATGTATCTTATTGTTGAAATATTTGTTAGTAATATTGTTCTAACAAGAAAATACCCCTGTACATATGTACTTCAAAATTGAGGGGTTGGGATGGTCTAGAGTGCTGTGCATCTGCCTTTAGCTGACCGTTCACCTCTGGCTTGCTGTTGTGGTTTCAATCCCCGGTGTGAGCGTATGTGGCTTGGAGATAAGGGCTCCTTCTCAACTTCATGGGTTTACTCCCACACGAAAGACCCCTGCGTGTGCACTTTGATAATAACAATGCAAAATAAGACTTGTCTGCTATATCACCTTCGGTGGAAGTTGACATTTAACTCTTAAGAACAACAGTTCAAAATTGAAGAAGTATGGACAGAAAGATGCTGTCAGGGCAAAACTCTCCTTCCTTGCATTTTGCAAATAATCATAGAATAAAGATTTCCATATGTTATACTGAAGGATTGCATGTGTAGTAGGGTGTAATAGCCCCTTTAAATATTTTAGTAGGGTGTTATAGTCACTTTAATCTATTTCAGTCAGTTTCTATTGTCTTTTGAGTAACCAGCAAGTCTTGTCTTTCCAGTAGTGATAATTACTTTAGTTTTAGGTTTAAAAGATACTATTGTTATAAGGTAGTGAGCAGATTTCATTCCCTTGGAAACCTGCTTTGTTGATTTTGGTTACTAACTTCACTCTTCTATTTTCTACCTATCTTTAAACAGCTCCTCTTAATTACAGCACAAATTAATCATTTGTTTCAAGTGTTTCATTTTGTGTTGACTAAAGTGTATAACTTTATAAATCATCTCTATTTTTCTGAAAAGCACCTGTCTTAGGTTTTTTTTGTTGTTGTATATCAAGTGTGTACCTGTATATTGTCCCGAAATAAACTGTTGTCTTGTTATAATTGGTTTCAACTGTTTTATGCAATTTAACCCATGACCTGGAATGGTGAATGGTCTGTCTGTCCGTCAATACTCCTGCTACACATGTGTTGACAAGATAATGTTATAACCCAATTCCATATATATGCTTTGGATTATGTACAATTTAATAGCAGCATAACAGCATTATTGATTTAAAATTATAATTTCATGATTACTTTTTCTCTATTTTTTTGTATGTCATATCAAATTTTCTACAGAGTCAATCAAATAGGGTATATCTCGAGAGGCAGAGTTTTTGGATGACCTCCTATGATCTTGAACTTTTTTTTTCTTGAATAAAGTCAAGGTCTAGGATTCCAAAATAGTACATGTCGTGAATTCTTTGAATTTAAGTCACTTTTTCAATTTTGTCGAAATTTTGTATAGCTCAAGAGGTAGAATTTTTGGATGATCTCCATTGAACTTGAAATTTTTTTTCTTCAACAAAGTCAACATCCAGTATTTCAAAAAACGTACTTGTCGTGAAATTTTGTAGTTTTTCGAATTTAAGTCACTTTTACCATTTTAACAAAATTTTGTATAGCTCAAGAGATAAAATTTTTGGATGACGTTTGATGAATTTGAACTTTTTATACGCCCACATTTTCATGTGGACGTATATTGTCGTCGCCCCTGTTCGTCCGTCCGTCCGGACGTCCGTCCGGACGTCTGTCCGTCCACAATTGTTTGTGAACAGTCTACAGGTCACAATTTTTATCCGATTTCAATGAAACTTAAAACATAGGTTTATCACCCTAAGATCTCGGTTCCTTTCGATATTGGCATGTATCGGACTGTAACTTCATGGGTTATGGCCCCTGATTGTACGAAAAATCACGTTTTTTAGCTTGTGAACAGTGTAGAGGTCACAATTTTGAACCGATTTGGATGAAACTTGAAATGCATGTTTATAACCCAAAGATCTTGGTTCCTTTCGATATTTGCGCCAATCGGATCGTAACTTCCTGAATTATGGCCCCTGATTGTCCGAAAAATCACCCTTTTTAGCTTGTGGTCCCTCTGGAGGTCAAAATTATTATCCGATTTACAAAACCGTTTGATTATATCACCGTTCCATGGTAATGAAGGTTGAGTTCAAATTTTGTGAATATTGTGAAAATATGTTATATAAAGGTTGTGGACCTTATAGAGGTCACAGTTTTGAACCGATTTTGATGAAACTTGACATGTATGTTTATAACCCAAAGATCTTGGTTCCTGTCAATATTTGCGCCCATTGGATCATAACTTCCTGAATTATGTCCCTGGATTGTCCGAAAAATCGCTTTTGTTCGCTTTTGGTTCCTCTGGAGGTCAAAATTATTATCCGATTTAAAAAAACGTTTGACTGTATCACCGTTACATGGTAATGAAGAGAGAGTTTGAATTACGTGAAAACCGGACTAGAATTGACGGACAAAATGGCCGCCGTTTGTACACGAATAGTGTGAAAATATGTTATATCAAGGTTGTGGACCCTATAGAGGTCACAATTTTGAATCGATTTTGATGAAACTTGACAGGTATGTTTATAACCCAAAGATCTTGGTTCCTTTCGATATTTGCACCCATCGGGTCATTACTTCCTGAATTATGTCCCCTGATTGTACGAAAAATCACCCTTTTTGGCTTGTGGTGCCTCTGGAGGTCACAATTATTATCTGATTTAAAAAAAACCCGTTTGATTATAAAAACCAAACAAATTCTAATGATTTTCTGATAATTCCTTAATATGCGACAACTCTTGTTGACTGCCCGGACGATTTGGCTGCTGTGTGGGCGTATGTTTCGTTGTCTGGAAACCTATTTTTTTTTCTTGAACAAAGTCAACTTTTAGGATTCCAAAAAAGTACATGTCGTGAATTTTTGTAGTACTTCGAATTTCAGTCACTTTTCAATTTTGACGAAATTTTGTATAGCTCAAGAGGTAGAATTTTTGGATGATCTCTACTGAACTTGAAATTTTTTTTTCTTGAACAAAGTCATCGTCCAGGATTCCAAAAACGTACTTGTCGTGAATTTTTGTAGTTTTTCGAATTTCAGTCACTTTTCCGATTTTGAGGATATTTTATATAGCTCAAGAGATAGAATATTTGGATGACGTCCGATAAACAAAGTCAACTTTTAGGATTCCAAAATAGTACATGTCGTGAATTTTTGTAGTACTTCGAATTTCAGTCACATTTATAATTTTGCCGAAATTTTGTTTAACTTAAGAGGTAGAATTTTTCGGATGACCTCCAATGAACTTGAAATTTTTTTTTCTTGAAAAAAGTCAACTATTAGGATTTTAAAAAAATGAATGTCGTGAATTTTTGTAGTACATCGAATTTCAGTCACTTTTCCGATTTTACCGAAATTTTGTATAGCTCAAGAATTAGAATTTTTGGTTGACTTCCTATGATCTTGAATAAAGTCAAGGTCTAGGATTCCAAAAAGTACTTGGCATGAATTTTTGTAGTTCCTCGAATTTCAGTCGTTTTTGATGAAATTTTGTATAGCTCAAGAGGGACAATTTTTGGATGATCTCCACTGAACTTGAATTTTTTTTTTCGTGAACAAAGTCAACGTTCAGGATTCTAAAAGCGTGCTTGTCATGAATTTTTGTAGTTCTTCGAATTTCGTTCACTTTTCAGATTTTTACGAAATTTTGTATAGCTCAAGAGATAGAATATTTGGATGACGTCCGATAAACAAAGTCAACTTTTAGGATTCCAAAATAGTACATGTCGTGAATTTTTGTAGTACTTCGAATTTCAGTCACCTTTCTAATTTTGCCGAAATTTTTTTTAACTTAAGAGGTAGAATTTTTCGGATGACCTCCAATGAACTTGAATTTTTTTTTCCTTGAACAAAGTCAACTTTTAGGATTAAAAAAAAAGTACGTCGTGAATTTTTGTAGTACTTCGAATTTCAGTCACTTTTCCGCCGAAATTTGTATAGCTCAAGAGGTAAAATTTTTGGATGATGTCTGATGAACTTGAAATTTTTTTTTCTTAAACAAAGTCAACGCCTAGGATTCCAAAAAAGTACATGTCATGAATTTTTTTATTGCTTCGAATTTCAGTCACTTTTCCGATTTTGAAGAAATTTGTATATCTTAAGAGGTAGAATTTTTTGATGACTTCCACTGAACTTGAAATGTTTTTTTCTTCAATAAAGTCAAGGTCTAGGATTCCACCAGAAGTTCTTGTCGTGAATTTTTGTAGTTCTTAGAATTTCAGTCACCTTTTCGATTTTGTTGAAATTTTGTATAGCTCAAGAGATAGAAATTTTGGATGATCTCCACTGAACTTGAAATTTTTTTTTCTTGAACAAAGTCAACATCCAGGATTCCAAAAACGTATTTGTTGTGAATTTTTGTAGTACTTCGAATTTTTTTTCTTGAACAAAGTCATCGTCATGGATTCCAAAAACGTACTTGTCATGAATTTTTGTAGTTCTTCGAATTTTAGTCACTTTTCCAATTTTGACGAAATTTTGTATAGCTCAAGAGGTAGAATTTTTGGATGACCTCTGATGAACTTGAAATTCTTTTTTCTTGAACAAAGTCACTGTCTACGATTCCAAAAAATTACATGTCATGAATTTTTTTAGTGATTCTAATTTCCAATTTTGATGAAATTTTGTATATCTCAAGAGGTAGAATTTTTGGATGACCTCCTATGATTTTGAAATTTTTTTTTCTTGAATAAAATGAAGGCCTAGGATTCCAAATATCTACTTGTTGTGAATGCTTAGAATTTCAGTCACTTTTAGTGACTCAAGAGATAGAATTTTTGGATGACGTCCTATGAAGTTGAACTTTTTTTTTCTTGAACAAAGTCAACTTCTAGGATTCCAAAAAAGTACATGTCATGAATTTTGACGAAATTTTGTATATCTCAAGAGGTAGAATATTTGGATGACCTCCTATGATCTTGAACTTTTTTTTTCTTGAATAAAGTCAAGGTCTAAGATTCCAAAAAAGTACTTGTCGTGAATTTTTGTAGTTCTTCGAATTTCAGTCACTTTTTTGATTTTGACGAAATTTTGTACAAAAAAGTACTTGTTGTGAATTATTCGAATTTCAGACACTTTTTTTTGTATAGCTCAAGATGTTCTGAAAAATCGAAAATCTTATTTCGTTTGTGTCTTATTTTTAGTTCAGTGCCGATGAGTCCCAATTTGTATTTCTAACCTCGCATTATTAGCAAATCAGCGTCCTGGAAGTTTTCTGTGTGCGTCTAGCCTGTCAGTTTGCCATTGTTGTCAACAATCTTTTCAGTCCGTCTTTAATAGTCAAAATGTCATCTTATATTAATTAACTAGCTTTATCATTGCAAGGGCGAGATAGATCCACTTGAACTTTTTTTTTCTTGAACAAAGTCAATATCTAGGATTCCAGAAAAGTACTTGTCGTGAATTTTTGTAGTACTGGTATTTCGAATTTCAGTCACTTTTTCGATTTTGACGAAATTTTGTATAGCTCAAGAGGTATAATTTTTGGATTACCTCCACTGAACTTTGTCATTGCAAGGGCGAGATAGATCCACTTGAACTTTTTTTTACTTGAACAAAGTCAATATCTAGGATTCCAGAAAAGTACTTTTCGTGAATTTTTGTAGTACTGGTACTTCGAATTTCAGTCACTTTTTCGATTTTGACGAAATTTTGTATAGCTCAAGAGGTATAATTTTTTGATTACCTCCACTGAACTTGGAAATTTTGTATAGCTAAAGAGATAGAATTTTGGGATGACGTGCGATGAACTTGAATTTTTTTTTTCTTGAATAAAGTCAAGGTCAAGGATTCGAAAAAAGTACCTGTCGTGAATTTTTTTAGTGCTTCGAATTTCAGTCACTTTTCCGATTTTGACGAAATTTTGTATATCTCAAGAGGTAGACTTTTTGGATTACCTCCTATGGTCTTGAACTTTTTTGGATGATCTCCACTGAACTTGAAATCTTTTTTTCTTGAATAAAGTCAAGGTCTAGGATTCCAAAAAAGTACTTGTCGTGAATTTTTGTAGTTCTTCGAATTTCGGTCACTTTTCTGATTTTGACAGAATTTTGTATAGCTCAAGAGGCAGAATTTTTGGATGATCTCCAGTGAACTTGAAATTTTTTTTTCTTGAACAAAGTCAACGTCCAGGATTCCAAAAGACTACTTGTCGTGAATTTTTGTAATTCTTCGATTTTTACAAAATTTTGTATACCTCAAGAGATACAATTTTTGGATGACGTCTGATGAACTTGAACTTTTTTTTAGTACTTCGAATTTCAGTCACTCTTCCGGTTTCGCCGAAGGTTTGTATTAATTAACTAGCTTTGTTATTGCATGGGCGAGATAGATCCACTCTCCAGATACTTTTCTATATCATTTGTATTGCGTGTTATTCAGTGTTTTTTGAATTATGTGTCAGTTTAAACGAGTGACCATGCGAGTGTTAGTCCCACATGTGTTCAATATGCCAGGACACTATTGGAAATGGGTCTTAACATTTTGATATTATTTCAGACTATTGCTAATATAGGAATGGCTTTTAGGGATTAATGCCCCTGAAATAACGACTTTTCTGTGTATTTATCAAATTTGTCATGCATATTATAAAGGTGCATGCGTGTGTCAAATGTCTTGCAGCGTCAGTGGATTAGCGTTCTAGTCTAGTTCTTTAAAGGAACATTAATTGTCATATTTTGTTGTGATCTAATTCTTTAAAGGGACATTGCATGCAACTGTCATTTTTTGTGGTAGTCTAATAATTCAAAGGGACATTTATGTCATAAATTGTCACAATCAGTTCTAGTCCTTTTTCATTTATTGTCCTTAACTTTTGTCTTTTCAGATTGAAAGATATATGAATGACATGAATTGAGTGCCATATAAATGAATGATATATACTGTAGATGAACAATCATATATTAACGATGTGACATATGATGATACTATACGAATAAACGTCTACATGTCTAAAGTCTAAATAAGTCATCATTAACGGAAGATCATCGAGCCCTTGAACAGCTACAACTCGAGTAGTCACAACACATGAGGTAGAATTTTCTTGAACAAAGTCAACGTCTGGGATTCCAAAAAAGTACATTTCGTGAATTTTTTCACTGCCTTGAATATCAGTCACTTTTCTGATTTTGACGAAATTTTGTATATCTCAAGAGGTAGAATTTTTGGATGACCTCCTATGATCTTGAACTTTTTATACGCCCACATTTTCATGTGGACGTATATTGTCGTCGCCCCTGTTCGTCCATCCGTCCGCAATTGTTTGTGAACAGTCTACAGGTCACAATTTTTATGCGATTTCAATAAAATTTAAAATATAGGTTTATCACCCTAAGATCTCATTTACTTTCAATATTGGCATGTATCGGACTGTAACTTCATGGGTTATGGCCCCTGATTGTACGAAAAATCACATTTTTTAGCTTGTGAACAGTGTAGAGGTCACAATTTTGAACCGATTTTGATGAAACTTGACATGTATGTTTATAACCCAAAGATCTTGGTCCCTTTTGATATTTGCGCCCATTGGATCATAACTTCCTGAATAATGGCCCCTGATTGTCCGAAAAATCGCTTTTGTTAGCTTGTGGTCCCTCTTGAGGTCAAAATTATTATCTGATTTAAAAAAACGTTTGATTATATCACGGTTTCATGGTAATGAAGAGAGAATTTGTATTTCATGAAAATCGGACCAGAGTTGACGGATAAAATGGCTGCCGTCTGTACGTGAATTGTGTGAAAATATGTTATATCAAGGTTGTGGACAATTTTGAACTGATTTTGATGAAACTCGAAATACATGTTTATAACCTAATGATCTTGGTTCCATTGCATATTTGCCCATATCGGATCATAACTTCCTGAATTATGGCCCCTGATTGTACGAAAAATCACCTTTTTTAGCTTTTGGTCCCTCTGGAGGTCACAATTATTATCTGATTTAAAAAAACGTTTGATTATATCACAGATACGCCGTAGTTATGGGTGAGTTTGAATTACGATTTAGTGATGATTTAATACTTAAAATGCAACAACTCTTGTTGACTGCCCGGACGATTTGGCTGCTGTGTGGGCGTATGTTTCGTTGCCTGGCAACCTATTTTTTTTTTTTAATAAAGTCAAGGTCCAGGATACCAAAAAAGTACTTGTCTTGAATTTTTGTAGTTCTTCGAATTTCAGTCACTTTTTCGATTTTGACGAAATTTTGTATAGCTCAAGAGGTAAAATTTTTGGATGATCTCCACTGAACTTGAAATTTTCTTTTCTTCAACAAAGTCAACATCCATGATTCCAAAAACGTACTTGTCGTGAATTTTTGTAGTTCATCGAATTTCAGTCACTTTTCCGATTTTTCCGAAATTTTGTATAGCTCAAAAGGTAGAATTTTTGGACGACGTCCGATGAACTTGAACTTTTCTTTCTTGAACAATGTCAACTTTTAGGAATCAAAAAAAGTACTTGGCGTGAATTTTTGTATTTTTTCGAATTTTAGTCACTTTTTCGATTTTGACGAAATTTTGTATAGCTCAAGAGGTTGAATTTTTGGATGACCTTTCTATGATCTTGAACTTTTTTTTCTTGAATAAAGTCAAGGTGTATAATTAAAAAAAAGTACTTTTCGTGAATTCTTCGTATTTCAGTCACTTTTCCAATTTTGACGAAATTTTGTATAGCTCAAGAGGTAGAATTTTTGCATGATCTCCGATGAACTTGAAATTTTTTTTCCTGAACGAAGTCAACGTCTGGGACTCCAAAAAAGTGCATGTCGTGAATTTTTGTAGTACTTCGAATTTCAGTCACTCTTCCGATTTTGACGAAATTTTGTATATCTCAAAAGGTAGAATTTTTTGATGACCAATGAAATTGAAATTTTATTTTCTTGAACAAATTCACTGTCTAGGATTCCAAACAAGTACATGTCGTGAATTTTTTTAGTGCTTTTAATTTCCGATTTTGATGAAATTTTGTATATCTCAAGAGGTAGAATTTTTGGATGACCTCCTATGATCTTGAACTTTTTTTTTCTTGAATAAAGTCAAGGTCTAGGATTCAAAAAAAGTACATGTTGTGAATTCTTCGAATTTCAGTCACTTTTTCGATTTTGACGAAACTTTCTATAGCTCAAGAGATAGAATTTTTGAATGATCTCCACTGAACTTGAAATTTTTTTTTCTTGAACAAAGTCAACGTCTACCTGTCTAGGATTCCAAAAACGTACTTCCCGTAAATTTTTGTAGTTCAGTCACTTTTTAGATTTTGACGAAATTTTGCATAGCTTAAGAGATAGAATTTTTGGATGACGTCCGATGAACTTGAATTTTTTTTTCTTGAACAAAGTCAACTTTTAGGATTAAAAAAAAGTACATGTCGTGAATTTTTGTAGTGCTTCGAATTTCAGTCAGTTTTCCGATTTTGCCGAAATTTTGTATAGCTCAAGAGGTAGAATTTTTTGATGAACTCTGATGAACTTGAATTTTTTTTTTCTTGAACAAAGTCAACATCTAGGATTCCAAAAAAGTATGTGTCTTGAATTTTTGTAGTACTTCGAATTTCAGTCACTTTTCCGATTTTGCCGAAATTTTGTATAGCTCAAGAGGTAGAATTTTTGGATGACCTCCTATGATCTTGAACTTTTGTTTTTCTTGAATAAAGTCAAGGTCTAGGATTCCAAAAAAGTACATGTCGTGAATTTTTGTAGTACTTCGAATTTCAGTCACTTTTCCGATTTTGCAGAAATTTTATATATCTCAAGAGGTAGAATTTTTGGATGACCTCTGATGAACTTGAATTTTTTTTTTCTTGAACAAAGTCAACGTCTAGGATTCCAAAAAAGTACATGTCGTGAATTTTTTTAGTACTTCGAATTTCAGTCACTTTTCCGATTTTGACGAAAATTTATATATCTCAAGAGGTAGAATTTTTAGATGACAACCTATGATCTTGAAGTTTTTTTTTCTTGAATAAAATCAAGGTCTAGGATTCCAATAAAATACCTGTCGTGAATTTTTGTAGTTCTTCGAATTTGAGTCACTTATCTGATTTTGACGAAACTTTTTATAGCTCAAGAGGTAGAATTTTTGGATGATCTCCACTGAACTTGAAATTTTTTTTTCTTGAACAAAGTCAACGTCCAGGATTCTATAACCGTACTTGTCTTGAATTTTTGTAGTTCTTTGAATTTCAGTCACTTTTCCGATTTTGACGAAATTTTGCATAGCTCAAGAGATAGAATTTTTTGATGACGTCCAATGAACTTGAACTTTTTTTTTCTTGAACAAAGTCAACTTTTAGTATTTTAGAAAAGTACATATTGTGAGTTTTTGTAGTACTTCGAAATTCAGTCACTTTTCCGATTTTGCCGAAATTTTGTATAGCTCTAGAGGTAGAATTTTTGGATGATCTCAGATGAACTTGAAATTTTTTTTTCTTGAACAAAGTCAACGTCTAGGATTCCAAAAAGTACATGTCCTGAATTTTTTTAATGCTTCAATTTTCAGTCACTTTTCCGATTTTGACGAAATTTTGTATATCTCAAGAGGTATTTTTTTCTTGAATAAAGTCAAGGTCTAAGATTCCCAAAAAGTACTTGTCGTGAATTTTTGTAGTTCTTCGAATTTCAGTCACTTTTTTGATTTTGACGAAATTTTGTACAAAAAGTACTTGTCGTGAATTAATCGAATTTCAGTCACTTTTTCGATTTTAACGAAATTTTGTATAGCTCAAGATGTTCTGAATAATCGGAAATCTTATTTGGTTTGTGTCTTATTTTTAGTTCAGTGCCGATGAGTCCCAATTTGTATTTCTAACCTCGCATTATTAGCAAATCAGCGCCCTGACGGTTTTCTGTGTGCTTCTAGCCTGTCAGTTCGCCAGTCACAAAGTCACTGTCTAGGATTCCAAAAAAGTACATGTCGTGAATTTTTTTAGTGCTTCGAATTTCCGATTTTGACGAAATTTTGCATATCTCAAGAGGTAGAATTTTTGGATGACCTCCAATGATCTTGAACTTATTTTTTCTTGAATAAAGTCAACGTCTAGGATTCCAAAAAAGTACTTTTCGTGAATTCTTCGAATTTCAGTCACTTTTCCAATTTTGATAAAATTTTGTATAGCTCAAGAGGTAAAATTTTTGGATGATCTCCACTGAACTTTAAATTTTTTTTTCTTGAACAAAATCATCGTCCAGGATTCCAAAACGTACTTGTCGTGAATTTTTGTAGTTCTTCGATTTTCAGTCACTTTTTTGAATTTGACGAAATTTTGTATAGCTCCAGAGGTAGAATTTTTGGATGATCTCCATTGAACTTGAAATTTTTTTTTTCTTGAACAAAGTCAACGTCCAGGATTCCAAAAATGTACTTGCCGAAATTTTGTATAGCGCAAGATGTTCTGAATTATCTGAAATCTAATTTCGTTTGTGTCTTATTTTTAGTTCAGTGCCGATGAGTCCCAATTTGTATTTCCGATTTTGACGTGAATTTTTTTTTGTTGTACTTCGAATTTCAGTCACATTTCCGATTTTACCGAAATTTTGTATAGCTCAAGAGTTAGAATTTTTGGATGACCCCTGATGAACTTGAAATTTTTTTTTCTTGAAGAAAGTCAACGTCTATGATTCCAAAAAAGTACATGTCGTGAATTCTTCTAATTTCAGTCGCTTTTTCGATTTTGACGAAACTTTGTATAGCTCAACAGTTAGAATTTTTGGATGATCTCCACTGAACTTGAAATTTTTTTTCTTGAACAAAGTCATCGTCCTGGATTCCAAAAACCTACTTGGCGTGAATTTTTGTTGTACTTCGATTTTCAGTCACTTTTCCGATTTTACCGAAATTTTGTATAGCTCAAGAGGTAGAATTTTTGGATGACCTCTGATGAACTTGAATTCCAAAAAAGTACTTGTTGTGAATTTTGTAGTTCTTCGAATTTCAGTCACTTTGTCGATTTTGACGAAATTTTGTATACCTCAAGAGGTAGAATTTTTGGATGATCTCTACTGAACTTGAAATTATTTTTTCTTGAACAAAATCATCGTCCAGGATTCCAAAACGTACTTGTCGTGAATTTTTGTAGTTCTTCGAATTTCAGTCACTTTTCCGATTATGACGAAATTTTGTATAGCTCAAGAAATAGAATTTTTGGATGACGTCCGATGAACTTGAATTTTTTTTTCTTGAACAAAGTCAACTTTTGGGATTCAAAAAAAGTACATGTCGTGAATTTTTGTAGTGCTTCGACTTTCAGTCACTTTTCCAATTTTGCCGAAATTTTGTATAGCTCAAGAGGTAGAATTTTGGATGACCTCCGATGAACATGGAATTTTTTTTTCTTCAAGAAAATCAACGTCTAGGATTCCAAAAAAGTACATATCGTGAATTCTTCAAATTCTTCGAATTTCAGTCACTTTTTTGATTTTGACGAAATTTTGTACAAAAAGTACTTGTCGTGAATTAATCGAATTTCAGTCACTTTTTCGATTTTAACGAAATTTTGTATAGCTCAAGATGTTCTGAATAATCGGAAATCTTATTTGGTTTGTGTCTTATTTTTAGTTCAGTGCCGATGAGTCCCAATTTGTATTTCTAACCTCGCATTATTAGCAAATCAGCGCCCTGACGGTTTTCTGTGTGCTTCTAGCCTGTCAGTTCGCCAGTCACAAAGTCACTGTCTAGGATTCCAAAAAAGTACATGTCGTGAATTTTTTTAGTGCTTCGAATTTCCGATTTTGACGAAATTTTGCATATCTCAAGAGGTAGAATTTTTGGATGACCTCCAATGATCTTGAACTTATTTTTTCTTGAATAAAGTCAACGTCTAGGATTCCAAAAAAGTACTTTTCGTGAATTCTTCGAATTTCAGTCACTTTTCCAATTTTGATAAAATTTTGTATAGCTCAAGAGGTAAAATTTTTGGATGATCTCCACTGAACTTTAAATTTTTTTTTCTTGAACAAAATCATCGTCCAGGATTCCAAAACGTACTTGTCGTGAATTTTTGTAGTTCTTCGATTTTCAGTCACTTTTTTGAATTTGACGAAATTTTGTATAGCTCCAGAGGTAGAATTTTTGGATGATCTCCATTGAACTTGAAATTTTTTTTTTCTTGAACATAGTCAACGTCCAGGATTCCAAAAATGTACTTGCCGAAATTTTGTATAGCGCAAGATGTTCTGAATTATCTGAAATCTAATTTCGTTTGTGTCTTATTTTTAGTTCAGTGCCGATGAGTCCCAATTTGTATTTCCGATTTTGACGTGAATTTTTTTTTGTTGTACTTCGAATTTCAGTCACATTTCCGATTTTACCGAAATTTTGTATAGCTCAAGAGTTAGAATTTTTGGATGACCCCTGATGAACTTGAAATTTTTTTTTCTTGAAGAAAGTCAACGTCTATGATTCCAAAAAAGTACATGTCGTGAATTCTTCTAATTTCAGTCGCTTTTTCGATTTTGACGAAACTTTGTATAGCTCAACAGTTAGAATTTTTGGATGATCTCCACTGAACTTGAAATTTTTTTTCTTGAACAAAGTCATCGTCCTGGATTCCAAAAACCTACTTGGCGTGAATTTTTGTTGTACTTCGATTTTCAGTCACTTTTCCGATTTTACCGAAATTTTGTATAGCTCAAGAGGTAGAATTTTTGGATGACCTCTGATGAACTTGAATTCCAAAAAAGTACTTGTTGTGAATTTTGTAGTTCTTCGAATTTCAGTCACTTTGTCGATTTTGACGAAATTTTGTATACCTCAAGAGGTAGAATTTTTGGATGATCTCTACTGAACTTGAAATTATTTTTTCTTGAACAAAATCATCGTCCAGGATTCCAAAACGTACTTGTCGTGAATTTTTGTAGTTCTTCGAATTTCAGTCACTTTTCCGATTATGACGAAATTTTGTATAGCTCAAGAAATAGAATTTTTGGATGACGTCCGATGAACTTGAATTTTTTTTTCTTGAACAAAGTCAACTTTTGGGATTCAAAAAAAGTACATGTCGTGAATTTTTGTAGTGCTTCGACTTTCAGTCACTTTTCCAATTTTGCCGAAATTTTGTATAGCTCAAGAGGTAGAATTTTGGATGACCTCCGATGAACATGGAATTTTTTTTTCTTCAAGAAAATCAACGTCTAGGATTCCAAAAAAGTACATATCGTGAATTCTTCAAATTTCAGTCACTTTTTCGATTTTGACGAAACTTTGTATAGCTCAAGAGGTAGAATTTTCGGATGATCTCCACTGAACTTAAAAAAAATTTTTCTTAAACAAAGTCAACGTCCAAGATTCCAAAAACGTATTTGTCGTGAATTTTTGTAGTTCTTCGAATTTCAGTCACTTTTCAGATTTTGACAAAATTTTGTATATCTCAAGTGGTAGAATTTTTGGATGACGTCCGATGAACTTGAACTTTTTTTTTCTTGAACAAAGTCAACTCTAAGGATTCCAAAAAAGTACATGTCATGAATTTTTGTAGTACTTGGAATTTCAGTCTTTTTTCCGATTTTGCCAAAATTTTGTATAGCTCAAGAGGTAGAATTTTTGGATGACCTCCGATGATCTTTTTTTTTTCTTGAACAAAGTCAACGTCTAGGATTCCAAAAACGTACTTGTCGTGAATTTTTGTAGTTCTTCGAATTTCAGTCACTTTTTCGATTTTGACGAAATTTTATATAGCTCAAGAGGTAGAATTTTTGGATGATCTCCACTGAACTTGAAATTTTTTTTTCTTGAACAAAGTCAACGCTTAGGATTTCAAAAAAGTACATGTCGTGAATTTTTGTAGCACCTCGAATTTCAGTCACTTTTCCGATTTTGAATTTTGTATATCTCAAGAGGTAGAATTTTTGGATGACCTCCGATAAACTTGAAATTTTTTTGTCCCCCGCCTTTCGAAGAAAGTTGGGGGACTATTAAAATGGGTCCGTCCGTCTGTCTGTCTGTCCTTCTGTCTGTCCGTCCGTCCGTCCGTCCGTCTGTCTGTCCGTCTGTCTGTCCGTCACACTTTTTGGGACACAATAACTCTCTTCCTAATTGAGCTAGAATGTTCAAACTTTGTGTATGTGTTTATTAGGTCAATGCCTTGATGGAGTTCGAAGATGAGCATTTTCCGCTAAGGGTAAGCAGAGATAAGCAATTTGATTGGTTGATGCTTTGGGACATGATAACTTTAGTTCTAATTAAGTGAGATTGATGAAACTTGGTGTATAGTTTCATTATAGTAATACCTTGACTAAGTTCGATAATGAGCATTTTCTGCTCAGGGTAAGCAGAGCTATACGCAATTTGATTGGTCAAGAATTTGGAACACAATAACTCTCCTTCTAATTGAGTTAAAATGTTCAAACTTGGTGTATATGCTTATTAGGTCAATGCCTTGATGGAGTTTGAAGATGAGCATTTTCCGCTTAGGGTAAGCAGAGATATGCAATTTGATTGGTTGATGCTTTGGGACACGATAACTTTAGTTCTAATTAAGTGAGAGTGATGAAACTTGGTGTATAGTTTCATTATAGTAATACCTTGACTATGATCGATAATGAGCATTTTCTGCTTAGGGTAAGCAGAGCGATACGCAATTTGATTGGTCGAGACTTTGGAACACAATAACTCTCCTTCTAATTTAGTTAAAATGTTCAAACTTGGTGTATATGCTTATTAGGTCAATGCTTTGATGGAGTTCGAAGATGAGCATTTTCCGCTTAGGGTAAGCAGAAATAAGCAATTTGATTGGTTGATGCTTTGGGACACGATAACTTTAGTTCTAATTAAGTGAGAGTGATGAAACTTGGTGTATAGTTTCATTACAGTAATACCTTGACTAAGTTAGATAATGAGCATTTTCTGCTCAGGGTAAGCAGAGCGATACGCAATTTGATTGGTCGAGACTTTGGAACACAATAACTCTCCTTCTAATTGAGTTAAAATGTTCAAACTTGGTGTATATGCTTATTAGGTCAATGCCTTGATGGAGTTTGAAGATGAGCATTTTCCGCTTAGGGTAGGCAGAGATAAGCAATTTGATTGGTTGATGCTTTGAGACACGATAACTTTAGTTCTAATTAAGTGAGAGTGATGAAACTTGGTGTATAGTTTCATTACAGTAATACCTTGACTATGATCGATAATGAGCATTTTCTGCTCAGGGTAAGCAGAGCGATAAGCAGGGCTCACACTGGCGGTCGCCAAAGTCGCAATTTGCGATAAAAAAATGAAAGTGGCGATTAAAATTTGATTTTTGCGATAATTTTTGCGATAAAGTTTTACGGTACTGGCGATTCTTTTTGAGAACTGGCAGAAAAAAATCTTAAAATTCTAATAGTATTCATAATGTTTTAACCATTATTGAGTGTCAATCACGTGGCTAAACACAATAATAAATTAATCAATTGGCTGATAATCCGGATAGCGTCGCCGAGTAATACTAATCAATTGTCTCGGATTAATGATTAGTTGATTGATAATTGCCAATGATGTATATTAAACCTATCTCGCGTCACTATTTAATCTTAATGATTAAATTAAGCGGTGTTTATTTGATGTTTCGTTTCGTCTTAAAACGAAGAAAGGTAATACATGTAACCAAAATGGCCGACAATTCTATCGAAAAGAAGTAAATATAGTTCCATTCCGTTTACTGTGGCATCATATACGGCATGTAAAACATACAAGTATGCCTATTGGATATCATTATTTCAAATTATCGTATCATCATGGTCGAAAACGCATGAACTAGGCTACTTGAATATCGGCGATTCTTGAGCGAGAAAGCGGTTCGCCATTTGTATCATATTACCGTCGCTAAAATGGTCTAAAGGATAGATAGATAGATAGATAGATAGTTTATTACATAAAACACCCATTTCGGGCAGCATGTAAATAGTACATATTATGCATACAAAACAGACATACATGTACATAAAAAGTGAATATAAAATAGTAAAAAAAACTGTATGAAAAACATAAAAAGTGGATGAAAATTACATAAAGATGAGATGTACATTTACATGTATATAGCTTGAACTTAAAGTAATGAGCTCAACGAATTGTTGATTATTATTATTATATTTTTTGTTTATATAGAAGTGGGTGCCACATCCCTTATTTTAAAAGCATGTTGCACAAAGGTGCACACTGTTTTTGCCAAAGCAAGTGGCGGGTTGAACATGTTTTCAAAGGAAAATGGATAGTTTTGGCTCTCAAATGCCCCATAAACAATTGTCTTTCGTAGTTCCTCATACCGGTTGCACTCAATGAGAAAATGATATTCATTCTCAACTTTCTGTTGAGGGCATTTTTTGCAAAACCGCAGATGTGCAGGTATATCCTTGTATCGTCCTCTCTCTATTTCAAGGGAATGTGTGCTTAGTCTAAGGTGGGACATCGCGGTTTTAGTTTTAGGATTTTTAACAACTTGCAGGTAAGGCACGGTAGCGTTGATATTATTTTTAAACCTGTAAAAAGTTCGTAGTTTCTGGTTATCTGAAGCAGTGAACGACGGGTATAATTGTAAGCATTTCTTACAAATATAATTAAGTACATATCATTCTATCAGAGATTCAGATACCGTTACGGTACCTGAAAATAACAATAGGTCTATTGTACACGCAATCCTTGGACGAGATTAGACGTGTAAATATTGAATATATAGTGCAATATGGCGATGTTAAAAGAGACTAAAGTTACCAAAAGTAAAATCCGATCTTAGTAAACCAAAACTGTGCTAAATGTATTATGCAAAGACTGATTTGTTAAAAGTTGTTGTATATTGTATATATTGGTGATTGTTTTATAATAAGCCTAACTGAGACATAAAATTGTTAGATATTGTATAATTTTTTATCACATATTTTTGGCGGATAAAATATTCAAGTTGGCGGAAAAAATATATGAACATTTCTTTACATAAAAATTATCATCCATTTTGGCGGAAAAAAATTGAAAGCCAGTGTGAGCCCTGGCGATAAGCAATTTGATTTGCCGAGACTCTGGAACACAATAACTCTCCTTCGAATTGAGTTAAAATGTTCAAAATTGGTGTGTATGCTTATTAGGTCAATGCCTTGATGGAGTTCGAAGATGAGCATTTTCTTCTTACGGTAGGCAGAGATAAGCAATTTTTGGATGACACTTCGTGTTCAGTTTGATTGGTCGATACGTTTGAAAAAAATAAATGTGCGATTAATTAATATGTGTCATCTATTTATTTGGGGATTTCGACGGGGGACATCAGCCTCACTGTTGGCTTGTTTTCTTAAAAAAAGTCAACGTCTAGGATTTCAAAAATGTACTTGCCGAAATTTTGTATAGCTCAAGATGTTCTGAATTATCGGAAATCTTATTTCGTTTGTGTCTTATTTTTAGTTCAGTGCCGATGAGTCCCAATTTGTATTTCCGATTTTGACGTGAATTTTTGTTGTACTTCGAATTTCAGTCACTTTTCCGATTTTACCGAAATTTTGTATAGCTCAAGAGGTAGAATTTTTGGATGACCCTTGATGAACTTGAAATTTTTTTTTCTTGAAGAAAGTCAACGTCTAGGATTCCAAAAAAGTACATGTCGTGAATTCTTCTAATTTCAGTCACTTTTTCGATTTTGACGAAACTTTGTATAGCTCAAGAGGTAGAATTTTTGGATGATCTCCACTGAACTTGAAATTTTTTTTCTTGAACAAAGTCATCGTCCTGGATTCCAAAAACCTACTTGACGTGAATTTTTGTTGTGCTTCGATTTTCAGTCACTTTTCCGATTTTACCGAAATTTTGTATAGCTCAAGAGGTAGAATTTTTGGATGACCTCTAATGAACTTGAATTTTTTTTTTCTTGAACAAAGTCAACTTTTAGGATTCCAAAAAAGTGCATGTCGTGAATTTTTGTAGTACTTCGAATTTCAGTCAATTTTCCGCCGAAATTTTGTATAGCTCAAGAGGTAGAATTTTTGGATAATCTCCACTGAACTTGAAATTTTTTTTTCTTGAACAAAATCATCGTCCAGGATTCCAAAAACTTACTTGTCGTGAATTTTTGTACTTCTTCAAATATCAGTCACTTTTCCGATTTTGACGAAATTTTGTATAGCTCAAGAGATAGAATTTTTGGATGACGTCCGATGAACTTGAAATTTTTTTTTTCTTGAACAACGTCAACTTTTAGGATTCCAAAAAAGTGCACGTCGTAAATTTTTGTAGTACCTCGAATTTCAGTCACTTTTCCGATTTTGCCGAAATTTTGTGTAACTCAAGAGGTAGAGTTTTTGGATGACCTCCGATGAACTTGATATTTTTTTTTCTTGAACAAAGTCAACGTCTAGGATTTCAAAAAAGTACATGTCGTGAATATTTTTAGTGCTTTGAATTTCAGTCACTTTTCCGATTTTGCCGAAATTTTGTATATCTCAAGAGGTAGAATTTTTAGATGAACTTGAAATTTTTTTTTCTGAAACAAAGTGAACTTTCAGGATTCCAAAAACGTACTTGTGGTGAATTTTTGTAGTTCTTCGAATTTCAGTCACTTTTCCGATATTGTCGAAATTCAAGAGATAGAATTTTTGGATGACGTTCGATGAACTTAAACTTGTTTTTTCTTGGACAAAGTCAACTGTTAGGATTCCAAAAAAGTACATGTCATGAATTTTTGTAGTACTTCGAATTTCAGTCACTTTTCCAATTTTGACAAAATTTTGTCTAACTTAAGAGGTAGAATTTTTGGATGACCTCCTATGATCTTGAACGTTTTTTTTCTTGAATAAAGTCAAGGTCTAGGATTCCTAAAAAGTACTTGTTATGAATTCTTCGAATTTCACTCTCTTTTTCGATTTTGATGAAATTTTGTATAGCTCAAGAGGTAGAATTTTTGGATGATCTCCATTCAACTTGAAATTTTTTTTTTCTTGAACAAAGTCAACATCAGGGATATTTTGTATATCTCAAGAGGTAGAATTTTTTGGATGACCTCCTGTGATCTTAAACTTCGAATTTCAGTCACTTTTTTCGATTTTGATGAAATTTTGTATAGCTCAAGAGATAGAATTTTTTGGATGATCTCCACTGAACTTGAAATTTTTTTTTCTTGAACAAAGTCAACATCCAGGATTCCAAATACGTACTTGTTGTGAATTTTTATAGTTCTTCCAGTTTCAGTCACATTTTCCGATTTTGAGGATATTTTGTATAGCTCAAGAGATAGAATATTTGGATGACGTCCGATGAACAAAGTCAACCTTTAGGATTCCAAAATAGTACATGCCGTGAATTTTGTTTAACTTAAGAGGTAGAATTTTTCGGATGACCTCCAATGAACTTGAAATTTTTTTTTATAGAACAATGTCAACGTCTAGGACTCCAAAAAAGTACTTGTCTTGAATTCTTCGAATTTCAGTCACCTTTTCGATTTTGACGAAATTTTGCATATCTCAAGAGGTAGAATTTTTGGATGACCTCCTATGATCTTAAACTTTTTTCTTCTTGAATAAATTCAAGGTCTACGATTCCAAAAAAGTACTTGTCGTGAATTTTTGTAGTTCTTCGAATTTGAAGAAATTTTGTATAGCTCAAGAGATAGAATTTTTGGATGATGTCCGATGAACTTTTTTTTTTCTTGAACAAAGTCAACTTTTAGGAATCCAAATAAGTACTTGTCGTGAATTCTTCGAATTTCTGTCACTTTTCCAATTTTGACGAAATTTTGTGTAGCTCAAGAGGTAGAATATCAGTCACTTTATCGATTTTGACGAAATTTCAGTCACTTTTCCGATTTTGAATTTTGTATATCTCAAGAGGTAGAATTTTTGGATGACCTCCTGTGATCTTAAATTTTTTTTTTTCTTCAATAAAGTCAAAGTTTAGGATTCCAAAAAAGTACTTGTCGTGAATTTTTGTAGTTCTTTGAATTTCAGTCACTTTTTCGATTTTGACGAAATTTTGAAAAAATCTTTTCTTGAATAAAGTCAAAGTCTAGGATTCAAAAAAAGTACTTTTCGTGAATTTTTGTAGTTCTTTGAATTTCAGTCACTTTTTCGATTTTGACGAAATTTTGTATAGCTCAAGATTTAGAAGTTTGGAATATATCTCCACTGAAGTTGAAATTTTTTTTTCTTGAACATAGTCATCGTCCAGGTTTCCAAAAACGTACTTCTCATGAATTTTTTTAGTTCTTCGAATTTCAGTCACTTTTCCGATTTTGACGAAATTTTGTATAGCTCAAGAGGTAGAATTTTTGGATGACCTCAGATGAACTTGAAATTTTTTTTTCTTGAACAAAGTCAACGTCTAGGATTCCAAAAAAGTACACGTCGTGAATTTTTTTAGTCCGTCGAATTTCAGTCACTTGTCCGATTTTAACGACTTGTCCGACTTGTCGTGAATTTTTGTAGTTCTTTGAATTTTAGTCACTTTTCCGATTTTGACGAAATTTTGTATAGCTCAAGAGATAGAACTTTTGGATGACGTCCGATGAAATTGAAATTTTTTTTTCTTGAACAAAGTCAACTTTTAGGATTCAAAAAAAGTGCATGTCGTGTATTTTTGTAGTACTTCGAATTTCAGTCACTATTCCGATTTTGACGAAATTTTGTATAGCTCAAGAGGTAGAATTTTTAGATGACCTCCGAGGAACATGAAATTTTTTTTCTTGAACAAAGTCAACTTTTAGGATTCCCAAAAAGTACATGTCATGAATTTTTGTAGTACTTGGAATTTCAGTCTTTTTTCCGATTTTGCCGAGATTTTGTATAGCTCAAGAGGTAGAATTTTTGGATGACCTCCGATGAACTTTTTTTTTTCTTGAACAAAGTCAACGTCTAGGATTCCAAAAACGTACTTGTCGTGAATTTGTTCGTGAATTCTTCGAATTTCAGTCACTTTTTCGATTTTGACGAAATTTTATATAGCTCAAGAGGTAGAATTTTTGGATGATCTCCGCTGAACTTGAAATTTTTTTTTCTTGAACAAAGTCAACGTCCAGGATTCCAAAAACGTACTTGTCGTGAATTTTTGTAGTTCTTCGAATTTCAGTCACTTTTTCGATTTTGGTGAAATTTTGTATATCTCAAGAGATAGAATTTTTGGATGACCTCCGATAAACTTGAAATTCTTTTTCTTGAACAAAGTCAACGTCTAGGATTCCCAAAAAGTATATGTCTTGAATTTTTTAAGTGCTTCGAATTTCAGTCACTTTTCCAATTTTGACGAAATTTTGTATATCTCAAATGGTAGAATTTTTGAATGACTTGTCGTGAATTTTTTTAGTAGTACCTCTAATTTCAGTCACTTTTCCGATTTTGCCTAAATTTTGTCTAACTTAAGAGGTAGAATTTTTGGATGATCTTCACTGAACTTGAATTTTTTTTTTATTGAACAAAGTCAACGTCTAGGATTCCAAAAAAGTACATGTCGTGAATTTTTTTAGTGCTTCAAATTTCAGTCACTTTTCCAATTTTGACAAAATTTTGTATATCTCAAGAGGTTGAATTTTTGGATGACCTCCTATGATCTTGAAATTTTTTTTTCTTCAACAAATTCAACGTCCAGGATTCCAAAAACGTACTTGTCGTGAATTTTTGTAGTTTTTCGAATTTCAGTCACTTTTTGGATTTTGACGAAATTTTGTATAGCTCAAGAGATAGAATTTTTGAATGACGTCTGATGAATTTGAACTTTTTTTCTTTTGAACAAAGTCAACTTTTAGGATTCAAAAAAAAAGTACAATGTCAATGTCTAGGTTTCCAAAAAAGTACATTTCGTGAATTTTTTAATGCTTCGAATTTTAGTCACTTTTCCGATTTTGACGAAATTTTTTACATCTCAAGAGGTAGAATTTTGGATGACCTCCTCTGATCTTGAATTTTTTTTTGTTGAATAAAGTCATGGTCTAGGATTCCAAAAAAGTACTTGTTGTGAATTCTTCGAATTTCAGCCACCTTTTCGATTTTGACGAAATTTTATATATCTCAAGAGGCAGAATTTTTGGATGACCTTTCTATGATCTTGAACTTTCTTTTGTTGAATAAAGTCAAGGTCTAGGATTCCAAAAAATACTTGTTGTGAATTCTTCGAATTTCAGTCAGCTTTTCAATTTTGGCGAAATTTAGTATACCTCAAGAGGTAGAATTTTTGGATGATCTCCACTGAACTTGAAATTTCTTTTTCTTGAACAAAGTCAACGTCCAGGATTCCAAAAACCTACTTGTCGTGAATTTTTGTAGTTCTTCGAAAATCAGTCACTTTTATGATTTTGACGTAATTTTGAATAGCTCAAGAGATAATTTTTGGATGACGTCCGATGAACTTGAAATTTTTTTTTCTTCAACAAAGTCAACTTTCGGATTCCAAAAAAGTGTATTTCGTGAATTTTTGTAGTACTTCGAATTTCAGTCACTTTTCCGATTTTGACGAAATTTTGTATAGCTCAAGAGGTAGAATTTATGGTTGACCTCCTATGATCTTGAACTTTTTTTTTCTTGAATAAAGTCAAGGTCTAGGATTCCAAAAAAGTACTTGGCATGAATTTTTGTAGTTTCTCGAATTTCAGTCATTTTTTCGATTTTGATGAAATTTTGTATAGCTCAAAAGGTAGAATTTTTGAATGATCTTCACTGAACTTGAAATTTTTTTTTCTTGAATAAAGTCAACGTCCAGGATTCTAAAAATGTACTTGTCGTGAATTTTTGTAGTTCTTCGAATTTCAGTCACTTTTCCGATTTTGATGAAATTTTGTATAGCTCAAGAGATAGATTTTTTGGATGAGGTCTGAGAACTTGAACTTTTTTTTCTTGAACAAAGTCAACTTTTAGGATTCCAAAAAAGTACATGTCATGAATTTATGTAGTACTTCGAATTTCAGTCACTTTTCTAATTTTGCCGAAATTTTGTATAGCTCAAGAGGTAGATTTTTTGGATAACCTTCGATGAACTTGAAATTTTTTTTTCTTGAACAAAGTCAACGTCTAATATTCCAAAAACATACTTATCGTGAATTTTTGTAGTTTTTCGAATTTCAGTCACTTTTTTGAATTTGACGAAATTTTGTATAACTCAAGAGGTAGAATTTTTGGATGATCTCCACTGAACTTGAAATTTTTTTTCTTGAACAAAGTCAACATCCAGGATTCCAAAAACGTATTTGTTGTGAATTTTTGTAGTACTTCGAATTTCAGTCACTTTTCTGATTTTGACGAAATTTTGTATAGCTCAAGAGATAGAATTTTTAGATGACGTCCGATGAACTTGAACTCTTTTTTTCTTGAACAAAGTCAACTTTTAGGATTCCAAAAAAGTACTTGTTGTGAACTTTTGTAGTTCTTCGAATTTCAGTCACATTACCGCCGAAATTTTGTATAGCTCAAGAAGTAGAATTTTTGGATAACCTCCGATGAACTTGAAATTTTTTTTTCTTGAGCAAAGTCAAGGTCAAGGATTTCAAAAAAGTACCTGTCGTGAATTTTTTTAGTGCTTCGAATTTCAGTCACTTTTCCGATTTTGACGAAATTTTGAATATCTCAAGAGGTAGAATTTTTGGATGACCTCCTATGATCTTAAACTTTTTTTTCGAAAAAGTACTTGTCGTGAATTTTTGTAGTTCTTCGAATATCAGTCACTTTTTTGATTTTGACGAAATTTTGTACAAAAAAGTACTTGTTGTGAATTATTCGAATTTCAGACACTTTTTTTTGTATAGCTCAAGATGTTCTGAAAAATCGAAAATCTTATTTCGTTTGTGTCTTATTTTTAGTTCAGTGCCGATGAGTCCCAATTTGTATTTCTAACCTCGCATTATTAGCAAATCAGCATCCTGGAAGTTTTCTGTGTGCGTCTAGTCTGTCAGTTTGCCATTGTTGTCAACAATCTTTTCAGTCCGTCTTTAATAGTCAAAATGTCATCTTATATTAATTAACTAGCTTTGTCATTGCAAGGGCGAGATAGATCCACTTGAACTTTTTTTTTCTTGAACAAAGTCAATATCTAGGATTCCAGAAAAGTACTTGTCGTGAATTTTTGTAGTACTGGTACTTCGAATTTCAGTCACTTTTTCGATTTTGACGAAATTTTGTATAGCTCAAGAGGTATAATTTTTGGATTTACCTCCACTGAACTTGAATTTTTTTTTTCTTGAACAAAGTCAACGTCTAGGATTCCAAAAACATACTTGTCGTGAATTTTTGTAGTTTAGACACTTTTCCGATTTTGACGAAATTTTGTATAGCTCAAGAGATAGAATTTTGGGATGACGTGCGATGAACTTGAATTTTTTTTTTCTTGAATAAAGTCAAGGTCAAGGATTCGAAATAAGTACCTGTCGTGAATTTTTTTAGTGCTTCGAATTTCAGTCACTTTTCAGATTTTGACGAAATTTTGTATATCTCAAGAGGTAGACTTTTTGGATTACCTCCTATGGTCTTGAACTTTTTTGGATGATCTCCACTGAACTTGAAATCTTTTTTTCTTGAATAAAGTCAAGGTCTAGGATTCCAAAAAAGTACTTGTCGTGAATTTTTGTAGTTCTTCGAATTTCGGTCACTTTTCTGATTTTGACGGAATTTTGTATAGCTCAAGAGGCAGAATTTTTGGATGATCTCCAGTGAACTTGAAATTTTTTTTTCTTGAACAAAGTCAACGTCCAGGATTCCAAAAGACTACTTGTCGTGAATTTTTGTAATTCTTCGATTTTTACAAAATTTTGTATACCTCAAGAGATACAATTTTTGGATGACGTCTGATGAACTTGAACTTTTTTTTAGTGCTTCGAATTTCAGTCACTCTTCCGGTTTCGCCGAAGGTTTGTATTAATTAACTAGCTTTGTCATTGCATGGGCGAGATAGATCCACTCTCCAGGTACTTTTCTATATCATTTGTATTGCGTGTTATTCAGTGTTTTTTGAATTATGTGTCAGTTTAAACGGGTGAGCATGCGAGTGTTAGTCCCACATGTGTTCAATATGCCAGGACACTATTGGAAATGGGTTTTAACATTTTGATATTATTTCAGACTATTGCATATATAGGAATGGCTTTTAGGGATTAATGCCTCTGAAATAACGACTTTTCTGTGTATTTATCAAATTTGTCGTGCATATTATAAAGGTGCATGCGTGTATCAAATGTCTTGCAGCGTCAGTAGATTAGCGTTCTAGTCTAGTTCTTTAAAGGAACATTAATTGTCATATTTTGTTGTGATCTAATTCTTTAAAGGGACATTGCATGCAACTGTCATATTTTGTGGTAGTCTAATAATTCAAAGGGACATTTATGTCATAAATTGTCACAATCAGTTCTAGTCCTTTTTCATTTATTGTCCTTAACTTTTGTCTTTTCAGATTGGAAGATATATGAATGACATGAATTGAGTGCCATATAAATGAATGATATATACTGTAGATGAACAATCATATATTAACGATGTGACATATGATGATACTATACGAATAAACGTCTACATGTCTAAAGTCTAAATAAGTCATCATTAACGGAAGATCATCGAGCCCTTGAACAGCTACAACTCGAGTAGTCACAACACAAGAGGTAGAATTTTCTTGAACAAAGTCAACGTCTGGGATTCCAAAAAAGTACATTTCGTGAATTTTTTCACTGCCTTGAATATCAGTCACTTTTCCGATTTTGACGAAATTTTGTATATCTCAAGAGGTAGAATTTTTGGATGACCTCCTATGATCTTGAACTTTTTATACGCCCACATTTTCATGTGGACATATATTGTCGTCGCCCCTGTTCGTCCGTTCGTCCACAATTGTTTGTGAACAGTCTACAGGTCACAATTTTTATGCGATTTCAATAAAATTTAAAATATAGGTTTATCACCTTAAGATCTCATTTACTTTCAATATTGGCATGTATCGGACTGTAACTTCATGGGTTATGGCCCCTGATTGTACGAAAAATCACGTTTTTTAGCTTGTGAACAGTGTAGAGATCACAATTTTGAACCGATTTTGATGAAACTTGACATGTATGTTTATAACCCAAAGATCTTGGTCCCTTTTGATATTTGCGCCCATTGGATCATAACTTCCTGAATAATAGCCCCTGATTGTCCGAAAAATTGCTTTTGTTAGCTTGTGGTCCCTCTGGAGGTCAAAATTATTATCTGATTTAAAAAAACGTTTGATTATATCACGGTTTCATGGTAATGAAGAGAGAATTTGTATTTCATGAAAATCGGACCAGAGTTGACGGATAAAACGGCTGCCGTCTGTACGTGAATTGTGTGAAAATATGTTATACTGTATCAAGGTTGTGGACAATTTTGAACTGATTTTGATGAAACTCGAAATACATGTTTATAACCTAATGATCTTGGTTCCATTGCATATTTGCCCATATCGGATCATAACTTCCTGAATTATGGCCCCTGATTGTACGAAAAATCACCTTTTTTAGCTTTTGGTCCCTCTGGAGGTCACAATTATTATCTGATTTAAAAAAACGTTTGATTATATCACAGTTACGCCGTAGTTATGGGTGAGTTTGAATTACGATTTACTGATGATTTAATACTTAAAATGCAGCAACTCTTGTTGACTGCCCGGACGATTTGGCTGCTGTGTGGGCGTATGTTTCGTTGCCTGGCAACCTATTTTTTTATATAATAAAATCAAGGTCCAGGATACCAAAAAAGTACTTGTCTTGAATTTTTGTAGTTCTTCGAATTTCAGTCACTTTTTCGATTTTGATAGCTCAAGAGGTAGAATTTTTGGATGACCTCCGATGAACTTGAAATTTTTTTTTCTTGGACAAAGTCAACGTCTAGCATTCCAAAAAGTACATGTTGTGAATTTTTTTAGTGCTTCAAATTTCAGTGAATTTTCCGATTTTGACGAAATTTTGTATAACTCCATAGGTAGAATTTTTGGATGACCTCCTAAGATCTTGAACTTTTCTTTTCTTGAATAAAGTCAAGGTCTAGGATTCCAAAGAAGTACTTGTCATGAATTTTTGTATTTTTTCGAATTTTAGTCACTTTTTCGATTTTGACGAAATTTTGTATAGCTCAAGAGGTTGAATTTTTGGATGACCTTTCTATGATCTTGAACTTTTTTTTCTTGAATAAAATCAAGGTGTATAATTCAAAAAAAGTACTTTTTGTGAATTCTTCGTATTTCAGTCACTTTTACAATTTTGACGAAATTTTGTATAGCTCAAGAGGTAGAATTTTTGCATGATCTCCGATGAACTTGAAATTTTTTTTCCTGAACGAAGTCAACGTCTGGGACTCCAAAAAAGTGCATGTCGTGAATTTTTGTAGTACTTCGAATTTCAGTCACTCTTCCGATTTTGACGAAATTTTGTATATCTCAAAAGGTAGAATTTTTTGATGACCAATGAAATTGAAATTTTATTTTCTTGAACAAATTCACTGTCTAGGATTCCAAACAAGTACATGTCGTGAATTTTCTTAGTGCTTTTAATTTCCGATTTTGACGAAATTTTGTATATCTCAAGAGGTAGAATTTTTGGATGACCTCCTATGATCTTGAACTTTTTTTTTCTTGAATAAAGTCAAGGTCTAGGATTCAAAAAAAGTACATGTTGTGAATTCTTCGAATTTCAGTCACTTTTTTTCGATTTTGACGAAACTTTGTATAGCTCAAGAGATAGAATTTTTGAATGATCTCCACTGAACTTGAAATTTTTTTTTCTTGAACAAAGTCAACGTCTACCTGTCTAGGATTCCAAAAACGTACTTGCCGTAAATTCTTGTAGTTCAGTCACTTTTTAGATTTTGACGAAATTTTGCATAGCTTAAGAGATAGAATTTTTGGATGACGTCCGATGAACTTGAATTTTTTTTTCTTGAACAAAGTCAACTTTTAGGATTAAAAAAAAGTACATGTCGTGAATTTTTGTAGTGCTTCGAATTTCAGTCAGTTTTCCGATTTTGCCGAAATTTTGTATAGCTCAAGAGGTAGAATTTTTTGATGAACTCTGATGAACTTGAATTTTTTTTTTCTTGAACAAAGTCAACATCTAGGATTCCAAAAAAGTACGTGTCGTGAATTTTTGTAGTACTTCGAATTTCAGTCACTTTTCCGATTTTGCCGAAATTTTGTATAGCTCAAGAGGTAGAATTTTTGGATGCCCTCCTATGATCTTGAACTTTTGTTTTTCTTGAATAAAGTCAAGGTCTAGGATTCCAAAAAAGTACATGTCGTGAATTTTTGTAGTACTTCGAATTTCAGTCACTTTTCCGATTTTGCAGAAATTTTATATATCTCAAGAGGTAGAATTTTTGGATGACCTCTGATGAACTTGAATTTTTTTTTTCTTGAACAAAGTCAATGTCTAGGATTCCAAAAAAGTACATGTCGTGAATTTTTTTAGTACTTCGAATTTCAGTCACTTTTCCGATTTTGACGAAAATTTATATATCTCAAGAGGTAGAATTTTTAGATGACAACCTATGATCTTGAAGTTTTTTTTTCTTGAATAAAATCAAGGTCTAGGATTCCAATAAAATACCTGTCGTCGCCACTGTTCGTCCGTCCGTCCGGACATCCGTCCGTCCACAATTGTTTGTGAACAGTCTACAGGTCACAATATTTATCCGATTTCAATGAAACTTTGAATATAGGTTTATCACCCTAAGATCTCGGTTCCTTTCGATATTGGCATGTATCGGACCGTAACTTCATGGGTTATGGCCCCTGATTGTACGAAAAATCACGTTTTTTAGCTTGTGAACAGTGTAGAAGTCACAATTTTGAACCGATTTGGATGAAACTTGAAATGCATGTTTATGACCCAAAGATCTTGGTTCCTTTCGATATTGGCGCCAATCGGATCGTAACTTCCTGAATTATGGCCCCTGATTGTCTGAAAAATCGCCCTTTTTAACTTGTGGTCCCTCTGGAGGTCAAAATTGTTATCCGATTTAAAAATCCGTTTGATTATATCACCGTCGCATGGTTATGAAGGTTGAGTTCGAATATCGTGAAAATCGGACCAAAATTGACGGACAAAATGGCCACCGTTTGTACGCGAATAGTGTGAAAATATGTTATATCAAGGTTGTGGACCTTATAGAGGTCACAATTTTGAACCGATTTTGATGAAACTTGACATGTATGTTTATGACCCAAAGATCTTGGTTCCTTTTAATATTTGCGCCCATCGGAGCTTAACTTCCTGAATTATGGCCCCTGATTGTCCGAAAAATCGCCCTTTTTAGCTTGTGGTCTCTCTGGAGGTCAAAATTGTTATCCGATTTAAAAAACCGTTAGAGTATATCACCGTTCCATGGTTATGAAGGTTGAGTTCTAATTTCGTGAAAATCGGACCAAAATTGACGGACAAAATGGCCGCCGTTTGTACGCGAATGGTGTGAAAATATGTTACACATGTATATCAAGGTTGTGGACCTTATAGAGGTCACAATTTTGAACCGATTTTGATGAAACTTGACATGTATGTTTATAACCCAAAGATCTTGGTTCTTTTCGATATTTGCGCCCATCGGATCATAACTTCCTGAATTATGGCCCCTGATTGTCCGAAAAATCGCCCTTTTTAGCTTGTGGTCCCTCTGGAAGTCAAAATTGTTATCCGATTTAAAAAACCGTTAGAGTATATCACGTTCCATGGTTATGAAGGTTGAGTTCGAATTTCGTGAAAATCGGACCAAAATTGACGGACAAAATGGCCGTCGTTTGTACGCGAATGGTGTGAAAATATGTTATATCAAGGTTGTGGACCTTATAGAGGTCACAATTTTGAACCGATTTTGATGAAACTTGACATGTATGTTTATAACCCAAAAATCTTGGTTCCTTTCGATATTTGCACCCATCGAATCATAACTTCATGAATTATGTCCCCTGATTTTGTTAGCTTGTGGTCCCTCTGGAGGTCAAAATTATTATCCGATTTAAAAAAACGTTTGATTATATCACGTTTTCATGGTAATGAAGAGAGAATTTGAATTTTGTGAAAATCGGACCAGAGTTGACGGAGAAAATGGCCGCCGTCTGTACGCGAATTGTGTAAAAATATGTTATATCAAGGTTGTGGACCCTATAGAGGTCACAATTTTGAACTGATTTTGATGAAACTTGAAATATATGTTTATAACCTAATGATCTTGGTTCCATTGCATATTTGCCCATATTGGATCGTAACTTCCTGAATCATGGCCCCTGATTGTACGAAAAATCACCCTTTTTAGCTTGTGGTCCCTCTGGAGGTCACAATTATTATCTGATTTAAAAAAAAGGGTTGATTATATCACAGTTACACCGTAGTTATGGGTGAGTTTGAATTATGATTTTCTGGTGATTACTTAAAATGCAACAACTCTTGTTGACTGCCCGGATGATTTGGCTGCTGTGTGGGCGTATGTTTTGTTGCCTGGCAACCTATTTTTTTTTTCTTGAAAAATGTCAACATCTAGGATTCCAAAAAAGTACATGTCATGAATTTTTTTAGTGCTTCGAATTTCAGTCACTTTTCCTATTTTGACGAAATTTTGTATATCTCAAGAGGTAGAATTTTTGGATCACCTCCTATGATGAATTATGTCCCCTGATTTTGTTAGCTTGTGGTCCCTATGGAGGTCAAAATTATTATCCGATTTAAAAAAACGTTTGATTATATCACATTTTCATGGTAATGAAGAGAGAATTTGAATTTTGTGAAAATCGGACCAGAGTTGACGGAGAAAATGGCCGCCGTCTGTACGCGAATTGTGTAAAAATATGTTATATCAAGGTTGTGGACCCTATAGAGGTCACAATTTTGAACTGATTTTGATGAAACTTGAAATATATGTTTATAACCTAATGATCTTGGTTCCATTGCATATTTGCCCATATTGGATCGTAACTTCCTGAATCATGGCCCCTGATTGTACGAAAAATCACCCTTTTTAGCTTGTGGTCCCTCTGGAGGTCACAATTATTATCTGATTTAAAAAAAAGGGTTGATTATATCACAGTTACACCGTAGTTATGGGTGAGTTTGAATTATGATTTTCTGGTGATTACTTAAAATGCAACAACTCTTGTTGACTGCCCGGATGATTTGGCTGCTGTGTGGGCGTATGTTTCGTTGCCTGGCAACCTATTTTTTTTTTCTTGAAAAATGTCAACATCTAGGATTCCAAAAAAGTACATGTCGTGAATTTTTTTAGTGCTTCGAATTTCAGTCACTTTTCCTATTTTGACGAAATTTTGTATATCTCAAGAGGTAGAATTTTTGGATCACCTCCTATGATTTTGAACTTATTTTTTCTTGAATAAAATCAAGAACTAGGATTCCAAAAAAGTACTTGTTGTGAATTCTTCGAATTTCAGTCACTTTTTCGATGTTGTATAGCTCAAGATGTAGAATTTTTGGATTACTTCCTATGATTTCATGGAATTTTTGGATAGCTCAAGAGGTAGAATTTTTAGATGACCTCCAATGAACTTGAACTTTTTTTTTCTTGAACAAAGTCATTATCTAGGATTCCAGAAAAGTATTGTCGTCAATTTTTGTAGTACTACAAATCTTTTGGAAATTTTTTTTTCTTGAACAAAGTCAACGTCTAGGATTCCAAAAAAGTACATGTCGTGTATTTTTTTAGTGCTTTGAATTTCAGTCACTTTTCCGATTTTGACGAAATTTTCTATATCTCAAGAGGTAGAATTTTTTGGATTACCTCCTATGATCTTGAACTTTTTTTTTCTTGAATAAAGTCAAGATCTAGGATTCCAAAAAAGAACTTGCCGTGAATTTTTGTAGTTCTTCGAATTTCAGTCACTTTTTTGATTTTGACGAAATTTTGTATACCTCAAGAGGTAAAATTTTTGGATGATCTCTACTGAACTTGAAATCATCGTCCAGGATTCCAAAAAGTACTTGTCGTGAATTTTTGTAGTTCTTCGAATTTCAGTCACTTTTCTGATTTTGACGAAATTTTGTATAGCTCAAGAGATAGAATTTTTGGATGACGTCCGACGAACTTGAAATTTTTTTTTCTTGAACAAAGTCAACTTTTAGGATTCCAAAAAAGTGCATGTCGTGAATTTTTGTAGTACTTCGAATTTCAGTCACTTTTCAGATTTTGCCGAAATTTTGTATAGCTCAAGAGGTAGAATTTCAGTCACATTTTTGATTTTGACGAAATTTTGTATACCTCAAGAGGTAGAATTTTTGCATGATCTCTACTGAATTTGAACTTTTCTTTTCTTGAATAAAGTCAAGGTCTAGGATTCCAAAAAAGTACTTGTCGTGAATTTTTGTAGTTCTTCACACTTCAGTCACTTATCTGATTTTGACGAAACTTTTTATAGCTCAAGAGGTAGAATTTTTGGATGATCTCAACTGAACTTGAAATTTTTGGATGACCTGTGATGAACTTGAAATTTTTTTTTCTTGAACAAAGTCAACTTCCAGGATTTCAAAAACGTACTTGTCGTGAATTTTTGTAGTTCTTCGAATTTCAGTCACTTTTCTGATTTTGACGAAATTTTGTATAGCTCAAGAGATAGAATTTCTGGATGTCGTCTGATGAACTTGAATTTTTTTTCTTGAACAAAGTCAACTTTAAGGATTCAAAAAAAGTACATGTCGTGAATTTTTGTAGTGCTTCGACTTTCAGTCACTTTTCCAATTTTGCCAAAATTTTGTATAGCGCATGAGGTAGAATTTTTGGATGACCTCCGATGAACTTCAAATTTTTTTTTCTTGAACAAAGTCAACGTCTAGGATTCCAAAAATGTACATGTCGTGAATTTTTTTAGTGTTTCGAATTTCAGTCACTTTTCCGATTTTGACAATATATTGTATATCTCAAGAGGTAGAATTTTTGGATGACGTCCGATGAAATTGAACTTTTTTTTCTTGAACAAAGTCAACTTCTAGGATTTCAAAAAATTACATGTCGTGAATTTTTTTAGCACTTCAAATTTCAGTCACTTTTCCGATTTTGCCGAACTTTTGTATAGCTCAAGCGGTAGAATTTTTGAATGACCTCCGATGAACTTGAAATTTTTTTTTCTTCAACAAAGTCAACGTCTAGGATTCCAAAAAAGTACATGTCGTGAATTTTTTTAGTGCTTCAATTTTTAGTCACTTTTCCGATTTTGACGAAATTTTGTATATCTCAAGAGGTAGAATTTTTGGATGACCTCCTATGATCTTGAGCTTTTTTTTTCTTGAATAAAGTCAAGGTCTAGGATTCCAAAAAAGTACTTGTCGTGAGTTTTTGTAGTACTTCGAATTTCAGTCACCTTTCCGATTTTGACGAAATTTTGTATATCTCAAGAGGTAGAATTTTTGAATGACCTGTGATGAACTTGAAATTTTTTTTTCTTGAAGAAAGGCACCGTCAAGGATTCCAAAAAAGTACATGTCGTGAATTTTTTTAGTTCTTTGAATTTCAATCACTTTTCCGATTTTGACGAAATTTTGTATATCTCAAGAGGTAGAATTTTTGGATGACCTCTGATGAACTTGAATTTTTTTTTTCTTGAACGAAGTAACTGTCTAGGATTCCATAAAAGTACATGTCGTGAATTTTTTTAGTGCTTCTAATTTCCGATTTTGATGAAATTTTGTATATCTCAAGAGGTAGAATTTTTGGATGAGCTACTATGATCTTGAAATTTTTTTTTCTTGAACACTGTCAACATCTAGGATTCTAAAACAGTACATGTCGTGAATTTTTTTAGTGCTTCGAATTTCAGTCACTTTTCCTATTTTGACGAAATTTTGTATATCTCAAGTGGTAGAATTTTTGGATGACCTCCTATGATCTTGAACTTATTATTTCTTGAATGAAGTCAAGGTCTAGGATTCCAAAAAAGTACTTGTCGTGAATTCTTCAAATTTAAGTCACTTTTTCAATTTTGACGAAATTTTGTATAGCTCAAGAGGTAGAATTTTTGGAGGATCTCCACTGAACTTGAAATTTTTATACGCCCACATTTTCATGTCGACGTATATTGTCGTCGCCCCTGTTCGTCCGTCCGTCCGGACGTCTGTCCGTCCGTCCGTCCGGACGTCCGTCCGTCCACAATTGTTTGTGAACAGTCTACAGGTCACAATTTTTATCCGATTTCAATGAAACTTAAAACATAGGTTTATCACCCTAAGATCTCGGTTCCTTTCGATATTGGCATGTATCGGACTGTAACTTCATGGGTTATGGCCCCTGATTGTACGAAAAATCACGTTTTTTAGCTTGTGAACAGTGTAGAGGTCACAATTTTGAACCGATTTGGATGAAACTTGAAATGCATGTTTATAACCCAAAGACCTTGGTTCCTTTCGATATTTGCGCCAATCGGATCGTAACTTCCTGAATTATGGCCCCTGATTGTCCGAAAAATCACCCTTTTTAGCTTGTGGTCCCTCTGGAAGTCAAAATTGTTATCCGATTTAAAAAACCGTTTGATTATATCACCGTTCCATGGTTATGAAGGTCGAGTTTGAATTTCGTTAAAATCGGACCAAAATTGACGGACAAAATGGCCGCCATTTGTACACGAAAAGTGTGAAAATATGTTATATCAAGGTTGTGAACAGTGTAGAGGACACAATTTTGAACCGATTTGGATGAAACTTTAAATGTATTTTTATAACCCAAAGATCTTGGTTCCTTTCGATATTTGCGCCAATCGGATCGTAACTTCCTGAATTATGGCCCCTGATTGTCCGAAAAATTGCCCTTTTTAGCTTGTGGTCCCTCTGGAGGTCAAAATTGTTATCCGATTTAAAAAAACGTTTGATTATATCATTTTTCCATGGTTATGAAGGCCGAGTTCGAATTTCGTGAAAATCGGACCAAAATTGACGGACAAAATGGCCGCCATTTGTACGCGAATAGTGTGAAAATATGTTATATCAAGGTTGTGAACAGTGTAGAGGACACAATTTTGAACCGATTTGGATGAAACTTGAAATGCATGTTTATAACCCAAAGATCTTGGTTCCTTTCGATATTTGCGCCAATCGGATCGCAACTTCCTGAATTATGGCCCCTGATTGTCCGAAAAATTGCCCTTTTTAGCTTGTGGTCCCTCTGGAGGTCAAAATTATTATCCGATTTAAAAAACCGTTTGATTATATCACCGTTCCATGGTTATGAAGGTTGAGTATGAATTTTGTGAAAATCGGACCAAAATTGACGGACAAAATGGCCGCCGTTTGTACGCGAATATTGTGAAAATATGTTATATAAAGGTTGTGGACCTTATAGAGGTCACAATTTTGAACCGATTTTGATGAAACTTGACATGTATGTTTATAACCCAAAGATCTTGGTTCCTTTCGATATTTGCGCCCATTGGATCATAACTTCCTGAATTATGTCCCCGGATTGTCCGAAAAATCGCTTTTGTTCGCTTTTGGTTCCTCTGGAGGTCAAAATTATTATCCGATTTAAAAAAACGTTTGACTGTATCACCGTTACATGGTAATGAAGAGAGAGTTTGAATTACGTGAAAACCGGACTAGAATTGACGGACAAAATGGCCGCCGTTTGTACACGAATAGTGTGAAAATATGTTATATCAAGGTTGTGGACCCTATAGAGGTCACAATTTGGATCGATTTTGATGAAACTTGACAGGTATGTTTATAACCCAAAGATCTTGGTTCCTTTCGATATTTGCACCCATCGGGTCATTACTTCCTGAATTATGTCCCCTGATTGTATGAAAAATCACCCTTTTTAGCTTGTGGTGCCTCTGGAGGTCACAATTATTATCTGATTTAAAAAAAAACGTTTGATTATAAAAACCAAACAAATTCTAATGATTTTCTGATAATTCCTTAATATGCGACAACTCTTGTTGACTGCCCGGACGATTTGGCTGCTGTGTGGGCGTATGTTTCGTTGCCTGGCAACCTATTTTTTTTTCTTTAACAAAGTCAACTTTGAGGATTCCAAAAAAGTACTTGTCGTGAACTTTTGTAGTTCTTCGAATTTCAGTCACTTCTGATCTTGACGAAATTTTGTATAGCTCAAGAGATAGATTTTTTGGATGGCGTTCGATGAACTTGAATTTTTTTTTCTTGAACAAAGTCAACGTCCAGGATTCCAGAATGTACTTGTTGTGAAATTTTGTACTTCTTCGAATTTCAGTCACTTTTCCGATTTTGACGAAATTTTGTATAGCTAAAGAGATAGAATTTTTGGATGACGTCTGATGAACTTGAAATTTTTTTTTCTTGAACAAAGTCAACTTTTAGGATTCCAAAAAAGAGCATGTCGTGAATTTTTGTAGTACTTCGAATTTCAGTCACTTTTCCGATTTTGACGAAATTTTGTATAATTCAAGAGGTAGAATTTCAGTCACTTTTTTGTCATGAATTTATGTAGTACTTCGAATTTCAGTCACTTTTTCAATTTTGCCGAAATTTTGTATAGCTCAAGAGGTAGAATTTTTGGATGACTTTCGATGAACTTTTTTTTCTTGAACAAAGTCAACGTCTAGGATTCCAAAAACGTACTTGTCGTGAATTTTTGTAGTTCTTCGAATTTCGGTCACTTTTTTGAATTTGCCGAAATTTTGTATAGCTCAAGAGGTAGAATTTTTGGATGATCTCCACTGAATTTGAAATTTTTTTTTCTTGAACAAAGTCAACGTCCAGGATTCCAAAGAAGTACATGTCATGAATTTTTTTAGTGCTTTGAATTTCAGTCACTTTTCCGATTTTGACGAAAATTTGTATACCTCTGATGAACTTGAATTTTTTTTTTCTTGAACAAAGTCAACGTCTAGGATTCCAAAAAAGTACATGTCGTGAATTTTTGTAGTGCTTCGAATTTCAGTCACTTTTCCGCCTAAATTTTGTATAGCTTAAGAGATAGAATTTTTGGATGACCTCCGATGAACTTGAAATTTTTTTTTCTTGAGCAAAGTCAAGCTCAAGGATTCCAAAAAAAGTACATGTCGTGAATTTTTTTAGTGCTTCGAATTTCAGTCACTTTTCGGATTTTGAAGAAATTTTGTGTATCTCAAGAGCTAGAATTTTCAGATGGCCTCCTATGATCTTGAACTTTTTTTCTCTTGAATAAAGTCATGGTCTAGGATTCCAAAAAAGTACTTGTCGTGACTTTTTGTAGTTCTTCGAATTTCAGTCACTTTTTCAATTTTGACGAAATTTTGTATAGCTCAAAGGGTAGAATTTTTGGATGATCTCCACTGAACTTGAAATTTTTTTTTCTTGTACAAAGTCAACATCCAGGGTTCCAAAAACGTACTTGTTGTCAATTTTTGTAGTTCTACGAATTTCAGTCACTTTTCCGATTTTGACTAAATTTTGTATAGCTCAAGAGATAGAATTTTTAGATGACGTCCGATGAACTTGAACTCTTTTTTTCTTGAACAAAGTCAACTTTTAGGATTCCAAAAAAGTACTTGTCGTGAACTTTTGTAGTTCTTCGAAGTTTAGTCACATTTCCGCCGAAATTTTGTATAGCTCAAGAAGTAGAATTTTTGGATAACCTCCGATGAACTTGAAATTTTTTTTTCTTGAGCAAAGTCAAGGTCAAGGATTTCAAAAAAGTACCTGTCGTGAATTTTTTTAGTGCTTCGAATTTCAGTCACTTTTCCGATTTTGACGAAATTTTGAATATCTCAAGAGGTATAATTTTTGGATGACCTCCTATGATCTTAAACTTTTTTTCCAAAAAAGTACTTGTCGTGAATTTTTGTAGTTCTTCGAATTTCAGTCACTTTTTCGATTTTGACGAAATTTTGTATAGCTCAAGAGGTAGAATTTTTGGATGATCTCCGATGAACTTGAAATTTTTTTTTCTTTAACAATGTCAATGTCTAGGTTTCGAAAAAAGTACATTTCATCAATTTTTTAGTGCTTCGAATTTCAGTCACTTTTCCGATTTTGACGAAATTTTGTACATCTCAAGAGGTAGAATTTTTGGATGATCTCCACTGAACTTGAAATTTTTTTTTCTTGAACAAAGTCAACATCTAGGATTCCAAAAAAGTACATGTCGTGAATTTTTGTAGTTCTTCGAATTTCAGTCACTTTTCTGATTTTGACGAAATTTTGTATAGCTCAAGAGATAGATTTTTTGGATGGCATTCGATGAACTTGAATTTTTTTTTCTTGAACAAAGTCAACGTCCAGTATTTCAAAACGTACTTGTCGTGAATTTTTGTAGTTCTTTGAATTTCAGTCACTTTTCCGATTATGTTGAAATTTTGTATAGCTCAAGAAATAGAATTATTCGATGACGTCCGATGAACTTGAACTTTCTTTTTCTTGAACAAAGTCAACTTTTAGGATTCCAAAAAAGTACATGTCATGAATTTTTGTAGTACTTGGAATTTCAGTCTTTTTTCCGATTCTGCCGAAATTTTGTATAGCTCAAGAGGTAGAATTTTTGGATGACCTCCGATGAACTTTTTTTTTTTCTTGAACAAAGTCAACGTCTAGGATTCCAAAAACATACTTGTCGTGAATTTTTGTAGTTCTTCGAATTTCAGTCACTTTTTCGATTTTGACGAAATTTTATATAGCTCAAGAGGTAGAATTTTTGGATGATCTCCACTGAACTTGAAATTTTTTTTTCTTCAACAAAGTCAATGTCCAGGATTCCAAAAACGTACTTGTCGTGAATTTTTGTAGTTCTTCGAATTTCAGTCACTTTTCCGATTTTGGTGAAATTTTGTATATCTCAAGAGATAGAATTTTTGGATGACGTCCAATGAACTTGAACTTTTTTTTTTATTGATCAAAGTCAACGCTTAGGATTTCAAAAAAGTACATGTCGTGAATTTTTGTAGCACCTCGAATTTCAGTCACTTTTCCGATTTTGAATTTTGTATATCTCAAGAGGTAGAATTTTTGGATGACTTCCGATAAACTTGAAATTTTTTTTTCTTGAACAAAGTCAACGTCTAGGATTCCCAAAAAGTACATGTCTTGAATTTTTTTAGTGCTTCGAATTTCAGTCACTTTTCCAATTTTGACGAAATTTTGTATATCTCAAATGGTAGAATTTTTGGATGACTTGTCGTGAATTTTTTTAGTAGTACCTCTAATTTCAGTCACTTTTCCAATTTTGCCGAAATTTTGTCTAACTTAAAGGGACAATCCCGATAAGAACAGAGTCTCAAAAATTAAAGTCCAAGTATTTATGAAATTTATGAACCAAAATATAGTGGCATGGTGTATTTACCTTGTCTCAAAATTTCAGCTCAAAATATTGAGTCGTTTTGACGTGAACATCAACACTGCTTATCCGGACACGTAACCCTTTTAAGATTTCGGGTCAATTTTTTCATAGGGTGACCTGATAATCGATTAATGTTTCTTGAGAGGTCTATACAGTGAATGACCCATGCCCTGTACTTGATAACAAAAGGTAAATTTCACCTACATATTATTTTTATAGAAAAAAATCTGGTTTTATCCAGATACTGTATAATAAAATGTTCTCCATTTCCAGATGCAGACTGTGAGGTTTAAGTTATTTACAAGCGTATCACAAATATCGGGTTAGTAGGTGGGCCTTAGGTTATGGATTTTAAAGTATTTTAACACAAAATTAAGCAGTTTTATTCCCCAAAAAGTTATCGGGATTGGCACTTTAAGAGGTAGAATTTTTGGATGATCTTCACTGAACTTGAATTTTTTTTTTATTGAACAAAGTCAACGTCTAAGATTCCAAAAAAGTACATGTCTTGAATTTTTGTAGTTTTTCGAATTTCAGTCACTTTTCCGATTTTGACGAAATTTTGTATAGCTCAAGAGATAGAATTTTTGAATGACGTCTGATGAATTTGAACTTTTTTTCTCTTGAACAAAGTCAACTTTTAGGATTCAAAAAAAAAGTACAATGTCAATGTCTAGGTTTCCAAAAAAGTACATTTCGTGAATTTTTTAATGCTTCGAATTTCAGTCACTTTTTCGATTTTGACGAAATTTTTTACATCTGAAGAGGTATAATTTTTGGATGACCTCCTCTGATCTTGAATTGTTTTTTCTTGAAAAAAGTCATGGTCTAGGATTCCAAAAAAGTACTTGTTGTGAATTCTTCGAATTTCAGTCACCTTTTCGATTTTGACGAAATTTTTTATAGCTCAAGAGGTAGAATTTTTGGATGATCTCCACTGAACTTGAAATTTTGTTTTCTTGAATGAAGTCAAGGTCTAGGATTCCACCAAAAGTTCTTGTCGTGAATTTTTGTAGTTCTTCGAATTTCAGTCACTTTTTTGATTTTGACGAAATTTTATATATCTCAAGAGGCAGAATTTTTGGATGACCTTTCTATGATCTTGAACTTTTTTTTCTTGAATAAAGTCAAGGTCTAGGATTCCAAAAGATAGGCTGGCACTGCCAGGCAGGATACGCCCACATTTTCGAGAGATGGATAGAGAACAAGCAATACCGAAAGTGATTTTTCCTACATCTTTAAGTCTTGTATTTCATATTGTATTGGGAGCAGCCATTTAGTTGGTCAGTTCCAGTCTGATATTCATGAAATTCGAAACCGACAATGATTATGGTGTGACGGTACACAAACTAGAAATGTGACTTTTCATCAAAAGAATTGTGACCTGTAGAGAGTCCACAACCATGATATACCATATTTTTATACTATTCGCGTACCAGCAACGACCATTTCGTCCGGCAATTTTTGTATGATTTTCACGAAATTAGAACAATCTTCCTAATCAAAATCGAATTAAAATTGTGACCTATTCAGGGTCCACAACCATGATATACCATTTTTTTAACAGTATTTGCGTACAAACGGCAGCCATTTTGTCTGTCAATTTTGGTCCGATTTTCCCGAAATTCAAACTCAACCTTCCTTACAGTGTAACGGTGATATAATCTAACGTTTTTTTAAATTGGATAATAATTGTGACCTCCAGAGGGACCACAAGCTAAAGAAAGGGGGATTTTGCGTATAACCAGGGGCCATAATTCAGGAAGTTACGATCCGATATGTGCAAATATCGAAAAGAACCAAGATCTTTGGGTTATAACCATGAATTTCAAGTTTGATCAAAATCGAATTAAAATTGTGACCTTTACAGGGTCCACAACCTTGATATACCATTTTTTAACAGTATTTGAGTACAAACGGCGGCCATTTTGTATGGCAATTTTGGTCTGATTTTCCCGAAATTCGAACTCAACCTTCCTTACGGTGTAACGGTAATATAATCAAACATTTTTTTAAATCAGATAATAATTGTGACCTCCAAGCTAAAAAAAAGGCGATTTTGCGTATAATCAGGGGCCATAATTCAGGAAGTTACAATCCGATATGCGCAAATATCGAAAGGAAGCAAGATCTTTGGGTTATAACCATGAATTTCAAGTTTCATCAAAATCGAATCAAAATTGTGACCTCCACAGGGTCCACAACCTTGATATACCATTTTTTAACAGTATTCGCGTACAAACGGCGGCCATTTTGAATGGCAATTTTCGTCCGATTTTCCCGAAATTCGAACTCAACCTCCCTTAGGGTGTAACGGTGATATAATCAAACGGTTTTTTAAATCGAATAATAATTGTGACCTCCAAGCTAAAATAAAGGCGATTTTTCGTATAATCAGGGGCCATAATTCAGGAAGTTACGATCCGATATGCGCAAATATCGAAAGGAAGCAAGATCTTTGGGTTATAACCATGAATTTCAAGTTTCATCAAAATCGAATCAAAATTGTGACCTCCACAGGGTCCACAACCTTGATATACCATTTTTATACGCCCACATTTTCATGTGGACGTATTATGTCGTCGCCCCTGTCCGTCCGGACGTCCGTCCGTCCGTCCGTCCGTCCGTCCGGACGTCCGTCCGTCCGTCCACAATTTGTTTGTGGACTCTCTACAGGTCACAATTCTTATCCGATTTTGATGAAACTTGAAATATAGGTTTATCCCCAAAAGATCTCGGTTCCTTTCGATATTGGCATGTATCGGATCAAAACTTCATGGATTATGGCCCCTGATTGTACGAAAAATCACGTTTTTAGCTTGTGGACCCTATAGAGGTCACAATTTTCAACCGATTTTGATGAAACTTGACATGCATGTTTGTAACCCAAAGATCTTGGTTCCTTTCGATATTTGCGGCTATCGGAATGTAATTTCCTGAATTATGGCCCCTGATTGTCCGAAAAATCACCCTTTTTAGCTTGTGGTCCCTCTGGAGGTCACAATTATTATTCGATTTAAAAAAACGTTTAATTATATCACTGTTACACCCTAAGGAAGGTTGAGTTCGAATTTCGGGAAAATTGGACGAAAATTGCCATACAAAATGGCCGCCGTTTGTACGCGAATACTGTTAAAAAATGGTATATCAAGGTTGTGGACCCTGTGGAGGTCACAATTTTGATTCAATTTTGATGAAACTTGAAATTCATGGTTATAACCCAAAGATCTTGCTTCCTTTCGATATTTGCGCATATCGGATCGTAACTTCCTGAATTATGGCCCCTGATTATACGCAAAATCGCCTTTTTTTTTAGCTTGGAGGTCACAATTATTATTCGATTTAAAAAACCGTTTGATTATATCACCGTTACACCCTAAGGAAAGGTGAGTTCGAATTTCGGGAAAATCGGACCAAAATTGCCATACAAAATGGCCGCCGTTTGTACGCGAATACTGTTAAAAAATGGTATATCAAGGTTGTGGAACCTGTGGAGGTCACAATTTTGATTCGATTTTGATGAAACTTGAAATTCATGGTTATAACCCAAAGATCTTGCTTCCTTTCGATATTTGCGCATTTCGGATCGTAACTTCCTGAATTATGGCCCCTGATTATACGCAAAATCGCCTTTTTTTTTAGCTTGGAGGTCACAATTATTATCCGATTTAAAAAAACGTTTGATTATATTACCGTTACACCGTAAGGAAGGATGAGTTCGAATTTCGGGAAAATCAGACCAAAATTGCCATACAAAATGGCCACCGTTTGTACGTGAATACTGTTAAAAAATGGTATATCAAGGTTGTGGACCCTGTAAAGGTCACAATTTTAATTCGATTTTGATGAAACTTGAAATTCATGGTTATAACCCAAAGATCTTGGGTTTTTTTTATATTTGCGCATATCGGATCGTAACTTCCTGAATTATGGCCCCTGGTTATACGCAAAATCCCTCTTTCTTTAGCTTGTGGTCCCTCTGGAGGTCACAATTATTATCCAATTTAAAAAAACGTTTGATTATATCATCGTTACACTGTAAGGAAGGTTGAGTTTGAATTTCGGGAAAATCGGACCCAAATTGACAGACAAAATAGCCGCCGTTTGTACGCGAATACTGTTAAAAAAATGATATATTATGGTTGTGGATCCTGTATAGGTCACAATTTTAATTCGATTTTGATGAGGAAGGTTGAGTTCTAATTTCGTGAAAATCGTACCAAAATTGCCGGACGAAATGGTCGCCGTTTGTACGCGAATAGTGTAAAAATATGGTATATCATGGTTGTGGACTCTCTACAGGTCACAATTCTTATCCGATTTTGATGAAAAGTCACATTTCTAGGTTGTGTACCGTCACACCATAATCATTGTCGGTTTCGAATTTCATTAATATCAGACTGGAACTGACCAACTAAATGGCTGCTCCCAATACAGTATGAAATACAGGACTTAAAGATGTAGGAAAAATCACTTTCGGTATTGCTTGTTCTCTGTCCATCTCTCGAAAATGTGGGCGTATCCTGCCTGGCAGTGCCAGCCTATCTTTTAACTGTCTTAGCGTACAAACGGCGGCCATTTTGTTTGGCAATTTTCGTCCGATTTTCCCGAAATTCGAACTCAACCTTCTTTAGGGTGTAACGGTGATATAATCAAACGGTTTTTTAAATCAAATAATAATTGTGACCTCCAGAGGGACCACAAGCTAAAAAGGGTGATTTTTCGGACAATCAGGGGCCATAATCCAGGAAATTACATTCCGATAGCCGCAAATATCGAAAGGAACCAAGATCTTTGGGTTACAAACATGCATGTCAAGTTTCATCAAAATCGGTTCAAAATTGTGACCTCTATAGGGTCCACAAGCTAAAAACGTGATTTTTCGTACAATCAGGGGCCATAATCCATGAAGTTTTGATCCGATACATGCCAATATCGAAAGCAGCCGAGATCTTTTGGGGATAAACCTATATTTCAAGTTTCGTCAAAATCGGATAAGAATTGTAACCTGTAGAGAGTCCACAAACAAATTGTGGACGGACGGACGGACGTCCGGACGGACAGGGGCGACGACATAATACGTCCACATGAAAACGTGGGCGTATAAAAATACTTGTTGTGAATTTTTCGAATTTCAGTCACCTTTTCAATTTTGGCGAAATTTAGTATACCTCAAGAGGTAGAATTTTTGGATGATCTCCACTGAACTTGAATTTTTTTTTTCTTGAACAAAGTCAACGTCCAGGATTCCAAAAGTGTACTTGTCATGAATTTTTGTAGTTCTTCGAATTTCGTTCACTTTTCCGATTTTTACGAAACTTTCTATAGCTCAAGAGATAGAATTTTTGGATGACGTCTAATGAACATGAATTTTTTTTTTCTTGAACAAAGTGAACTTTTAGGATTCAAAAAAAAAGTACCTGTTGTGATATTTTGTAGTACTTCGAATTTCAGTCACTTTTCTGCCAAAATTTTGTATAGCTCAAGAGGTAGAATTTTTGGATGACGTCCGATGAACTTAAAATTTTTTTTTCTTGAACAAAGTCAACGCCTAGGATTCCAAAAAAGTACATGTCGTGAATTGTTTTAGTGCTTCGATTTTCATTCACTTTTCCGATATTGAAGAAATTTTGTATATCTCAAGAGGTAGAATTTTTGGATGACCTCCGATGAACTTTTTTTTTTCTTGAACAAAGTCAACGTCTAGGATTCCAAAAACATACTTGTCGTGAATTTTTGCATATCTCAAGAGGTAGAATTTTTGGATGACCTCCAATGATCTTGAACTTTTTTTTCTTGAATAAAGTCAATGTCTAGGATTCCAAAAAAGTACATGTCGTGAATTGTTTTAGTGCTTCGATTTTCATTCACTTTTCCGATATTGAAGAAATTTTGTATATCTCAAGAGGTAGAATTTTTAGGATGACCTCCTATGATCTTGAACTTTTTTTTTCTTGAATAAAGTCAAGGTCTAGGATTCCAAAAAAATACATGTTGTGAATTCTTTGAATTTCAGTCACTTTTTCCGAAACTTTGTATAGGTCAAGAGGTAGAATTTTTGGATGATCACCACTGAACTTGAAATTATTTTTTCTTGAACAAAGTCAACGTCCAGGATTCCAAAATCGTACTTGTCGTGAATTTTTGTAGTTCTTCGAATTTCAATCACTTTTCTGATTTTGACGAAATTTTGTTTATCTCAAGAGGTAGAATTTTTGGATGACCTCCAATGAACTTGAAATTTTTTTTTCTTGAACAAAGTCAATCTCTATGATTACAAAAACGTACTTGTCGTGAATTTTTGTAGTTCTTCGAATTTCAGTCACTTTTTTGAATTTGACGAAATTTTGTATAGCTTCAAAGCTAGAATTTTTGGATGATCTCCACTGAACTTGAACAAAGTCAACGTCCAGGATTCCAAAAACGTACTTATCGTGAATTTTTGAAGTTCTTTTAATTTTAGTCACTTTTCCGATTTTGCCGAAATTTTGTATAGCTCAAGAGGTAGAATTTTTGGATGACCTCCGAGGAACTTGAAATTTTTTTTTCTAAACAAAGTCACTGTCTAGGATTCCAAAAAAGTACATGTTGTGAATTTTTTAGTGCTTCGAATTTTCGATTTTGACGAAATTTTGCATATCTCAAGAGGTAGAATTTTTGGATGACCTCCAATGATCTTGAACTTATTTTTTCTTGAATAAAGTCAAGGTCTAGGATTCCAAAAAAGTACTTTTCGTGAATTCTTCGAATTTCAGTCACTTTTCCAATTTTGACAAAATTTTGTATAGCTCAAGAGGTGAAATTTTTGGATGATCTTTACTGAACTTTAAATTTTTTTTCTTGAACAAAGTCTTCGTCCTGGATTCCAAAAACCTACTTGGCTTGAATTTTTGTTGTACTTCGATTTTCAGTCACTTTTCCGATTTTTCCAAAATTTTGCATAGCTCAAGAGGTAGAATTTTTTGATGACCTCTGATGAACTTGAATTTTTTTTTTCTTGAACAAAGTCAACTTTTGACGAAATTTTGTCTACCTCAAGAGGTAGAATTTTTGGATGATCTCTTCTGAACTTGAAATTTTTTTTTCTTGAACAAAATCATCGTCCAGGATTCCAAAACGTAATTGTCGTGAATTTTTGTAGTTCTTCGAATTTCAGTCACTTTTCCGATTTTGTATAGCTCAAGAGATTGAATTTTTGGATGACGTCTGATGAACTTGAATTTTTTTTTCTTGAACAAAGTCAACTTTTAGGATTAAAAAAAAGTACATATCGTGAATTTTTGTAGTGCTTCGACTTTCAGTCACTTTTCCGATATTGCCGAAATTTTGTATAGCTCAAGAGGTAGAATTTTTGGATGACCTCTGATGAACTTGAAATTTTTTTTTCTTGAAGAAATTCAACGTTTAGGATTCCAAAAAAGTACATAACGTGATTTCTTCGAATTTCAGTCACTTTTTCGATTTTGACGAAACTTCAAGAGGTAGAATTTTGGGATTATCTCCACTGAACTTGAAATTTTTTTTTCTTCAACAACGTCAACCTCCAGGATTCCAAAAACCTACTTGTCATGAATTTTTGTAGTTCTTCGAATTTCAGTCACTTTTCCGATTTTGAGGATATTTTGTATAGCTCAAGAGATGGAATATTTTGATGACATCCGATGAACAAAGTCAACTTTTAGGATTCCAAAATTTTGACATATTTTGTATAGCTCAAGAGATAGAATATTTGGATGACATCCGATGAACAAAGTCAACTTTTATGATTCCAAAATAGTACATATCGTGAATTTTTGTAGTACTTCAAATTTCAGTCACCTTTCCGATTTTGCCGAAATTTTGTTTAACTTAACAGGTAGAATATTTCGGATGACCTCTAATGAACTTGAAATTTTTTTTTATTGAACAATGTCAACGTCTAAGATTGCAAAAAAGTACTTGTCTTGAATTCTTCGAATTTCAGTCACCTTTTCGATTTTGGCGAAATTTAGTATAGCTCAAGAGGTAGAATTTTTGGATGATCCCCACTGAACTTGAAATTTTTTTTCTTGAACAAAGTCAATTTTTGTAGTACTTCGAATTTCAGTCACTTTTCCGACGAAATTTAGTTTAGCTCAAGAGGTAGAATTTTTTGATCACCTCCGATGAACTTGAAATTTTTTTTTCTTGAACAAAGTCAACTCCTAGGATTTCAATAAAGTACATGTCGTGAATTTTTTTAGTGCTTTGAATTTCAGTCACTTTTCCGATTTTGACGAAATTTTGTATATCTCAAGAGGTAGAATTTTTGGATGACCTCCTGTGAACTTGAACTTCTTTTTTCCTTGAATAAAGTCAAGGTCTAGGATTCCAAAAATGTACTTGTAAATTTTTGTAGTTCTTCGAATTTCAGTCACTTTTTCGATTTTGACGAAATGTTGTGTAGCTCAAGGAGGTAGAATTTTTGGATGATCTCCACTGAACTTGAAATTTTTTTTTCTTGAACAAAGTCAAGGTCCAGGATTCCAAAAGCGTACTTGTCCTGAATTTTTGTAGTTCTTCGAATTTCAGTCACTTTTCTGATTTTGACGAAATTTTGTATAGCTCCAAGAGATAGGATTTTTGGATGATCTCTACTGAACTTGAAATTTTTTTTTTTTCAACAAAATCATCGTCCAGGATTCCAAAAACATACTTGTCGTGAATTCTTTGAATTTAAGTCACTTTTTCAATTTTGTCAAAATTTTGTATAGCTCAAGAGTTAGAATTTTTGGATGATCTCCACTTATCTGGAAATTTTTTTTTCTTGAACAAAATCAATGTCCAGGATTGCAAAAATGTACTTGTCGTGAATTTTTGTAGTTCTTCGAATTTCAGTCACTTTTTCGATTTTGACGAAATTTTGTTTAGCTCAAGAGGTAGTATTTTTGGATAATCTCCACTGAACTTGAAATTTTTTTTTCTTGAACACAGTCATTGTCCAGGATTCCAAAAACTTACTTGTCGTGAATTTTTGTACTTCTTCGAATATCAGTCACTTTTCCGATTTTGACGAAATTTTGTATAGCTCAAGAGATAGAATTTTTGGATGACGTCCGATGAACTTGAAATTTTTTTTTTCTTGTCAGAACAAAGTCAACTTTTAGGATTCCAAAAAAGTGCACGTCGTAAATTTTTGTAGTACCTCGAATTTCAGTCACTTTTCCGATTTTGCCGAAATTTTGTGTAACTCAAGAGGTAGAGTTTTTGGATGACCTCCGATGAACTTGAAATTTTTTTTTCTTGAACAAAGTCAACGTCTAGGATTTCAAAAAATTACATGTCGTGAATATTTTTAGTGCTTCGAATTTCAGTCACTTTTCCGATGTTGCCGAAATTTTGTATATATCAAGAGGTAGAATTTTTGGATGAATTTGAAATTTTTTTTTCTTGAATAAAGTCAAGGTCTAGGATTCCAAAAATGTACTTGTAAATTTTTGTAGTTCTTCGAATTTCAGTCACTTTTTCGATTTTGACGAAATTTTGTATAGCTCAAGAGGTAGAATTTTTGGATGATCTCCGATGGACTTGAAATTTTCTTTTCTTTAACAATTTCAATGTCTAGGTTTCGAAAAAAGTACATTTCGTCAATTTTTTAGTGCTTCGAATTTCAGTCACTTTTCCGATTTTAACGAAATTTTGTACATCTCAAGAGGTAGAATTTTTGGATGACCTCCTATGATCTTGAACTTTTTTTTTCTTGAATAAAGTCAAAGTCTAGGATTCCAAAAAAGTACTTGTTGTGAATTCTTCGAATTTCACTCACTTTTTCGATTTTGACGAAACTTTGTATAGCTGAAGAGGTAGAATTGTTGGATGATCTCCACTCAACTCAAGAAGTAGAATTTTTGGATGACCTCCGATGAACTTGAAATTTTTTTTTCTTGAACAAAGTCAACGTCTAGGATTCCAAAAAAGTACATGTCGTGAATTTTTGTAGTTCTTCGAATTTCATTCACTTTTTTGATTTTGACGAAATTTTGTATAGCTCAAGAGATAGATTTTTTGGATGGCGTTTGATGAACTTGAATTTATTTTCTTGAACAAAGTCAACGTCCAGGATTCCAAAAATGTGAAATTTTGTAGTTCTTCGAATTTTAGTCACTTTTCCAATTTTGCTGAAATTTAGTATAGCTCAAGAGATGGAATTTTTGGATGACGTCCGATAACTTGAAATTTTTTTTTCTTGAACAAAGTCAATGTCTAGGATTCCAAAAAAGTACATGTCGTGAATTTTTTTACTGCTTCGAATTTCAGTCCCTTTTCCGATTTTGCCGAAATTTTGTATATCTCAAGTGGTAGAATTTTTGGATGACCTCCTATGATCTTGAAGTCTAGGATTCCAAAAAAGTACTTGTCGTGAATTCTTCGAATTTCAGTCACTTTTTCGATTTTGACGAAATTTTGTATAGCTCAAGAGGTAGAATTTTTGGATGACCTCCTATGATCTTGAACATTTTTTTTCTTGAATAAAGTCAAGGTCTATGATTCCAAAAAAGTACTTGTAGTGAATTTTTGTAGTTCTTCGAATTTCAGTCAATTTTTCGATTTTGACGAAATTTTGTTTAGCTCAAGAGGTAGTATTTTTGGATAATCTCCACTGAACTTGAAATTTTTTTTTCTTGAACAAAGTCATTGTCCAGGATTCAAAAAACTTACTTGTCGTGAATTTTTGTAGTTCTTCGAATATCAGTCACTTTTCCGATTTTGACGAAATTTTGTATAGCTAAAGAGATAGAATTTTTGGATGACGTCCGATGAACTTGAAATATTTTTTTCTTGAACAAAGTCAACTTTTAGGATTCCAAAAAAGAGCATGTCGTGAATTTTTGTAGTACTTCGAATTTCAGTCACTTTTCCGATTTTGCCGAAATTTTGTATAACTCAAGAGGTAGAATTTCAGTCACTTTTCTGATTTTGACGAAATTTTGTATACCTCAAGAGGTAGAATTTTTGGATGATCTCTACTGAACTTGAAATTTTTTTTTCTTCAACAAAATCATCGTCCAGGATTCCAAAAACGTACTTCTCGTGAATTTTTGTAGTTCTTTGAATTTCTGTCACTTTTCTGATTTTGACGAAATTTTGTATAGCTCAAGAGTAGATGACGTCCGATGAACTTGAATTTTTTTTCTTGAACAAAGTCAACTTTTAGGATTCCAAAAAAGTACATGTCGTGAATTTTTCTAGTACTTCGAATTTCAGTAACTTTTCTGCCAAAATTTTGTATAGCTAAAGAGGTGTAATTTTTGGATGACCTCCGATGAACTTGAAATTTTTTTTTCTAGAACAAAGTCAACGTCTAGGATTCCAAAAAAGTACATGTCGTGAGTTTTTTTAGTTTTTCGAATTTCAGTCACTTTTCCGATTTTGAAGAAATTTTGTATATATCAAAAGGTAGAATTTTTGGATGACCTCTTGAATTTTTTTTTCTTGAATAAAGCCAAGGTCTAGGATTCCAATTTAGTATGATCTTGAACTTTTTTTTCTTGAATAAAGTCAAGGTCTAGGATTCTAAAAATGTACTTGTTGTGAATTCTTCGAATTTCAGTCACTTTTTCGATTTTGATGAAATTTTTTTTTCTTGAACAAAGTCAACGACTAGGATTCCAAAAAAGTCCATGTCGTGAATTTTTGTAGTGCTTCAAATTTCAGTCACTTTTCCGATTTTGCCGAAATATTGTATATCTCAAGAGGTAGAATTTTTGGATGACCTCCGATGAAGTTGAAATTTTTTTTTCTTGAACAAAGTCAACGTCTAGGATTCCAAAAAAGTACATGTCGTGAATTTTTTTAGTGCTTCGAATTTCAGTCACTTTTCCGATTTTGACGAAAATTTGTATAGCTCAAGAGGTAGAATTTTTGGATGACCTCCGATGAACTTGAAATTTTTTTTTCTTGAACAAAGTCAACGTCTAGGATTCCAAAAAAGTACATGTCGTGAATTTTTTTAGTGCTTCGAATTTCAGTCACTTTTCCGATTTTGACGAAAATTTATATATCTCAAGAGGTAGAATTTTTGGATGACATCCTATGATCTTGAACTTTTTTTTTCTTGAATAAAGTCAAGGTCTAGGATTCCAAAAAAGTACCGGTACTTGGCGTGAATTTTTGTAGTTCTTCGAATTTCAATCACTTTTTCGATTTTGACGAAATTTTGTATAGCTCAAGATGTGGAATTTTTGGATTACCTCCTACGATCTTGAACTTTTTTTTCTTGAATAAAGACAAGGTCTAGGATTAAAAAAAAGTACATGTCGTGACTTTTTGTAGTACTTCGAATTTCAGTCACTTTTTCGATTTTGACGAAATTTTGTATATCTCAAGAGGTAGAATTTTTGGATGACGTCCAATGAAATTGAACTTATTTTTTCTTGAACAAAGTCAACTTTTAGGATTCCAAAAAAGTACATGTTGTGAATTTTTGTAGTACTTCGAATTTCAGTCACTTTCCAATTTTGATGAAATTTTGTATAGCTCGAGAGGTAGAATTTTTGGATGACCTCCGATGAACTTGAAATTTTTTTTTCTTGAACAAAGTCAATGTCTAGGATTCCAAAAAAGTACATTTCGTGAATTTTTTTACTGCTTCGAATATCAATCACTTTTCCAATTTTAGGTAGAGGTAGAATTTTTGGATGACCTCCTATGATCTCCAACTTTTTTTTTTCTTGAATAAAGTCAAGGTCTAGGATACCAAAAAAGTACTTGTCGTGAATTTTTGTAGTTCTTCGAATTCCAGTCACTTTTTTGATTTTGACGAAATTTTATACAGCTTTTTGGATGATCTCCACTGAACTTGAAATTTTTTTTTCTTGAACAAAGTGAACGTCGAGGGTTCCAAAAACATACTTGTCGTGAATTTTTGTAGTTCTTCGAATTTTGACGAAATTTTGTATAGCTCAAGAGGTAGAATTTTTGGATGACCTCCGATGAACTTGAAATTTGTTTTTCTTGAACAAAGTCAACGTCAAGGATTCCAAAAAAGTACACGTCGTGAATTTCAGTCACTTTTCCGATTTTTCCAAAATTTTGTCAAACTTAAAGAAGTAGAATTTTTGGTTGACATCCTATGATCTTGAGCTTTTTTTTTCTTGAAGAAAGTCAAGGTCTAGGAATCCAAAAAAGTACTTGGCGTGAATTTTTGTATTTCTTCGAATTTCACTTTTCCGATTTTGACGAAATTTTGTATAGCTCAAGAGATAGAATATTTAGATGAAGTCCGATGAACTTGAACTTTTTTTTTCTTGAACAAAGTCAACGTCTAGGATTCCAAAAAAGTACTTGTCGTGAATTTTTGTAATTCTTTGAATTTCATTTTTTCGATTTTTGGACGAAAATCTTGTATAGCTTAAGACGTAGAATTTTTGGATGACCTCCTCTGATCTTGAAATTTTTTTTCTTAAATAAAGTCAAGGTCTAGGATTCCAAAAAAGTACATGTCGTGAATTATACGAATTTCAGTCACTTTTTCTATTTTGACGAAACTTTGTATAGCTCAAGAAGTAGAATTTTTGGATGACCTCTGATGAACTTGAATTTTTTTTTTATTGAACAAAGTCAACCTCCAGGATTCCAAAAAAGTACATGTCGTGAAATTTTTTAAGGCTTCGAATTTCAGTCACTTTTCCGATTTTGACGAAATTCTTGAACAAAGTCAACGCCCAGTATTCCAAAAACGTACTTGTCGTGAATTTCTGTAGTTCTTGACAAATTTGTATAGCTCAAGAGGTAGAATTTTTGGATGACCTCTGATGAACTTTAATTTTTTTTTTCTTGAACAAAGTGAACGTCTAGGATTCCAAAAAAGTACATGTCGTGAATTTTTGTAGTACTTCGAATTTCAGTTACTTTTCTGATTTTGCCGAAATTTTGTATAGCTCAAGAGGTAGAATTTTTTGAATGACCTCTGGTGAACTTGAATTTTTTTTTTCTTGAACAAAGTCAACGTCTAGGATTCCAAAAAAGTACATGTTTTGAATTTTTGTAGTACTTCGAATTTCAGTAACTTTTCCGCCAAAATTTCAGTCACTTTTCCGATTTTGAAGAAATTTTGTATATCTCAAGAGGTAGAATTTTTGGATGACCTCCGAGGAACTTGAAATTTTTTTTTCTTGAACAAAGTGAACGTCGAGGGTTCCAAAAACATACTTGTCGTGAATTTTTGTAGGACTTCGAATTTCAGTCACTTTTCCGATTCTGCCGAAATTTTGTATAGCTCAAGAGGTAGAATTTTTGGATGACCTCCGATGAACTTGAAATTTTTTTTTCTTGAACAAAGTCAACGTCTAGGATTACAAAAAAGTACTTGTCGTGAATTTTTGTAGTTCTTCGAATTTCAATCCTTTTTCCGATTTTGACGAAATTTTGTTACATGTCGTGAATTTTTTTAGTGCTTCGAATTTCAATCACTTTTTCGATTTTGACGAAATTTTGTATATCTTAAGAGGTAGAATTTTTGGATGACCTCATATGATCTTGAACTTTTTTTTTCTTAAATAAAGTCAAGGTCTGGGATGCCAAAAAAGTACTTGTCGTGAATTTTTGTACTTCTTCGCATTCCAGTCACTTTTTCGATTTTGACGAAATTTTGTATAGCTCAAGATGCAGAATTTTTGGATTATCTGCTACGATCTTAAACTTTTTTTTTCTTGAGTAAAGTCACCTTTTAGGATTCCAAAAAAGTACTTTTCCTGAATTTTTGTAGTACTTTGAATTTCAGTCACTTTTCTGATTTTGCCGAAATTTTGGATTTACCTCTTCTGATCTTGAAATTTTTTTTCTTGAATAAAGTCAAGGTCTAGGATTCCAAATAAGTACATTTCGTGAATTCTTCGAATTTCAGTCACTTTTTCGATTTTGACGAAACTTTATATAGCTCAAGAGGTAGAATTTTTGGATGATCTCCATTAAACTTGAAAATTTTTTTTCTTGAATAAAGTCAAGGTCTAGGATTCCACCAAAAGTTCTTGTCGTGAATTTTGTAGTTCTTCGAATTTCATTCACCTTTTCGATTTTGACGAAATTTTGTATAGCTCAAGAGGTAGAATTTTTGGATGACCTTTCTATGATCTTGAACTTTTTCTTCTTGAATAAAGTCAAAGACTAGGATTCCAAAAAAGTACTTTTTTTTGAATTCTTCGAATTTCAGTCACTTTTCCAATTTTGACGAAATTTTGTATTTCAGTTACTTTTCCGCCGAAATTTTATATAGCTAAATAGTAAGTGCAGGAGGGTTGCACCACACACAATCTTACACAAAAACAAATATACGGACAAGACATCATACTCAAAAACCACAAACATAAACAAATCAAAGAGAGTGAATGGATGAGGTAGAATTTTTGGATGACCTCCTATGATCTTGAACTTTTTTTTATCTTGAATAAAGTCAAGGTCTAGGATTCCAAAAAAGTACTTGTCATGAATTTTTGTAGTTCTTCTACTTTCTTTCACTTTTTCGATTTTGACGAAATTTTATACAGCTCAAGAGGTAGAATATTTGGATGATCTCCACTGAACTTGAAATTTTTTTTTCTTGAACAAAGTCAACGTCGAGGATTCCAAAAACGTACTTGTCGTGAATTTTTGTAGTTCTTCGAATTTTAGTCACTTTTCCGATTTTGACGAAATTTTGTATAGCTCAAGAGGTAGAATTTTTGGATGACCTCCGATGAACTTGAAATTTTTTTTTCTTGAACAAAGTCAATGTCTAGGATTCCAAAAAAGTACATGTCGTGAATTTTTTTAGTGCTTCGAATTTCAGTCACTTTTCCGATTTTGACGAAATTTTGTATATCTCAAGAGGTATTATCTTGAACTTTTTTTTTCTTGAATAAAGTCAAGGTCTAGGATTCCAAAAAAGTACTTGTCGTGAATTTTTATAGTTCTTCGAATTTCAGTCACTTTTTCGATTTTGACGTAATTTTGTATAGCTGAAGAGGTAGAATTTTTGGATGACCTTTCTATGATCTTAAACTTTTTTTTCTTGAATGAAGTCAATGTCTAGGATTCAAAAAAAGTACTTTTTGTCAATTCTTCGAATTTCAGTCACTTTTCCAATTTTGACAAAATTTTGTATAGCTCAAGAGGTAGAATTTTTGGAATGATCTCCACTGAGCTTGAAATTTTTTTTTCTTGAACAAAGTCATTGTCCACGATTCCAAAAACCTACTTGTCATGAATTTTTGAAGTTCTTTGAATTTCAATCACTTTTCCGATTTTGACCAAATTTTGTATAGCTCAAGAGGTAGAATTTTTGGATGATCTCCACTGAACTTGAAATTTTATTTTCTTGAACAAAGTCAACTTTTAGGATTCCAAAAAAGTACATGTCGTGAATTTTTGTTGTACTTCGAATTTCAGTTACTTTTTCGATTTTGACGAAATTTTGTATAGCTCCAGAGGTAGAATTTTTGGATGATCTCCGATAAACTTGAAATTTTTTTTTTCTTCAACAAAGTCATTGTCCAGGATTCCAAAAACGTACTTATCGTGAATTTTTGAAGTTCTTCGAATATCAGTCACTTTTCCGATTTTCATGAAATTTTGTATAGCTCAAGAGATAGAATTTTTGGATGACGTCCGATGAATTTGAACTTTTTTTTTCTTGAACAAAGTCAACTTTTATGATGTCGCAAATTTTTGTAGTACTTCGAATTTCAGTCACTTTTCCGATTTTGCCGAAATTGAGTTTTTTTAGTGCTTCGAATTTCATTCACTTTTCCGATTTTGAAGAAATTTTGTGTATCTCAAGCGGTAGAATTTTTGGATGACCTCTTGAACTTTTTTTTCTTGAATAAAGACAAGGTCTAGGATTCCAATTTAGTATGATTTTAAACTTTTTTTTTCTTGAATAAAGTCAAGGTCTTGGATTCTAAAAATGTACTTGTTGTGAATTCTTCGAATTTCAGTCACTTTTTCAATTTTGACGAAATTTTGTATAGCTCAAGAGGTAGAATATTTTTTTTTCTTGAACAAAGTCAACATCTAGGATTCCAAAAAAGTACATGTCGTGAATTTTTGTAGTTCTTCGAATTTCAGTCACTTTTCTGATTTTGACGAAATTTTGTATAGCTCAAGAGATAGATTTTTTGGATGGCATTCGATGAACTTGAATTTTTTTTTCTTGAACAAAGTCCACGTCCAGGATTCCAAAAACGTATTTGTCATGAATTTTTGAAGTTCTTTGAATTTCAGTCACTTTTCCGATTTTGACAAAATTTTGTATAGCTCAAGAGATAGAATTTTTGGATGACATCCAATGAACTTGAACTTTTTTTTTCTTGAACAAAGTCAACTTTTAGGATTTCAAAATAGTACATGTCGTGAATTTTTATAGTTCTTCGAATTTCAGTCACTTTCCGATTTTTCCGAAATTTTGTATCGCTCGAGAGGTAGAATTTTCAGTCACATTTCCGATTTTGGCGATATTTTGTATAGCTCAAGAGGTAGAATTTTTGGATGACCTCCGATGAACATGAAATTTTTTTTTCTTGGACAAAGACAACGTCTAACATTCCAAAAAAGTACATGTTGTGAATTTTTTAAGTGCTTCAAATTTCAGTGACTTTTCCGATTTTGACGAAATTTTGTATAACTCCAGAGGTAGAATTTTTGGATGACCTCCTATGATCTTGAACTTTTTTTTTCTTGAATAAAGTCAAGGTCTAGGATTCCGAAAAAGTACTTGTCGTGAATTTTTGTAGTTCTTCGCACTTCAGTCACTTATCTGATTTTGACGAAACTTTATATAGCTCAAGAGGTAGAATTTTTGGATGATCTCAACTGAACTTGAAATTTTTTTTTCTTGAACAAAGTCAACTTTTAGGATTTCAAAAAAGTACATGTTGTGAATTTTTGTAGTACTTCGAATTTCAGTCACTTTTCCGGAAAAATTTTGTATAGCTCAAGAGATAGAATTTTTGAATGACCTCCGATGAACTTGAAATTTCTTTTCTTGAACAAAGTCAACGTCTAGCATTCCAAAAAAGTACATGTTGTGAATTTTTGTAGTACTTCGAATTTCAGTCACTTTTCCGGAAAAATTTTGTATAGCTCAAGAGATAGAATTTTTGAATGACCTCCGATGAACTTGAAATTTCTTTTCTTGAACAAAGTCAACGTCTAGCATTCCAAAAAAGTACATGTCGTGAATTTTTTTACTGCTTCGAATATCAATCACTTTTCCAATTTTAACAAAATTTTGTATATCTCAAGTGGTAGAATTTTTGGATGACCTCCTATGATCTTGAACTTTTTTTTCTTGAATAAAATCAAGGTCTAGGTTTCCAAAAAGTACATGTCATGAATTCTTCAAATTTCAGTCACTTTTTCGACTTCGACGAAACTTTGTATTGAGATTTTCGGATGATCTCCACTGAACTTGAAATTTTTTTTTCTTGAACAAAGTCAACGTCCAGGATTCCAAAAACGTACTTGTCGTGAATTTTTGTAGTTCTTCGAATTTCTTTTAACTGACCATAATGTTACCAAAGAGCAGCTTCGGTTGGATTTTAGGACATTATTATTATTATAAAGCTTTCATATTACATATGAAAGCTTATTATTTCTGTTAAAGTTATTATTATGTTTTTGGTTTTTTTTGTGTGTTTTCTGGAAATCGGATTTCTCAGAATCTATCCATAGGATCTTATTGAAATTTTGACCTACCTCCCCCCCCCCACAAAAAAAAAATGGGGTGCAAATGTTTAAATATATTTTCAAAACGTTTTACGAATCCGAAATCACCGAATTTTATGAACGAAAAAAAAGACAATGCATAATCGTAACTTTGTTATTTTTTGACTGATCTTACTAATTCTTTTTTCTTTGAATACCTTGAAAAAAATCATTTTCATCTGCAGTTTCACATTTTTGAATTTCGAAAATTCGTCACTTCTTTAATAGTTGTACGATCTTCATGAAATTTAGTATATAAGTAGATCCTACTGATGTGATTTCAAAAATATAATTAGAAATTTTCAAAATTATCTCCCCTTGACAAAATTAAGGATCAAAATTTTCAAAAAAATCATCGAAATATAGGTCAGAATGACCAGATTTTTTTTTTGGATAATAGATAAGTAATTACAGATTTGTACACAAAATATGAAGTTTGTCGATCGAACCGGAAGTGCCACCATCTTTAAACGTGAAAAATCTCTAAGGCTTTTTTGCTATTTGTCCCCCGCCTTTCGAAGAAAGTTGGGGGACTATTAAAATGGGTTCGTCTGTCTGTCTTTTTTTTTCTTGAATGAAGTCAAGGTCTAGGATTCCAAAAAAGTACTTGTCTTGAATTCTTTGAATTTCAGTCACCTTTTCGATTTGGGCGAAATTTAGTATAGCTCAAGAGGTAGAATTTTTGGATGATGTCCACTGAACTTGAAATTTTTTTTTCTTGAACAAAGTCAACGTCCAGGATTCCAAAAGCATACTTGTCGTGAATTTTTGTAATTCTTCGAATTTCGTTCACTTTTCCGAATTTTCCGAAATTTTGTATACCTCAAGAGATAGAATTTTTGGATGACGTCCAATGAACTTGAATTTTTTTTTTCTTGAACAAAGTCAACTTTTAGGATTCAAAAAAAAGTACATGTCGTGAATCTTTGTAGTACTTCGAATTTCAGTCACTTTTCAGATTTTGAATTTTGTATAGCTCAAGAGGTAGAATTTTTGTATGAACTTGAAATTTTTTTTCTTGAACAAAGTCGACGTCTAGGAATCCAAAAAAGTACATGTCGTGAATTTTTTTAGTGCTTCGAATATAAGTCACTTTTCCTATTTTGACGAAATTTTGTATATCTCAAGAGATAAATTTTTTGGATGGCGTTCGATGAACATAAATTTTTTTTTCTTGAACAAAGTCAACTTTTAGGATTCCAAAAAAAAAAGTCGTGAATTTTTTTACTGATTCAAATTTCAGTCACTTAGGCCACCCATTTTTGATTATTAGGTTCACGGATTTTTAGGACATAGAATTGATGATGTCGGTCGAAATAAAAAAAAAAAAAAGATGTCAGTGTCTTATTTTTTTTATTTTTTAAAGAGCAAAATTTTGATGTCGGGCTATAATAAAAAAATAATTTTTCGACTAATGATTAATTTTACCAGATCATATATATATACTTAGTTTAATACAGACTTGTTCTTTTCATTATACTATTAATCTTAATATATGTTTTTTTACACTTTAACTTTGATACTATTTAAGGGGATTTTAAAATCCTGTATATCTTTTTTTCTCTATAATCGGTTTATTAGAGAATAAGGCAGATATCAATGAGTTTAAAGTCAAATTACACAATTGATCTTTTTACTTCTGTATGGTTCTATTGTCTAATTATACCAGATAACCTTATTGGTCTATGAACGTCTTTCATCTCATTATTCTTGATTTGACCATTGTCAAGCGGTATCACGTCATTTGGGACTCACGTCATTTGGGACTCAACACAAACGACATTTTGGGACCCAGTTGACGACGTTTGGGACTTCATTGGCGTCATTTGGGACTTCATTGGCATCATTTGGGACTCAATATAAAACGACATTTGGGACTCAATATAAAACGACATTTGGGACCCAATATAAACGATATTTGGGACCAGTGTACGACACAAACGTCGGTCCGTTGGCCCGATTTATCGGAGGGCCGCTGCTTGCCTATTTGTGCATTTCGCTCGGGAATCGCGCTTCTTTGACGCTCCGTATGAATTCCAGGTACCGGTAGATATTAAGTTAATAATTAGATCATACATTTAATGGTTCTGCTGACCAGTTGTTAGTGAATTTAAATCTTAGTTGAATATAATCCTCTGATACTACCAAAATACGCCGAGAAACAGTCATTAATAATAATATATTTTTTCCGCCATTGCCAAATCCGCCGATGACACGTGACATTGATTGGAATTTCTAGGTCAATAAGCCAGCGATGCTACGTTTAATTTTAAGTATCATCTAGTTCTACCATTATAATTTTTTATATACACGTGCTGACAGAGGCTTAGTTTTAAACATATTGTCGTTATTATTATTGAAAGATAGGACTATCTGGTATATAGTCGTACTCGTACGGAATTTTATTTTAAAGCAATTTCAATTATGGTTGTCACATGACCACTGTGCCGTACGTGTGTCTATCATGGACGAATGAATAAAAACATGCCCGTAAGTCGCAAATTGGTTAATTCCCGCCTGAGCCATGCTCGACCTGCCGTGCTCGTATACTGTCGTAAAATATTACCAGAAAGTGACTGCCGTGATTATAATCTGCCAAAACTCCGGTATGGCGGTATTTTAAAACAAAAAGAAGCTTCGATGTAATTGTAAGCAATTTTTTTCAGAATCACGTTTCGTTATATGCTTCGGCGGTTTAAATAAAAATAAAAAAACACACACATTTTTTATTTTCCCAGCGGCAGTTTTGAACTGTCGTCGGCGGATCCGTGAACCGAATAATCAAAAATGGGTGGCCTCAAGGTCTAGGATTACAAAAAAGTACTTGTCGTGAATTCTTCGAATTTCAGTCACTGTTCCGATTTTGACGAAATTTTATATAGCTCAAGAGGTAGAATGTTTGGATGATCTGCACTGAACATGAAATTTTATTTTCTTGAACAAAGTCAACTTATAGGATTCAAAAAAAAAGTACATGTCGTGAATTTTTGTAGTACTTCGAATTTCAGTCACTTTTCCGCCAAAATTTTGTATAGCTCAAGAGGTAGAATTTTTGGATGACATCCGATGAACTTGAAATTTTTTTTTCTTGAACAAAGTCAACGCCTAGGATTCCAAAAAAGTACATGTCGTGATTTTTTTTAGTGCTTCGATTTTCATTCACTTTTACGATATTGAAGAAATTTTGTATATCTCAAGAGGTAGAATTTTTGGATGACCTCCTATGATCTTGAACTTTTTTTTTCTTGAATAAAGTCAAGTTCTAGAATTTCAAAAAAGTACTTGTCGTGAATTTATGTAGTTCTTCGAATTTCAGTCAATTTCCGATTTTTCCGAAATTTTGTATCGCTCGAGAGGTAGAATTTTCAGTCACTTTTCTAATTTTGTCGATATTTTGTATAGCTCAAGAGGTAACATTTTTGGATGACCTCCGAGGAACTTGAAATTTTTTTTTCTTGAACAATGTCAACGTCTAGGATTCCAAAAAAGTACATGTCATGAATTTTTTTAGTGCTTCCAATTTCAGTCGCTTTTCCGATTTTGAGGTAAAATTTTTGGTTGACCTCCTATGATCTTGAATTTTTTTTTCTTGAATAAAGTCAAGGTCTAGGATTCCAAAAAAGTACTTGGCGTGAATTTTTGTAGTTCTTCGAATTTCAGTCACTTTTCCGATTTTGACGAAATTTTGTATAGCTCTAGAGATAGAATTTTTGGATGATCTCCACTGAACTTGAAATTTTTTTTCTTGAAAAAAGTCAATGTCCAGAATTCCAAAAGAGTACTTGTCGTGATTTTTTGTAGGACTTCGAATTTCAGTCACTTTTCCGATTCTGCCGAAATTTTGTATAGCTCAAGAGGTAGAATTTTTGGATGACCTCCGATGAACTTGAAATTTTTTTTTCTTGAACAAAGTCAATATCTAGGATTCCAAAAGCGTACTTTTTGTAGTACTTCGAATTTCAGTCACTTTTCCGCCAAAATTTTGTATAGCTCAAGAGGTAGAATTTTTGGATGACATCCGATGAACTTGAAATTTTTTTTTCTTGAACAAAGTCAACGTCTAGGATTACAAAAAAGTACATGTCGTGAATTTTTTTAGTGCTTTTAATTTTAATCACTTTTTTGATTTTGACAAAATTTTGTATATCTTAAGAGGTAGAATTTTTGGATGACCTCCTATGATCTTGAACTTTTTTTTTCTTGAATAAAGTCAAGGTCTGGGATGCCAAAAAAGTACTTGTAGTGAATTTTTGTACTTCTTCGAATTCCAGTCACCTTTTGGATTTTGACGAAATTTTGTACAGCTCAATAGGTAGAATTTTTGATGATCTCGACTGAACTTGAAATTTTTTTTTCTTCAACAAAGTCAACGTCGAGGATTCCAAAAACGTACTTGTCGTGAATTTTTGTAGTTCTTCGAATTTTAGTCACTTTTCCGATTTTGACGAAATTTTGTATAGCTCAAGAGGTAGAATTTTCGGATGACCTCCTATGATCTCCAACTTTTTTTTTTCTTGAATAAAGTCAAGGTCTAGGATACCAAAAAAGTACTTGTCGTGAGTTTTTGTAGTTCTTCGAATTCCAGTCACTTTTTTGATTTTGACGATATTTTATATTTTTGGATGATCTCCACTGAACTTGAAATTTTTTTTTCTTGAACAAAGTGAACGTCGAGGGTTCCAAAAACATACTTGTCGTGAATTTTTGTAGTTCTTCGAATTTTAGTCACTTTTCCAATTTTGACGAAATTTTGTATAGCTCAAGAGGAAGAATTGTTGGATGACCTCCGATGAACTTGAAATTTGTTTTTCTTGAATAAAGTCAAGCTGTAGAATTCAAAAAAAGTACTTTTCGTGAATTCTTCGTATTTCAGTCAATTTTGACGAAATTTTGTATAGCTCAAGAGGTAGAATTTTGTCATGATCTCCGATGAACTTGAAAATTTTTTTCTTGAACGAAGTCAATGTCTAGGACTCCAAAAAAGTGCATGTCGTGAATTTTTGTAGTACTTCGAATTTCAGTCACTTTTCCGATTTTGACGAAATTTTGTATAGCTCAAGAGGTAGAATTTTTGAATGACCTCTGGTGAACTTGAATTTTTTTTTTCTTGAACAAAGTCAACGTCTAGGATTCCAAAAAAGTACATGTTTTGAATTTTTGTAGTACTTTGAATTTCAGTCACTTTTCCGATTTTGCCGAAATTTTGTATAGCTCAAGAGGTAGAATTTTTGGATGACCTCCGATGAACTTGAACTTTTTTTTTCTTGAACAAAGTCAACGTCCAGGATTCCAAAAACGAACTTGTCGAGAATTTTTGTACTTCTCCGAATTTCAGTCACTTTTCCGATTTTGACGAAATTTTGTATATCTCAAGAGGTAGAATTTTTGGATGACTTCCGATGAACTTTTTTTATCTTGAACAAAGTCAACGCCTAGGATCCCAAAAAAATTTTTTTAGTGCATCGAATTTCAGTCACTTTTCCGAATTTGACGAAATTTTGTGAATTTTGTTGTGAATTCTTCAAATTTCAGTCACCTTTTCGATTTTGGCGAAATTTAGTATAGCTCAAGAGGTAGAATTTTTGAATGATCTCCACTGAACTTGACATTTTTTTTTCTTGAACAAAGTCAACGTCCAGGATTCCAAAACCGTACTTGTCGTGAATTTTTGTACTTCTTCGAATTTCGTTCACTTTTTACGAAATTTTGTATAGCTCAAGAGATAGAATTTTTGGATGACGTCCAATGAACTTGAATTTTTTTTTTTCTTGAACAAAGTCAACTTTTAGGATTCCAAAAAAAAAAGTACATGTCGTGAATTTTTGTAGTACTTCGAATTTCAGTGACTTTCCCGATTTTGACGAAATTTTGTATAGCTCAAGAGATAGAATTTTTGGATGACGTCCGATGAACTTGAAATTTTTTTTTCTTGAACAAAGTCAACTTTTAGGATTCCAAAAAAGTACAGGTCGTGAATTTTTTTATTGTTTCGATTTTCAGTCACTTTTCCGATTTTGACGAAATTTTGTATATCTCAAGAGGTAGAATTTTTGGATGACCTACTATGATCTTGAACTTTTTTTTCTTGAATAAAGTCAAGTTCTAGGATACCAAAAAAGTACTTGTCGTGAATTTTTATAGTTCTTCGAATTTCAGTCACTTTTTCGATTTTGACGTAATTTTGTATAGCTCAAGAGGTAGAATTTTTGGATGATCTCCTATGATCTTGAACTTTTTATACGCCCACATTGAAATGTGGTCGTATATTGTCGTCGCCCCCGTCCGTCCGTCCGTCGGTCCGGCGTCCACAATTGCTTGTGGACGCTTTAAAGGCCAAACTTATCATCTGATTGACTTCAGATTGATACACAGAGTTTAAGGTGTTGAAACGAACAAGTATATTGATTTTCAATGAATTTTGATAACTGAACAGCTAAATCCATGATTTTAAATGTTTCATGTATATATACTAATTCAATTGTTAGCGTGGGGTAAAACTTTATAAAAAGCAATCAAATTCTAATGATTTTCTGATAATTACATAATGAGTTGTTACACAACTCAGTTTTTAGAGTATTACAAATGTTTCATTACTGAAAAAAGTAAAAATATGCGACAACCCTTGTTGACTGCCCGGACGATTTAGCTGCTGTGGGCGTATGTTTCATTGCCTGGCAACCTATCTTTTAATACTACAGATCATGGGACTTGTTAACCATTATAAATAGCGAAATGTGTATATTTTACATAAGGGCATCACTGCTGTTCCATGTAATATACAGTCAATTTTTGATTTATTAAAGTGTGACTTTTTTGTTGGAAATATCAGCTTGAACCAACGCCGCTGATCATTCATTCTTGGATTTGGCATCCCTTGCAAACAACAATTTTATGAAAATTGGATCAGTTCTGATGAATTTAAGATTTAGCAGCCAATAAAAACGATGAGGATTAGCGGATTTTCATGGCCTATTTTATTTGGTTATCGTTTTCATAGCCTATTTTATTTGGTTATTGTTTTTAGTTTCAGATGTTTGGTATTTAAACTATGCAAAAATTTTGTGAAACTTTCAAAATGCTCTAATCAGAATTGCTAAATTCATTTTTTTTTCTCTGCTTGAAATTTGTTAGCAAGTCATATGTAATTGCATACAGTTTACGATCAGGAGTGGAATAAATCGGTCTTATTCTCAAGTTACTTGTATTGGACTATACAATGAAACTTGACAACAATATGAATACAGCAAAAACATTAGAAACATTTTTTTCAAATCTAATTTGTATGTAATTAAAACATAATGTGGGTAGGGTTAAAATATTCAGAATTTACTTTGTCTTATACCATACATATTTATCTATCGGGTTTTGTTGATTTGTATATTTTCCATTTTGTGTATATGTATATCTATTTTGTCAAATTGTTGAATGTAAATAAAATTGTGGTTAAACAAGACATGTATTTTATTGTTTGTGGTAAAGGGATCTCTAGGATTACAGTCTTCCTCATCAATAGTATGTTAATTTGATACATCACGATTCAAGGACCTTAATTTGATACATCACGATTCAAGGACCTTAATTTGATACATCACGATTCAACAACCTTAATTTGATACATCACGATTCAACAACCTTAATTTTTAATTTGTGATGAAATGAAGGGAGTTAAATCATGCTTTTCTGCTGTAAGTTGAGAGAAGTTTTGCCCTGACAGCGGTGCCACAGTGTGCTTTTATTTCAAAGGGTTCTTTAGCATGTTCCGCTAAGACTAAGCAGATATAAGCAATTTGATTTGTTGATGCCTTGGAATATAATCACTTGATTCTAACCCAGTCAGTGAACTTGGTATATAGTTAAGTTCAAGTATGATCATTTCCTGCTTAGTTTGATTATTCGATGATTAATTAATATATGGCCATCTGCATGAAAATTGGTTTGTTAACTCTTGCTCAATTAATAGCAGAATAATGCAGTAAAACTAATTGTGTGGCAAACGAGGCTATCAAGTCGAATGAAATGTAAACAATACTGTTTGGAAACGAACATACTTTCACCGTTTTTAATACCTTAAATCACTGTCCAAAGTTTTAGGGAAGACCATTCTTGCTATAAAAGTTCAAATATAGATGTTGAAACAAGAATATATTGAAAATTGCAGTCAAATTACTTTATCCTGAACAAAGTTGTTACCACTATAATTTTTTACTAGAAATGGTATCGACACCCTTTTCCACTATGGCCGATTGTTGATTGACAGGCGTTAACTCCACCTACATAGTCTCGATCATCAAGTAATGTTTAAACGGTATCTAGTGAAGCTTGTGTATAGCCTCGGTCATCACTGTCTTTTATGAATAATTCCCGGAAGTATGATGACGTCAACGTCACGGGGAAACCCCACCCACGACGCCATAGTGATTAAATCAGTCGACGAAATCCTGTTTAATCCGAGCCCAATCCAAGCCATCCGTGGGTCTACAGAGTTCATTTTGGGCTTGTTGTTTAAATAAAGATCTAATTTATAATTTCTATGCCATCTGAGGCTCAAATGAAGACCGACAAAAGTCAGTTTTTGCTCTTCCATAATGTATGTTTAAGTGATGGCTTTCATTGAACGGAAAGAATAGACACACTCCCGCATAAGTCAAGAAACAAGACGCTATTCCAGCAATGGCCAGAGAGGGATTTCTCGGGCCATTGCTTCAGGAATATGGTCCCACACGGAAAATTTGGTTAAGTTGTCCCCACTCGTTGGTGGTGGAGTGAATTGGTATATTTTTGTGTGCCGAGTTCTGCGTGAAACATCACTGCTGATTGGTTAATCAAATATCTGACGTCATATGGTCAAAAGTCGCTCGTATTGCGACCTATTGCTACAACAGGTCAAACCTTCATGTGGTGTTGCCCATCGAAAGTATAAAAAACGAAACAAAATATAGATCTATTTTAATCAGATTGAAACAGTACGTACATTCATGTGTGTTTATTCAAAAACAGGGTAATGCACAGAGTTGTTCTATATTTTTATGTTTTCTTTTTTTCTAGTGACAGTCAATTTCTGTTTTGAATTTTCAGATTTTCTCTCACAGTCTTATGTAATAATTTTATTAATGAGCAGAAATTCGCCCGTGAATGACTCGTCACTTCAGTCAGCTATATAGAAGGCTAAGTCGTGTTTTCCCTTTGCTTTCGTCACCTCTGTTTGTTATAACCTTGATTACGCGTCTATGGTGGCTATGATAGTTGTGTTAAAATTATAACGTGTTGAACCAGTTCTATCACATAATCAACCTGTTTCACAGAGAATTACTAACGAATTATCCCTGTAACGGATGGCTGTCTAAAACACGTGCGTTGACTTGCACGCTTCGTAGTCATTGGCTCAACAGCTCGTGCAATGTTTACTTAACACCTAACTGCTTCGGGCAAAATGATGCATTTTACTCATTTTAATACCCATTTACACTAAATAGGAAATATTTTTAACTACAAATACTTCAAACGTCTTTATTTATTTTTCTTTTACCTCAAAAAAATGTTTGAGAATTTAATTTGTCGGAGTAAAAAAGTTAATATGCCGTACTCATTAAGCCTCGTCGATGTCATGCTTATCAGTGATTGTAGCGGCCAAGCGAATATTCACTGCGGGATCAGTTTGTCACATAATGTGATAATTGTCCTCTAACTTACGATCAAAATTTGGAAAACCCCTGACAGTTCATTCAAGGTGCATTTTGTAAGATTTAGATAAAGAACTGGCTGTTCCATACTCCTCGTAGTGTTCCGTTTGATTAGAGGTAATCCCACTACTCACTGCTGTAATGAGTGGATATTCTTGTTTTAAATTTTGATTGGTCAGTAGTCCGACTTTACAATTAAAACGAGTGCCAATATTGGAACAAATATGTTTACATAACGTTACGTCATGGCTCACGATTTTATTATGCCCAATTAACCCGTGCATAGCAGAATACTGCAGTAAAACTAATTGCGTGACAAATGAGGCTATCAAGTCGAATGAAATGTGAACAATACTGTTTGGAAACGAACATACTTTCACCGTTTTTAATACGTTAAATCACTGTCCAAAGTTTTAGGGGAGACCCAGATTAAACGTAGGATTGTCATGTTGATTGCACGGGAAAAATAGACACACTCCCTCAAAAGTTCAAGTATCTGAAGTCAATCCAGCAATGGGCAGAGAGGGATTACTCGGGCCATTGCTTCAGGAATATGTGGCTGCTCCTGCTATAATAGTTCAAAAATAGCTAATGACTCTTGACTCACTTGACTAGGCTGTGAATCACTTTGACAAAATCACCACTATTTAATAATTCAAAAGTGCCCATGCATCTTTTGATGAACTGGGCCCTGTTTCACGAAATTTTAACTAAAAATAAAATCCAAATTTTAGTAGATACTTCAATTTTGTTTGATACTAAGCGACGTTTCGAGGATGCTCTCGTCTTTATCAAGCAATGATACAAATTTGTGAATAGTGTAGTTATCTTAGTTAAAATTTCGTGAAACAGGCCCCTGGTCACGATCTCGACCTTTTTACCAAACACTCATCTAGGCGAGTATTTCCTCACATTTACCTCACCCAAATGTGTCACTGTCAGTGTTACACATCTTTGACAGCAGTATTATAGTAAGAAATGTTATTTCTTCAAGTGTCTGTGTAAATGATGTACAGTAATATGGTAAAACCTATTTCACAATAATCGTTAGGCCTATATAGATCAATTGTTAGGCCTATATAGATCAATCGTTAGGCCTATATAGATCAATCGTTAGGCCTATATAGATCAATCGGACTAAAATACAAATTATTATATTGGGGGGTTGGGATGGCCTAGTGGTCTAGAGTGCCGCGCTTCGACCTCAAGCTGACCGGTCACCGGTCCGGGCTCCCATGTCGGAGCGGTCTCTTTTCCTCACCTCGGAGCCAGGATGTGAGTGGGTGGGGGGGGGACAAAAAATGAAAAAAATAATTTTGTCCAATTCATCTAAAAATAAAACGTTTGTTTATATGGGGTATTGGACCGGCCATGGAGCGATTATTATCATGTTGTACGGGGCCGGTGGCTTTAACGGGCCACAACGCCATCACTGGAGTCTGGAATGGGCTGGTATAATAAACTTTCTGTGCCGGGTGTGGGCCAGAATTCGGAATCCTGCAATGGGGATTCTGAATTTCATCCGAAAATTTCATCGGATTCACCTGACACTGTCGCCCGCAAATTTACTAATTATTAAGTCGCCTGCACGTTGTTTGTGGGGATACGCCAGAATCCAAAATTCAACAAGCCAACAGTGAGGCTGATGTCCCCCGCCGAAATCCCAAAATAAATAGAAGACACATATTAATTAATCGCACATTTATTTTTTTCAATGTATCGAGCAATCAAACTGTACACGAAGTGTCATCCAAAAGTGTTTTATAAAGAAAAATGCTAAAACCAACGAGAAAAATGAAAATGTACCCTAGTTAGGGGGACCCTAAAGGCAGACAAAAGGGCCCCTCTGGCCAAGGGAAAGGGCCCTCGTGTCCAAGTCAATCGTTTCTATACACTGGTTACTGTCGAATCGATTACTAAATGAGAATGCAGTCATTGTATTGGCATAAAAATCATCAATCAAGATGAACCTAAGTTATCTTGTCCCAAAGTATCAACCAATCAAATTGCTTATCTCTGCTTACCCTAAGTGGAAAATGCTCATCTTTGAACTCCATCAAGGCATTGACCTAATAAACACATACACCAAGTTTGAACATTTTTACTCAATTAGAAGAAGAGTTATTGTGTTCCAAAGTCTCGACCAATCAAATTGCGTATCGCTCTGCTTACCCTAAGCGGAAAATGCTCATCTCCGAACTCCATCAAGGCATTGACCTAATAAGCATATACACCAAGTTTGAACATTTTAACTCGATTAGAAGGAGAGTTATTGTGTTCCAAAGTCTCGACCAATCAAATTGCTCTGCTTACCCTGAGCGGAAAATGCTCATTATCGAACTTAGTCAAGGTATTACTGTAATGAAACTATACACTAAGTTTAATCACTCTCACTTAATTAGAACTAAAGTTATTGTGTCCCAAAGCATCAACCAATCAAATTGCTTATCTCTGCTTACCCTAAGCGGAAAATGCTCATCTTTGAACTCCATCAAGGCATTGACCTAATAAACACATACACCAAGTTTGAACATTCTAGCTCAATTAGGAAGAGAGTTCTTGTGTCCCAAAAAGTGTGACGGACAGACGGACAGACGGACAGACAGACAGACAGACAGACGGACGGACGAACCCATTTTAATAGTCCCCCAACTTTCTTCGAAAGGCGGGGGACAAAAAGCAGCTTTTATGAATTTCACTTTCGTCACTCTGTACCAATTAGCCTCTATCATCCATACAAATATTCTACAAATATTAGTCTGGATGGGTCCTCAAAATTTGACGGAAAATAGGTCATTGTCTGGATTATCCAGTCTTTTAAGTTACCACGTACTGAATCTATCAAAACAGCTCGCTTGTCAACGATGACACTCTTTAAAATTTTGTTTGTAAAGGTTTCAATTGAAATGGTAATTTTCTCTTGTCATGAATCAGACGTATGGCTTCTCACAATCTTCTTAATTCTTCATCGGATCCATGCTTATTCCTCGTCTCTATTTTGTTTCTAATAATAGATGTGCTAAGTGAATTTTGCGATATATTTCAACCACGCTTTATAGAATCTAGCAAAATCGGCCCGGCTTCATAAGATCTAGCTGGCCAAAAGGTTCCATTGCCCATGCGTAACCAAATGTTTGGTTTTTTATGTGGTAGATTATCCAGTAATTTTCGTCAAAAATTGAGAACCGACCCAGACCCTCCGTGCGTTGAAGACGCAGGGGGTTCTGGGTGACAGAGACTATGTACCAATGTGTCTTCTGACCTTCCATCATTCACAGGAGGAATCAACTAGCGCGCCTGGCAACAAAAATGGGACATTTTTCAATGAAAATATTCCTACTCATTCAATATTCCTAACTGGTTAATCAAATGGTCAAAATTTTCTCAACTAGTCCCATTTTTTAACCAGTTAAATTCTCTTGACTCTTGACGATACAATGAAAATACGTTAATTAATAATATGACGATATGATAATTTCACGGGTTAATGGTTGTAAATTACTTGCAGGTCGAGGTTTTGGCCTAAATTAATCGATTTATGAAATATTATTTCACAGAGATTATAATCAGATATACCACCAAATCGCATATTTGAGGTTCATTTTTCAAAAATTTCCAGGGGGAGAGCCCCCCCCCTCCCCGTCCTGGCTCCGGGGTGAGGAAAAGGGACCGCTCCGACATGGGAGCCCGGACCGGTTCCTGGTCCCAATCCGCCCCTGGACGCATAACAAAATACTCAACAAAATACTTTTCAAGAAAAACAGCTGTAGATTGCTGGACTTTTATTTGTCATCTAAAGTATGAGACGTTCAGGAGATGATTCCAAGCTTTGATGATCTTGAGTTGGCCCTATTCACTTTTCTCCCCGAATATTTTGAGATTTCTGAATTTTTTATTTTTTTTGTAATACCATTGCATAAGAGCCGAATGATTTTCACTGATCAATAAAAGGTGGTCAATAGATTTTATTTATTCTTTAGGAGCTGTATGATATATTTAACAAAATAAAATCAAGATTCACATTTATAATACCTTGTTTAGTAATCAGTCAAATACCCGTCAGATGTATTATTGCACAGTCCCGGCTTACATCGTATTTGTTTCCCGGTGATCTGAATTGTAGTTCTGGATTATGGAATGTCAAACTAGCATAAAATCAATTCATTACTCCTAGTTCCTGTGGCAATTGAATGATTGTATGTGTGTTTGTCGTTCCATACAGCAACACAAGCCAAGTCAACTGGTTGTGGTGAATAGTTTTCAGATTTAAACAAATACAGAAACCACCAACTGTCCTACACTTTCAAATTGGACGGCCGAGTGGAAGCATCTCTTCACTGTGGCCAAATAGGACAAGTCATTCGTCTCAAACAGGTTAGTAACTTTAACTTTAGTAACTTAACTTTTAAACTTATCTATATTACAATTTACAGGCATTTCTCAATGACCACGTGGCAGTTGTTCCTTGGGGAATCAGCGCTGTTTTTTTTATATAAACGTTCTGTACCATATTATTATATTTTTATCAAACTGCACAATATCGGAATTATGTCGTCGCCCCTGTCCGTCCGGACGTCCACAATTTGTTTGTGGACTCTCTACAGGTCACAATTCTTATACGATTTTGACGAAACTTGAAATATAGGTTTATCCCCATAAGATCTCGGTTCCTTTTGATATTGGCATGTATCGGATCGGAACTTCATGGATTATGGCCCCTGATTGTACGAAATATCATGTTTTTAGCTTGTGGTCCCTCTGGAGGAAAAAATTATTATCCGATTTAAAAAAACGTTTGATTATATCACCGTTACATGGTAATGAAGGCTGAGATCAAATTTCGTGAAAATCGGACCAAAATGGACAAACAAAAAAGGCCGCGGTTTGTATGCAAATAGTGTGAAAATATGGTATAACAAGGTTGTAGACCCTATAGAGGTCACAATTTTGAACCGATTGTGATGAAACTTGACATGTATGTTTATAACCCAAAGATCTTGGTTCCTTTCGATATTTGCACCCATCGGATCGTAACTTCCTGAATTATGGTCCCTGATTGTCCGAAAAATTGCCCTTTTTAGCTTGTGGTCCCTCTGGAGCTCAAAATTATTATCCGATTTAAAAAAACGTTTGATTATATCACCGTTACATGGTAATGAAGGTTGAGGTAGAATTTCGTGAAAATCGGACCAAAATTGCCATACAAAATGGCCGCCGTTTGTACGCGATTACTGTTAAAAAATGGTATATCAAGGTTGTGGACCCTGTAAAGGTCACCATTTTAATTCAATTTTGATGAAGAAGGTTGAGTTCTAATTTCGTGAAAATTGTACCAAAATTGCCGGACGAAATGGTCGCCGTTTGTACGCGAATAGTGTAAAAGTATGGTATATCATGGTTGTGGACTCTCTACAGGTCACAATTCTTATCCGATTTTGACGAAAAGTCACATTTCTAGGTTGTGTACTGTCACACCATAATCATTGTCGGCTTCGAATTTCATGAATATCAGACTGGAACTGACCAACAAAATGGCTGCTCCCAATACAGTATGAAATACAGGACTTAATGATGTAGGAAAAATCACTTTCGGTATTGCTTGTTCTTTATCCATCTCCCGAAAATGTGGGCGTATCCTGCCTGGCAGTGCCAGCCTATCTTTTAGCTTGTGGTCCCTCTGGAGGTCACAATTATTATCCGATTTAAAAAAACGTTTGATTATATCACCGTTACACCCTAAGGAAGGTTGAGTTCGAATTTCTGGAAAATCGGACCAAAATTGCCATACGAAATGGCCGCCGTTTGTACGCGAATACTGTTAAAAAAGGTATATCAAGGTTGTGGACCATGTAGAGGTCACAATTTTAATTTGATTTTGATGAAACTTGAAATTCATGGTTATAACCCAACGATCTTGGTTCCTTTCGATATTTGCGCATATCGGATCGTAACTTCCTGAATTATGGCCCCTGATTATACGCAAAATCGCCTTTTTTTTAGCTTGTGGCACCTCTGGAGGTCACAATTATTATCCGATTGAAAAAAACAGTTGATTATATTACCGTTACACCGTAAGGAAGGTTGAGTTTGAATTTCCGGAAAATCGGACCAAAATTGCCATACAAAATGGCCGCCGTTTGTACACGAATACTGTTAAAAAATTGTATATTATTATCATGGTTGTGGACCCTTGGAGGTCACAATTTTAATTCGATTTTGATGAAACTTGAAATGCATGGTTATAACCCAAAGATCTTGGTTCCTTTCGTTATTTGCGCATATCGGATCGTAACTTCCTGAATTATGGCCCCAGATTGTCCGAAAAATCGCCTATGGTCCCTCTGGAGGTCACAATTATTATCCGATTTAAAAAAACGTTTGACTCTATCACCGTTACACCCTACGGAAGGTTGAGCTCGAATTTCGAGAAAATCGGACCATAATTGCCAGAAAAAATGGCCACCGTTTGTACGCAAACAGTGTAAAAATATGGTATATCAAAGTTGTGGAACCTGTAGAGGTCACAATTTTAATTCGATTTTGATGAAACCTGAAATGCCAATCTCGTTCCCAGAGGCAGCCGCTGAGCCGAAGGCCTCTGGCACATTAGACCGTCCATTTTTTCCAATTTTTTTCAAACCTAAGCCCCGCCCATTCTGACCTCTGATTGGTCAATCTTTTTGGGTCGATTTCTCGAAAACTAGAGGTGGGATCGTCGTTTCGTTTGTTGTAAAATAATCCTTGAGTCAAAGTCAACTCGCTAACATAAAAAAATGGATCCTAAACGAACTAATTCAAGTTTTTGTAAAGAAATATTTTTCTACGCGTGGGTATATTTTTAAGTGATTCGGTCATCCAGGCACGTAAAATCAGGGGCGTACGACGCAAATAAATGAGAACTTTCGCGCGTAGGAATTACATATCATTTTCCGGGAAAATGGCTACCCCGATTCACCAGAGAAATTTCTTCAAAAATTTTTCTGGTTTCGAGATTGCTGAAATGCTTGTTTATAACCTAAAGATCTTTATTCTTTTCGATATTTGCGCATATCAAATTGTAACTTAATGAATTATGGCCTTTGATTGTAGGAAAAATCACTTTCGGTATTGCTTGTTCTGTCTATCTCTCAAACAATTATTATCTGATCTAAAAAAAAAAACTCTGATTATATTACTGTTGCACCGTAAGGAAGGTTGAGTTCGAATTTCGTGAAAATCGTACCAAAATTGCCGGATGAAATGGTCGCCGTTTGTACGCGAATAGTGTAAAAATATGGTATATCATGGTTGTGGACTCTCTACAGGTCACAATTCTTATCCGATTTTGACGAAAAGTAACATTTTTAGGTTGTGTACCGTCACACCATAATCATTGTCGGCTTCGAATTTCATGAATATCAGACTGGAACTGACCAACAAAATGGCTGCTCACAATACAGTATGAAACACAGGACTTAATGATGTAGGAAAAATCACTTTCGGTATTGCTTGTTCTCTATCCATCTCTCAAAAATGTGGGCGTATCCTGCCTGTCAGTGCCAGCCTATCTTTTTATACGCCCACATTTTCATGTGGACGTATATTGTCTCCGTCCGTCCGTCCACAATTGTTTGTGAACAGTCTACAGGTCACAATTTTTATCCGATTTCAATGAAACTTAAAATATAGGTTTATCACCCTAAGATCTCGGTTCCTTACGATATTGGCATGTATCGGACTGTAACTTCATGGGTTATGGCCCCTGATTGTACGAAATATCACGTTTTTTAGCTTGTGAACAGTGTAGAGGTCACAATTTTGAACCGATTTGGATGAAACTTGAAATGCATGTTTATAACCCAAAGATCTTGGTTCCTTTCGATATTTGCGCCAATCGGATCATAACTTCCTGAATTATGGCCCCTGATTGTCCGAGAAATCGCCCCTTTTAGCTTGTGGTCCCTCTGGAGGTCAAAATTGTTATCCGATTTAAAAAAACGTTTGATTATTAGTCTCTTATCATCCATACAAATATTCTACGAATATTAGTCTGAATGGGTCCTCAAAATTTGACGGAAAATAGGTCATTGTCTGGATTATCCAGTCTTTTAAGTTACCACGTACAGAATCTATCAAAACAGCTTGCTTGTCAACGATGACACTCTTTAAAATTTTGTTTGTAAAGGTTTCAATTGAAATGGTAATTTTCTCTCGTCATGAATCAGACGTATGGCTTCTCACATTCTTCTTAATTCTTCATCGTCTCTATTTTGTTTCTAATAATAGATGTGCCAAGTGAATTGTGGGATATATTTCAACCACGCTTTATAGAATCTAGCAAAATCGGCCCGGCTTCATAAGATCTAGCACTTACCGAGACTTTTAGCCAAAAGGTTCCATTGCCCATGCGTAACCAAATGTTTGTTTTTTTATGTGGTAGATTATCCAGTAATTTTCGTCAAAAATTGAGAACCGACCCAGACCCTCCGTGCGTTGAAGACTAGGGGGTTCTGGGTGACCGAGACTATTTGATTATATCACCGTTCCATGGTTATGAAGATTGAGTTCGAATTTCGTGAAAATCAGACCAAAATTGATGGACAAAATGGCCGCCGTTTGTATGCGAATAGTGTGAAAATATGTTATATCAAGGTTGTGGACCTTATAGAGGTCACAATTTTGAACTGATTTTGATGAAACTTGACATGTATGTTTATAACCCAAAGATCTTGGTTCCTTTCGATATTTGCGTCCATCGGATTGTAACTTCCTGAATTATGGCCCCTGATTGTCCGAAAAATCGCACCTCTTTAGCTTGTGGTCCCTCTGGATGTCAAAATTGTTATCCGATTTAAAAAAAACGTTTGATTATATCACCGTTCCATGGTTATGAAGGTTGAGTTCGAATTTATAACCCAAAGATCTTGGTTCCTTTCGATATTTGCGCCCATCGGATCATAACTTCCTGAATTATGTCCCTGGATTGTCCGAAAAATCGCTTTTGTTAGCTTTTGGTCCCTCTGGAGGTCAAAATTATTATCCGATTGAAAAAAAAACGTTTGATTATATCACCGTTACATGGTAATGAAGAGAGAGTTAGAATTTTGTGAAAATCGGACTAGAATTGACAACAAAATGGCCTCCGTTTGTACACGAATAGTGTGAAAATATGTTATATCAAGGTTGTGGACCCTATAGAGGTCACAATTTTGATGAAACTTGACATGTATGTTTATAACCCAAAGATCTTAGTTCCTTTCGATATTTGCACCCATCGGATCATAACTTCCTTTGATTGTCCGAAAAATCGCTTTTGTTAGCTTGTGGTCCCTCTGGAGGTCAAAATTATTATCCGATTTAAAAAACCGTTTGATTATATCACGGTTCCATGGTAATGAAGAGAGAATTTGAATTGAGTGAAAATCGGACCAGAGTTGACGAATTAAAATGGCCGCCGTCTGTACGCGAATTGTGTGAAAATGTTATATCAAGGTTGTGGACCTTATAGAGGTCACAATTTTGAACTGATTTTGATAAAACTTGAAATACATGTTTATAACCTAATGATCTTGGTTCCATTGCATATCTGCCCATATCGCATCGTAACTTCCTGAAGTATGGCCCCTGATTGTCACCCTTTTTAGCTTGTGGTCCCTCTGGAGGTCACAATTATTATCTGATTTAAAAAAACGTTTGATTATATCACAGTTACACCGTAGTTATGGGTGAGTTTGAATTATGATTTTCTGATGATTACTTAAAATGCAACAACTCTTGTTGACTGCCCGGACGATTTGGCTGCTGTGTGGGCGTATGTTTCGTTGCCTGGCAACCTATTTTTTTTTTTCAGATTACCCGACTAAAGGAGATATGACGTTTATGGCATCATAGAGAGGTCCACACACGATATCATTTATCTTATACTGGGCCTGTCTTTATATTTTGGTTTGTTGATGTTGTATAAGCTTGGCTTATGCACCAGTTTCTTTTTGTAATACCATGAGGAGTGAGGACTTCCATGGTGAATTGTTAGGTCTTATTTGGTTGAAAGTTGTAGACATGGGGAGTAATTAAATTGGAATATATTAATATATGGCACTGACTAATCTCACATCTCGTTTAGGCTACTAATATTTTTTTTTATTTTTTTTATTTTTTTTTTTGCATGTTTTTCTCTTTTCGCACCATTTTGCATTTTCTAAGTAAGGGGTGCTTATATTAATATATTCTGATATTTGGTTTATCTTAGATTTTTAATGCTTTTAACTTATATTGCAAATTTCTCCTGAGGGTCCAGTACAGATAATGGGATATAACGTGTTTCTATGATGAGCTTAGATGTATGTTGATAGTGGGGGTCTAGAGAGTTACGGATTCAGGTGAGTTATGCATCACCATTGGTAGTTTTTACTATTTTATAGATAATCTTGTATAATGTGTTTCTATGATAAACTTAGATTGTTGATAGTGGAATCCAGGGAACATACAGGTATGTTATTATGTATATCTGGTCTAAATTATTATAACTTTAAAATATGCTGTCTGGTTTGTTTTTTTATCAGTGCATAAAGAGATTGATTGAAAAGATTTCTAATTATGAGCATTAAGTTTGCTAAAACAAAAAGGAGAGGGGGGGGGCTAGACTGCACATGTACTAATCGCTTTCTCCCCATACATGTTTCAGGGTCCTGTCTGGATAGATATGGCAGAGGAGGCAGATTGGCAGAGGAGGAGCACCAAAATAATGGGTGATTGTTTGTCAGAAGGCAAGTATATGTTTCTGACACATACTTCAGACCGTTTGTGGACAAGACTGCACATGTACTAATCTTTCTCCCCCATGTTTGTTTCAGGGGCCAGTCTGGATAGATATGGTGCTACAGATTGATGGATAGAGAGTGGTGAATGCAGTGGTACAGATTGTTGGATGTAGGAATGGCAGATGAGGATTTTAGAAGGCAAGTACATGTTTCTGACAAACATACTTCAATACGGTTGTGGACTCCCTCTCTCTTTCTCTCTCGATGTCTTTATGAAAGTAATATTCAAAAGTGTATTTTCGTAGTGCAAATTTGGATATTTAAACAGGATAATCTTATGTAGCCACCTTGCTCTTGGCGTGTGTATAATTGTTCTATATAAAGATATATTTAGATACATGTTCTAGAAGAATTATTTTTATAAGAAATAAATGACGAAGTGGATGTTTGCCACAGGGAATTTGGTAAAATGGATCTAAAAATGACACTTTTAAATAAGTTCAATCTAGTCCTCCATTTAGATATAAAAATAGTTTTAGTTGACGTTACAAGAGTGGGGTAGCTTATTTTGTTTGAAATTCCCATGCCACTTCTTTTCTGGAGTTCACATAGACTACATTTGTGAGCTTATGTGTGTAATTCACTGTTGTGACTTAAATAAAAACATTAACAACCCATACATGCTTTTTCTGGCATGTCAGTGATGCAGGACGAAGGGGCTGACAAGGACAGCTGTCTAGTTGTTCTGGTGGGACAAAAAACCAAGGTCCCATGTACACATTGGCGTGCACGTAAAAGATCCCTTGGCAGTTGGAATTCAGAATTAGAGTAGGCTGTAGCGCCACTGTCCGGGCAAAACATTGGGACCTTATACCCCATTTCATTTCGTTTTGTTTCCATACATGCTTGTTGATTAAACCATTCCTTTGTCTGGGTGGTACTGCAAATTAAAGAGTCTTTGGCTGTTGAAACGTAACTTTGGCAAAATAATGCTTGGTGGTATAAATACAAAATATAAAACTGTTTTACATTTTACAGGACCACAGATGAAGGCGTCAAATGATTCATTTCATGATGATCGCAACGGGTATAGAAGACAGACATGGTAATTCACTCTTTTTGAATTGCTTTGTTTGTGGTCTGTGAGTACGATGTCTTGTCCGTATTTTTGTTTGTGTGGTGCAGTCCGCCTGCAATGGGTTAGTGTGTGCACGTTGTATCATAAGGTCTGTCATTGAGTCAGCTGGCGTGGTTTCTATTCCCTTGTTGTATGTGACAAGGAGCAAGGTCGTATGTCTAACCTCATGGGTTTTTTCCGGTTCCACCGGTTTCCTCCCACTGGACTAGTGTGCCGCGTTTCGACCTCTAGCTGGCCGGTCACCTCTGGCTTGCGGCTGTGGTTTCGATCCCTGGTGTGAGCGTATGTGGCATGGAGATAGGGGCGCCTTCTCAACCTCGTGGGTTTCCTCGGGGCACTCCGTTTTCCTCCCACTGGTAAAGACCCCTACGTGCAAGCGAATTATTGAAATAAATTGAACCGAATGTTAGTCCCGAAATGACCTAGTTTGTGTAAAGTTTACGTTAAACACCGTTACTCTCTGTCCTTATCTTGTAATTACAAGATAGTCAGAATATGATTGACCCTTATGGTCTTCCATAGCTATGAGATATTCAGCTTGAATAGGGAAATTCTAGATTGGCAATAACAGGTTTCTGTATATATATTTATTGTTTGCACCGGATATAATTCCTAAATTCTTAATTGGTCCATTTAATATGTACAGTAAATGGCATTCTGTTGACAGGTTTGAAACACATTTTAATATAGGAGTCCTTGGAAACCGTGACTTTTAGTGGGGATTGAAGTGTAAAGCTACTTGAGGGATCGAGTCTACTTGTTATGTCTGAGTTAGAAAGATTAACATGTCATAACTTCATCACCCAATCGAACAGACTGAAGATGTTTATAGTGAGGCAGGTTCTTCAAGTTATTATCTGCAGATGAGATTTGGTTGTAATGGTTGTAGGCTGCAGACTCAACATTACAAACACATCCATCTGGGACTTTCGTTCTTTTTACACATACCAGAGAGGGTTTATGACATTGTTAATCTAACAGGATTCTGACTGATTTACATCTAGGATATATACTCGAGACTTCTGACTCGCTTCTATTGGGTTTTCTGGTGTGCACACCTCATTCATTGGTCCTCGACGAAGCCAGTTATCCTTGATGACTTGTGGTTGGCCACCCAGTCATCTCTGATGGGCTTCTGGTACAGATCAGAAGAAGATTCATTAAAACTCACGCTTTGGTTCTTCGACGAGACCAGTTATCTTTGATGACTTGTGGTTGGCCACCCAGTTATCTCTGATGACTGGTAGTTGGCAGTCCATATTAGACTATGGGCTTCTGGTACAGATCAGAAGAAGATTCATTAAAACTCAAGCTTTGGTTCTTCGACGAGACCAGTTATCTTTGATGACTTGTGGTTGGCCACCCAGTTATCTCTGATGACTGGTAGTTGGCAGTCCATATTAGGCTATGGGCTTCTGGTACAGATAAGAAGATTCATCAAAGGTCACACATTAGCTGATGATATATAGGCAGTCTGCTTCATTTCTTTAGAACATAACATTTGGGGTTGTTCCATCATGTATTTTAAACCGATATCCTCACTAAAAGTCTATCAAATCACTTCCCTGTGTAAAGGTGTGTCCAAAACCTGTTAGCTCATTTTTCTTTACTGTAACATTTTGATGGGTTCGTTTGTAATTTGGATTTAACTATTGGTATATATATACAGAAACCTGTTATTGCCAATCTAGAATTTCCCTATTCAAGCTGAATATCTCATAGCTATGGAAGACCATAAGGGTCAATCATATTCTGACTATCTTGTAATTACAAGATAAGGACAGAGAGATACAGTGTTTAATGTAAACTTTACACAAACTAGGTCATTTCGGGACTAACATTCGGTTCAATTTATTTCAATAATTCGCTTGCACGTAGGGGTCTTTACCAGTGGGAGGAAAACGGAGTGCCCCGAGGAAACCCACTAGGTTGAGAAGGCGCCCCTATTTCCCTGCCACATACGCTCACACCAGGGATTGAAACCACAGCCGCAAGCCAGAGGTGACCGGCCAGCTAGAGGTCGAAACGCGGCACACTAGTCCAGTGGGAGGAAACCGGTGGAACTGGAAAAAACCCATGAGGTTAGACATACGACCTTGCTCCTTGTCACATACAACAAGGGAATAGAAACCACGCCAGCTGACTCAATGACAGACCTTATGATACAACGTGCACACACTAACCTATTGCAGGGGGACTGCACCACACAAACAAATATACGGACAAGACATCGTTTGGATAGCCAACTTTCAATACTGACGCCTCATATGTACATCTTGTTTTTTGGTGTATTAGGCATATGAGAAGATAAGATGCAGGGCACATTTTGCAGATGGACCGCATTTCTATATAATTTGTGTTTAAAAGTTGGATTCCACATATACATTTATAAATGTTTAAATTGTTCTGTTCGGTGTTGCTGCTGGCTCTTCTCTCTTTTCAGGTAACTTTACTTGGGAAGAGTTATCCACAACAAGAAAAACTTTATCAGGCTGCAGACTATGATTTGCAGCATTAAAATGACTTGAAATTTTAATTGTATTTAAATAATCATATGAATAGTTTTTAACATGTATGTAAATAATCTACGGGTCTAGCTATGTGGTTTTTACCGCGAGAACTTCGCTTTTCCACATAAAGTAAGCAGATTTTTTTCCCAACGGGTTTTTTTTTAACTACATTGATGACACCAAACATCAATCAGCTGGACCTCCTGTTGTAACTTGTTTTTATTATGCCCTCCCTTTTACCACCATGTTTTAAAGTGACATTTTTATATACATGTACAAGAACTTGTTATTTTTATATTTTTACCAATTTTCTTTAAGCCTTGATATGTAAATTACTTATTTAATCAACTTGTCCAAAATATTATATTATAATGTATTGGACAAATTAGTTATTGCACATTATGAGCGAGACATTAAGTAATATATTTTAACAAAAAGAGGGCCGCACAGCCCGGGTGTTTTTACAATATATAACGCAATGTCTTAAGCTCGAGACTATTAAACAACTTAAAATACAGGGTGACGTGACTGACATCACATCTGTATTTTAATTATTTTTTTTATATGCCTAATATTAAACAATAATAATATTTTTTTATATGCCCATATTTCATGTTACAGAACAAAATTCTAAATTTTTCTTTTTCCTAAACTTGGAATGTAAACCGTTATGGGAATTTGAATGGGGCAAAAATATTTCGAAATTTTCGACATACAAACATGATGTTATTTGGGGTAGGGGATTTTGTCTGTGGGTCCGTCGTGCTGTAGGTCAAAAATTTAAATTTTCCCTTTTCCCTAAATTTGGTACATACCTGTTTATGGTAATTTGAATGGGGTCAAAATCATTTCGAAATTTTCGAGAAACAAGCGTGTGGGTGGGGAGGAGGAGATGTTTATAATGTTTTTGCTTCCAACCCCATTTCATTTTTTTTTAATATCTATACCGACATATTTTGAAATATTGTTTAATGTTGGGCAAGTGACAATTCATCAGTTAAAATAGATTATATTATTTCTTAATCATATATTACGCATAGATAAGAGATATTGATTTTTATATTCGTATTTCGCATTGAAATTGTTTTTGTTTCTGTGAACTAAATACCTACGTTAAATTAGACACATAATAATCTTACTGCATAAAAAAGTCGTAGAACTGATGTCTACTGTTATAATTGTTCATTTATATTATATGCATGATTTTTTTTTTGTTTTACAATATAAGGTCAATAGTGAGTAAACACTACGGGAGTTAGGGTTGAGTAGCCGGCTTTCAATACTGACCACTCATATCTACATCTTGAATTAATTATTTACTTATAGATAAGAGATTATTTCCCTAATTTTTATACATTATTTAGTTTTTTTACACGCCCATATTAAACAATAATTAGTTATTTTTATATGCCCATATTTTATTTTACAGAACAAAATTCTAAATTTTCCTTTTTCCTAAACCTGGAATGTAAACCGTTATGGGAATTTGAATGGGGTCAAAATTGTTTGGAAATTTTCGACATACCAACATGATGTTATGGGAGGTAGGGGATTTTGTCTGTGGGTCCGTCGTGCTGTAGGTCAAAAATTTAAATTTTCCCTTTTCCCTAAACTTGGAACATAACTGTTTATGGTAATTTGAATGGGGTCAATTCATTTCGAAATATTCGACATACAAATAATCTAAGGGGAAGGTGGTGGGGTCGAGATCTTTATATTTTTTCATGCAACCATTTATTATTTTTTTTACCTATACCCTCATATTTTAAAATGTTTAATATGGGCCAACTGATAATTCAGCAGTCGCTATAGATTATATTATTTCTTAATCAATTATTTACTTATACATTAGATGTTTTCATTTATATTCGTATTTCAATATATCTGATGTTAAATTACACAAATTATTATATTGTTATTGCCAAAATAGGATTTCTTTAAAAAGTTGTAGGACTGATGTCTACTGTTATAATTGTTCATGATTATGTGTTTTATAATGTAAGCTCCCTTTTCGGGAAAAACCCTACCTCCCCCTTCTTAGATGTGATTTAAAGTTAGGTAGCTGCCTCTTAATACTGACCGAAATATCTACATCTTTGTTTCAAATAAGTATATACTATAATATGATAAAAAAAACAGTCACTGAGATTGTCAAAAAGAAGCTACAAAGATTGATATAAATATTCAAATTTATATTATTGTCAGTTGAATTTAGGTAACTGGATCAAAATTCAAATAATTCTTCAGTTGAGATTATATTATTTCTTAATCATACTTACAGATAAGAGAATTTGATTTAGATACGTATTTATGTAATTATTGTACATTAGTTTTTTTTCTGTAATTATTGTACATTAGTTATATTTATAGGCCTATATTAAACAATAATTTGATTTATTTTGTACGCCCATATTTCATGTTACAGAACAAAATTCTAAATTTTCTATTTTCCTAAACTTGGTATGTAAACCGTTATGGGAATTTGAATGGGGTCAAAATTATTTCGAAATTTTCGACATAACATGATGATATGGGTCATGGGGGTAGGGGATTTTGTCCGTGGGTCCGTCATGCTGTAGGTCAAAAATTTAAATTTTCCCTTTTCCCTAAACTTGGAACATACTAGTTTATGGTAATTTGAATGGGGTCAATTCATTTCGAAATATTCGACATACAAATAATCTAAGGGGAAGGTGGTGGGGTCGAGATTTTTATATTTTTTCATGCAACCATTTATTATTTTTTTTTACCTATACCCACATATTTTAAAATATTGTTTAATGTGGGCCAACTGGTAAATTCATCAGTCGCTATAGATTATATTATTTCTTAATCAATTATTTACTTATAGATTAGAGGTTTTCATTTATATTCGTATTTCAATATATCTGATGTTAAATTACACAAATTTTTATCTTGTTATTGCCAAAAAAATTTTTTTTTAAAAAGTTGTAGGACTGATGTCTACTGTTATAATTGTTCATGATTATGTGTTTTATAATGTAAGCTCCCTTTTCGGGAAAAACCATACCTCCCCCTTCTTAGATGTGATTTAAAGTTAGGTAGCTGCCTCTTAATACTGACTGAAATATCTACATCTTTGTTTCAAATAAGTATATACTATAATATGATAAAAAACAGTCACTGAGATTGTCAAAAAAAGCTACAAAGATTGACATAAATATTCACGTTTATATTATTGTCAGTTGTATTTAGGTAACCGGATCAAAATTCAAATAATTCTTCAGTTGAGATTATATTATTTCTTAATCATACTTACAGATAAGAAAATTTGATTTAGATACGTATTTATGTAATTATTGTACATTAGTTTTTTTTCTGTAATTATTGTACATTAGTTATATTTATAGGCCTATATTAAACAATAATTTGATTAATTTTATACGCCCATATTTCATGTTACAGAACAAAATTCTAAATTTTCTATTTTCCTAAACTTGGTATGTAAACCGTTATGGGAATTTGAATGGGGTCAAAATTATTTCGAAATTTTCGACATAACATGATGATATGGGTCATGGGGGTAGGGGATTTTGTCTGTGGGTCCGTCATGCTGTAGGTCCAAAATTTAAATTTTCCCTTTTCCCTAAATTTGGAACATACCCATTTATGGTAATTTGAATGGGGTCAATTCATTTCGAAACTTTCGACAAACAAACTTGTTGGGTTGGGGCGGGGTCAAGGAATTTTTGTGTCCAACCTCATTTAATATTTTCTTATCAGTACCGCAGTAGCGACATAATATTGTTTAATGTGGGCCAATTCATATATTTTTTCTAAATCAATTATATACTTATAGATGTAGTCAAAAATTGTTCACAAATAAAATATTTTACCAGCTTTGTTTTTACAGAATCTGTGATTTTGCTCTAGCAAGCTACTCCTTAAAGATACATTATGGGAAATTAGAGTTGACAGTTCTCACTATAATAGTTAAAAAATACATAATTTAAGGAAATCGGCTGAACTGGACCCAATTTCCATATCTGCCCCCTCCCCTGCGCCCTTCGTGATATAAATTTTCACATGTTTCTACAGTTGTATGTTGTCTTGTATAACTTTATCCAGGTTAAAATTCTAAATTTTCCACTTTCTAATTTGGGGCATACTAACTTTATGCAGCCAAATAATGATTATTTTGAAACTTTCGACATACCAGCATATTCATCAAAATTTCTTATGTCTCACAAACACCATAGATATGGAAAGGGAACATCCCATTTCATCCATCTATGGTGTTTGCGAGACGCACATGAAATTTTGATGAATATTTATTTTTAAATTATCAAAACATTTTATGATAAATTAGACAAATGTTTTATGATACATTGTAGAAACATGATTTATTTTTTCATACACCCATATTTTATAACTATTCTTGTGTGGTGTAAGCAATTTTAATTTCAGTGTATCGCTAATGGTCATTAATAAATTTGTTATATGCATGATTTTGTAAAGTGATATATTGTATTTTTGAAAATTGTCAGAATAATTAATGTTTTTATGGAAATAAATATTCACATATGTATATTGTTGTCTATTTTCTTGGGGATCCTAATATGTCATATAAAAGAGAATTAAGTCAAAATTCTAAAAACTTTCAAATAACCTAATATCAGAGAGTTTAATATATTTTTTGATATTATTTTTCACAAAGTGTTTCTACAGGTTGTATGTTGTCTTGCGGAACTTAATCCAGGTTAAAATTCTAAATTTTCTATTACCTAAACTTGGGACATACAAGCTTTATGGGACTTTGAATGTGGTCCGAAAAAATCTGCCCCCCCCCCCAATAGCGAAGTGCCCCTTCTATCACCCCTAGGTCACTTTGATATAACCCGGAAACTGATGTTTTAGTTTCACTGATGTAATAATAATCAGATGTACAGGAAATTTTAATCAAACGAAACAAAGACAAAAATAATGGTTTAAGTTTCGTTTTTAATGATGGGATATCTCTAGAGCAATTGATAACCGCATGCATGATCAATGGCAGAGGACGAGTTGGTGGCGCTAAGGCCCGGTCACATGGCTTATAGTCTTTAATTCACCGCATTTTCTCTATAAGGGCTGCCAGACAGGATACGCCCACCATTTGCAAGAGATGGATAGAGAATACGCGAAAAATCAGGGGCCATAATCTAAGAACCTTAAAAGGTCTGAAATGCATGAATATTGAATGGGACTGAAATCTCTCGGATATAAAGATATTTAAAGTTTCATCTAAATCGGACAAAAAATGTAACGTCGAGAGAGAGAAATGGGGTTTAGCGTCCACTCGACACAAACTAGGTCATTTTGGGACTAACATATGGTTGCAATTTTATTTCAATAATTCGCTTGTGTGTAGGGGTCTTTAGCAGTGGGAGGAACCCAGAGGACCCGGAAAAATGTTAATCATTGACTCAGTCAAGACATTCACCAGATGAACATCTACATCAAGTTCAAACATTCCACCTCAATTAAAAGCAGAGTTGTTATGTTCCAAAGTGATCAGTCAAATTGCTTATCGCTCCTAAGCCTAAGCAGAAAATTCTCACCATCACACTTAGTCAAGGTAATAACATAATGAATGTATATTTGGAGATTCGGTGCTCTCACTTTATTATTACCAAAGTTATTGTGCCCCAAAGCATCAACCAATCAGACTGCTTATCTTTGCTTACCGTTAGCAGACAATGCTCATCGTCGAACTCCATCAAAGCATCGACCTAATAAAGTCTCGGCCAATTTAATTGCTTATCGCTCTGCTTATCCTGAGCAGAAAATGCTCATTGTCGAACTTAGTCAAGGTACTGGTGTAATGAAACTATACACCAAGTTTCATCACTCTGACTTAATTAGAACCAAAGTTATATCATCAACCAATCAAATTACCCTGGACAGAAAATGCTCACCTTCGACTCCATCAAGGTATTGACCCAATAAACACCTACACCAAGTTTGAATATTTCAACTCAATTAGAAAAAAGAGTTATTGTGTCCCCAAAAGTGTGACGGACAGATGGACCCATTTGAAAGGCGGGGGACAAAAAAACTAAATATATTGAACCATGTGTTAGTACCGAAATGACCTAGTTTTTGCCGAGTGGACATGAAACATTTCTCTCTCCCAACCTATAGATGTATCAATTGCAGGTATCAATTTTTATGTATTTTTCATCCCTGATAATATGTCTTAAAGCCCCAATAACACTCTTGTTGTAACTGAAAAATATGTCCCAATCTTCATTCTGGTCAACAAATCGTATTATTTTAGAATATTCCAATTAATCTTAACACACCTAATTTAAAAAATTGGAAAAATTCAACCAATTGATTTGAAAAGTCTAACGTAAACCTTTTCAAATGTGATTTGAATTTTAAAATTTTTCGAACCCTCTGGACAAATAAAATAGGTTGTAATGGATAATTTACACAACAGGTAGGACATTTAAACATCTAGTACTTAGAATAAGGGTATTATTTATTTTCTGGAGCTACAAAGCCAGCAAGAATGTTATCGTCCCTTTAACTAGAATGTGGAAGGCTTTGCAAACCCGAAAAAAAGAGAAAGAGAGAGAGAGAAATGGGGTTTAACATCCACACAAACTAGGTCATATCAGGACAAGCATGGTTTTTTAATATTATTACAATAATATGCTTGCACATAACGTATATACAGGTCTTTAGCAGTAGGGGAAACCAGATGACCCGGAGAAAACCCACGAGGTTGGACAGGCGATCCTACACCTTGTCACGTAGGGGCCTACAAATGGGAATTCGATACAGTGCGCACATGCTAACCATTCAGTCATCCACTCACCCACCATCCCCCACCCACCACCGAAAAAAAGGTGGTGGGTGATTTTATATGGCAAGTACATGTTTTTGACAGACATTCAGACCGTTTGTGGAGTAATAGACTGCACATGTACTAATCTTTCTCCTGCATGCATGTTTCAGGGTCCTGCCTGGATTATGGTGGCTGTTAGCGGCCATTCTACATCGTCGACTTGTCGGGTTGTGAAGGCGACAAGTCGCGGCACGACAAAGCGAAATAATTGCATTTCGTCGACTTGTCGCTTTGTCGCTTTGTCGGGTTGTGAAGGCGACAAAGCGACAAGTCGACAAAATCAACCCGACAACGCGACAAACTAACCCGACAATCGTCGCCCTCATTTTGTCGACTTGTCGGGTCAATTTTGTCGACTTGTCGCTTTGTCGCCTTCGACTTATTCACAACCCGACAAAGCGACAAGTCGACAAGTCGCCGAAATGCAATTATTTCGCTTTGTCGACTTGTCGCTTTGTCGCCTTCACAACCCGACAAGTCGACAAGTCGACAAGCCGCCGAAATGCAATTATTTCGCTTTGTCGACTTGTCGCTTTGTCGCCTTGGAAGTCAATCACTGCGCATGATCGAGCAGTCTTCGGTTAAGTATGGAAGCCCAATCTCGACGAGGCGAGGGTGCGTTTATTCAACATTTGGTTTAGTTTTGCTACACCTGACCATTACACAAATAGGATAGAAAATTTCATGTGGTTAAATTTGCATTTAACGACCCATAAAATTATATGTTGATATGTATTTTATGCTTTCAAAATACCTATGGTAATTGAGAATAGAATATGCTAGCTTTGCTACATTAAAAAATATTTAAAATTTAAATCCTTTCTTCTTCGGATGTTTATAGGCAAGTTTCCTTTACAGAATGCACTAAAGCTTTTTCCGTTGGAATTGTTTCAAATAAGCGTAGGCCGTGGAGTTGGTGTCTGGGCAAACTTTCCTTAATAGCACACTGCATTGGTGTCGAAAAATAGTTTAAAATAATATGTTGGCAGAAAAAAGTACCCCGGCCGTATCGCCGCTGTCTTGACAGAATTTACCCCGTAATAGGCCTACACGGCATAACATATGCCTGTCTTCATTGATGCAGAAAAGTACATTGGTTGATAAACTAAGTCATAGTTTAAATAAACGTGGTCTGTCCCCAAAATGTTTGTTTTTGTTTATTAAAAGTATATAAGTTTTAACTATAAACAATATGATTTGTAATTAACAAAATAGTATATTAAGTAGGTAAGTAATTCTTTATTGCTGAAAGTTACTTATAGCAAATACAATGAATAAATTTGTAAATATGTAAAAGTGTTAATGATACAAATAGTACAAAATAAGTTAGAAAAGAATGAAAGTTCTAGGGAAGAATAGCGTCAAGAAAAGAATGACGTTTAATAAATTATAAATGTATATATTTTGCTAACGAGTTTAAAATAACTGGTGATGTGGAAGACATAATGTCTATAAATTTTTGGAGTGAAGGGTGATTTCTATAATAAAAAGGAATAAGCTGTTCTTTATATAATGGACAGCAAAGTAAAAAATGATATTCGTCTTCAACGTTATTTAAATTGCATAATTTACCAATTCTATCATATAATTTTATGGGTCGTTAAATGCAAATTTAACCACATGAATTTTTCAATCCTATTTGTGTTATGGTCAGGTGTAGCAAAACTAAACCAAATGTTGAATAAATGCACCCTCGCCTCGTCGAGATTGGGCTTCCATACTTAACCGAAGACTGCTCGATCATGCGCAGTGATTGACTTCCAAGGCGACAAAGCGACAAGTCGACAAAGCGAAATAATTGCATTTCGGCGGCTTGTCGACTTGTCGACTTGTCGGGTTGTGAAGGCGACAAAGCGACAAGTCGACAAAGCGAAATAATTGCATTTCGGCGACTTGTCGACTTGTCGCTTTGTCGGGTTGTAAATAAGTCGAAGGCGACAAAGCGACAAGTCGACAAAATTGACCCGACAAGTCGACAAAATGAGGGCGACGATTGTCGGGTTAGTTTGTCGCGTTGTCGGGTTGATTTTGTCGACTTGTCGCTTTGTCGCCTTCACAACCCGACAAAGCGACAAAGCGACAAGTCGACGAAATGCAATTATTTCGCTTTGTCGTGCCGCGACTTGTCGCCTTCACAACCCGACAAGTCGACGATGTAGAATGGCCGCTAACAGCCACCATACTGGATAGATATGGTGCTACAGATTGATGGATAGAATGGTGAATGCAGTGGAACAGATTGTTGGATGTAGGAATGGCAGATGAGGATTTTAGCAGGCAAGTACATGTTTCTGACAGACATACTTCAATGCGGTTGTGGACTCCCTCTCTCTTTCTTTCTCGATGTCTTTATTAAAGTAATAGCCAAAAGTGTATTTTTGTAGCGCAAATTTGGATATTTAAACAGGACGATGTTATCTGTTATGTAGCTACCTTGCTCTTGGCGTGTGTATAATTGTTCTATATAAAGATATATTTAGATACATGTTCTAGAAGTATTATTTTTATAGGAAATAAATGACGAAGTGGATGTTTGCCACAGGGAATTCGGTAAAATGGATCTAAATATGACACTTTTAAATAAGTTCAATCTAGTCCACCATTTAGATATAAAAATAGTTTTAATTGACGTTACACGAGAGGGGTAGCTTATTTTGTTAGAAATTCCCATGCCACTTCTTTCCTGGAGCTCACATAGACTACTTCTTGTGTGTTATGTGTGTAATTCACTGTTGTGACTTAATTTAAAACATTAACAACCCATACATGCTTTTTCTGGCGTGGTTTTCCCCTTATCAGTGATGTAGGATTTAGAGCCTGACAAGGACAACTTTCTAGTTCTGATGGGACGAAAAACTGAGGTCCATTGTACACATTGGCGTGCACAATAAAGGGTCCATTGGCAGTTGGAATTCGGAATTAGAGTAGGCCGTAGTGCCACTGCCTGGGCAAAATTTTCCTCTTAGCACACTGTATGGTGTATGCTCGTCTTCATTAGCCCATTTCATTTCGTTTTGTTTCCATACATGCTTGTTGATTAAACCATTCCTTTGTCCGGGCGGTACTGCAAATTAAAGTCTTTGGCTGTTGAAACGTAACTTTGGCAAAATAAGGCTTGGTGGTATAAATACAAAATATAAAACTGTTTTACATTTTACAGGACCACAGATGAAGGCATCAAAAGATTTATTTCATGATGGTCACAACAGGCATAGAAAGTATGGTAATTTATTTATTATAGCATTTAAGGACTGCATTAGGTTAGCTCATGCACGTTGTATCTTAAAGTCTGTCATTGAGTCAGCTGGCGTGGTTTCTATTCCCTTGTTGTATGTCTAACCTCATGGGTTTTTTCCGGGTCCACCGGAATCCTCCCACTGATAAAGACCCCTACGCGCAAGCAAATTATTGAAATAGTTTGTGTCAAGTGGATGTTAAACACCGTATCTCTCTGTCCTTATCTTGTAATTACAAGATAGTCAGAATATGACTGACCCTAATTGTCTTCCATAGCTATGAGATATTCAGCTTGAACTGGGAAATTCTAAATTGGCAATAACAGGTTTCTGTATGTATATATTGTTTGCACCGGATATAATTTCTAAATTCTTCATTGGTACGTCTAATATGCACAGTAAATGGCATTCTGTTGACAAGTTTGAAACACATTTTAATATAGGAGTCCTTGGAAACATTGACTTTTAGTGGGGATTGAGGTGTAAAGCTACTTGAGGGATTGAGTCTACTTGTTATGTCTAGGCTAGATAGATTTACTTCCTTACCCAGTCGAAACAACAGACTGAAGATGTTTATCTCTTTCATAATTTCATATACAACATTGTTGTCTTCTGGCTACTAGCCAAACAACAGATTTCTGATGTGCACACCTCATTCATTGGTCCTCGACGAGACCAGTTATCTTTGATGACTTGTGGTTGGCCACCCAGTTATCTCTGGTGACTGGTAGTTGGCAGTCCATATTAGGCTATGGGCTTCTGGTACAGATCAGAAGAAGATTCATTAAAACTTACGCTTTGGTTCTTCGACGAGACCAGTTATCTTTGATGACTTGTGGTTGGCCACCCAGTTATCTCTGATTACTGGTAGTTGCCATTCCATATTAGGCTATGGGCTTCTGGTACAGATCAGAAGAAGATTCATTAAAACTTGCGCATTGGTCCTCTACGAGACCAGTTATCCTGGATGACTTGTGGTTGGCCACCCAGTTATCTCTGGTGACTGGTAGTTGGCAGTCCATATTAGACTATGGGCTTCTGGTACAGATCAGAAGAAGATTCATTAAAACTCACGCTTTGGTCCTCCACGAGACCAGTTATCTTTGATGACTTGTGGTTGGCCACCCAGTTATCTCTGATGACTGGTAGTTGGCAGTCCATATTAGGCTATGGGCTTCTGCTACAGATAAGAAGATTCATCAAACCTCACACATTAGCTGACGATATATAGGCAGTCTGCTTCATTTCTCTAGAACATAACATTTGGGGTTCTTCCATCATGTAGTTTAAACCAATATCCTCACTAAAAGTCTATCAAATCACTTCCCTATGTAAAGGTGTGTCCAAAACCTGTTTCTTTACAGTAACTTTTTGATGGGTTCGTTTGTAATTTGGATTTAACTATTGTTATATCGCCAACGGTCATCAATTTATATGCTTATAATCTTGTTACTGTCAAAATAGTATTTTTCTAATGAAGTTGTAAAACTGGTGTCATGTCTACACAGTTAATTGTTCGTGTTTTTCAATATTTGCTGGGGGGTTGGGTGGTCGAATGGTTAGCATGTGCGCACTGTATCATAAAGCCTATCATTGAGTCAACTGGCCTGGTTTCAAATCCCTGGTTGTATGTGACAAGGAGTAGAGTCACCTGTCCAACCTCGTGGGTTTTCTCTGGGTCCTCCAACTGCTAAAGACTCCTACGCAAAAGCGAATTATTGAAATAAAATTAAACCACATGTTAGTCCCGAAATGACCTAGCTAGTATCAAGTGTACATTAAACCCCATTTCTCTCTCTTATTACCGGTATATGCTTGTTTGCTTTATACTATAATATGATGATACCAGTCTGTAGACATTGCCACAAAAGCCCACAAAGATTGACAAAAATATTCACATGTTTATATTATTGTCAGTGTGTTGGGGTAAATAATACTTTCAAAATGCCAGAAAAGCCGACAAAGATTGACAAAAATATTCACATGTGTCAGTGTGTTGGGGGAAAATAATACTTTCAAAATTCAAATAATCCAGCTGTTGAATAGTCTATATTATTTCTTAATCATTTATTTACTTATAGATAAGAGATTATGATTTGTATTTCCCTAATTATTATACATTATTTAGTTCTTTTTATAGGCCTATATTAAACAATAATTAGATATTTTCATATGCCCATATTTCATTTTACAGAACAAAATTCTAAATTTTTACATTTTCCTAAACTTGGAATGTAAACCGTCATGGGAATTTGAATGGGGTCAAAATTGTTTGGAAATTTTCGACATACAAACATGACGTGATATGGGGAGGGAAGATGTATTATGTCTGTCTGTCCATCATGCTACAGGTCCAAAATACAAATTTTCCCTTTTTCCTAAACTTGGAACATACTAGTTTATGGTAATTTGAATGGGGCCATCTTTTCGAAATTTTCGACATAACAAATAATATAAGGGTGAGGTGGTGGGGTCAAGATTTTTTTTTTTTTTCACGCAACCTTTTATTATTTTTTTTTACCTATACCCACATATTTCAAAATATTGTTTAATGTGGGCCAACTGATAATTCATCAGTTGAATTAAATTATATTATTTCTTAATCAATTATATATACTTATAGATTAGAGGTTTTCATTTATATTCCTATTTCATTATCCTGTTTCAAATAAGTACGTAATATGATATAGAGATTTTCAGAAAAGCCTACAAAGTTCGATATAAATATTCACATGCTTTTATTGTCAGTATTTGGGTAACATAACCCAACCATTTATTGATATTGATAGTGCATATAAATCTGTATAATTTCTCGGAGCAGAACAGTAGGACGTTAAAGTTAAACCACATTTCTATATAATTTGTTTAAAAGTTTGATTCTACATATAACTTTATAAATGGTTAAGTTGTTCTGTTTGGTGTTGCTGCTGGCTCTTCTTTCTCTTTTCAGGTAACTTAACTTGGAAAGAGTCTTCCACAACGAGAAAAACTTTAAACGGACTGCAGACTTTGAATTGAAACATTGAAATGACTTGAAATCTAAATAATCGCACGAATATTTTTTAATATGTATGTAAATAATCTATGGGTCCAGCTATGTGGTTTTTACGGCGAGAACTTCGCTTTTCCACATAAAGTAAGCAGATTTTTTTCCCAACGGGTTTTTTTTTACTTGAGTGGACGTTACACCCCATTTCTCTCTCTCTCTCTCTCTCTCTCTTTTGAATGTTACATGATATATCCTTCCGCCGGTCGCTGCACAAGTTACGATCCAGCTGAAGTTGAAATGACATGATTTCATATGATTTACTTTCGTATCACTCACATCTCGCGCTAAAAATAGTTTCCGGTAAATGCTCAAACCCAAAGGTTTTCTAGTGAACTTTTGATTCGAAGGATCATTAATACGCAATTCATGCAACAAACCGATGCCTAATTGTCGAGAAATCGGCAGTAATTCTTACAAACAAATCCAGCCAATCAGAATTAAGCCACAGGGCGGCGATTAGGAACCAATCTGACCTTGATTAATGGCCGGCAAGTTTTACCAGAGAAAAACGAAGGTTAGACTTATCTCACTCGGCAATCCTCAACAGATTCCGGTTCCAGGCCTACATCTAGATTTCGGAATCTGTCGAGCGACATGCTGAGTGAGAACTGAGACTTATCTCTGGGATCCAGATTGGGTGACCTCATGGGTGACCTTCACCTGTCATGTCAAGGCGTGCGTTATGGTTCTTAATTCCCACCTACAAATACATTAATATTTCCGCCTTAATAGCTAATGATAGCTCCTCCCCCTTTTTGGGTGTTGTGTAAGGTAGAATATCTAGCGCCCACCTGGTCAGAGCGCAGTAGCATTCATTACGGGAGGACGTCTTTTTCTTGGTGGAACTTTTCAGAATTTCGGTTAGAAGCGATGGTATTTGATTACACTCTTAAAATAAACGTAACATTGATAAGACATTCTGACTTATAAAGAATCAAGAAGTAAGCGTGTTAGAAGTAAGCGCATTAGAAGTCCAGTAAGCGCGTTAAGGCCCTGGGAAACCCTTTCGTTGGAGCTTCTCCCAGAATAGCACATCAGAGAAAAGAGAGAAATGGGGTTTAACGTCCACTCGACACAAACTAGGTCATTTCGGGACTAACATAATCCTGAAAAAAACCACGAGGTTAGACAGGCGACCCTACTCTTTGTCACGTAGCCTACAACCCGTGATTCGAAACCACGAATAGCAAATGACAGACAGTGATTATAACGATCTCCCGCCTTTAATTTTAGCATCATTTGGTTAATATTTAGCCATTTAGAGCCTAGCTTTGAGATCTTGTGAGGTTCGCCGTGGGCAACCGTCTCAGTACATAAGTGTTTTTGACCTGTTATCAATATGGAATGCTTTAGCTCGTTCGTTTTGAATGATCGGACAAATTTTTAGCTTTGACCAATAAAAAATGAATACAAGTAATAAATATGTTGTTATTTATTTACTATTAAATCAAATAAATATGTTGTGAATCTTGGTTACAAATAGTCATCCTTATTACATGAACAATTTATTAAACAATTTATCACAACAATTTTTAATGCCCCTCTTTATTGGCCACATTTCTTCAAAAGTTGTTTGGTGTGTATGTCTGTCGTTTTAACTTTCCTTCTGAGACCATTTTCATCTGAATTGGCAAGACGCTGGCTCGCTAGACTGGGGGTCGTGAGTTCGATCTCTGCATTGGCCGAGAAAGTTGATCCCGATTTTCCGGCGTGGTTTCCCCATGTCAATGGGGCAGGACGGAGGGTACTCGGACAAGAACGGCAGTCGTTCGGATGGGACGAAAAACAGAGATCCCGTATTGGCGTGCACGTAAAAAATCCCTTGGCTGTTGGAATTCGATATATATAAGAGTAAACCGTAGCGCCGCTGCCCGGGCAAAATTTTCCTCATAGCACACTGTAAGGCGTATACTCGTCTTCATTAGCCCAGTTTAGGAGCAGAACAGTAGAACGTTAATAAATTACCCCATGGCATTTCATTTCATTTTCATCTGTATTGGCAACTGGTTGGCCTCCTTGTAGCCTCTAAAGGTTTCAACATAAATAAAATTGTCTACGATATCCTCCCCGGTGGAATTCGGATGTTAAACTCCAGAAACAAACGAAATAAAATTGTAGATCGTCCTTCTGAAAGGGCTGGGATAATCATAAGGGGGATGGGATCAGAAACATGTTGTCTTGTTATGTAATTAGATTATTTTAAACTATTTGGCCTGTGTTGTTGCGATCAACTGGAAGATATATCAGAAATAATCAGCTTGTTGGTTTCAACAATTCAGAAAAAAAAAAATTCTGAAAGACCAATAGGCCTACACATTTTTATATTCATCAAACTCGATTTTGAAATCAGTTGTTAAAATCATTTTACTAAGCATAATTATTTTGATAAACAGCCAACTTAAATTATAAAGGAATGAAAATTGTAGATTTGAAAATCTACTGACTTTTTAAATGGCATAAATAGTGGAAATATGTACACATAAGGAAGTAATCTATTATCTGTCTAAAAATGCATAAAATGTTGCCATGTTTTTTGGACAGGGTGTAGGTGATATGGTCCAGGTTGGGGAACAAAAGTTGCTTCATAAACAGAACCAAATTCATTCCTATAGGACACAGATCACCAAAAAATTCCAAGTTAACGAATGTAGTTCTGTGCTAAAAAAAAAGTCTAATTTTCCCTAATTTTTTTTCCTTTTTCAGGCGTTTTGGTGGGGTTTTTTTAGGTGTGGAATTGTTGGGAAGGTTTTGAATTTTGAATATTTTGCCAGTTTGAGTGGAAAAAGAGGATATTTGTGCGGAAGAATAACATGGGTCTTGAAAGACGGCTCACATTGAACCGGAAGTAAAGAATTGACCCCAGTCTACTTTAACTTTTATTGATATGAGATTTTCATGGTGAACCTCATACATGCTTCTGAGGAGATGACTGCCAGGTGTTGTTCTTTATGCCTTGTGAAGGAATTTAGCTCAACGAATATTGTGGAAAGAGTTATAGCTTGTGACCTGGGCCTGAAATAACATTGAAGTCAATGGGACAATAATTGGTGTACTGTGTGGCCTGTCTGTTGTAATGAATTGAACAAATTTTACATTTTTTGCTGTGATCAAAGTTTTGTAGATTTTTATTTGAAAATTTCAGACCAGGTACAGTTGACATTGTACATGACCTTGAAGGAAATACTGAGTCAATATAAAGGACTTTGCAATAGCTAAACTGCTGTCAAAAAACTGATCGTATCAATTCCAAAGAATTATATTTATTTATTTGTGCATGTAAGAAAAGATTGGGTGATAAATAAAATCTCCAACTTGTCTTTTTTGATATCAAAAAATATCAACACTCGTTGATAAAGAAAAGAAAAAACTTGGCAGAGCCTCGTTTTTTTCACTTTAACAACTTGTGTTGATATATTTTTGATATCAAAAAACACTTGTAGGAGATTCTCTATATATTTCTTATGCATTAAGTGTAAATTAAAATTTCAGACACTTGGATTAAATTTTCGGTTTGTTTACACTTGTATTTTCATGAAACCAACTATTATGGAATGCAGCAGTGTCGGACAATTTTTTTGTTTTTGTTTGTTTAATATTTGATATCTCACAGTTTTTGAAAGCACATGTTTCAAAATGGCAGAAAAATTTGCATTTTATACCGAAAAAAAATGATTTTTTTTCAGTGAAATTTCTGCGAGCGGCCAATGACAGATATGGCATTCTTCGTTCCAAATGTCCTGATCGTATTTGGCGAATTAAGAAAGCCCATAGATTATCATTTATTGTGTTCACTGCACTAGATTTTGATTTACCAGTTGAAGAATTGGATTGCTCACATCTGATAGCTCCCCCTTTTGCATTGATGGCTTTAACTTTGTCAACTTTTTCTTTCATGCACCGAGCATCTAATTCAACTGTTTTTTCACAAACTGCCTTTGATAATCTGTGCATACTGGTCTGAGATGGTGGCGGAATATCTAAGCCAACATAAGCCTGACCTTGGTGTTTCCAATAGGCATATCCAACAAGCCAGACTGTAGTGTTTAATTAATAGCAGCAGCGTTCCCTCCCTGTTTGCCTGTATCTACCTCCACATACAAATTGTAAACAAGAAAGATGACTTTGCATATGGTGCATCGCATAGAATATTTCCACCCTGCTTCCCATTTCTCCTTGGTTGTGACTTCAAAATTGGGCATTAAGCAAGCTTCTTCCTCTAATTGGAAGTGAAGCTTGATGACTGATTTCAACATGTCAACCATTTTTTCAGTGTTGATTATTCTATTTCCCTCCAACGTATCCATGTTGTTACTTACATCATCTTGTGTTTTTTTAGGTTTAGACCTCAATTCTCTCCTGCTGCCAGAGCCCATGTCATCATAAGAAGGAAGAAGAATATTTGTATCAGATATATTTCCAGGATCAGCTGTAGATTGTAGATGGAATGTCATAATCGGTTTGTGTACCTGATGTCGACTCTAGCAACATTTCCAGGTATTTTACATGACCACAAATGGCGGCTATTTTGTCGTCAATTTTGGTCCCTTTTTCACGAAATTCGTACTCAACCTTCATTACCATGTAACGGTGATATAATCAAATAGTTTTTTAAATCGGATAATAATTTTGACTTCCAGAGGAACCACAAGCTAAAAAAGGGCGATTTTTCGCACAATCAGGGGCCATAATTCAGGAAGTTACGATCCGATGGGCATAAATATCGAAAGGAACCAATATCTTTGGGTTATTAACATACATGTCAAGTTTCATCAAAATCGGTTGAAAATTGCTGAAAACGTGTTTTTTTGTACAATCAGGGGCCATAATCCACGAAGTTTCCATCCTGACGGACAGAGGCGACGATAATATATATAAAAATGTGTATTGGTCATTTAGATTTTTTTTTTTTTGGACAAAAAATTGGTACCCTTTTTTATACTCCCACATTGAAATGTGTTCGTATATTGTCGTCACCCCGTCCGTCTGTCCGGCTTCCACAATTGCTTGTGGACGCTCTAGAGGCTAAAGTTAATATCTGAATGACTTTAAATTCATACACAGTGTTTAAGGTCATGAGACGAAGAAGCCTATTGTTTTTCAGCGATTTCCGATAATAACTACCAGAGTTATGGCCCTTGATCACTTCAAAAAATCTTGTGGACGCTCTAGAGGCCAAAGTTAATATCCCATTGACTTTAAATTTAAGGTCATGAGACTAATAAGCCTATTGATTTTCAGCGATTTCCGATAATTACTGCCAGAGTTATGGCCCTTGATCACTTAAAAAAATCTTGTTGACGCTCTAGAGGCCAAAGTTAATATCCGATTGACTTCAAATTTATACACAGTGTTTAAGGTCATGAGAAGAAGAAGCCTATTGTTTTTCAGCGATTTCTGATAATTAGTGCCAGAGTTATGGCCCTTGACCACTTCAAAAAATCTTGTGGACGCTCTAGAGGCCAAAGTTAATATCCGATTTATTTTAGATTTATACACAGTGTTTAAGGCCATGAGACGAAGAATCCTATTGATTGTCAGCGATTTCCGATAATTAGTGCCAGAGTTATGACCCTAGATCACTTCAAAAAATCCTGTGGACGCTCTAGAGGCCAAAGTTAATATCCGATTGACTTTAAATTTATACACAGTGTCTAAGGTGTTGAAACGAACAAGTATTTTGATTTTCAATGAATTTTGATAACTGAACAGCTAAATACATGATATTAAATGTTTCGTATACTAATTGTTAGCGTGGGGTAAAACTTTATAAAAATCAAACAAATTCTAATTATTTCCTGATAATTACATAATGAGTTGTTACTCTTAATCAGATTTTAATGTATTATAAATGTTTCATTGCCGAAAAAAAAATATGCAACAACTCTTGTAGACCAGAGGGAGAAGGGGGAGTATTATCCGAAAGGTGGGCAAAAAGCGGGAGTTGACTTTTCTAGAAGCATTTTTCCTCAGGAATCCGAAAATGGTGGGTGATCAGTCGGGTGAGGGAGCGTTCAGGAGTTATCGAGGTCAAAAGGTCACCAGAGGTCAAAGGAGGCTGGCTTATGAATTTAGCCACTTCCGATGCTGTCTGTTGCAGATTTTGTTGTTGGAACGCCGCTGAATCATTGAATAAGTGACGAAGGATAATTTGTGAAACCCATTAATCAAATTATGACGTAATTGAAAAGGTCAAAAGGTTACCCAGGTCAAATTAGCGAGAAATAAGGATGCACTGAGATTAGGGGCAAAACTAATGTTATTTTCAATATGCAGTACAATTCTGCATAGTCTGGCGAAGTAATTTCATCCAAAATTAACGATTTTGTTAAACGAGTGATGTGTCACACAATAAGTATATAATCTATAAGTGTATAATCGCGAACATTTTCACAAACTGGAAGTATTATTCGTTACCACTTCCGGGTAACCGATTGTGGATTGTGATGGACATTACTCGATATTCACGTCCATGCGTGCACATGACTCCTCATCCGATTCATTATCGTCATCAACGTCATTAGTATCGACATTAATTTCGTCGAAAACGTGGGGGATTTCTCCATCGTCATGAATCAACATTTCGGGAAGAAACTCTCGTTCCAATCATGTAGTGTTGGTGACTCCAGTGCAAGCCTTGGCGAAGACGAACATCGCCACATTGTTGGCTCGACAACACTGGAGCTTGAGGGACTTTGCACGGAGTGGAAGCAAGGTCAGGTCTACTATGCGTCCTTTCTTATAATTTGCCCAGAAAATATTGTATCGAGTCTGATCTACCTTCCTAATGCGAGGCTGGCTCTAGAAAACGCAAACAATTTTACTCAAGGCATTGAACGTGCGTTCCCCTAAAAAGGTTCAACTCCTAAAGTTGCGAACGTAGCCAGAGCCTCTTCGTCTATTTTCACTTTGTTCCACAATGGTATTTTTCTTTTGTGGAAGAAGGACAGTACTGGACTGTCATGCCTAAGGTTCCTTTGAGTCCTTCGGTTTTGGACAATGTCATACTTTTCATATAACGCACCAAGCTGTTCCGGTAAGAATCCCACCTAGTGAACATAACCCAGGCGGGTATAGCGAATTCCGGTACAATCCGGGGGATTCTTACCGGGAAGCATTACAACTACGCTTGGACGGTTCACAAGCGTGTAGGCAAGGCTCTGCATGGCTTGTTCCTCCTTTCCTACCTATCGGACGAACTCACTGACTTGTGGGGAATTGAAGGCGACATGGAACTCACTAGTGAACAGCTTGGTGTGTTATATGAAAAGTTTGTCCAAAACCGAAGGACTCAAAGGAACCTTAGGTATGACAGTCCAGTACTGACCTTCTTCCACAAAAGAAAAATACCATTGTGGAACAAAGCGAAAATAGACGAAGAGGCTCTGGCTACGTTCGCAACTTTAGGAGTTGAACCTTTTTAGGGGAACGCACGTTCAATGAATGCCTTGAGTAAAATTGTTTGCGTTTTCTACGGCCAGCCTCGCCGTACAAATGTAGATCAGACTCGATACAATATTTTCTGGGCAAATTATAAGAAAGGACGCATAGTAGACCTGACCTTGCTTCCACTCCGTGCAAAGTCCCTCAAGCTCCAGTGTTGTCGAGCCAACAATGTGGCGATGTTCGTCTTCGCCAAGGCTTGCACTGGAGTCACCAACACTACATGATTGGAACGAGAGTTTCTTCCCGAAATGTTGATTCATGACGATGGAGAAATCCCCCACGTTTTCGACGAAATTAATGTCGATACTAATGACGTTCATGACGATAATGAATCGGATGAGGAGTCATGTGCACGCATGGACGTGAATATCGAGTAATGTCCATCACAATCCACAATCGGTTACCCGGAAGTGGTAACGAATAATACTTCCAGTTTGTGAAAATGGTCGCGATTATATACTTATAGATTATATACTTATGGTGTAACATATCACTCGTTTAACATAATCGTTAATTTTGGATGAAATTACTTCGTCAGATCATGCAGAATTGTACTGCATATTGAAAATAACATTAGTTTTGCCCCTAATCTCAGTGCATCCTTACTTCTTACTACTTTGACCTGGGTAACCTTTTGACCTTTCCAATTACATCATAATTTGATTAATTGGTTTCACAAATTATCCTTCGTCACTTATTCAATGATTCAGCTGCGTTCCAACAAGAAATCTGCAACAGACAGTATCAGAAGTGACTAAATTCATAAGGCAGCCTCTTTTGACCTTTGGTGACCTTTTGACCTCGATAACTCCTGAACGCTCCCTCACCTGACTGATCACCCATCATTTTCGGATTCCTGAGGAAAAATGCTTCTAGAAAAGTCAACTCCCGCTTTTTGCCCACCTTTCGGATAATACCCCCCTTCTCCCTCTGGTCTATTGTTGACTGCCCAGACTATTTAGCTGCTGTGGGTGTATGTTTCTTTGCCTGGCAACCTATCTTTGTCAATATCTGTTGACAAAAGTCAACATTCTGAAATTTCTAAATTGTTGAAACCAACAAGGCTGATTATTTCTGATATATCTTCCAGTTGACTGCAACAACACAGGCCAAATAGTTTAAAATAATCTAATTACATAACAAGACAACATGTTTATGATCCCACCCTCCTTGGAATGAAATCCGATAGATGCTTGACCAACCATAATCCTCCCTTCCAAGCCACACCTTACAACTTTTACAGACTCACAATGATATTTACAACTTCCCTGGCCAATATAGCATCGCAAAGCAAACAAAAATATTTATTTCGGTTTGTTTTAAGAAATGATAGGCTTGAGGAAATGAACGCACACCTTTAATTTTAATTTTAATTCGATTTTGATGAAACTTGAAATACACGTTTATAACCTAAAGATCTTTGATCCATTCCATATTTGCGCATATCAGATCGTAACGTCCTAAATTATGGCCCCTGATTGTACGAAAAATTGCCTTTATTAGCTTAGGGTCCGTCTAGTTGTCACAATTATTACTTGATTTAATAAAACGTTTGATTATATCACTGTTGCACTGTAATGAATGTGTGGTTTGAATTTCATGAACATTGAACCAAAATTGCCACTCGAATGGTGTAAGAATATGGTATATCACGGTTGTCCCACACCAGTCCATATATTTACCCAAAACAACCCCAAACAACCCAACACAACTTGTATCAGAGCAAGAAAGACAAATCTTATGGTCATCTTAGTGGATTCATTAATTTCCGTAAAGAGTAAAATTTAGGGAATATTAATCCCCTATACATATAAAGAAAGAATTCATCATAATTTGAAGAACTTGGGTCTAGCTTCGAATAGTCATATTATTACATCACATAGTCTACAGAAGGCTACTGTGATTCCATTTGAAATTTAGTTCTGGAGTTTTTTTTATATTTTTTGTTCGTTCACTAAATCCAATCATGATCCTTCATAAGAGCATTCAGGAAGTACCCAGCCCCGATTTCAACCATATTTCTCTATGAAATTAGCTATCTATGACACAATTACCAATTAATCTGACATACATGTACATTGATAGCCAATAGATTTTTGTCCCCTGCCTTACGAAGAAAGCAGGGGACTATTAAAATGGGTCAGTCCGTCTGTCTATCACACATTTTGGGACACAATAACTGTGCTTCTAATTGAGCTAGAATTTTCAAACTTGATGTAGGTGTTTATTATGTGAATACTTGACGGAGCTTGAAGATGAGCATTTTCTGCTTAGGATAAGCAGAGATAAACATCCTATTACTCATTAACGCGATCAGGATTATCAGCTATTGATTAATTTATAGTATCCCGCCATGTGATTTACACTCAATAAAATGGTTAATCCAGGATAAATACAATTAGCATTTTAAGATTTTTTTCTGCCTGTTCTCAAAGAGAATTGCCAGTACTGCAAAATGTTATCACCAGAATTGTCGCCAAAATGAAATGTTAATTGACACTATTTTTATCGCAAATTGCGACTTTGGCTATACATGACAAACCGTAATAAACCCTGTAGGTCATCACATCACTAAGATATTGAACGGATTAAACAATTCCCACTATATCTTCGTTAAACAGTTATATGGACGCCACTTACGGAAACTGAAAATCGAGCCTTGGTTTATTGTCCCATGCCTTTCGAAGAAAGTTGGGCGACTATTAAAATGGGTTCGTCTGTCTGTCCGTCTGTCCGTCACACTTTTTGGGACACAATAACTCTCTTCCTAATTGAGCTAGAATGTTCAAACTTGGTGTATGTGTTTATTAGGTCAATGCCTTGATGGAGTTCGAAGTTGAGCATTTTCCGCTAAGTTCGATAATGAGCAGAGGGATACGCAATTTGATTGGTTGAGACTTTGGAACACAATAACTCTCCTTCTAATTGAGTTAAAATGTTCAAACTTGGTGTATATGCTTATTAGGTCAATGCCTTGATGGAGTTCGAAGATGAGCATTTTCCGCTTAGGGTAAGCAGAGATAAGCAATTTGATTGGTTGATGCTTTGGGACACGATAACTTTAGTTCTAATTAAGTTAGATTGATGAAACTTGGTGTATAGTTTCATTACAGTAATACCTTGACTAAGTTCGATAATGAGCATTTTCTGCTTAGGGTAAGCAGAGCGATATGCAATTTGATTGGCCGAGACTTTGGAACACAATAACTCTCCTAATTGAGTTAAAATGTTCAAACTTGGTGTATATGCTTATTAGGTCAATGCCTTGATGGAGTTCGAAGATGAGCATTTTCCGCTTAGGTTAAGCAGAGATAAGCAATTTGATTGCTTGATACTTTGGGACGAGATAACTTAGGTTCATCTTGATTGATGGATTCGACAGTAACAGTGTATAGAAACGATTGACTTGGACACGAGGGCCCTTTCCCTTGGCCAGAGGGGCCCTTTTGTCAAGCGTGGGGGCCCTTTTGTCTGCCTTTTGGGTCCCCCTAACTAGGGTACATTTTCATTTTTCTCGTCGGTTTTAGCATTTTTCTTTATAAAACTCTTTTGGATGACACTTCGTGTACAGGACAGTTGTCTAGTCGTTTGGATGGGACAAAAAACTGAAGTCCCGTGTACAAAGCTGGCATGCACATAAAAGATCCCTTGGCAGTTGGAATTCGATATAAGAGCAGGCCGTAGCGCCGTTGCCCTGGCAAATTTCCCTCATAGCAAACTGTATGTTGTATGGCTGTCTTCATTAGCCCAGTTTAGGAACAGAAAAGTAGGAAGTTAAACCCCATTTCTTTTCATTTTATACTTGATTTGTTGTTTTAAATTTCAGAATATAAATCAGGTTTAAACATACCAATTTGATTTTTCAGAAGAGGGTTTTACGTCAGAGATATGGGGATGACAGTGCTGGAACAGGTGCACCTTTCAAAACTGTATTTCAGGTTAGCCTGTTTAATTGTTTATATAGTTTTAGAGCTAGCTGCCCACAGCGATTTCTTGCGGTTGTTTGATCCAAATGTTTCAAGTCAATACTCAGATATTTGTTTCAGCTGTGTGTCAAGTTTATCTTGAACATACTTTCTGCATCCAAACTGTGTGATTTGATGGCATATTTGGACTAAAAACATATTCAAACTAATTTATCTATCAAAAATTTGCTTTAATCTCTCTCAAAACTTTGAATTTGTCAGGAGATAACATAAGCTATAAATAAACCGTTGTTAGATGCCATGTCTGTCAGATCATTTCTTTGAGTGAGGGTCTAGTTTTCAGAATGTATTTTTCTTTAAGACCCATTATGGTTGGCAGTTTTCACTATGATAATTAAAAACTAGATACGGTAAAGGTAATTTTCTGAAAATTTCAGTCAAATTGATCCACTATGTGCCGAGATTTAAGCGATTGAAATTCCTGCATAAACCTTGATCATCATTACTAAAGTCAGTACGATAAAAAGCAGCATAGTCTTGATAATTAGGGGTGTAACGATACATCGAACAATTGATGCATCGCGATAGTTTGACTGTCGATAGTATGTATCGATAATAAAAAAAAACTATCGATAAAAATTGCGATAGTCAAGCAAACTATCGATAGTTTCGATAGTTCGTAATAGCGAAAGTAAAATGGCGTAAATTCACTCGTATTTGTTGAATAATTACTTTGAATTTTTAGCAAAGGGCTTTGTTATCACTAAAATAGCGTTACACGATCTCAATGTCACGTGGAAATCTTCGTCTACCATATTAGGCATGGTTTACTAAGAAATGTGTAAAATGGTTGATTTTGGCGCGAAAAAGCTGAAAATGGTCACGTACGCCAATAACAGACATGCTGAAAGCGTGCCGCCATGTGACAGGAAAATTGGCTATGCTTTTAGTTACTAAACTACCAATGTAATATTAATAATATACAATTTTAAATATTATAAAGAAAAAAACCAATGCACTTTATTATTTAATTCACAATCAGAATACGACGTTACCGTGTACCCAAGATGCCATCTAAGACCCTCTTCTACTCGCCCCCCCCCCCCCACACCATTTTGCCGCCCTTTAGAAGACACATGGTGTTTTTTGTTTTTATCTGTACCGTCTTGTGTCGCTTCTGTGGGGTTTTTTGTCGATATGATTACCGATATACGTGTTAAAATATTACGTACTGGGTTACGGGAGATGTTCAACTAGTGAATTGTAATCTATTGCCAGTACTCAATTTTTAATTAGCAGTTAAAGCAGAAGAGGTAAGTCAGAATGCGGGAATGTCTTACACAGCCCAACCGATACGATTTTTGGCAAGGCAATTACCCAATTCAAGAATTTTGTAATTGTGATAACGCTAAAAATCAGTATGGTTATTTTCTGGGAAAAGTATTTCGGTCATCGATAATAAAATCAGTAATATCATTATTTTGTTCTGTTAATTCGAGAGTCCATTATAAAAATGAACTCTTACATTGATTTGTCAATTAGGGACCATTGTCCGTTATAGTGTGTCCGTTATAAAAAAGACATTGAAAACAAGAAATTTTTATTACAAAAATCAGGACGAAACTGTTGTGTCCGCATCCGTTATATTATGCGGAGTCTACTTGTATGATATTATCTAACATTACCTGGAACTTTGTAGTGTTTCAAAATTTTTAGTTTGATCAAATGTTATAAATGTGTTTTAAACCTAAACTAATAAACAGATCAAACTATCCAATAGTCCAATAGTATCGCAATATTTGATCCCCAGTAGTAATAGTGTTGCAATAGCTGTTTACCCAATAGCAGTACTATCGCAATAGCGATAATTACCAACAATAGTCACCCCTATTGATAATCCATTTTTATACGCCCACATTTTCATAAGGACGTATATTGTCGTCGCCCCTGTTCGTCCGTCCGTCCGGACGTCCGTCCGTCCACAATTGTTTGTGAACAGTCTACAGGTCACAATTTTAATACGCCCACATTTTCATGTGGACGTATTATGTCGTCGCCCCTGTCCGTCCACAATTTTTTTGTGAACTCTCTACAGGTCACAATTCTTATCCGATTTTGACGAAACTTGAAAAATAGGTTTATCCCCAAAAGATCTCAGCTGCTTTCGATATTGGCATGTATCGGATCAAAACTTCATGGATTATGGCCCCTGATTGTACGAAAAATCACGTTTTTAGCTTGTGGACCCTATAGAGGTCACAATTTTGAACCGATTATGATGAAACTTGACATGCATGTTTGTAACCCAAAGATCTTGGTTCCTTTCGATATTTGCGGCTATCAGAATCTAATTTCCTGAATTATGGCCCCTGATTGTCCGAAAAATCACCCTTTTTAGCTTGTGGTCCCTCTGGAGGTCACAATTATTATCCGATTTAAAAAACCGTTTGATTATATCACCGTTACACCCTAAGGAAGGTAGAGTTCGAATTTCGGGAAAATCGGACCAAAATTGCCATACAAAATGGTAGGGTTGTGACGATACAGAGTTGGTTTGTATCACGATACAGAAGGGAAAATATCGCGATACAAGTTTGTATCGCGATACAATATCATTACCAAATTAAGAAATAAAAAAAACCCATTAAATAATAGTTTTCAACCTTTTAATTTAAGATAACATTATTAATATTATAAATCTAATAACAGAATGATTTTAACAGATGAGTGACGTCATAATGGGTATTTTCCCTTCAGAATCGCTAGTACCAATTTTAAAACTAAAAGCCGCACGTTATTGTCAGCTTAGAGTTATTAAAATCGTAATAATTTGAATGATAATATGTCAAATATTTATGATCTTGATGATACCACAAAAAACGTAGGCTATATTTAGTCGAAATTTAGTAAATTTCAGTCATCAAAACAGATAAATCTCACTTTCTTCAGCTGTAATTGTCAGATCTCGTGGTATCGCGAACCATAATAATCACAAAAATGTTATCTATCTATCCACCGGAAACTACGGTACGGAAATCCAACGAAGTGAGCCGTAGCAATAAAAAATTCCCAGTCGCGTGACGTCAGAGCGGTATTTTCCTGCGGGCGTCTCATGTAAACAAACGTTAATTTCGCTTACATTTCGATAATTTTTGAGTTCGAATCTTTGCAGATATTGAGATTAACATTAAACTATTACTATAATTGAACTCGCTAATGAGGTTTAAAGCACGGACCGGGCACTACTTTGTTTTACGACTTAAATTGTACAAGAATATCCAGTCCGTAATGTTGTTAGACTGTGGTGTTCAATTTACGACTGGCTAAATTATCTAGACCGCGTGGCTGACATCATCACTCAGCTGATATTTATTTTTGATTACGCAGGTATATAACGCCGATATGATTGACCATACTGACATTGGTAAATTTATTACTACATGCGATTTAATTATTATTTCTTTGCTGCCGATATCGTTGTGTTTTTTGATCATCATTTGTTGTATCACGGTATACCGATATTTCAATAATTTGACGATACAAATACCGTCAAATTTTTATATCGCGGTATATCTACATACCGGTTATCGTCACAACCCTACAAAATGGCCACCGTTTGTACGCGAATACTGTTAAAAAATGGTATATCAAGGTTGTGGACCCTGTGGAGGTCACAATTTTTATTCGATTTTGATGAAACTTGAAATTCATGGTTATAACCCAAAGATCTTGGTTCCTTTCGATATTTGCGCATATCGGATTGTAACTTCCTGAATTATGGCCCCTGATTAAACCAAAATCGCCTTTTTTTTTAGCTTGTGGTCCCTCTGGAGGTCACAATTATTATCCGATTTGAAAAAACGTTTGATTATATTACCGTTACACCGTAAGGAAGGTTGAGTTCAAATTTCGGGAAAATCGGACCAAAATTGCCATACAAAATGGCCGCCGTTTGTACGCGAATACTGTTAAAAAATGGTATATCAAGGTTGTGGACCCTGTACAGGTCACAATTTTAATTTGATTTTGATGAAACTTGAAATTCATGGTTATAACCCAAAGATCTTGGTTCTTTTCGATATTTGCGCATATCGGATCGTAACTTCCTGAATTATGACCCCTGGTTATACGCAAAATCCCCCTTTCTTTAGCTTGTGGTCCCTCTGGAGGTCACAATTATTATCCGATTTAAAAAAACGTTTGATTATATCACCGTTACACCGTAAGGAAGGTTGAGTTTGAATTTCGGGAAAATCGGACCAAAATTGACAGACAAAATGGCTTCCGTTTGTACGCAAATACTGTTAAAAAAAATGGTATATCATGGTTGTGGACCCTGTATAGGTCACAATTTTAATTCGATTTTGATGAGGAAGGTTGAGTTCTAATTTTGTGAAAATCGCACCAAAATTAATGATGTAGGAAAAATCATTTTCGGTATTGCTTGTTCTCTATCCATCTCTCGAAAATGTGGGTGTATCCTGCCTGGCAGTGCCAGCCTATCTTTATCTGATTTCAATGAAACTTAAAATATAGGTTTATCACCCTAAGATCTCGGTTCCTTTCGATATTGGCATGTATCGGACTGTAACATAATGGATTATTGCCCCTGATTGTACGAAAAATCACGTTTTTTAGCTTGTGAACAGTGTAGAGGTCACAATTGCCCTTTTTAGCTTGTGGTCCCTCTGGAGTTCAAAATTGTTATCCGATTTAAAAAACCGTTTGACTATATCACCGTTACATGGTAATGAGGAGAGAGTTTGAATTACGTGTAATTCGGACCAAAATTAACGGACAAAATTGCCGCCGTTTGTACGCGAATAGTGTGAAAATATGTTATATCAAGGTTGTGGACCTTATAGAGGTCACAATTTTGAACCAATTTTGATGAAACTTGACATGTATGTTTATAACTCAAAGATCTTGGTTCCTTTCGATATTTGCGCCCATCGGATGGTAACTTCCTGAATTAGGGCCCCTGATTGTCCAAAAAATCGCCCTTTTTAGCTTGTGGCCCCTCTGGAGGTCAAAATTGTTATCCGATTTACAAAACCGTTTGATTATATCACCATTCCATGGTTATGAAGGTTGAGTTTGAATTTTGTGAAAAATCGGACCAAAATTGACGGACAAAATGGCCGCCGTTTGTACGCGAATAGTTAGTCTCGGTCACCCAGAACCCCCTAGTCTTCAACGCACGGAGGGTCTGGGTCGGTTCTCAATTATTGACGAAAATTACAGGATAATCTACCACATAAAAAACCAAACTCCCGGTTACGCATGGGCAATGGAACCTTTTGGCTAAAGTCTCGGTAAGTGATAGATATTATGAAGCCGGGCCGATTTTGATAGATTCTATAAAGCGAGGATAAAATATATCCCACAATTCACTTGACACATCTATTATTAGAGACGATACAACAGCAAGAATCGCGATTAATGAGATTGTGAGAAGCCATATACGTTTGATTCATGACGAGAGAAAATTACCATTTCAATTAAAACCTTTAAAACAAAATTTTAGAGAGTGTCATTGTTGACAAACGAAATGTTTTGATATCTTCAGTACGTGGTAACTTAAAAGACTGGATAATCCAGACAGTGACCGACTTTCTGTCAAATTTTGAGGACCCATCCAGACTAATATTCGTAGAATATTTGTTTGGATGATAAGAGACTAGCGAATAGTGTGAAAATATGTTATATAAAGGTTGTGGACCTTAAAGAGGTCACAATTTTGAACCGATTTTGATGAAACTTGACATGTATGTTTATAACCCAAAGATCTTGGTTCCTTTCGATATTTGCGCCCATTGGATCATAACTTCCTGAATTATGTCCCCGGATTGTCCGAAAAATCGCTTTTGTTGGCTTTTGGTCCCTCTGGAGGTCAAAATTGTTATCCGATTTACAAAACCGTTTGATTATATCACCATTCCATTGTTATGAAGGTTGAGTTTGAATTTTGTGAAAATCGGACCAAAATTGACGGACAAAATGGCCGCCGTTTATACGCGAATAGTGTGAAAATATGTTATATAAAGGTTGTGGACCTTATAGAGGTCACAATTTTGAACCGATTTTGATGAAACTTGACATGTATTTTTATAACCCAAAGATCTTGGTTCCTTTCGATATTTGCGCCCATTGGATCATAACTTCCTGAATTATGTCCCCAGATTGTCCGAAAAATCGCTTTTGTTAACTTGTGGTCCCTCTGGAGGTCAAAATTATTATCCGATTTAAAAAAACGTTTGACTATATCACCGTTACATGGTAATGAAGACAGAGTTTGAATTACGTGAAAATCAGACTAGAATTGACGGACAAAATGGCCACCGTTTGTACACGAATAGTGTGAAAATATGTTATATCAAGGTTGTGGACCCTATAGAGGTCACAATTTTGAATCGATTATGATGAAACTTGACATGTATGTTTATAACCCAAAGATCTTGGTTCCTTTCGATATTTGCGCCCATTGGGTCATTACTTCCTGAATTATGTCCCCTGATTGTACGAAAAATCACCCTTTTTAGCTTGTGGTCCCTCTGGAGGTCACTATTATTATCTGATTTAAAAAAAAACGTGTGATTATAAAAACCGAACAAATTCTAATGATTTTCTGATAATTCCTTAATATGCGACAACTCTTGTTAACTGCCCGGACGATTTGGCTGCTGTGTGGGCGTATGTTTCGTTGCCTGGCAACCTATTTTTTGATTTAATTATCAATGAGCTTTAAGCAGTATATAGGATTCTAATTTAATCCAGTCAGTATCAACGACTAGCGTTGACATCGAGAGTTGATTATGGTCTGGATAAGTTAGTCAATGTCCAATTAATAATTTAGATAAAATTTCAGGCCTAAAGAAAGACTTGTAATAGGCAGATTTAGCTCTTGCATAATGCATGTTTTATTTACTGTTCATTTATCATACATATTGAGGCCCAAGTAAATCCTTAATTATTTTCTGTCGACTACTTTTTCCGACGTTTAATTGTAGAGTCTTTTGTATGATGATACCCTCAATGTTCCTGAAGTCGCCTAACCATTTGATCAAGAAATAACAACCGCTCCTTCAGTCAAGCTAGCACACAATAAGCTAGCAGACAACAGTCGGGTTGACAGTTAGTGATACTCTGACATTATTGCCCAGTGCTTGCCCAATGGGTGTTTTTAGGGTAACCCAGTGTTTTTATACACCTACATTTTCATGTGGACATATTATGCCATCGCTCCTGTCTGTCCGTTCACAATTTGTTTGTGGACACTCTACAGGTTACACTTTTTATCCAATTTTGACAAAGCTTGAAATATAGGTCTATCTCCCCTATCTCCCAAAGATCTTGTTTTTTTTTGATATTGGCATGACACTGACCATAACTTCATTGACACTCTAGAGGCCACAAATATGATCCAGTTTTGATGAAACTTTAAATTTATGTTTATATTACAAAGATCTTTGTTTTTTTCTATAATTGCACATATCCGAACCAAACTTTCTGGATTATGGCCCTTGATTGTTCAAAAAATCACATTTTAACTTGTGGATGTGCAAGAAGTAACAATTTGTATTTAATCTAAAAAAATATTTAAATATATCACTGTTACACATCAGTGGATGTGGAGTCTGAATTTCGTAAAAAATTTGTCCGAAACAGCTGGACAAAATGTCCGTTCCTTTTATGCAAATAGTGTAAAAGTATATTATTCCAAGGTTGTGGACACTCTAGAAGTCACAATTTTTATCTGGTTTTGATGAAACTTAAAACATATGTTTATATCCTGTTGGGGTTTGCTATGGAATAGGGGGGTATTAATTTTTAAGATTAAGCCGTTTAGTATTTATAGAGTATTGTTAGTGCCATTGAACTAACAGTGGTCTGATACTTAAAGGGAGATAACTCATTTACTAAAATCTTCAATGAGTGAGATTGGAAAGCAGTGATGGGATTTCAAAATTTTTCATGTCTGACATTTGGTGGTCACTCGATAATACCAGGACGCAGTACATGCCGATACTTGGCTGTATCATCACAACCCACTTCCTGTCAGCTGCCACATGACGTCACATTGACGTTATGACGTCAATAGACCGATTCAGTCATGATTCAGTTAAGAAGTCACGTGACTTGAAATGGGTGTTTACATCACGTGACGTCCTTGCGACCCGTTAAATTCCATTTAAAGTAACGTGATTACCTTCGGGGTTTTTTTTCATATTACTGCATATTTATAACTTTTATTGTTTTTGTCAGTATTGATACTGTTTACTAACTATTTAGTGAGAACAAATAACATTTATTTCTTCATTGATTGACTATTTGTATTTTCATTGATACAAAGCTTCTGCTATTCGTAAAATAGTTACGTTCTCCCTTGGAAGCTTGGTGGGCTGTATCATTTTTGCCCCCAAAATACAGCGGCAGCACCCGGAACAAGTACAGGATACATGAAGCTGTGACTAGGGTGGTTGTCCAAATGCGGGCACTGTCGTATCCACCCAAAACCCCAAACAACAATATATTTTAACATTCCGGTACAACATATCGTATTGCCTGTCTAGATAACAAACCTCATCTCTCAACCCTCCGTGTTTCGAGATAAGAGTTGGTCCTATATAGTTTGTGTCAAGTGCCGGAGTGAAATACATGGGCTCTTTTTGAAGCGCAATTGACAACATTTTTTTTTTTATCAAAACAACGACTGATTATTGTCATTTTTAACATTTCTGACACATCCATCTACAATTAAGAAATTCCTACCTAACAAAGAAATTGAGTCTGACACTTGGAACTAAGGGCACCGAATCGTAGCAAAAACAAGCATGTCAGTTAAGTTCTCGTATATTAATTGCCAGAAGCAACGACGGAAGGTTTTCGGAAATCTAGCCGTTGATAGATTAGTGCGAATTTCTCAAATCGCTATGTCCCTTTACCACAGACTTTTCATACAAACACAATACAGATACGTTTACATGTTTTGAAAGCTTTCTTTTTCGCTGTAAAACAGCCTTGTATAATGGAAGCACATAAAATTTAGTAAATGCAAGTCAATTTCCAGGCATTTAAGGTCATTGTTGGGAGCAAACTCTTATGAACAATAGGGTAATAAATGGGCAATAATCTAGGTAACCATGAATATGATAGACCTACTGATGACATAAACTTAGGCCTATAAGCCTGCAGAGTGGTGGAATATCGAGTGCCATATAGTAGGCGTGGAATGATTTTATATAGCTACGTGTCTTAGAAATTTTAGTCAATAATTTCCTGGCATTTTAGTTAAAGCTCCAATAGCATTTTTTTAAGTTATATTTTTAAAATGTATTAAAATAAAGCCCTAAAATAGATTGAACCTATAAACTATCCTACCTTGTTAAAGAATAATCCTATTAATCCTATAATTCACTATTGCCAGTTGAGAAATTGGCAAAAATATCATTTTCAACTTCAAATTCAAACGTTTGAAGATGGCCGTCCATGGAGAGGAATGGAAAAACAAGGGAGGTAATTGAGTAACTATTTCCTCAATCAATCTGTGTCAACCTTTCTAATGCCCAAAAAATTTTGCCCATGATCGTATAATAGTGAGTTGACAACCTTTTGAGCAAAAGACATAGAAATAATTATGTTTTGACCTTCTTAGAAAATATGAAATTGGAACTTTAAACATATATATTTTATGGTTAGGAATAGCTAGGATACTGACTCTTAGTTTTCTTTGAATGATACATTTTTATACGCCCACATTGAAATGTGGTCGTATATTGTCGTCGCCCCCGTCCGTCCGTCGGTCCGTCGGTCCGGCGTCCACAATTGCTTGTGGACGCTCTACAGGCTAAAGTTAATATCCGATTGACTTTAAATTTATACACAGTGTTTAAGGTCATGAAACGAAGAAGCCTATTGTTTTTCAGCGATTTCCGATAATAACTACCAGAGTTATGGCCCTTGATCACTTCAAAAAATCTTGTGGACGCTCTAGAGGCCAAAGTTAATATCCGATTGACTTTAAATTTATACACAGCGTTTAAGGTCATAAGACAATGAAGCCTATTGATTTTCAGCGATTTCCGATAATTAGTGCCAGAGTTATGGCCCTTGATCTCTTTAAAAAATCTTGTGGACGCTCTAAAGGTCAAAGTTAATATCCGATTGACTTTAAATTTATACACAGTGTTTAAGGTCATAAGACGAAGAAGCCTATTGATTTTCGGCGATTTCCGATAATTAGTGCCAGAGTTATGGCCCTTGATCACTTCAAAAAATCTTGTGGACGCTCTAGAGGCCACAGTTAATATCCGATTGACTTTAAATTTATACACAGTGTTTAAGGTTATAAGACGAAGACGCCTATTGATTTTCAGCGATTTCCGATAGTTAGTGCCAGAGTTATGGCCCTTGATCACCTCAAAAAATCTTGTGGACGCTCTGGAGGCCAAAGTTAATATCCGATTGACTTTAGATTTATACACAGTGTTTAAGGTCATGAGACGAAGAAGCCTATTGATTTTCAGCGATTTCAAATAATTACTGCCAGAGTTATCTCCCTTGATAACTTCAAAAATTCTTGTGACGCTATAGAGGCCAAAGTTACCATCCAATTGACTTCAGATTGATACATAGAGTTTAAGGTGTTGAAACGAACAAGTATTTTGATTTTCAATGAATTTAGATAACTGAACAGCTAAATCCATGATATTAAATGTTTCATGTATATACTAATTGTTAGCTTGGGGTAAAACTTTATAAAAAGCAATCAAATTCTAATGATTTTCTGATAATTACATAATGAGTTGTTACTCTTAATCAGTTTTTAGTGTATTACAATTTACAAATGTTTCATTACCGAAAAAAGTAAAAATATGCGACAACCCTTGTTGACTGCCCGGACGATTTAGCTGCTGTGGGCGTATGTATCGTTGCCTGGCAACCTATCTTCTAATTATTTAGTACTATCAAGCTACGAATATTAGAACCATTTTATATAGGTTTTTGTTTTTATATGCCCACATTTTCCTGTGGATGTATATTGTTTCCATGTCAGATCTTAACTTCAGCGATTATGGCCCCTGATTGTACGAAAAAACATGTTTTAGGTTGTGGTCCCTCACAATTATTATTCAATTTAAAAACCGTTTGACTATATCACCGTTACAACCTAATTATGGCGGAGGTTTTATTTCTTGAAAATCGGACCAAAGTTGCCAGAATGACCTCCCCTCATACGCAAATAGTGTAAATATATGGTATATCTAGAGGCCACAATTTTGATGAAACTTGAAATACATGTCTATATTCCAAAGAGCTTGGTTCCTGTCGATATTTGCGCATACACATTAACCAATCAGATTTCATGTTCACGTCTAATGACGTAGGCTGGTAGTTTTAGGTGCGATCCACCATTTTGGGCCAATATTAGAGACTGCTAAATTTAGATTCTACAACCAGGCCCTATTAAATTAGCATTCACATTTACGATCTTGTCGACGAAACAACAATCAGAGGTAAGATTCTAAATACTTTTCACAGGTTAAGTACAAGATTCTACAATAGAATATATATGAAATAGACTTAACTAGGAGCTCGCGAATGATCGGGTTATAGACATAACGGCCCTAAACCATAACGGCCAAAAAATTTGGTCATAACGGCCAAAGAATTTGGTCATAACGGCCCCAAAAAACAAAACATTTTTTACATGCAGGAAATGATATTTATTCACGAAAATATTGCCTAATAGATAATATAAATACACACATAGATATTACACTTGTATGAAACATACAAAATATAATAATCAGTCAAGATATCGCCTTTGCACTACTTGACCATGAATTCTGGTACATATCCGAAGCAGCATCGACACACACATATACTACCTTCTTTGTACTGTGTACCACGAATTGAAAATTCCATCTTGACTTTCTGTTGTATTTTTTTTATCAAATACCTCCAAAATTTCCACTCAAACATCAGAAAATATATGAGTTGCATAAGTAAATTCGCTGATCGTCTTCTAAATTTTATTGGCTGCTTCTTCAAATATTACCTGAATTGATTGGCTGTTGTTGTTTATTAAAGATTTGACGTCCAATACATTAGATATGATATTATAATCGGTTAACACACAAAATAAGTCGGTTATCCACCCAAACAAAGTCAAATGCAATGGACTGAAGATGATTGTTGGTATTGCTGCTTATTACAGATTTAACGTCCAATACAATGAATATGATATTATGGACAGGTTGATTTATACTTGAACATTGTAAAAAACACAAAAAAAGGTCCCAGGAGGGCCATGTCTTTTACCTTTATTTGATAAAAAGATAGGCTGGCACTGCCAGGCAGGATACGCCCACATTTTCGAGAGATGGATAGAGAACAAGCAATACCGAAAGTGATTTTTCCTACATCATTAAGTCCTGTATTTCATACTGTATTGGGAGCAGCCATTTAGTTGGTCAGTTCCAGTCTGATATTCATGAAATTCGAAGCCGACAATGATTATGGTGTGACGGTACACAACCTAGAAATGTGACTTTTCATCAATATCGGATAAGAATTGTGACCTATAGAGAGTTCACAACCATGATATACCATATTTTTACACTATTCGCATACAAACGGCGACCATTTCGTACGGCAATTTTGGTACGATTTTCACGAAATTAGAACTCAACCTTCCTCATCAAAATCGAATTAAAATTGTGACCTATACAGGGTCCACAACCATGATATATCATTTTTATACGCCCACATTTTCATGTGGACGTATTATGTCGTCGCCCCTGTCTGTCCGGACGTCCGTCCGTCTGGACATCTGTCCACAATTTGTTTGTGGACTCTCTACAGGTCACAATTCTTATCCGATTTTGACGAAACTTGAAATATAGGTTTATCCCCAAAAGATCTCGGCTGCTTTCGATATTGGCATGTATCGGATCAAAACTTCATGGATTATGGCCCCTGATTGTTCGAAAAATCACGTTTTTAGCTTGTGGACCCTATAGAGGTCACAATTTTGAACCGATTGTGATGAAACTTGACATGCATGTTTGTAACCCAAAGATCTTGGTTCCTTTCGATATTTGCGGGTATCGGAATGTAATTTCCTGAATTATGGCCCCTGATTGTCCGAAAAATCACCCTTTTTAGCTTGTGGTCCCTCTGGAGGTCACAATTATTATTCGATTTAAAAAAACGTTTGATTATATCACCGTTACACCCTAAGGAAGGTCGAGTTCGAATTTCGGGAAAATCGGACGAAAATTGACATACAAAATGGCCGCCGTTTGTACGCGAATACTGTTAAAAAACTGTTAAAGATCTTTGGGTTATAACCATGAATTTCAAGTTTCATCAAAATCGAATTAAAATTGTGACCTTTACAGGGTCCACAACCTTGATATACCATTTTTTAACAGAATGCGAGTACAAACGGCGGCCATTTTGTATGGCAATTTTGGTCCGATTTTCCCGAAATTCGAACTCAACCTTCCTTACGGTGTAACGGTAATATAAACAAACGTTTTTTTAAATCGGATAATAATTGTGACCTCCAGAGGGACCACAAGCTAAAAAAAAGGCGATTTTGCGTATAATCAGGGGCCATAATTCAGGAAGTTACGATCCGATATGCGCAAATATCGAAAGGAACCAAGATCTTTGGGTTATAACCATGAACTCAACCTTCCTTAGGGTGTAACGGTGATATAATCAAACGTTTTTTTAAATCGGATAATAATTGTGACCTCCAGAGGGACCACAAGCTAAAAAGGGTGATTTTTCGGACAATCAGGGGCCATAATTCAGGAAATTACATTCCAATAGCGGCAAATATCGAAAGGAACCAAGATCTTTGGGTTACAAACATGCATGTCAAGTTTCATCAAAATCGGTTCAAAATTGTGACCTCTATAGGGTCCACAAGCTAAAAACGTGATTTTTCGTACAATCAGGGGCCATAATCCATGAAGATTTGATCCGATACATGCCAATATCGAAAGGAACCGAGATCTTATGGGGATAAACCTATATTTCAAGTTTCATCAAAATCGGGTTGAGAGTACGGAAAAGCGTCTTATTAAATTAGAATTTAAAGTAGATACTATGGTTACTAAAATTGATGAATTGTCGGAGTCTTTTCGTAAGTTTACGTTAGCTTTAAATCGGTCACGATCACCGTCTAGGTCCCCGCCACGGGAGCCACCTACTTGTTTTCATTGTAATAAACGTGGTCATTTTAAGCGGGATTGCCCTCATCTTTCTGAACCAAAAGCTAGTACGCCTTTGCCGGGTAAAAATTTAAGTGAACGCCGACACGTGGGTTTCGTGAGCAGTGATAATGAGTCGTTAAACTTCACAGGATCGAGCGAGTAGGCGAACGGTCGATCCCAGAGCAACCAATTGTTTCGCCAATGAAAATTCCGTCAAACGACGAACAGAGTATTTCCGATAAGGCAGTTGATACCGTTCCCGACGGTGTCCACCCGGTATTAAATACCGTTATCTACGGTCCTGAAAACTCGAAAGATACTGTGTCTAGCGGGGAGGGGGGTAATGTAGATTTAATACAGGAAGTTGAGGATACGGATTTGAATATCCCACTTATTCGACGGGTACACTCAGACACGATGTATAAAATCAAGCTAAAAGTTCAAGGACAATCAACCTCTTCGGTAATCGACACCGGGTCACAGGTCACGATACTTTCCGATCGTCAGTACGAGAAACTAGACAGAAAACCTCCCAAACTCCGTGACGTAAAACTGCATACCGCGGGTCGAGAATTAGTTTTTTCCGGATTTATTGTTGGACCCGCTAGTTTAGATTTCGGGTCATTCCAGGTACAATTAGATCAATTATATGTAGCTCCAATAGAAGACGATATGTTATTAGGTTTAGATTTCATGAAAGCGAATAAAGTACATATCGATCTAAAAACAGATAAAATGCATATTGGAGATGATAGGTTTGATTTGTTTTGTGGAAATGTAGATGATCAAGTAGATCACGCTAACCTATTTGTCGCCAAGCGAATAGCTGTTCCACCGCTATCTGTCGCACGAGTACGGTGTAATATGGATAATAATTTATCCCGGTTTTTGATCGAACCCCTAAGTCATCCTAATCTATTAATAGCACGATCGGTTCACTCCCACATAGAAACTGAATTCCCGCGTATATGTTTGATAAACCCAACTCAAGATAACATTATTCTTGAAACAAATCAGTCAGTAGCGAAAGCTTTGGAGTTAGACGAGTTTGATATTATAAATCCGATATCTTCGGAAGGGACAAAAAATGAGAATGACAGAAATATTCCCGAACATTTAAGTAATTTGTTTGAACGTTCCAAACAGTTCTTAGATCCAAGCGACCAGGATAAAGTTAAAAGTCTATTAATTGATTATCAAGACGTTTTTGCTAGGGAACAATTTGACTTGGGTGATTTTACTGCTATCGAACATTGTATTGAGACGGGTAATGCCAAACCCATTAAGCAACGTATGCGACGTACACCGGTTTGTTTCGCGGGGGAGGAAGAGGTACATTTAAAGAAAATGTTAGAAGCAAAAGTTATTCAACCCTCTGTGTCTGAGTGGGCGTCTCCTCCAGTTTTGATACGGAAAAAAGATGGAACTGTACGTTGGTGCATAGACTATAGGAAGTTGAATGCTGTGACATCTAAGGATGTATTCCCTATGCCATTGATTGACGAATGTTTAGACTCTTTGGCAGGAAACAAATGGTTTTCCAAATTAGATGCCAATTCAGCTTATTGGCAAATTCGCCTTAATAAAGATGATAGGAAAAAAACCGCTTTCATTACTAAGTACGGTTTGTTCGAGTTTACAAAAATGGGATTCGGGTTATGCGGGGCACCAAATACCTACTCGAGGGCGATGAACCTGGTACTTCATGGGTTAGCATGGAATATTGCTTTAGCATTTTTGGATGACACTCTTGTCCTGGGAAAAGATGTAGACGACCATTTAGGTAATTTGCGGTTAGTTTTAGACCGGTTTAGAGAATACAAAATTAAATTAAAACCAAAGAAATGTGAATTGTTTCAACCGGAAGTTGAGTTTTTGGGTCGGTTAGTTAGCCGAAACGGGATCAAAGCGGGAAATAATTTGACTGAAACCGTTGATAAATGGACGGTACCCACTTGTACCAAGGAGGTAGAATCTTTCCTTGGGTTCGCGAACTATCATAGAAGTTTTATTAAGGACTTTGCTGAAATAGCTTCCCCGTTGTATGCGATTACGGGGAAACAAGAATTTATTTGGAACGAAACTCAACAGTTAGCTTTCGATCGACTCAAACATTTGCTTGTAACAACACCGGTACTGGCGTTACCAAATAATTCAGACGAGTTTATTCTAGATTGTGACGCGAGTATGAACGCTGTGGCTGCGGAATTGTCACAGATTCAGGACAACCAGGAAAGGGTGATTGCTTATAGTAGTTTTTCGCTAACGCCAGAACAGCGTCGTTATTGCGCTACGCGACAAGAACTTTTGGCGATTGTACGTTTTACAAGACAATTCAGACATTATCTGCTTGGTAGACCATTTATAGTACGAACCGATCACAGTAGCTTGACATGGCTTTTACGGTTCAAACACCCGACTGGCCAACTAGCCAGGTGGTTAGAAGAATTAAGTCAATATGATATGAAAGTTATACATCGTCCGGGTAAAAAACACCAAAATGCCGATGCATTATCGCGTATGAAGTTGCCTGATAAACCGTGTCCAGATTTTACAATGGATATGAAATTGACCGATTTGCCATGCGGGGGTTGTCGATATTGCGAACGAGCGCATAATAATTGGGTTGAGTTTTCCGATAACGTTGATGACGTCACCCCGTTGCCCTTTAAATCGGGTGTAAAGTATAAATTACCGTTAAACAGTGACCCGGATGATAAACCCGTTAGCATTGCAGTTACTGGGTGTCCCGGAAATCCGCAGGTTAATATTGTTACTCTTGACGAAAATGACGATGAAACTGGGGAAGGAATCTCATTAAGTAATTATTCCGCAGAATCGTTAAGAAAAAAACAGTCGAGTGACCCGGAATTAAATATACTTATAGAATGGCTTAAATTGGGTCACGAACCTAAAGAGGGGGAGTTAATGTTAAAAAGTCCCGCGGAAAAATATATGTGGATCAATCGTAATCTTTTCTTCCTCGATAACGTCGGTATTCTGCGGGTTAAAAGACCCAGCGACTTAAATGAAACGCAATTGGTTATTCCTGAGGAATTAAAAGGGGAAATTTGTCGACTTTGTCATGATATTCCGTCGTCTGGACATCAGGGAATTAAGCGAACTAAGAGCCGTATCCAACAGCAATTTTATTGGTATGGAATTACCAGTTATGTACGGGCTTACGTTGTCTCCTGTGCAATTTGTAACAAGAATAAAAATACGCAAAATAAGGCCCGTTTTGAATTAAATAAATACCATGCCGGGTCTCCCATGGAAAGGGTCCATTTAGATTTTATGGGTCCGTTGCCACGGACGGTGGCGGGAAATGAGTACATCCTGATGATGGTCGATCAATTCACCAAGTGGGTCGAGTGCGTACCTTTACCGTCGCAGACAGCTGAAATTACCGCCAAGGCAGCGGTGAATGAGTTTTTCTCGCGTTTCGGATGTCCATTCCAGTTATTTACGGATCAGGGACGCAATTTCGAGAGTAATTTGTTTGTATCTTTATGTAAACTGTTACAAATACATAAAAGTCGTACCACACCCTACCGACCGAGTTCGAATGGCCAGGTTGAGAGGTACAATTTTACTCTTGTAGAAACCGTTAAGTGTTATATAGATGGTTATCAGAACAATTGGGATGTCCATCTCCCACAACTCGCGAGCGCGTTACGGTCGAGTGTCAATCGGCAGACTGGTTTCACGGCCAATAAATTGATGTTAGGTCGAGAAATAAATCTTCCGGCAGACTTAATGTTTCGTTCACCCGTTATAAACGCAGGTGACCCGGATAGTTTTGTCGGTAGACCCGAACAGACTTTAATCGAGGCACATAAAATCGCTCGAGATAAATTAAATACAAATCAGGAACGAATGAAAAAAAACTATGATTTACGTTGTAACGTGAATAAATATCAAGTAGGTGATGCGGTGTACATTCTGGATACCGCCGTAAAAAAGGGAAAAAGTAAAAAACTGTCGGCAACCTGGAAAGGACCGGGTATAATAACAAAAGTAATCACTCCCTATTTATTCCGGATAAAAACTAAGAAAAATGAATCCGTTTTGAATCATGATAGGATTAAATTGTGTCGAGATAGGGAAATGCCAACTTGGATAATAAAGTTTCGAAAGCTGGATACAAGTCATACCCCGGCTGATCCGGGCGAGGTTGAGTTATATTGCGTTTGTAGGAAACCCGACGATGGGACTCAAATGATTTGCTGTGATCAGTGTAACGAATGGTATCACTTTAATTGTATGGGTATCCCTACCGATTCTGAGTGGGATGACACTGAGTATATTTGCCCCCGTTGTACGGCGTAGAGGGAGATCGTTGATTGTATTAATCAATTACTGTCTTTACCGATTTTTATACGGTAAAGGCAGTGATAGTTTCTTCTATTTTAGGATATGGATAATTCGATTGGCTACGGGTGGAATGTTTCCACATTTAATAATTCTAATAGGATTGGAGGACAAAGGAGGGGTTACGTAAATCCGAGGGGAGGGAGACCCAGGATAAGCCGGGGGCCGTATGTTCTTCCTGTGGGAGATGGGGATTTCAGTCCTCAACTGCAGTCTGGACGTAATAGGGAAGAATCCTCTGGGGTTTCAGCGCCCGATTACAATGCTCATAGGACTACCAGTTTTCCTCTGCCGGCAACAATGCTAACTTCCCCACTTCATGCAGTGCTCCCGCCAGCAGGACTTACAAACACGCCAACTTTGTTTTTTGGTCGCACCCCTTCAACAGGGCTGGTAAGAACCCAAAATAGGAATCAAAAATGCCCATTAATAGGCTGTCCAGTCATCGACCGGAAAATAAAATTTCATTGTTTCCGGGCACACTTGCCCCCGTATTTTTCAGATGAAAGGACATCAGACCCGTTTATCTTGGGTAAACAATTAGAGGCGCTTGAAACATTATGCAAACGTCTGGGAAATACCCCCATGGGACTTGGATTGTTATTTAACAGATGGTCGTGGCTACCAGAGTCCTCAGAGATAAGAATAAATACGTTCCCGGCTCTCCGGAAGATTTGTCGTTTAAGGGGGTGGCCCCAACTAGAACGCTATACATTAAGACCTTTGAACTCTCCAGTATGTTTGATCTACTGGAGATGCTTAATAGTATTATTAAATCATTTAGACCCGGTAAGTCAGGGTGAGTTCACCAATTATTTACGTGGTCCCGCACAAGCTATCCCATGGGAGGAGACAACTTCGACGGAGGATTGGGACCGGGAAGCTGATATAGTCCCGGACACCGTGGCGGTCCTGGATGACCCGGAACCATCTTCTGTGGAAGAGTGGGATCGGGACGTGGACATAGAGGTGTCTTAAAAAAAAAAAAAAAAAAAAAAAAGAAAGAAAGGGTGTGTGTGGGTGAACGCACGGTGTACCTAGTATACCGCTACCTGAGTGACTGGGCGTGCGTGTATTGTATATAATATATAAAAAAAAAAAAAAAAAAAAAAAAAAATGAACATGTAGATAGTTTTTTTTCAGCTGGTAAAGTACCCTTAAAATAAAAAGAAAAAAAAAAAAAAGAAAAAAAATGAGAAAGGGAGGAGTGTTGTGCGTGTGCGTGCCTGGATACACAAGACGACCAGCATATGGTTCCGTTTCCGCTTCCCTACGGACTGGTTGATCAAGACCAAGATAGTATATATACACCGTCGCAGCTACATACGGTCTAGTATGTTTTACACAGTTATAGAAGTAAGTTGTTGTCATTGCTTATCGCTGTCTGAGTTGGACTCAGATTCCCGAATTATCTAGTATTATTGCCCAGTGCCACCTTAACCCTAAGGAAGGTCGAGTTCGAATTTCGGGAAAATCGGACGAAAATTGACATACAAAATGGCCGCCGTTTGTATGCGAATACTGTTAAAAAACTGTTAAAGATCTTTGGGTTATAACCATGAATTTCAAGTTTCATCAAAATCGAATTAAAATTGTGACCTTTACAGGGTCCACAACCTTGATATACCATTTTTTAACAGAATGCGAGTACAAACGGCGGCCATTTTGTATGGCAATTTTGGTCCGATTTTCCCGAAATTCGAACTCAACCTTCCTTACGGTGTAACGGTAATATAAACAAACGTTTTTTTAAATCGGATAATAATTGTGACCTCCAGAGGGACCACAAGCTAAAAAAAAGGCGATTTTGCGTATAATCAGGGGCCATAATTCAGGAAGTTACGATCCGATATGCGCAAATATCGAAAGGAACCAAGATCTTTGGGTTATAACCATGAACTCAACCTTCCTTAGGGTGTAACGGTGATATAATCAAACGTTTTTTTAAATCGGATAATAATTGTGACCTCCAGAGGGACCACAAGCTAAAAAGGGTGATTTTTCGTCTGTAATAAACACCACTGACAGTTCGCTCAACGTTACGATATCTATATCGATGAACGAAATCACTTTAATTTCGTAGTTTTATAGTATTTTCGGTAACAAAACTACTGAGAATTGTCACATACAATCATATGTTAGGTGTGTGTGTGTGTGTTTCGGGAAGTTACAAAACAAAATTAATATTTTTATACGCCCACATTTTCATGTGAAACTTCCAATCAATAGAAACAGGAAACACAAACCAAATACAGACGATTTGATGGGATCGATTTTGAGAAAGTCAAAATGATGCATATGATATTCAGATAAGTTGATATAAAATAAGTAGTAGAATACAATATCAAAAAACCATCGTTTTATCCAACGTTTCGTCAGTAAAAATACTAACTTCCTCAAGGTAAAGAAACTAAATACAAAATGACTGGAAGTCAGTTATGACATCATAGGAAGTTATGACATCGTGGGAATGATGACGTCATAGACTTAGATACATAACAAGAAAGGTTAGCTTAACTAAAACTATTAATGATTTTGAAACCCCCTTGATTTAACTCATTTAAACCATTAGGCCAAACTGAATTAAGTCTATGAATCCACAGACTTTCTGCTGTGTTCAATTTTTTCTGATCATTATCAGGAATTTTTTGTACTATGGCACACACGAAATCATGACCAGGTATATTAAAATGGGAGGCTACATGGGGGGAATGGCCAGGTTTTTTAAGCTTTATATTGCTTCTATGCTTATTAAGTCGAGTGCTGAAAGAAGTAATGGTTTGACCTACATATTGCATATTACAGGTTTTGCATGTTAAACAATATACAACATAAGAACTGGCACAGTTGACAGAGTCTCTAATCTTGAATGATTTCATGTCTTTACTGGTTACTTCTTGAATATTGCACATAGTCTCGCATGATTTGCATAATTTTCGTAAACAAGGTTGACAGCCGTATGAAATTTTGTCCTTAATATGGTTCTTACTAGTGTCAGAAGTTCTCAACTTATTTTCTTTCAAGATATTGCCAATAGTATGATTCTTTCTCTCTGCTATTATTATTTTGCTGCTATTCATAATTTTTGTCATACGTGAACTTGTGTCTAAAATACTTCTGTCTTTAATCATTTGGTGAAGATGAGGTTGTCGAGGGTCAAAGGTAGTTGTCCAAGGAATAATGTTCACATTAGTATCGGTCTTGGATTGGTAGGTCAATAGTTCAGTCCTGGTCTTCTGATCTGCTCGGTTAAATGCCTTTAGAATAATTTTCTTAGGATATCCGGATTGTTTAAGATAGGATCCAAAACTTTTTAGGTTTGATTTGGTCCAGCTAACTTTACTACAAATACGTTTTATACGTAAAGCACCACTGTAAGGTATAGCGTTAAAGGTGTGTTTGGGGTGACAACTTGATGGAGGAAGATAATGATGGCAATCTGTTTTCTTGGAATATAGATTAGTCTCTAACTTTTCCTTTTCTTTGACAACTTTTACATCTAGGAAATTAACCGAGTTGCTGTTTATATCTGCAGTAAATTTGATCTTAGGATGTTGTTGGTTCAATTTTGAAACAAAATTATTGCATTCTTCTTGAGGGAGAGAAGATAAAGCCCAAATATCATCTATGAATCTGCATGAAATATCTGGTTTATTAGGTAATGGTTCATAGTAGGTTTTCATCCAGTATGACATATAAATATTAGCATATGTTACAGCAAACGGAGTACCCATGGCAGTCCCCGATATCTGTCTATAAAACATACCAGAAAATTCAAATTCATTGTTGTGAAGAACAAAATCTGCAATTTGTAGAATTGATTCAGAATCTTCATTGGTCACAATTTTAGTTTCTTGTAATGCATGTTTTACTGGCACAGCTTTACTGCCCTGAATTAGTTAAAGACACTACTCAATTTCTTCAAAGGATAGAAGCTATAAACCGCAAACCTATTCCTAGTAATAGTAATCTTATGACTCTTGATGTTATCAGTTTATATCCAAATATTATTATTTCTGAAGGTTTAGAAGCACTAAAACATGCATTACAAGAAACTAAAATTGTGACCAATGAAGATTCTGAATCAATTCTACAAATTGCAGATTTTGTTCTTCACAACAATGAATTTGAATTTTCTGGTATGTTTTATAGACAGATATCGGGGACTGCCATGGGTACTCCGTTTGCTGTAACATATGCTAATATTTATATGTCATACTGGATGAAAACCTACTATGAACCATTACCTAATAAACCAGATATTTCATGCAGATTCATAGATGATATTTGGGCTTTATCTTCTCTCCCTCAAGAAGAATGCAATAATTTTGTTTCAAAATTGAACCAACAACATCCTAAGATCAAATTTACTGCAGATATAAACAGCAACTCGGTTAATTTCCTAGATGTAAAAGTTGTCAAAGAAAAGGAAAAGTTAGAGACTAATCTATATTCCAAGAAAACAGATTGCCATCATTATCTTCCTCCATCAAGTTGTCACCCCAAACACACCTTTAACGCTATACCTTACAGTGGTGCTTTACGTATAAAACGTATTTGTAGTAAAGTTAGCTGGACCAAATCAAACCTAAAAAGTTTTGGATCCTATCTTAAACAATCCGGATATCCTAAGAAAATTATTCTAAAGGCATTTAACCGAGCAGATCAGAAGACCAGGACTGAACTATTGACCTACCAATCCAAGACCGATACTAATGTGAATATTATTCCTTGGACAACTACCTTTGACCCTCGACAACCTCATCTTCACCAAATGATTAAAGACAGAAGTATTTTAGACACAAGTTCACGTATGACAAAAATTATGAATAGCAGCAAAATAATAATAGCAGAGAGAAAGAATCATACTATTGGCAATATCTTGAAAGAAAATAAGTTGAGAACTTCTGACACTAGTAAGAACCATATTAAGGACAAAATTTCATACGGCTGTCAACCTTGTTTACGAAAATTATGCAAATCATGCGAGACTATGTGCAATATTCAAGAAGTAACCAGTAAAGACATGAAATCATTCAAGATTAGAGACTCTGTCAACTGTGCCAGTTCTTATGTTGTATATTGTTTAACATGCAAAACCTGTAATATGCAATATGTAGGTCAAACCATTACTTCTTTCAGCACTCGACTTAATAAGCATAGAAGCAATATAAAGCTTAAAAAACCTGGCCATTCCCCCCATGTAGCCTCCCATTTTAATATACCTGGTCATGATTTCGTGTGTGCCATAGTACAAAAAATTCCTGATAATGATCAGAAAAAATTGAACACAGCAGAAAGTCTGTGGATTCATAGACTTAATTCAGTTTGGCCTAATGGTTTAAATGAGTTAAATCAAGGGGGTTTCAAAATCATTAATAGTTTTAGTTAAGCTAACCTTTCTTGTTATGTATCTAAGTCTATGACGTCATCATTCCCACGATGTCATAACTTCCTATGATGTCATAACTGACTTCCAGTCATTTTGTATTTAGTTTCTTTACCTTGAGGAAGTTAGTATTTTTACTGACGAAACGTTGGATAAAACGATGGTTTTTTGATATTGTATTCTACTACTTATTTTATATCACATTTTCATGTGGACGTATTATGTCGTCGCCCCTGTCCGTCCGTCCACAATTTGTTTGTGGACTCTCTACAGGTCACAATTCTTATCCGATTTTGACGAAACTTGAAATATAGGTTTATCCCCAAAAGATCGCGGCTGCTTTCGATATTGGCATGTATCGGATCAAAACTTCATGGATTATGGCCCCTGATTGTACGAAAAATCACGTTTTTAGCTTGTGGACCCTATAGAGGTCACAATTTTGAACCGATTTTGATGAAACTTGACATGCATGTTTGTAACCCAAAGATCTTGGTTCCTTTCGATATTTGCGGCTATCGGAATGTAATTTCCTGAATTATGGCCCCTGATTGTCCAAAAAATCACCCTTTTTAGCTTGTGGTCCCTCTGGAGGTCACAATTATTATTCGATTTAAAAAACCGTTTGATTATATCCCCGTTACACCCTAAGGAAGGTTGAGTTCGAATTTCGGGAAAATCGGACGAAAATTGCCATATAAAATGGCCGTCGTTTGTACGCGAATACTGTTTAAAAAATGGTATATCAAGGTTGTGGACCCTGTGGAGGTCACAATTTTGATTCGATTTTGATGAAACTTGAAATTCATGGTTATAACCCAAAGATCTTGCTTCCTTTCGATATTTGCGCATATCGGATCGTAACTTCCTGAATTATGGCCCCTGATTATACGCAAATTCGCCTTTTTTTATACGCCCACATTTTCATGTGGACGTATTATGTCGTCACCCCTGTCCGTCCGTCCGTCCGTCCGTCCACAATTTGTTTGTGGACTCTCTACAGGTCACAATTCTTATCCGATTTTGACGAAACTTGTAATATAGGTTTATCCCCAAAAGATCTCGGCTGCTTTCGATATTGGCATGTATCGGATCAAAACTTCATGGATTATGGCCCCTGATTGTACGAAAAATCACATTTTTAGCTTGTGGACCCTATAGAGGTCACAATTTTGAACCAATTTTGATGAAACTTGACATGCATGTTTGTAACCCAAAGATCTTGGTTCCTTTCGATATTTGCGGCTATCGGAATGTAATTTCCTGAATTATGGCCCCTGATTGTCCGAAAAATCACCCTTTTTAGCTTGTGGTCCCTCTGGAGGTCACAATTATTATTCGATTTAAAAAACCGTTTGATTATATCACCGTTACACCCTAAGGAAGGTTCAGTTCGAATTTCGGGAAAATCGGACGAAAATTGCCATACAAAATGGCCGCCGTTTGTATGCGAATACTGTTAAAAAATGGTATATCAAGGTTGTGGACCCTGTGGAGGTCATAATTTTGATTCGATTTTGATGAAACTTGAAATTCATGGTTATAACCCAAAGATCTTGCTTCCTTTTGATATTTGCGCATATCGGATCGTAACTTCCTGAATTATGGCCCCTGATTATACGCAAAATCACCTTTTTTTTAGCTTGGAGGTCACAATTATTATTCGATTTAAAAAAACGTTTGATTATATCACCGTTACACCCTAAGGAAGGTTCAGTTCGAATTTCGGGAAAATCGGACGAAAATTGCCATACAAAATGGCCGCCGTTTGTACGCGAATACTGTTAAAAAATTGTATATCAAGGTTGTGGACCCTGTGGAGGTCACAATTTTGATTCGATTTTGATGAAACTTAAAATTCATGGTTATAACCCAAAGATCTTGGATCCTTTCGATATTTGCGCATATCGGATCGTAACTTCATGAATTATGGCCCCTGATTATACGCAAAATCGCCTTTTTTTTTAGCTTGGAGGTCACAATTATTATTCGATTTAAAAAAACGTTTGATTATATCACCGTTACACCCTAAGGAAGGTTCAGTTCGAATTTCGGGAAAATCGGACGAAAATTGCCATACAAAATGGAAGCCGTTTGTATGCGAATACTGTTAAAAAATGGTATATCAAGGTTGTGGACCCTGTGGAGGTCACAATTTTGATTCGATTTTGATGAAACTTGAAATTCATGGTTATTACCCAAAGATCTTGCTTCCTTTCGATATTTGCGCATATCGGATGGTAACTTCCTGAATTATGGCCCCTGATTATACGCAAAATCACCTTTTTTTATACGCCCACATTTTCATGTGGACGTATTATGTCGTCGCCCCTGTCCGTCCGTCCGTCCATCGTCCACAATTTCTTGTGAACGCTCTAGAGGCTAAAGTTAATATCCGATTGACTTGAAATTTATACACGGTGTTTAAGGTCGTGAGACGGAGAAGCCTATTGATTTTCAGCGATATCCGATAATTACTACCAGAGTTATGACCCTTGATCACTTTGAAAAATCTTGTGAACGCTTTAGAGGCTAAAGTTAATATCCAATTGACTTTAAATTTATACACAGTGGTTAAGGTCGTGAGACGAAGAAGCCTATTGATTTTCAGCAATATCCGATAATTACTACCAGAGTTATGACCCTTGATCACTTTGAAAAATCTTGTGAACGCTCTAGAGGCTATAGTTAATATCCGATTGACTGTAAATTTATACACAGTGTTTAAGGTCAGGAGACGAAGAAGCCTATTGATTTTCGGTGATATCTGATAATTACTGCTAGAGTTATGACCCTTGATCACTTTGAAAAATCTTGTGAACGCTTTAGAGGCTAAAGTTAATATCCGATTGACTTTAAATTTATACACAGTGGTTAAGGTCGTGAGACGAAGAAGCCTATTGATTTTCAGCGATATCCGATAATTACTACCAGAGTTATGACCCTTGATCACTTTGAAAAATCTTGTGAACGCTCTAGAGGCTAAAGTTAATATCCGATTGACTTTAAATTTATACACAGTGTGTAAGGTCATGATAAGAAGAAGCCTGTTGATTTTCAGCAATATCCGATAATTCCTGCCCGAGTTATGACCCTTGATCACTTTGAAAAATCTTGTGAACGCTCTAGAGGCTAAAGTTAATATCCGATTGACTTTAAATTTATACACAGTGTTTAGGGTCATGATACGAAGAATCCTATTTGATTTTCAGTGATATCTGATAATTTCTGGCAGTTGATCACTTTGAAATATCTTGTGGACAAAGGCCTTGAGACAAACCATTAAAACTATTCTAATCATTTCTGATAATTATTTAATGGGCTATTACTCGTAATGAACTTGAAATTTTTTTTTTTGAACAATGTCAACATCCAGGATTCCAAATATGTACTTGTCGTGAATTTTTGTAGTTCTTCGAATTTCAGTCACTTTTCCGATTTTGACGAAATTTTGTGTAGCTCAAGAGGTAGAATTTTTGGATGATCATGCACTGAATTTGAAATTTTATTTTCTTGAACAAAGTCAACTTTTAGGATTCCAAAAAAGTACATGTCGTGAATTTTTGTAGTACTTCGAATTTCAGTAACTTTTCCGCCGAAATTTTGTATAGCTTAAGAGGTAGAATTTTTGGATGACCTCCTATGATCTTGAACTTTTTTTTTCTTGAATAAAGTCAAGGTCTACGATTCCAAAAAAGTACATGTCGTGAATTTTTGTAGTACTTCGAATTTCAGTCACCTTTCCGATTTTGACGAAATTTTGTATAGCTCAAGAAGTAGAATTTTTGAATGACCTCTGGTGAACTTGAATTTTTTTTTTCTTGAACAAAGTAAACTTCTAGGATTCCAAAAAAGTATATGTTTTGAATTTTTGTAGTACTTCGAATTTCAGTCATTTTTCCGATTTTGAAGAAATTTTATGTATCTCAAGAGGTAGAATTTTTGGATGACCTCCGATGAAGTTGACATTTTTTTTTTCTTGAACAAAGTCAATGTCTACGATTCCAAAAAAGTACATGTCAAGAGGTAGAATTTTTGGATTACCTCCTTGATCTTGAACTTTTTTTTTTCTTGAATTAAGTCAAGGTTTAGGATTCCAAAAAGTACTTGGCATGAATTTTTGTAGTTTCTCGAATTTCAGTCAGAACTTGATATTTCTTTTCTTGAACAAAGTCAACGTCCAGGATTCCAAAAACGTACTTGTCGTGAATTTTTGTAGTTCTTCGAATTTCAGTCACTTTTCTGATTTTGGCGAAATTTTGTATAGTTCAAGAGGTAAAATTTTTGGATGATCTCCACTGAACTTTAAATTTTTTTTTTTGAACAAAATCATCGTCCAGGATTCCAAAACGTACTTGTCATGAATTTTTGTAGTTCTTCGATGACGTCCGATGAACTTTAACTTATTTTTCTTGAAAAAAATCATCGTCCAGGATTCCAAAACGTACTTGTCGTGAATTTTTGTAGTTCTTCGATTTTCAGTCACTTTTTTGAATTTGACGAAATTTTGTATAGCTCCAGAGGTAGAATTTTTAGATGATCTCCACTGAACTTGAAATTTTTTTTTCTTGAACAAAGTCAACGTCTAGGATTCCAAAAACGTACTTGTCGTGAATTTTTTTAGTTCAGTCAATTTTCTGATTTTGACAAAATTTTGTATAGCTCAAGAGATAGAATTTTTGGATGATGTCCGATGAACTTTAGGAATCCAAATAAGTACTTGTCGTGAATTCGTCTAATATCAGTCACTTTTTCGATTTTGACGAAATTTGTATAGCTTCAAAGGTAGAATTTTTGGAAGATCTCCACTGAAGTTGAAATTTTTTTTCTTGAACAAAGTCAACGTCTAGGATTCCAAAAAAGTAAATGTCGTGAATTTTTTTAGTGCTTCGAATTTCAGTCACTTTTCCGATTTTGACGAAGTTTTGAAAAAAAATTTTCTTGAATAAAGTCAAAGTCTAGGATTCCAAAAAAGTACTTGTCGTGAATTTTTGTAGTTCTTTGAATTTCAGTCACTTTTTCGATTTTGACGAAATTTTGTATAGCTCAAGAGGTAGAATTTTTGGATGATCTCCACTGAACTTGAAATTTTTTTTTCTTGAACAAAGTAATCGTCCAGGTTTCCAAAAACCTACTTCTCATGAATTTTTGTAGTTCTTCGAATTTCAGTCACTTTTCCGATTTTGAGGAAATTTTGTATAGCTCAAGAAGTAGAATTTTTGGATGACCTCAGATGAACTTGAAATTTTTTTTTCTTGAACAAAGTCAATGTCTAGGATTCCAAAAAAGTACACGTCGTGAATTTTTTTAGTGCATCGAATTTCAGTCACTTGTCCGATTTTGACCACTTGTCCGACTTGTCGTGAATTTTTGTAGTTCTTTGAATTTCAGTCACTTTTCCGATTTTGACGAAATTTTGTATAGCTCAAGAGATAGAACTTTTGGATAACGTCCGATGAACTTGAAATTTTTTTTTCTTCAACAAAGTGAACTTTAAGGATTCCAAAAAAGTGCATGTCGTGTATTTTTGTAGTACTTCGAATTTCAGTCACTATTCCGATTTTGACGAAATTTTGTATAGCTCAAGATGTAGAATTTTTAGATGACCTCCGAGGAACTTGATATTTCTTTTCTTGAACAAAGTCAACGTCTAGGATTCCAATAAAGTACATGTCGTGAATATTTTGTAGTTCCTCGAATTTCAGTCACTTTTCCGATTTTGACGAAATTTTGTCTAACTTAAGAGGTAGAATTTATGGATAACCTCCTATGATCTTGAACTTTTTTTTTCTTGAATAAAGTCAAGGCCTAGGATTCCAAAAAAGTACTTGTCGTGAATTTTTGTAGTTCTTCGAATTTCAGTCACTTTTCCAATTTTGACGAAGTTTTGTATAGCTCAAGAGGTAGAATTTTTAGATGATCTCCACTGAACTTGAAATTTTTTTTTCCTCATTAAAGTCAAGGTCTAGGATTCCACCAAAAGTTCTTGTTGTGAATTTTTGTAGTTCTTCGAATTTCAGTCACTTTTTCGATTTTGACCAAATTTTGTATATCACAAGAGGTAGAATTTTTGGATTACTTCCTATGATCTTGAACTTTTTTTTTCTTAAATAAAGTCAAGGTCTAGTATTCCAAAAAAGTACTTGTTGTGAATTTTGTAGTTCTTCGAATTTCAGTCACTTTGTCGATTTTGACGAAATTTTGTATACCTCAAGAGGTAGAATTTTTGGATGATCTCTACTGAACTTGAAATTATTTTTTCTTGAACAAAATCATCGTCCAGTATTTCAAAACGTACTTGTCGTGAATTTTGTAGTTCTTTGAATTTCAGTCACTTTTCCGATTATGTTGAAATTTTGTATAGCTCAAGAAATAGAATTTTTCGATGACGTCCGATGAATTTTTTTTTCTTGAACAAAGTCAACTTTTGGGATTCAAAAAAAGTACATGTCGTGAATTTTTGTAGTGCTTCGACTTTCAGTCACTTTTCCGATTTTGCCGAAATTTTGTGTAGCTCAAGAGGTAGAATTTTTGGATGACCTCCGATGAACTTGAAATTTTTTTTTCTTGAAGAAAATCAACGTCTAGGATTCAAAAAAAGTACATGTCGTGAATTCTTCAAATTTCAGTCAATTTTTCGATTTTGACGAAACTTTGTATATCTCAAGAGGTAGAATTTTTGGATGACGTCCGATGAACTTGAACTTTTTTTTTCTTGAACAAAGTCAACTTTTAGGATTCCAAAAAAGTACATGTCATGAATTTTTGTAGTACTTGGAATTTCAGTCTTTTTTCCGATTTTGCCGAAATTTTGTATAGCTCAAGAGGTAGAATTTTTTTCTTGAACAAAATCAACGTCTAGGATTCCAAAAACGTACTTGTCGTGAATTTTTTTATCTTAAAGGGACAATAACATTCTTGCTGGCTTGGTAGCTCCAGAAAATAAATAATACCCTTATTCTAAGTACTAGATGTTTAAATGTCCTACCTGTTGTGTAAATTATCCATTACAACCTATTTTATTTGTCCAGAGGGTTCGAAAATATTTTAAAATCCAAGTCACATTTGAAAAGGTTTACGTTAGACTTTTCAAATCAATTGATTGAATTTTTGTAATTTTTTAAATTAGGTGTGTTAAGATGAAATTTATATCATCATTTAATTGGAATATTCTAAAATAATACGATTTGTTGACCAGAATGAAGATTGGGACATATTTTTCAGTTACATCAAGAGTGTTATTGGGGCTTTAAACAAAGTCAACGTCCAAGATTCCAAAAACGTATTTGTCGTGAATTTTTGTAGTTCTTCGAATTACAGTCACTTTTCCGATTTTGACGAAATTTTATATAGCTGAAGAGGTAGAATTTTTGGATGATCTCCACTGAACTTGAATTTTTTTTTTCTTGAACAAAGTCAACATCCAGGATTCCAAAAACGTACTTGTCGTGAATTTTTGTAGTTCTTCGAATTTCAGTCACTTTTCCGATTTTGGTGAAATTTTGTATATCTCAAGAGATAGAATTTTTGGATGACGTCCAATGAACTTGAACTTTTTTTTTCTTGAACAAAGTCAAAGCTTAGGATTTCAAAAAAGTACATGTCGTGAATTTTTGTAGCACCTCGAATTTCAGTCACTTTTCCGATTTTGAATTTTGTATATCTCAAGAAGTAGAATTTTTGGATGACCTCCGATAAACTTGAAATTTTTTTTTCTTGAACAAAGTCAACGTCTAGGATTCCCAAAAAGTACATGTCTTGAATTTTTTTAGTGATTCAAATTTCCAATATTGACGAAATTTTGTATATCTCAAATGGTAGAATTTTTGGATGACTTGTCGTGAATTTTTTTAGTAATACCTCTAATTTCAGTCACTTTTCCGATTTTGCCGAAATTTTGTCTAACTTAAGAGGTAGAATTTTTGGATGATCTTCACTGAACTTGAATTTTTTTTTTATTGAACAAAGTCAACGTCTAGGATTCCAAAAAAGTACATTTCGTGAATTTTTTAATGCTTCGAATTTCAGTCACTTTTCCGATTTTGACAAAATTTTTTACATCTCAAGAGGTAGAATTTTTGGATGACCTCCTCTGATCTTGATTTTTTTTTCTTGAATAAAGTCATGGTCTAGGATTCCAAAAAAGTACTTGTTGTGAATTCTTCGAATTTCAGTCACCTTTTCGATTTTGACGAAATTTTGTATAGCTCAAGAGGTAGAATTTTTGGATGATCTTCACTGAACTTGAATTTTTTTTTTATTGAACAAAGTCAACGTCTAGGATTCCAAAAACGTACTTATCATAAATTTTGAAGTTCTTTGAATTTTAGTCACTTTTCCGATTTTGACGAAATTTTGTATAGCTCAAGATATAGATATTTTGAATGACGTCCAAACTTTTTTTTTTCTTGAACAAAGTCAACTTTTCGGATTCCAAAAAAGTACATGTGGTGAATTTTTGTAGTACTTCAAATTTCCGTCACTTTTCCACCGAAATTTTGTATACCTCAAGAGATAGAATTTTTGGATCACCTACGATGAACTTGAAATTTTTTTTTCTTGAACAAAGTCAAGGTCAAGGATTTCAAAAAAGTACCTGTCGTGAATTTTTTTAGTGCTTTGAATTTCAGTCACTTTTCCGATTTTGCCGTGAATTTTTGTTGTACTTCGAATTTCAGTCACTTTTCCGATTTTGCCGAAATTTTGTATAGCTCAAGAGGTAGAATTTTTGGATGACCTCTGAGGAACTTGAAATTTTTTTTTCTGAACAAAGTCACTGTCTAGGATTCCAAAAAAGTACATGTCGTGAATTCTTTTAGTGCTTCGAATTTCCGATTTTGACGAAATTTTGCATATCTCAAGAGGTAGAATTTTTGGATGACCTCCAATGATCTTGAACTTATTTTTTCTTGAATAAAGTCAAGGTCTAGGATTCCAAAAAAGTACTTTTCATGAATTCTTCGAATTTCAGTCACTTTTTCGATTTTGACGAAATTTTGTATAGCTCAAGAGGTAGAATTTTTGGATGATCTCCACTGAACTTGAAATTTTTTTTTCTTGAAGAAAGTCAACGTCTATGATTCCAAAAAAGTACATGTCGTGAATTCTTCTAATTTCAATTTTGTATAGCTCAAGAGGTAGAATTTTTGGATGATCTCCACTGAACTTGAAATTTTTTTTTCTTGAACAAAATCATCGTCCAGGATTCCAAAAAGTAATTGTCGTGAATTTTTGTAGTTCTTCGAATTTTAGTCACTTTTCTGATTATGACGAAATTTTGTATAGCTCAAGAAATAGAATTTTTGGATGACGTCCGATGAACTTGAATTTTTTTTCTTGAACAAAGTCAACTTTTGGAATTCAAAAAAAGTACATGTCGTGAATTTTTGTAGTGCTTCGACTTTCAGTCACTTTTCTAATTTTGCTGAAATTTTGTATAGCTCAAGAGGTAGAATTTTTGGATGACCTCTAATGAACTTGAATTTTTTTTTTCTTGAACAAAGTCAACTTTTAGGATTCAAAAAAAAAAGTACATGTCGTGATATTTTGTAGTACTTCAAATTTCAGTCACTTTTCTGCCAAAATTTTGTATAGCTCAAGAGGTAGAATTTTTGGATGACGTCCGATGAACTTGAAATTTTTTTTTCTTGAACAAGTCAACGCCTAGGATTCCAAAAAAGTACATGTCGTGAATTGTTTTAGTGCTTCGATTTTCATTCACTTTTCCGATATTGAAAAAATTTTGTATATCTCAAGAGGTAGAATTTTTAGGATGACCTCCTATGATCTTGAACTTTTTTTTTTTCTTGAATAAAGTCAAGGTCTACGATTCCAAAAAAGTACATGTTGTGAATTCTTTGAATTTCAGTCACTTTTTCGATTTTGACGAAACTTTGTATAGGTCAAGAGGTAGTATTTTTGGATGATCTCCACTGAACTTGAAATTATTTTTTCTTGAACAAAGTCAACGTCCAGGATTCCAAAAACGTACTTGTCGTGAATTTTTGTAGTTCTTCGAATTTCAGTCACTTTTACGATTTTGACGAAATTTTGTTTAACTCAAGAGGTAGAATTTTTGGATGACCTCCAATGAACTTGAAATTTTTTTTTCTTGAACAAAGTCAACGTCTATGATTACAAAAATGTACTTGTCGTGAATTTTTGTAGTTCTTCGAATTTCAGTCACTTTTTTGAATTTGACGAAATTTTGTATAGCTTCAAAGGTAGAATTTTTAGATGATCTCCACTGAACTTGAAATTTTTTTTTTCTTGAACAAAGTCAACGTCCAGGATTCCAAAAACGTACTTATCGTGAATTTTTGAAGCTCTTTGAATTTTAGTCACTTTTCCGATTTTGACGAAATTTTGTATAGCTTTTGTATTTTGAATGACGTCCAAACTTTTTTTTTTCTTGAACAAACTCAACTTTTAGGATTCCAAAAAAGTACATGTGGTGAATTTTTGTAGTACTTCAAATTTCCGTCACTTTTCCACCGAAATTTTGTATAGCTCAAGAGATAGAATTTTTGGATCACCTCCGATGAACTTGAAATTTTTTTTCTTGAACAAAGTCAAGGTCAAGGATTTCAAAAAAGTACCTGTTGTGAATTTTTTTAGTGCTTTGAATTTCAGTCACTTTTCCGATTTTGACGTGAATTTTTGTTGTACTTCGAATTTCAGTCACTTTTCCGATTTTGCAGAAATTTTGTATAGCTCAAGAGGTAGAATTTTTGGATGACCTCCGAGGAACAAAACGTACTTGTCGTGAATTTTTGTAGTTCTTCGAATTTCAGTCACTTTTTTGAATTTGACGAAATTTTGTATAGCTTCAAAGGTAGAATTTTTGGATGATCTCCACTGAACTTGAAATTTTTTTTTCTTGAACAAAGTCAACGTCCAGGATTTTGACGTGAATTTTTGTTGTACTTCGAATTTCAGTCACTTTTCCGATTTTGATGAAATTTTGTATAGCTCAAGAGGTAGAATTTTTGGATGACCTCCGAGGAACTTGAAATTTTTTTATCTGAACAAAGTCACTGTCTAGGATTCCAAAAAAGTATATGTCGTGAATTTTTTTAGTGCTTCGAATTTCCGATTTTGACGAAATTTTGCATATCTCAAGAGGTAGAATTTTTGGATGACCTCCAATGATCTTGAACTTATTTTTTCTTGAATAAAGTCAAGGTCTAGGATTCCAAAAAAATACTTTTCGTGAATTCTTCGAATTTCAGTCACTTTTCCAATTTTGACAAAATTTTGTATAGCTCAAGAGGTAAAATTTTTGGATGATCTCCACTGAACTTGAAATTTTTTTTTCTTGAACAAAATCATCGTCCAGGATTCCAAAACGTACTTGTCGTGAATTTTTGTAGTTCTTCGATTTACAGTCACTTTTTTGAATTTGACGAAATTTTGTATAGCTCCAGAGGTAGAATTTTTGGATGATCTCCACTGAACTTGAAATTTTTTTTTTCTTGCACAAAGTCAACGTCCAGGATTCCAAAAATGTACTTGCCGAAATTTTGTATAGCTCAAGATGTTCTGAATTATCGGAAATCTTATTTCGTTTGTGTCTTATTTTTAGTTCACTGCCGATGAGTCCCAATTTGTATTTCCGATTTTGACGTGAATTTTTGTTGTACTTCGAATTTCAGTCACTTTTCCGATTTTACCGAAATTTTGTATAGCTCAAGAGGTAGAATTTTTGGATGACCCCTGATGAACTTGAAATTTTTTTTTCTTGAAGAAAGTCAACGTCTATGATTCCAAAAAAGTACATGTCGTGAATTCTTCTAATTTCAATCACTTTTTCGATTTTGACGAAACTTTGTATAGCTTAAGAGTTAGAATTTTTGGATGATCTCCACTGAACTTGAAATTTTTTTTCTTGAACAAAGTCATCGTCCTGGATTCCAAAAACCTACTTGTCGTGAATTTTTGTTGTACTTCGATTTTCAGTCACTTTTTCGATTTTGACGAAATTTTGTATAGCTCAAGAGGTAGAATTTTTGGATGATCTCCACTGAACTTGAAATTTTTTTTTCTTGAAGAAAGTCAACGTCTATGATTCCAAAAAAGTACATGTCGTGAATTCTTCTAATTTCAATTTTGTATAGCTCAAGAGGTAGAATTTTTGGATGATCTCCACTGAACTTGAAATTTTTTTTTCTTGAACAAAATCATCGTCCAGGATTCCAAAAAGTAATTGTCGTGAATTTTTGTAGTTCTTCGAATTTTAGTCACTTTTCTGATTATGACGAAATTTTGTATAGCTCAAGAAATAGAATTTTTGGATGACGTCCGATGAACTTGAATTTTTTTTCTTGAACAAAGTCAACTTTTGGAGGTAGAATTTTGGATGACCTCAGATGAACATGAAATTTTTTTTTCTTCAAGAAAATCAACGTCTAGGATTCCAAAAAAGTACATGTAGTGAATTCTTCAAATTTCAGTCACTTTTTCGATTTTGACGAAACTTTGTATAGCTCAAGAGGTAGAATTTTCGGATGATCTCCACTGAACTTAAAATTTGTTTTTTCTTAAACAAAGTCAACGTCCAAGATTCCAAAAACGTATTTGTCGTGAATTTTTGTAATTCTTCGAATTTCAGTCACTTTTCCGATTTTGACGAAATTTTGTATATCTCAAGTGGTAGAATTTTTGGATGACGTCCGATGAACTTGAACTTTTTTTTTCTTGAACAAAGTCAACTTTTAGGATTCCAAAGAAGTACATGTCATGAATTTTTGTAGTACTTGGAATTTCAGTCTTTTTTCCGATTTTGCCGAAATTTTGTATAGCCGAAGAGGTTGAATTTTTGGATGACCTCCGATGAACTTTTTTTTTTCTTGAACAAAGTCAACGTCTAGGATTCCAAAAACGTACTTGTCATGAATTTTTGTAGTTCTTCGAATTTCAGTCACTTTTTCGATTTTGAAGAAATTTTTTATAGCTCAAGAGGTAGAATTTTTGGATGATCTCCACTGAACTTGAATTTTTTTTTTCTTGAACAAAGTCAACGTCCATGATTCCAAAAACGTACTTGTCGTGAATTTTTGTAGTTCTTCGAATTTCAGTCACTTTTCCAATTTTGGAGAAATTTTGTATATCTCAAGAGATAGAATTTTTGGATGACGTCCAATGAACTTGAACTTTTCTTTTTCTTGAACAAAGTCAACGCTTAGGATTTCAAAAAAGTACATGTCATGAATTTTTGTAGCACCTCGAATTTCAGTCACTTTTCCGATTTTGAATTTTGTATATCTCAAGAGGTAGAATTTTTGGATGACCTCCGATAAACTTGAAATTTTTTTTTCTTGAACAAAGTCAACGTCTAGGATTCCCAAAAAGTACATGTCGTGAATATTTTGTAGTTCCTCGAATTTCAGTCACTTTTCCGATTTTGACGAAATTTTGTCTAACTTAAGAGGTAGAATTTTTGGATAACCTCCTATGATCTTGAACTTTTTTTTTCTTGAATAAAGTCAAGGCCTAGGATTCCAAAAAAGTACTTGTCGTGAATTTTTGTAGTTCTTCGAATTTCAGTCACTTTTCCAATTTTGACGAAGTTTTGTATAGCTCAAGAGGTAGAATTTTTAGATGATCTCTACTGAACTTGAAATTTTTTTTTCCTCATTAAAGTCAAGGTCTAGGATTCCACCAAAAGTTCTTGTTGTGAATTTTTGTAGTTCTTCGAATTTCAGTCACTTTTTCGATTTTGACCAAATTTTGTATATCACAAGAGGTAGAATTTTTGGATTACTTCCTATGATCTTGAACTTTTTTTTTCTTAAATAAAGTCAAGGTCTAGTATTCCAGAAAAGTACTTGTTGTGAATTTTGTAGTTCTTCGAATTTCAGTCACTTTGTCGATTTTGACGAAATTTTGTATACCTCAAGAGGTAGAATTTTTGGATGATCTCTACTGAACTTGAAATTATTTTTTCTTGAACAAAATCATCGTCCAGTATTCTAAAACGTACTTGTCGTGAATTTTTATAGTTCTTTGAATTTCAGTCACTTTTCCGATTATGGCGAAATTTTGTATAGCTCAAGAAATAGAATTTTTGGATGACGTTCGATGAACTTGAATTTTTTTTTCTTGAACAAAGTCAACTTTTGGGATTCAAAAAAAGTACATGTCGTGAATTTTTGTAGTGCTTTGACTTTCAGTCACTTTTCCGATTTTGCCGAAATTTTGTATAGCTCAAGAGGTAGAATTTGGATGACCTCCGATGAACTTGAATTTTTTTTTTCTTGAAGAAAATCAACGTCTAACATTCCAAAAAAGTATATGTCGTGAATTCTTCAAATTTCAGTCACTTTTTCGATTTTGACGTAACTTTGTATATCTCAAGAGGTAGAATTTTTGGATGACGTCCGATGAACTTGAACTTTTTTTTTCTTGAACAAAGTCAACTTTTAGGATTCCAAAAAAGTACATGTCATGAATTTTTGTAGTACTTGGAATTTCAGTCTTTTTTCCGATTTTGCCGAAATTTTGTATAGCTCAAGAGGTAGAATTTTTGTCTTGAACGGGGGGTTGGGATGGCCTAGTAGACTAGAGTGCCGCGCTTCGACCTCTAGCTGGCCGGTCACCTCTGGCTTGCGGCTGTGGTTTCGAGCCCTGGTGTGAGCGTATGTGGCATGGAGATAGGGGCGCCTTCTCAACCTCGTGGGTTTCCTCCGGGCACTCCGGTTTCCTCCCACTGCTAAAGACCCCTACGCGCAAGCGAATTATTGAAATAAAATTAAACCACATGTTAGTCCCGAAATGACCTAGTTTGTGTTGAGTGGACGTTAAACCCCATTTCTCTCTCTCTCCCTTTTTCTTGAACAAAGTCAACGTCTCGGATTCCAAAAACGTACTTGTCGTGAATTTTTTTTTCTTAAACAAAGTCAACGTCCAAGATTCCAAAAACGTATTTGTCGTGAATTTTTGTAGTTCTTCGAATTACAGTCACTTTTCTGATTTTGACGAAATTTTATATAGCTCAAGAGGTAGAATTTTTGGATGATCTCCACTGAACTTGAATTTTTTTTTTCTTGAACAAAGTCAACGTCCAGGATTCCAAAAACGTACTTGTCGTGAATTTTTGTAGTTCTTCGAATTTCAGTCACTTTTCCGATTTTGGTGAAATTTTGTATATCTCGAGAGATAGAATTTTTGGATGACGTCCAATGAACTTGACCTTTTTTTTTCTTGAACAAAGTCAACGCTTAGGATTTCAAAAAAGTACATGTCGTGAATTTTTGTAGCACCTCGAATTTCAGTCACTTTTCCGATTTTGAATTTTGTATATCTCAAGAAGTAGAATTTTTGGATGACCTCCGATAAACTTGAAATTTTTTTTTCCTGAACAAAGTCAACGTCTAGGATTCCCAAAAAGTACATGTCTTGAATTTTTTTAGTGCTTCAAATTTCATTCACTTTTCCAATTTTGACGAAATTTTGTATATCTCAAATGGTAGAATTTTTAGATGACTTGTCGTGAATTTTTTTAGTAATACCTCTAATTTCAGTCACTTTTCCGATTTTGCCGAAATTTTGTCTAACTTAAGAGGTAGAATTTTTGAATGATCTTCACTGAACTTGAATTTTTTTTTTATTGAACAAAGTCAACGTCTAGGATTCCAAAAAAGTACATTTCGTGAATTTTTTAATGCTTCGAATTTCAGTCACTTTTCCGATTTTGACAAAATTTTTTACATCTCAAGAGGTAGAATTTTTGGTTGACCTCCTCTGATCTTGAATTTTTTTTTCTTGAATTAAAGTCATGGTCTAGGATTCCAAAAAAGTACTTGTTGTGAATTCTTTGAATTTTAGTCACCTTTTCGATTTTGACGAAATTTTGTATAGCTCAAGAGGTAGAATTTTTGGATGATCTTCACTGAACTTGAATTTTTTTTTTATTGAACAAAGTCAACGTCTAGGATTCCAAAAACGTACTTATCGTAAATTTTGAAGTTCTTTGAATTTTAGTCACTTTTCCGATTTTGACGAAATTTTGTATAGCTCAAGATATAGATATTTTGAATGACGTCCAAACTTTTTTTTTTCTTGAACAAAGTCAACTTTTAGGATTCCAAAAAAGTACATGTGGTGAATTTTTGTAGTACTTCGAATTTCCGTCACTTTTCCACCGAAATTTTGTATAGCTCAAGAGATAGAATTTTTGGATCACCTCTGATGAACTTGAAATTTTTTTTTCTTGAACAAAGTCAAGGTCAAGGATTTCAAAAAAGTACCTGTCGTGAATTTTTTTAGTGCTTTGAATTTCAGTCACTTTTCCGATTTTGACGTGAATTTTTGTTGTACTTCGAATTTCAGTCACTTTTCCGATTTTGATGAAATTTTGTATAGCTCAAGAGGTAGAATTTTTGGATGACCTCCGAGGAACTTGAAATTTTTTTTTCTGAACAAAGTCACTGTCTAGGATTCCAAAAAAGTACATGTCGTGAATTTTTTTAGTGCTTCGAATTTCCGATTTTGACGAAATTTTGCATATCTCAAGAGGTAGAATTTTTGGATGACCTCCAATGATCTTGAACTTATTTTTTCTTGAATGAAGTCAAGGTCTAGGATTCCAAAAAAGTACTTTTCGTGAATTCTTCGAATTTCAGTCACTTTTCCAATTTTGACAAAATTTTGTATAGCTCAAGAGGTAAAATTTTTGGATGATCTCCACTGAACTTTAAATTTATTTTTTCTTGGACAAAGTCAACGTCCAGGATTCCAAAAATGTACTTGCCGAAATTTTGTATAGCTCAAGATGTTCTGAATTATCGGAAATCTTATTTCGTTTGTGACTTATTTTTAGTTCAGTGCCGATGAGTCCCAATTTGTATTTCCGATTTTGACGTGAATTTTTGTTGTACTTCGAATTTCAGTCACTTTTCCGATTTTACCGAAATTTTGTATAGCTCAAAAGGTAGAATTTTTGGATGACCCCTGATGAACTTGAAATTTTTTTTTCTTGAAGTCAACGCTTAGGATTTCAAAAAAGTACATGTCGTGAATTTTTGTAGCACCTCGAATTTCAGTCACTTTTCCGATTTTGAATTTTGTATATCTCAAGAGGTAGAATTTTTGGATGACCTCCGATAAACTTGAAATTTTTTTTTCTTGAACAAAGTCAACGTCTAGGATACCCAAAAAGTACATGTCGTGAATATTTTGTAGTTCCTCGAATTTCAGTCACTTTTCCGATTTTGACGAAATTTTGTCTAACTTAAGAGGTAGAATTTTTGGATAACCTCCTATGATCTTGAACTTTTTTTTTCTTGAATAAAGTCAAGGCCTAGGATTCCAAAAAAGTACTTGTCGTGAATTTTTGTAGTTCTTCGAATTTCAGTCACTTTTCCAATTTTGACGAAGTTTTGTATAGCTCAAGAGGTAGAATTTTTAGATGATCTCGACTGAACTTGAAATTTTTTTTTCCTCATTAAAGTCAAGGTCTAGGATTCCACCAAAAGTTCTTGTTGTGAATTTTTGTAGTTCTTCGAATTTCAGTCACTTTTTCGATTTTTACCAAATTTTGTATATCACAAGAGGTAGAATTTTTGGATTACTTCCTATGATCTTGAACTTTTTTTTTCTTGAATAAAGTCAAGGTCTAGTATTCCAAAAAAGTACTTGTTGTGAATTTTGTAGTTCTTCGAATTTCAGTCACTTTGTCGATTTTGACGAAATTTTGTATACCTCAAGAGGTAGAATTTTTGGATGATCTCTACTGAACTTGAAATTATTTTTTCTTGAACAAAATCATCGTCCAGTATTCCAAAACGTACTTGTCGTGAATTTTTATAGTTCTTTGAATTTCAGTCACTTTTCCGATTATGACGAAATTTTGTAGAGCTCAAGAAATAGAATTTTTGGATGACGTCCGATGAACTTGAATTTTTTTTTCTTGAACAAAGTCAACTTTTGGGATTCAAAAAAAGTACATGTCGTGAATTTTTGTAGTGCTTCGACTTTCAGTCACTTTTCCGATTTTGCCGAAATTTTGTATAGCTCAAGAGGTAGAATTTTTGGATGACCTCCGATGAACTTGAAATTTTTTTTTCTTGAAGAAAATCAACGTCTAGGATTCCAAAAAAGTACATGTCGTGAATTCTTCAAATTTCAGTCACTTTTTCGATTTTGACGTAACTTTGTATATCTCAAGAGGTAGAAATTTTGGATGACGTCCGATGAACTTGAACTTTTTTTTTCTTGAACAAAGTCAACTTTTAGGATTCCAAAAAAGTACGTCATGAATTTTTGTAGTACTTGGAATTTCAGTCTTTTTTCCGATTTTGCCGAAATTTTGTATAGCTCAAGAGGTAGAATTTTTTTCTTGAACGGGGGGTTGGGATGGCCTAGTGGACTAGAGTGCCGCGCTTCGACCTCTAGCTGGCCGGTCACCTCTGGCTTGCGGCTGTGGTTTCGAGCCCTGGTGTGAGCGTATGTGGCATGGAGATAGGGGCGCCTTCTCAACCTCGTGGGTTTCCTCCGTGCACTCCGGTTTCCTCCCACTGCTAAAGACCCCTACGCGCAAGCGAATTATTGAAATAAAATGAAACCACATGTTAGTCCCGAAATGACCTAGTTTGTGTTGAGTGGACGTTAAACCCCATTTCTCTCTCTCTCCCTTTTTATTGAACAAAGTCAACGTCTCGGATTCCAAAAACGTACTTGTCGTGAATTTTTTTTTCTTAAACAAAGTCAACGTCCAAGATTCCAAAAACGTATTTGTCGTGAATTTTTGTAGTTCTTCGAATTACAGTCACTTTTCCGATTTTGACGAAATTTTATATAGCTCAAGAGGTAGAATTTTTGGATGATCTCCACTGAACTTGAATTTTTTTTTTCTTGAACAAAGTCAACGTCCAGGATTCCAAAAACGTACTTGTCGTGAATTTTTGTAGTTCTTCGAATTTCAGTCACTTTTCCGATTTTGGTGAACTTGAGATAGAATTTTTGGATGACGTCCAATGAACTTGACCTTTTTTTTTCTTGAACAAAGTCAACGCTTAGGATTTCAAAAAAGTACATGTCGTGAATTTTTGTAGTACCTCGAATTTCAGTCACTTTTCCGATTTTGAATTTTGTATATCTCAAGAAGTAGAATTTTTGGATGACCTCCGATAAACTTGAAATTTTTTTTTCCTAAACAAAGTCAACGTCTAGGATTCCCAAAAAGTACATGTCTTGAATTTTTTTAGTGCTTCAAATTTCATTCACTTTTCCAATTTTGACGAAATTTTGTATATCTCAAATGGTAGAATTTTTGGATGACTTGTCGTGAATTTTTTTAGTAATACCTCTAATTTCAGTCACTTTTCCGATTTTGCCGAAATTTTGTCTAACTTAAGAGGTAGAATTTTTGGATGATCTTCACTGAACTTGAATTTTTTTTTTATTGAACAAAGTCAACGTCTAGGATTCCAAAAAAGTACATTTCGTGAATTTTTTAATGCTTCGAATTTCAGTCACTTTTCCGATTTTGACGAAATTTTTTACATCTCAAGAGGTAGAATTTTTGGATGACCTCCTCTGATCTTGAATTTTTTTTTCTTGAATAAAGTCATGGTCTAGGATTCCAAAAAAGTACTTGTTGTGAATTCTTCGAATTTCAGTCACCTTTTCGATTTTGACGAAATTTTGTATAGCTCAAGAGGTAGAATTTTTTGGATGATCTTCACTGAACTTGAATTTTTTTTTTATTGAACAAAGTCAACGTCTAGGATTCCAAAAACGTACTTATCGTAAATTTTGAAGTTCTTTGAATTTTAGTCACTTTTCCGATTTTGACGAAATTTTGTATAGCTCAAGATATAGATATTTTGAATGACGTCCAAACTTTTTTTTTTCTTGAACAAAGTCAACTTTTAGGATTCCAAAAAAGTACATGTGGTGAATTTTTGTAGTACTTCGAATTTCCGTCACTTTTCCACCGAAATTTTGTATAGCTCAAGAGATAGAATTTTTGGATCACCTCTGATGAACTTGAAATTTTTTTTTCTTGAACAAAGTCAAGGTCAAGGATTTCAAAAAAGTACCTGTCGTGAATTTTTTTAGTGCTTTGAATTTCAGTCACTTTTCCGATTTTGACGTGAATTTTTGTTGTACTTCGAATTTCAGTCACTTTTCCGATTTTGATGAAATTTTGTATAGCTCAAGAGGTAGAATTTTTTGATGACCTCCGAGGAACTTGCAATTTTTTTTTCTGAACAAAGTCACTGTCTAGGATTCCAAAAAAATACATGTCGTGAATTTTTTTAGTGCTTCGAATTTCCGATTTTGACGAAATTTTGCATATCTCAAGAGGTAGAATTTTTGGATGACCTCCAATGATCTTGAACTTATTTTTTCTTGAATAAAGTCAAGGTCTAGGATTCCAAAAAAGTACTTTTCGTGAATTCTTCGAATTTCAGTCACTTTTCCAATTTTGACAAAATTTTGTATAGCTCAAGAGGTAAAATTTTTGGATGATCTCCACTAAACTTTAAATTTTTTTTTCTTGAACAAAATCATCGTCCAGGATTCCAAAACGTACTTGTCGTGAATTTTTGTAGTTCTTCGATTTTCAGTCACTTTTTTGAATTTGACAAAATTTTGTATAGCTCCAGAGGTAGAATTTTTGGATGATCTCCACTGAACTTGAAATTTATTTTTTCTTGGACAAAGTCAACGTCCAGGATTCCAAAAATGTACTTGCCGAAATTTTGTATAGCTCAAGATGTTCTGAATTATCAGAAATCTTATTTCGTTTGTGACTTATTTTTAGTTCAGTGCCGATGAGTCCCAATTTGTATTTCCGATTTTGACGTGAATTTTTGTTGTACTTCGAATTTCAGTCACTTTTCCGATTTTACCGAAATTTTGTATAGCTCAAAAGGTAGAATTTTTGAATGACCCCTGATGAACTTGAAATTTTTTTTTCTTGAAGAAAGTCAACGTCTATGATTCCAAAAAAGTACATGTCGTGAATTCTTCTAATTTCAGTCACTTTTTCGATTTTAACGAAACTTTGTATAGCTCAAGAGTTAGAATTTTTGGATGATCTCCACTGAACTTGAATTTTTTTTTTTTGAACAAAGTCATCGTCCTGGATTCCAAAAACCTACTTGGCGTGAATTTTTGTTGTACTTCGATTTTCAGTCACTTTTGCGATTTTACTGAAATTTTGTATAGCTCAAGAGGTAGAATTTTTGGATGACCTCTGATGATCTTGAATTCCAATAAAGTACTTGTTGTGAATTTTGTAGTTCTTCGAATTTCAGTCACTTTGTCGATTTTGACGAAATTTTGTATACCTCAAGAGGTAGAATTTTTGTATGATCTCTACTGAACTTGAAATTATTTTTTCTTGAACAAAATCATCGTCCAGGATTCCAAAACGTACTTGTCGTGAATTTTTGTAGTTCTTCGAATTTCAGTCAAGGTCTAGGTTTCCAAAAAAGTACTTGTCGTGAATTCTTCAAATTTAAGTCACTTTTTCAATTTTGACGAAATTTTGTATAGCTCAAGAGGTAGAATTTTTGGACGATCTGTACTAAACTTGAAATTTTTTTTTCTTGAACAAAATCATCTTCCAGGATTACAAAAACGTACTTCTCGTGAATTTTTGTAGTTCTTCGAATTTGAGTCACTTTTCTGATTTTGACGAAATTTTGTAAGGATTCAAAAAAAGTACATGTCGTGAATATTTCTAGTGCTTCGACTTTCAGTTACTTTTCCGATTTTGCAGAAATTTTGTATAGCTCATGAGGTAGAATTTTTGGATGACCTCCGATGAACTTGTCTAGGATTCCAAAAATGTACATGTCGTGAATTTTTTTAGTGCTTCGAATTTCAGTCACTTTTCCGATTTTGACGAAATTTTATATATTTCAAATGGTAGGCTTTTTGGATGATCTCCACTGAACTTGAATTCTTTTTTCTTGAGTAAAGTCAAGGTCTAGGATTCAAAAAAAGTACTTGTCGTGAATTTTTGTAGTTCTTCGAATTTCAGTCACTTTTCTGATTTTGATGAAATTTTGTATAGCTCAAGAGGCAGAATTTTTGGATGATCTCCACTGAACTTGCAATTTTTTTTTCTTGAACAAAGTCAACGTCCAGGATTCCAAAACTTTACGTGTCGTGAATTCTTGTAGTTCTTCGAATTTCAGTCACTTTTCCGATTTTGACGATATTTTGTATAGCTCAAGAGATACAATTTTTGGATGACGTCCGATGAACGTGAACTTTTTGTTCTTGAACAAAGTCAACTTTTAGGATTCCAAAAATGTACATGTTGTGAATTTTTGTAGTTCTTCGAATTTTAGTCACTTTTTCGATTTTGACGAAATTTTGTATAGCTCAAGATGTTGTGAATAATCGGAAATCTTATTTCGTTTGTGTCTTATTTTTAATTCAGTGCCGATGAGTCCCAATTTGTATTTCTAACCTCGCATTATTAGCAAATCAGCGTCCTCGAGGTGTTCTGTGTGCGTCTAGCCTGTCAGTTTGCCATTGTTGTCAACAATCTTTTCAGTTCGTCTTTAATAATCAAAATGTCATCTTATATTAATTAACTAGCTTTGTCATTGCAAGGGCAAGATAGATCCACTCTCCAGGTACTTTTCTATATCATTTGTATTGCGTGTTATTCAGTGTTTTGAATTATGTGTCAGTTTCAACGAGTGACCATGCGAGTGTTAGTCCCACGTGTGTTACTATTGGAAATCGGTCTTAATATTTCGATATTATTTCAGACTATTGCAAATACAGAAATGGCTTTTAGGGATTAATACACATTTAATGCCTCTGAAATAACGACTTTTCTGTGTATTTACCAACCTTTATTGTCATTGTTATTTGTTTACATTTGTCGTGCATATTATAAAGGTCCATGCGTGTGTCAAATGTCTTGCAGCCACTTGTCAGTGGATTAGCGTTCTAGTCTAGTCCTTTAAAGGAACATTAATTGTCATATTTTGTTGTGGTCTAATCCTTCAAAGGGACATTGCATGCAACTGTCATATTTTGTGGTAGTCTAATAATTTAAAGGGACATTTATGTCATGAATTGTCACAATCAGTTCTAGTCCTTATTCATTTATTGTTCTTAACTTTTGTCTTTTCAGATTGGAAGATATATGAATGACATGAATTGAGTGCCATATAAATGAATGATATATACTGTAGATGAACAATCATATATGAATGATATGACATATGATGATACTATACAAATAAACGTCTACATGTCTAAAGTCTAAATAAGTTGTCATTAACGGAAGATCATCGAGCCCTTGAACAGCTACAACTCGAGTAGTCACAACACAAGAGGTAGAATTTTTGGATGACCTCCAATGAAGTACATGTTGTGAATTTTTTTAGTGCTTCGAATTTCAGTCACTCTTCCGATTTCGCCGAATTTTTGTATAGCTCAAAAGGAAGAATTTTTGGATGACCTCCAATGAAACTGAACTTTTTTTTCTTGAACAAAGTCAATATCTAGGATTCCAGAAAAGTACTTGTCGTGAATTTTTGTACTACTACGAATTTCAGTCACTTTTTCGATTTTGACGAAATTTTGTATAGCTCAAGAGATAGAATTTTTGGATGATGTTCGATGAACTTTTTTTTTTCTTGAACAAAGTCAACTTTTAGGATTCAAAAAAAAAAAGTACATGTCGTGAATTTTTGTAGTACTTCGAATTTCAGTGACTTTCCCTATTTTGACGAAATTTTGTATAGCTCAAGAGATAGAATTTTTGGATGACGTCCGATGAACTTGAAATTTTTTTTTCTTGAACAAAGTCAACTTTTAGGATTCCAAAAAAGTACAGGTTGTGAATTTTTTTAGTGTTTCGATTTTCAGTCACTTTTCCAATTTTGACGAAATTTTGTATATCTCAAGAGGTAGAATTTTTGGATGACCTACTATGATCTTTAACTTTTTTTTTCTTGAATAAAGTCAAGTTCTAGGATACCAAAAAAGTACTTGTCGTGAATTTTTATAGTTCTTCGAATTTCAGTCAATTTTTTTAGTGCTTTGAATTTCAGTCACTTTTCCGATGTTGACGTGAATTTTTGTTGTACTTCGAATTTCAGTCACTTTTCCGATTTTGATGAAATTTTGTATAGCTCAAGAGGTAGAATTTTTTGATGACCTCCGAGGAACTTGAAATTTTTTTTTCTGAACAAAGTCACTGTCTAGGATTCCAAAAAAATACATGTCGTGAATTTTTTTAGTGCTTCGAATTTCCGATTTTGACGAAATTTTGCATATCTCAAGAGGTAGAATTTTTGGATGACCTCCAATGATCTTGAACTTATTTTTTCTTGAATAAAGTCAAGGCCTAGGATTCCAAAAAAGTACTTTTCGTGAATTCTTCGAATTTCAGTCACTTTTCCAATTTTGACAAAATTTTGTATAGCTCAAGAGGTAAAATTTTTGGATGATCTCCACTGAACTTTAAATTTTTTTTTCTTGAACAAAATCATCGTCCAGGATTCCAAAACGTACTTGTCGTGAATTTTTGTAGTTCTTCGATTTTCAGTCACTTTTTTGAATTTGACAAAATTTTGTATAGCTCCAGAGGTAGAATTTTTGGATGATCTCCACTGAACTTGAAATTTATTTTTTCTTGGACAAAGTCAACGTCCAGGATTCCAAAAATGTACTTGCCGAAATTTTGTATAGCTCAAGATGTTCTGAATTATCAGAAATCTTATTTCGTTTGTGACTTATTTTTAGTTCAGTGCCGATGAGTCCCAATTTGTATTTCCGATTTTGACGTGAATTTTTGTTGTACTTCGAATTTCAGTCACTTTTCCGATTTTACCGAAATTTTGTATAGCTCAAAAGGTAGAATTTTTGAATGACCCCTGATGAACTTGAAATTTTTTTTTCTTGAAGAAAGTCAACGTCTATGATTTCAAAAAAGTACATGTCGTGAATTCTTCTAATTTCAGTCACTTTTTCGATTTTAACGAAACTTTGTATAGCTCAAGAGTTAGAATTTTTGGATGATCTCCACTGAACTTGAATTTTTTTTTTTTGAACAAAGTCATCGTCCTGGATTCCAAAAACCTACTTGGCGTGAATTTTTGTTGTACTTCGATTTTCAGTCACTTTTGCGATTTTACTGAAATTTTGTATAGCTCAAGAGGTAGAATTTTTGGATGACCTCTGATGATCTTGAATTCCAATAAAGTACTTGTTGTGAATTTTGTAGTTCTTCGAATTTCAGTCACTTTGTCGATTTTGACGAAATTTTGTATACCTCAAGAGGTAGAATTTTTGTATGATCTCTACTGAACTTGAAATTATTTTTTCTTGAACAAAATCATCGTCCAGGATTCCAAAACGTACTTGTCGTGAATTTTTGTAGTTCTTCGAATTTCAGTCAAGGTCTAGGTTTCCAAAAAAGTACTTGTCGTGAATTCTTCAAATTTAAGTCACTTTTTCAATTTTGACGAAATTTTGTATAGCTCAAGAGGTAGAATTTTTGGACGATCTGTACTAAACTTGAAATTTTTTTTTCTTGAACAAAATCATCTTCCAGGATTCCAAAAACGTACTTCTCGTGAATTTTTGTAGTTCTTCGAATTTGAGTCACTTTTCTGATTTTGACGAAATTTTGTAAGGATTCAAAAAAAGTACATGTCGTGAATATTTCTAGTGCTTCGACTTTCAGTTACTTTTCCGATTTTGCAGAAATTTTGTATAGCTCATGAGGTAGAATTTTTGGATGACCTCCGATGAACTTGTCTAGGATTCCAAAAATGTACATGTCGTGAATTTTTTTAGTGCTTCGAATTTCAGTCACTTTTCCGATTTTGACGAAATTTTATATATTTCAAATGGTAGGCTTTTTGGATGATCTCCACTGAACTTGAATTCTTTTTTCTTGAGTAAAGTCAAGGTCTAGGATTCAAAAAAAGTACTTGTCGTGAATTTTTGTAGTTCTTCGAATTTCAGTCACTTTTCTGATTTTGATGAAATTTTGTATAGCTCAAGAGGCAGAATTTTTGGATGATCTCCACTGAACTTGCAATTTTTTTTTCTTGAACAAAGTCAACGTCCAGGATTCCAAAACTTTACGTGTCGTGAATTCTTGTAGTTCTTCGAATTTCAGTCACTTTTCCGATTTTGACGATATTTTGTATAGCTCAAGAGATACAATTTTTGGATGACGTCCGATGAACGTGAACTTTTTGTTCTTGAACAAAGTCAACTTTTAGGATTCCAAAAATGTACATGTTGTGAATTTTTGTAGTTCTTCAAATTTTAGTCACTTTTTCGATTTTGACGAAATTTTGTATAGCTCAAGATGTTGTGAATAATCGGAAATCTTATTTCGTTTGTGTCTTATTTTTAATTCAGTGCCGATGAGTCCCAATTTGTATTTCTAACCTCGCATTATTAGCAAATCAGCGTCCTCGAGGTGTTCTGTGTGCGTCTAGCCTGTCAGTTTGCCATTGTTGTCAACAATCTTTTCAGTTCGTCTTTAATAATCAAAATGTCATCTTATATTAATTAACTAGCTTTGTCATTGCAAGGGCAAGATAGATCCACTCTCCAGGTACTTTTCTATATCATTTGTATTGCGTGTTATTCAGTGTTTTGAATTATGTGTCAGTTTCAACGAGTGACCATGCGAGTGTTAGTCCCACGTGTGTTACTATTGGAAATCGGTCTTAATATTTCGATATTATTTCAGACTATTGCAAATACAGAAATGGCTTTTAGGGATTAATACACATTTAATGCCTCTGAAATAACGACTTTTCTGTGTATTTACCAACCTTTATTGTCATTGTTATTTGTTTACATTTGTCGTGCATATTATAAAGGTCCATGCGTGTGTCAAATGTCTTGCAGCCACTTGTCAGTGGATTAGCGTTCTAGTCTAGTCCTTTAAAGGAACATTAATTGTCATATTTTGTCGTGGTCTAATCCTTCAAAGGGACATTGCATGCAACTGTCATATTTTGTGGTAGTCTAATAATTTAAAGGGACATTTATGTCATGAATTGTCACAATCAGTTCTAGTCCTTATTCATTTATTGTTCTTAACTTTTGTCTTTTCAGATTGGAAGATATATGAATGACATGAATTGAGTGCCATATAAATGAATGATATATACTGTAGATGAACAATCATATATGAATGATATGACATATGATGATACTATACAAATAAACGTCTACATGTCTAAAGTCTAAATAAGTTGTCATTAACGGAAGATCATCGAGCCCTTGAACAGCTACAACTCGAGTAGTCACAACACAAGAGGTAGAATTTTTGGATGACCTCCAATGAAGTACATGTTGTGAATTTTTTTAGTGCTTCGAATTTCAGTCACTCTTCCGATTTCGCCGAATTTTTGTATAGCTCAAAAGGAAGAATTTTTGGATGACCTCCAATGAAACTGAACTTTTTTTTCTTGAACAAAGTCAATATCTAGGATTCCAGAAAAGTACTTGTCGTGAATTTTTGTACTACTACGAATTTCAGTCACTTTTTCGATTTTGACGAAATTTTGTATAGCTCAAGAGATAGAATTTTTGGATGATGTTCGATGAACTTTTTTTTTTCTTGAACAAAGTCAACTTTTAGGATTCAAAAAAAAAAAGTACATGTCGTGAATTTTTGTAGTACTTCGAATTTCAGTGACTTTCCCTATTTTGACGAAATTTTGTATAGCTCAAGAGATAGAATTTTTGGATGACGTCCGATGAACTTGAAATTTTTTTTTCTTGAACAAAGTCAACTTTTAGGATTCCAAAAAAGTACAGGTTGTGAATTTTTTTAGTGTTTCGATTTTCAGTCACTTTTCCGATTTTGACGAAATTTTGTATATCTCAAGAGGTAGAATTTTTGGATGACCTACTATGATCTTTAACTTTTTTTTTCTTGAATAAAGTCAAGTTCTAGGATACCAAAAAAGTACTTGTCGTGAATTTTTATAGTTCTTCGAATTTCAGTCAATTTTTCGATTTTGACTTAATTTTGTATAGCTCAAGAGGTAGAATTTTTGGATGATTTCCTATGATCTTGAACTTTTTTTTCTTGAATAAAGTCAAGTGTAGGATTCAAAAAAAGTACTTTTCGTCAATTCTTCGAATTTCAGTCACTTTTCCAATTTTGACGAAATTTCGATAGCTCAAGAGGTAGAATTTTTGGATGATCTCCACTGAACTTGAAATTTTTTTTTCTTGAACAAAGTCAACGTCTAGGGTTCCAAAAATGTACATGTCGTGAATTTTTTTAGTGCTTCGAATTTCAGTCACTTTTCCGATTTTGACGAAATTTTGTATATTTCAAAATGTAGGTTTTTTGGATGATCTCCACTGAACTTGAATTTTTTTTTCTTGAGTAAAGTCAACTTTTAGGATTCCAAAAAAGTACTTTTCGTGAATTTTTGTAGTACTTCGAGTTTCAGTCACTTTTCTGATTTTGCCGAAATTTTCTATTACCTCCTCTGATCTTGAAATTTTATTTTCTTGAATAAAGTCAAGGTCTAGGATTCCAAAAAAGTACATATCGTGAATTCTTCGAATTTCAGTCACTTTTTCGATTTTGACGAAACTTTGTATAGCTCAAGAGGTAGAATTTTTGGATGATCTGCATTAAACTTGAAATTTTTTTTTCTTGAATAAAGCCAAGGTCTAGGATTCCACCAAAAGTTCTTGTCGTGAATTTTGTAGTTCTTCGAATTTCAGTCACTTTTTCGATTTTGACGAAATTTTGTATAGCTCAAGAGGTAGAATTTTTGGATGACCTTTCTATGATCTTGAACTTTTTCTTCTTGAATAAAGTCAAAGTCTAGGATTCAAAAAAAGTACTTTTCGTGAATTCTTCGAATTTCAGTCACTTTTCCAATTTTGACGAAATTTTGTATTTCAGTTACTTTTCCGCCGAAATTTTATATAGCTCATGAGGTAGAATTTTTGGATGACCTCCTATGATCTTGAACTTTTTTTATCTTGAATAAAGTCAAGGTCTAGGATTCCAAAAAAGTACTTGTCATGAATTTTTGTAGTTTTTCTACTTTCTTTCACTTTTTCGAATTTGACGAAATTTTATATAGCTCAAGAGGTAGAATTTTTGGATGATCTTCACTGAACTTGAAATTTTTTTTTTGAACAATGTGAACATCCAGGATTCCAAATATGTACTTGTCGTGAATTTTTGTAGTTCTTCGAATTTCAGTCACTTTTCCGATTTTGCCGAAATTTTGTATAGCTCAAAAGGTAGAATTTTTGGATGACGTCCGATGAACTTGAACTTTTTTTTTCTTGAACAAAGTCAACATTTAGGATTCCAAAAAAGTACATGTCGTGAATTTTTGTAGGACTTCGAATTTCAGTCACTTTTCTGATTTTGCCGAAATTTTGTATAGCTGAAGAGGTAGAATTTTTGGATGACCTCCGATGAACTTGAAATTTTTTTTTCTTGAACAAAGTCAACGTCTAGGATTCCAAAAAAGTACATATCGGGAATTTTTTTAGTGCTTCGAATTTCAATCACTATTCTGATTTTGACGAAATTTTGTATATTTCAAAAGGTAGGATTTTTGGATGATCTCCACTGAACTTGAATTTTTTTTTCTTGAGTAAAATCAACTTTTAGGATTCCAAAAAAGTACTTTTTGTGACTTTTTGTAGTACTTCGAATTTCAGTCACTTTTCTGATTTTGCCGAAATTTTTGATTACCTCCTCTGATCTTGAAATTTTTTTTTCTTGAATAAAGTCGAGGTCTAGGATTCCAAAAAAGGACATATCGTGAATTCTTTCGAATTTCAGTCACTTTTTCGATTTTGACGAAACTTTGTATAGCTCAAGAGGTAGAATTTTTGGATGATCTCCATTAAACTTGAATTTTTGGATGATCTCCATTAAACTTGAAATTTTTTTTTCTTGAATAAAGTCAAGGTCTAGGATTCCACCAAAAGTTTTTGTCGTGAATTTTGTAGTTCTTCGAATTTTAGTCACCTTTTCGATTTTGACGAAATTTTGTATAGCTCAAGAGGTAGAATTTTTTGATGACCTTTCTATGATCTTGAACTTTTTCTTCTTGAATAAAGTCAAAGTCTAGGATTCAAAAAAAGTATTTTTCGTGAATTCTTCGAATTTCAGTCACTTTTCCAATTTTGACGAAATTTTGTATTTCAGTTACTTTTCCGCCGAAATTTTATACAGCTCAAGAGGTAGAATTTTTGTATGACCTCCTATGATCTTGAACTTTTTTGTCCCCCGCCTTTCGAAGAAAGTTGGGGGACTATTAAAATGGGTTCGTCCGTCTGTCTGTCTGTCCGTCTGTCCGTCTGTCTGTCCGTCTGTCTGTCCGTCACACTTTTTGGGACACAATAACTCTCTTCCTAATTGAGCTAGAATGTTCAAACTTGGTGTATGTGTTTATTAGGTCAATGCCTTGATGGAGTTCGAAGATGAGCATTTTCCGCTTAGGGTAAGCAGAGATAAGCAATTTGATTGGTTGATGCTTTGGGACACGATAACTTTAGTTCTAATTAAGTGAGATTGATGAAACTTGGTGTATAGTTTCATTATAGTAATACCTTGACTAAGTTCGATAATGAGCATTTTCTGCTCAGGGTAAGCAGAGCTATACACAATTTGATTGGTCGAGAATTTGGAACACAAGAACTCTCCTTCTAATTGAGTTAAAATGTTCAAACTTGGTGTATATGCTTATTAGGTCAATGCCTTGATGGAGTTCGAAGATGAGCATTTTCCGCTTAGGGTAAGCAGAGATAAGCAATTTGATTGGTTGATGCTTTGGGACACAATAACTTTAGTTCTAATTAAGTGAAAGTGATGAAACTTGGTGTATAGTTTCATTATAGTAATACCTTGACTAATTTCGATAATGAGCATTTTCTGCTCAGGGTAAGCATAGCGATACGCAATTTGATTGGTCGAAACTTTGGAACACAATAACTCTCCTTCTAATTGAGTTAAAATGTTCAAACTTGGTGTATATGCTTATTAGGTCAATGCCTTGATGTAGTTCGAAGATGAGCATTTTCCGCTTAGGGTAAGCAGAGATAAGCAATTTGATTGGTTGATGCTTTGGGACACGATAACTTTAGTTCTAATTAAGTGAGAGTGATGAAACTTGGTGTATAGTTTCATTACAGTAATACCTTGACTAAGTTCGATAATGAGCATTTTCTGCTCAGGGTAAGCAGAGCGATACGCAATTTGATTGGTCGAGACTTTGGAACACAATAACTCTCCTTTTAATTGAGTTAAAATGTTCAAACTTGGTGTATATGCTTATTAGGTCAATGCCTTGATGGATTTCGAAGATGAGCATTTTCCGCTTAGGGTAGGCAGAGATAAGCAATTTGATTGGTTGATGCTTTGAGAAACAATAACTTTAGTTCTAATTAAGTGAGAGTGATGAAACTTGGTGTATAGTTTCATTACAGTAATACCTTGACTAAGATCGATAATGAGCATTTTCTGCTCAGGGTAAGCAGAGCGATAAGCAATTTGATTTGCCGAGACTTTGGAACACAATAACTCTCCTTCGAATTGAGTTAAAATGTTCAAAATTGGTGTGTATGCTTATTAGGTCAATGCCTTGATGGAGTTGGAAGATGAGCATTTTCTTCTTACGGTAGGCAGAGAAAAGCAATTTTTGGACGACACTTCGTGTTCAGTTTGATTGGGCGATACGTTTGAAAAAAATAAATGTGCGATTAATTAATATGTGTCATCTATTTATTTTGGGATTTCGGCGGGGGACATCAGCCTCACTGTTGGCTTGTTTATCTTGAATAAAGTCAAGGTCTAGGATTCCAAAAAAGTACTACTTTCTCCTTTCTTTCACTTTTTCGATTTTGACGAAATTTTATATAGCTCAAGAGGTAGAATTTTTGGATGATCTCCACTGAACTTGAAATTTTTTTTTTTGAACAATGTCAACATCCAGGATTCCAAATATGTACTTGTCGTGAATTTTTGTAGTTCTTTGAATTTCAGTCACTTTTCCGATTTTGACGAAATTTTGTGTAGCTCAAGAGGTAGAATTTTTGGATGATCTGCACTGAACTTGAAATTTTATTTTCTTGAACAAAGTCAACTTTTAGGATTCCAAAAAAGTACATGTCGTGAATTTTTGTTGTACTTCAAATTTCAGTCACTTTTCCGATTTTGCCGAAATTTTGTATAACTCAAGAGGTAGAATTTTTGGATGGCGTCTGATGAACTTGAATTTTTTTTTTCTTGAACAAAGTCAACGTCTAGGATTCCAAAAAAGTACATTTTGTGAATTTTTTTTACTGCTTCGAATATCAGTCACTTTTCCTATTTTAACGAAATTTTGTATATCTCAAGAGGTAGAATTTTTGGATGACCTAATAAGATCTTGAACTTTTTTTTTTTTTTTTAATAAAGTCAAGGTCTAGGACACCTTTTCGATTTTGGCGAAATTTAGTATAGCTCAAGAGGTTGAATTTTTGGATGATCTCCACTGAACTTGAAATTTTTTTTTCTTGAACAATGTCAATGTCTAGGTTTCCAAAAAAGTACATTCCGTGAATTTTTTAGTGCTTTGAATTTCAGTCACTTTTCCAATTTGGACGAAATTTTTGTATATCTCAAGAGGTAGAATTTTTGGATGACCTCCTATGATCTTGAACTTTTTTTTTCTTGAATAAAGTCAAGGTCTAGGATTCCAAAAAAGTACTTGTCTTGAATTCTTTGAATTTCAGTCACCTTTTCGATTTGGGCGAAATTTAGTATAGCTCAAGAGGTAGAATTTTTGGATGATGTCCACTGAACTTGAAATTTTTTTTTCTTGAACAAAATGAACGTCTAGGATTCCAAAAAAGTACTTGTCGTGAATTTTTGTAATTCTTTGAATTTCATTTTTTCGATTTTTTGAAGAAAATCTTGTATAGCTCAAGAGGTAGAATTTTTGGATGACCTCCTCTGATCTTGAAATTTTTTTTTCTTGAATAAAGTCAAGGTCTAGGATTCCAAAAAAGTACATGTCGTGAATTCTACGAATTTCAGTCACTTTTTCGATTTTGACGAAACTTTGTATAGCTCAAGAAGTAGAATTTTTGGATGACCTCTGATGAACTTGAATTTTTTTTTTCTTGAACAAAGTCAACATCTAGGATTCCAAAAAAGTACATGTCGTGAATTTTTGTAGTACTTCGAATTTCAGTCACTTTTCCGATTTTGCCGAAATTTTGTATACCTTAAAGGGACAATAACATTCTTGCTGGCTTGGTAGCTCCAGAAAATAAATAATACCCTTATTCTAAGTACTAGATGTTTAAATGTCCTACCTGTTGTGTAAATTATCCATTACAACCTATTTTATTTGTCCAGAGGGTTCGAAAATATTTTAAAATCCAAGTCACATTTGAAAAGGTTTACGTTAGACTTTTCAAATCAATTGGTTGAATTTTTCCAATTTTTTAAATTAGGTGTGTTAAGATGAAATTTATATCATCATTTAATTGGAATATTCTAAAATAATACGATTTGTTGACCAGAATGAAGATTGGGACATATTTTTCAGTTACAACAAGAGTGTTATTGGGGCTTTAAGAGGTAGAATTTTTGAATGACCTCTGGTGAACTTGAATTTTTTTTTCTTGAACAAAGTCAACGTCTAGGATTCCAAAAACGTACATGTTTTGAATTTTTGTAATACTTTGAATTTCAGTCACTTTTCTGATTTTGAAGAAATTTTGTATATCTCAAGAGGTAGAATTTTTGGATGACCTCCGAGGAACTTGAAATTTTTTTTTCTTTAACAAAGTCAAGGATTCCAAAAAAGTAAATGTCGAGAATTTTTTTAGTGCTTCGAATTTCAGTCACTTTTCCGATTTTGACGAAATTTTGTATATCTCAAGAGGTAGAATTTTAAAATGACCTCCTATTATCTTGAACTTTTTTTTTCTTGAATAAAGTCAAGGTCTAGGATTCAAAAAAAGTACTTGTCGTGAATTTTTATAGTTCTTCGAATTTCAGTCACTTTTTCAATTTTGACGTAATTTTGTATAGCTGAAGAGGTAGAATTTTTGGATGACCTTTCTATGATCTTAAACTTTTTTTTCTTGAATGAAGTCAATGTCTAGGATTCAAAAAAAGTACTTTTTGTCAATTCTTCGTTTTTCAGTCACTTTTCCAATTTTGACAAAATTTTGTATAGCTCAAGAGGTAGAATTTTTGGAATGATCTCCACTGAGCTTGAAATTTTTTTTCTTCAACAAAGTCATTGTCCAGGATTCCAAAAACCTACTTGTCGTGAATTTTTGAAGTTCTTTGAATTTCAATCACTTTTCTGATTTTGACCAAATTTTGTATAGCTCAAGAGATAGAATTTTTGGATGACGTCCGATGAATTTGAACTTTTTTTTTCTTGAACAAAGTCAACTTTTATGATTCCAAAAATGTGCATGTCGCGAATTTTTGTAGTACTTCGAATTTCAGTCACTTTTCCGATTTTGCCGAAATTGAGTTTTTTTAGTGCTTCGAATTTCATTCACTTTTCCGATTTCGAAGAAATTTTGTGTATCTCAAGCGGTAGAATTTTTGGATGACCTCTTGAACTTTTTTTTCTTGAATAAAGACAAGGTCTAGGATTCCAATTTAGTATGATTTTGAATTTTTTTTTTCTTGAATTAAGTCAAGGTCTTGGATTCTAAAAATGTACTTGTTGTGAATTCTTCGAATTTCAGTCACTTTTTCAATTTTGACGAAATTTTGTATAGCTCAAGAGGTAGAATATTTGGATGATCTCCAGTGAACTTGAAATTTTTTTTTCTTGAACAAAGTCCATGTCCAGGATTCCAAAAACGTATTTGTCATGAATTTTTGAAGTTCTTTGAATTTCAGTCACTTTTCCGATTTTGACAAAATTTTGTATAGCTCAAGAGATAGAATTTTTGGATGACATCCAATGAACTTGAACTATTTTTTTCTTGAACAAAGTCAACTTTTAGGATTTCAAAATAGTACATGTCGTGAATTTTTATAGTTCTTCGAATTTCAGTCACTTTCCGATTTTTCCGAAATTTTGTATCGCTCGAGAGGTAGAATTTTCAGTCACATTTCCGATTTTGGCGATATTTTGTATAGCTCAAGAGGTAGAATTTTTGGATGACCTCCGATGAACATGAAATTTTTTTTTCTTGGACAAAGACAACGTCTAACATTCCAAAAAAGTACATGTTGTGAATTTTTTAAGTGCTTCAAATTTCAGTGACTTTTCCGATTTTGACGAAATTTAGTATAACTCCAGAGGTAGAATTTTTGGATGACCTCCAATGATCTTGAACTTATTTTTTCTTGAATAAAGTCAAGGTCTAGCATTCCAAAAAAGTACTTTTCGTGAATTCTTCGAATTTCAGTCACTTTTAGTGACTCAAGAGATAGAATTTTTGGATGACGTCCTATGAACTTGATCTTTTGTTTTTTTGAACAAAGTCAACGTCTAGGATTCCAAAAAAATACAAGTTGTGAATTTTTTAGTGCTTTGAATTTCAGTCACTTTTTCGATTTTGACGAAATTTTGTATAGCTCAAGAGGTAGAATTTTTGGATGATCTCCACTGAACTTGAAATTTTTTTTTCTTGAACTAAGTCAACATCCAGGATTCCAAAAAACGCACTTGTCGTGAATTTTTGTAGTTCTTCCAATTTCAGTCACTTTTTCGATTTTGACGATATTTTGTATAGCTCAAGAGATAGAATTTTTGGATGACATCCGATCATAGAACTGTACTAGAAAGGAAGTCCGACTGGCGGTCTATGTTATACATCATATGCGCGAAGTCAATAGGCCCCAAGGTACTTCTGGTTAAACAAAACCCTGAAGAAATGCGTGTATGGAGTCCTGTGAGCTTCGGAATAAAATAAGAAAAAAACATTGTCTGCACAACTTCCAATTACCGAAATGAATGTTTAACCATGTGTAAGTTTTTTGTATCAATACGGTTAGTTGTCAGTACATTTTCATTCGTACAGAAGGATACTACGGTACACAGCCGAAACAGGCCTTACAACAATAACAAATAATGTGACATAAAAGTATGATAAGTTATTGAATAATTATTTTGAATGAGAATGCGTCCAGGACAGATTCTATTGTAATATAAAACCTAAATTTGTTTCTATTTGAAATAATATTTCATCAAACGTAATAAAAATTATGCAGCTAGCCTATAGTCATGTTTTATCTTTACTTTAGGCCTACGTTTTTTTGGGGGGGGGGGGTTGGTGTATCAATATTCATTACTTCAAGGTGTCTTCATAGCCCCTCCCCCACAAAAAATGTAGGTTAATAGCTAAAATTTCCCTTTTAATTTTAGATTGTAAGAAAAACTGTTTTGTTTGTAACATTATTAGATATAAGTTACCATATACGTCTTTATTAATTAAGTATGTAGGAAAATTCAAATAATATTCTAAGGAAATTTTCTATAAAATTCAGACTTTAATAAATAGTCTCAGCATTTTGTCAATTTCAAATGTGCTATCAGTATTTTAAAACAATATGTATGCACACTGAAATTTCAAGGTAAACGTTTTAAAAAATTCATTTGAATGGATGTCTTAGCCATTCTTAGTCAAAGCAACTCAATATTTTGAGCTCAAATTTTGAGACAAGGGATATACACCATTGCTCTATATTTTTACGTTGAAATTTCATACGTACTCAGACTTTTATTTTTTCGACTCTGTTCAAATTGGGATAATCCCTTTAAATATAGCATGAATGTAAATCTAAATATCAGATAGTATCGTGATTTTCCATTCCATTCTTACACAAAATTTATTTAATGAATGAGTATAACATTATCTAATGTTACATAATTATTGGATCTGAAAACTATCTGTTGGGATTATGTTGAAAATATTATTATTAATACCCCTTTAAACTCCTCAATTTCTTTATTAATATGTTAATACCCCTTGAAACCCTGTACTTTATTTCTTTTGTAGGCCTCTGAATATATAATGAGCTCTTCACTGCTACAACCCTCCATAAATAACAAAGTGTGAAAAAGACTTTGTCAGTAATTTCGGAAGAGGGCCTGGCAAGGCCATTGTCTATTCGATTCGTTGGAGTACATGTAAAAGAATCCTTGACAGAATTCGAAGTAAGAGTAGGTAATTAATTAGTCTGCTGTTTGGGCAAAATTTTCTTCATAGCACACTGTTTTCCATTATTTGCCAAACCATTCAGAAAAATAGGAGATAAACCTCCATCTGTTAAAATATGCAGCCTGATCTTCTATTGCTATTCGGAGGTTTTCGGGTTATTTTTTGTTAATGTCTGTAATTGTTAAAATGAATAAAGGAGTTCTTTTTTTTATGTATCTTATTGTTGAAATATTTGTTAGTAATATTGTTCTAACAAGAAAATACCCCTGTACATATGTACTTCAAAATTGAGGGGTTGGGATGGTCTAGAGTGCTGTGCATCTGCCTTTAGCTGACCGTTCACCTCTGGCTTGCTGTTGTGGTTTCAATCCCTGGTGTGAGCGTATGTGGCTTGGAGATAAGGGCTCCTTCTCAACTTCATGGGTTTACTCCCACACGAAAGACCCCTGCGTGTGCACTTTGATAATAACAATGCAAAATAAGACTTGTCTGCTATATCACCTTCGGTGGAAGTTGACATTTAACTCTTAAGAACAACAGTTCAAAATTGAAGAAGTATGGACAGAAAGATGCTGTCAGGGCAAAACTCTCCTTCCTTGCATTTTGCAAATAATCATAGAATAAAGATTTCCATATGTTATACTGAAGGATTGCATGTGTAGTAGGGTGTAATAGCCCCTTTAAATATTTTAGTAGGGTGTTATAGTCACTTTAATTTATTTCAGTCAGTTTCTATTGTCTTTTGAGTATCCAGCAAGTCTTGTCTTTCCAGTAGTGATAATTACTTTAGTTTTAGGTTTAAAAGATACTATTGTTATAAGGTAGTGAGCAGATTTCATTCCCTTGGAAACCTGCTTTGTTGATTTTGGTTACTAACTTCACTCTTCTATTTTCTACCTATCTTTAAACAGCTCCTCTTAATTACAGCACAAATTAATCATTTGTTTCAAGTGTTTCATTTTGTGTTGACTAAAGTGTATAACTTTATAAATCATCTCTATTTTTCTGAAAAGCACCTGTCTTAGGTTTTTTTTGTTGTTGTATATCAAGTGTGTACCTGTATATTGTCCCGAAATAAACTGTTGTCTTGTTATAATTGGTTTCAACTGTTTTATGCAATTTAACCCATGACCTGGAATGGTGAATGGTCTGTCTGTCCGTCAATACTCCTGCTACACATGTGTTGACAAGATAATGTTATAACCCAATTCCATATATATGCTTTGGATTATGTACAATTTAATAGCAGCATAACAGCATTATTGATTTAAAATTATAATTTCATGATTACTTTTTCTCTATTTTTTTGTATGTCATATCAAATTTTCTACAGAGTCAATCAAATAGGGTATATCTCGAGAGGCAGAGTTTTTGGATGACCTCCTATGATCTTGAACTTTTTTTTTCTTGAATAAAGTCAAGGTCTAGGATTCCAAAATAGTACATGTCGTGAATTCTTTGAATTTAAGTCACTTTTTCAATTTTGTCGAAATTTTGTATAGCTCAAGAGGTAGAATTTTTGGATGATCTCCATTGAACTTGAAATTTTTTTTCTTCAACAAAGTCAACATCCAGTATTTCAAAAAACGTACTTGTCGTGAAATTTTGTAGTTTTTCGAATTTAAGTCACTTTTACCATTTTAACAAAATTTTGTATAGCTCAAGAGATAAAATTTTTGGATGACGTCTGATGAATTTGAACTTTTTATACGCCCACATTTTCATGTGGACGTATATTGTCGTCGCCCCTGTTCGTCCGTCCGTCCGTCCGTCCGGACGTCCTTCCGTCCACAATTGTTTGTGAACAGTCTACAGGTCACAATTTTTATCCGATTTCAATGAAACTTAAAACATAGGTTTATCACCCTAAGATCTCGGTTCCTTTCGATATTGGCATGTATCGGACTGTAACTTCATGGGTTATGGCCCCTGATTGTACGAAAAATCACGTTTTTTAGCTTGTGAACAGTGTAGAGGTCACAATTTTGAACCGATTTGGATGAAACTTGAAATGCATGTTTATAACCCAAAGATCTTGGTTCCTTTCGATATTTGCGCCAATCGGATCGTAACTTCCTGAATTATGGCCCCTGATTGTCCGAAAAATCACCCTTTTTAGCTTGTGGTCCCTCTGGGAGGTCAAAATTATTATCCGATTTACAAAACCGTTTGATTATATCACCGTTCCATGGTAATGAAGGTTGAGTTTGAATTTTGTGAATATTGTGAAAATATGTTATATAAAGGTTGTGGACCTTATAGAGGTCACAGTTTTGAACCGATTTTGATGAAACTTGACATGTATGTTTATAACCCAAAGATCTTGGTTCCTGTCGATATTTGCGCCCATTGGATCATAACTTCCTGAATTATGTCCCTGGATTGTCCGAAAAATCGCTTTTGTTCGCTTTTGGTTCCTCTGGAGGTCAAAATTATTATCCGATTTAAAAAAACGTTTGACTGTATCACCGTTACATGGTAATGAAGAGAGAGTTTGAATTACGTGAAAACCGGACTAGAATTGACGGACAAAATGGCCGCCGTTTGTACACGAATAGTGTGAAAATATGTTATATCAAGGTTGTGGACCCTATAGAGGTCACAATTTTGAATCGATTTTGATGAAACTTGACAGGTATGTTTATAACCCAAAGATCTTGGTTCCTTTCGATATTTGCACCCATCGGGTCATTACTTCCTGAATTATGTCCCCTGATTGTACGAAAAATCACCCTTTTTGGCTTGTGGTGCCTCTGGAGGTCACAATTATTATCTGATTTAAAAAAAACCCGTTTGATTATAAAAACCAAACAAATTCTAATGATTTTCTGATAATTCCTTAATATGCGACAACTCTTGTTGACTGCCCGGACGATTTGGCTGCTGTGTGGGCGTATGTTTCGTTGTCTGGAAACCTATTTTTTTTTCTTGAACAAAGTCAACTTTTAGGATTCCAAAAAAGTACATGTCGTGAATTTTTGTAGTACTTCGAATTTCAGTCACTTTTCAATTTTGACGAAATTTTGTATAGCTCAAGAGGTAGAATTTTTGGATGATCTCTACTGAACTTGAAATTTTTTTTTCTTGAACAAAGTCATCGTCCAGGATTCCAAAAACGTACTTGTCGTGAATTTTTGTAGTTTTTCGAATTTCAGTCACTTTTCCGATTTTGAGGATATTTTATATAGCTCAAGAGATAGAATATTTGGATGACGTCCGATAAACAAAGTCAACTTTTAGGATTCCAAAATAGTACATGTCGTGAATTTTTGTAGTACTTCGAATTTCAGTCACATTTCTAATTTTGCCGAAATTTTGTTTAACTTAAGAGGTAGAATTTTTCGGATGACCTCCAATGAACTTGAAATTTTTTTTTCTTGAAAAAAGTCAACTATTAGGATTTTAAAAAAATGAATGTCGTGAATTTTTGTAGTACATCGAATTTCAGTCACTTTTCCGATTTTACCGAAATTTTGTATAGCTCAAGAATTAGAATTTTTGGTTGACTTCCTATGATCTTGAATAAAGTCAAGGTCTAGGATTCCAAAAAGTACTTGGCGTGAATTTTTGTAGTTCCTCGAATTTCAGTCGTTTTTGATGAAATTTTGTATAGCTCAAGAGGGACAATTTTTGGATGATCTCCACTGAACTTGAATTTTTTTTTTCGTGAACAAAGTCAACGTTCAGGATTCTAAAAGCGTGCTTGTCATGAATTTTTGTAGTTCTTCGAATTTCGTTCACTTTTCAGATTTTTACGAAATTTTGTATAGCTCAAGAGATAGAATATTTGGATGACGTCCGATAAACAAAGTCAACTTTTAGGATTCCAAAATAGTACATGTCGTGAATTTTTGTAGTACTTCGAATTTCAGTCACCTTTCTAATTTTGCCGAAATTTTTTTTAACTTAAGAGGTAGAATTTTTCGGATGACCTCCAATGAACTTGAATTTTTTTTTCCTTGAACAAAGTCAACTTTTAGGATTAAAAAAAAAGTACGTCGTGAATTTTTGTAGTACTTCGAATTTCAGTCACTTTTCCGCCGAAATTTGTATAGCTCAAGAGGTAAAATTTTTGGATGATGTCTGATGAACTTGAAATTTTTTTTTCTTAAACAAAGTCAACGCCTAGGATTCCAAAAAAGTACATGTCATGAATTTTTTTATTGCTTCGAATTTCAGTCACTTTTCCGATTTTGAAGAAATTTGTATATCTTAAGAGGTAGAATTTTTTGATGACTTCCACTGAACTTGAAATGTTTTTTTCTTCAATAAAGTCAAGGTCTAGGATTCCACCAGAAGTTCTTGTCGTGAATTTTTGTAGTTCTTAGAATTTCAGTCACCTTTTCGATTTTGTTGAAATTTTGTATAGCTCAAGAGATAGAAATTTTGGATGATCTCCACTGAACTTGAAATTTTTTTTTCTTGAACAAAGTCAACATCCAGGATTCCAAAAACGTATTTGTTGTGAATTTTTGTAGTACTTCGAATTTTTTTTCTTGAACAAAGTCATCGTCATGGATTCCAAAAACGTACTTGTCATGAATTTTTGTAGTTCTTCGAATTTTAGTCACTTTTCCAATTTTGACGAAATTTTGTATAGCTCAAGAGGTAGAATTTTTGGATGACCTCTGATGAACTTGAAATTCTTTTTTCTTGAACAAAGTCACTGTCTACGATTCCAAAAAATTACATGTCATGAATTTTTTTAGTGATTCTAATTTCCAATTTTGATGAAATTTTGTATATCTCAAGAGGTAGAATTTTTGGATGACCTCCTATGATTTTGAAATTTTTTTTTCTTGAATAAAGTGAAGGCCTAGGATTCCAAATATCTACTTGTTGTGAATGCTTAGAATTTCAGTCACTTTTAGTGACTCAAGAGATAGAATTTTTGGATGACGTCCTATGAAGTTGAACTTTTTTTTTCTTGAACAAAGTCAACTTCCGTGAATTTTTTAGTGCTTTGAATTTCAGTCACTTTTCCAATTTGGACGAAATTTTTGTATATCTCAAGAGGTAGAATTTTTGGATGACCTCCTATGATCTTGAACTTTTTTTTTCTTGAATAAAGTCAAGGTCTAGGATTCCAAAAAAGTACTTGTCTTGAATTCTTTGAATTTCAGTCACCTTTTCGATTTGGGCGAAATTTAGTATAGCTCAAGAGGTAGAATTTTTGGATGATGTCCACTGAACTTGAAATTTTTTTTTCTTGAACAAAATGAACGTCTAGGATTCCAAAAAAGTACTTGTCGTGAATTTTTGTAATTCTTTGAATTTCATTTTTTCGATTTTTTGACGAAATTTTGTATATCTCAAGAGGTAGAATATTTGGATGACCTCCTATGATCTTGAACTTTTTTTTTCTTGAATAAAGTCAAGGTCTAAGATTCCAAAAAAGTACTTGTCGTGAATTTTTGTAGTTCTTCGAATTTCAGTCACTTTTTTGATTTTGACGAAATTTTGTACAAAAAAGTACTTGTTGTGAATTATTCGAATTTCAGACACTTTTTTTTGTATAGCTCAAGATGTTCTGAAAAATCGAAAATCTTATTTCGTTTGTGTCTTATTTTTAGTTCAGTGCCGATGAGTCCCAATTTGTATTTCTAACCTCGCATTATTAGCAAATCAGCGTCCTGGAAGTTTTCTGTGTGCGTCTAGCCTGTCAGTTTGCCATTGTTGTCAACAATCTTTTCAGTCCGTCTTTAATAGTCAAAATGTCATCTTATATTAATTAACTAGCTTTATCATTGCAAGGGCGAGATAGATCCACTTGAACTTTTTTTTTCTTGAACAAAGTCAATATCTAGGATTCCAGAAAAGTACTTGTCGTGAATTTTTGTAGTACTGGTACTTCGAATTTCAGTCACTTTTTCGATTTTGACGAAATTTTGTATAGCTCAAGAGGTATAATTTTTGGATTACCTCCACTGAACTTTGTCATTGCAAGGGCGAGATAGATCCACTTGAACTTTTTTTTACTTGAACAAAGTCAATATCTAGGATTCCAGAAAAGTACTTGTCGTGAATTTTTGTAGTACTGGTACTTCGAATTTCAGTCACTTTTTCGATTTTGACGAAATTTTGTATAGCTCAAGAGGTATAATTTTTTGATTACCTCCACTGAACTTGAAATTTTTTTTTCTTGAACAAAGTCAACGTCTAGGATTCCAAAAACAAACTTGTCGTGAATTTTTGTAGTTTAGACACTTTTCCGATTTTGACGAAATTTTGTATAGCTAAAGAGATAGAATTTTGGGATGACGTGCGATGAACTTGAATTTTTTTTTTCTTGAATAAAGTCAAGGTCAAGGATTCGAAAAAAGTACCTGTCGTGAATTTTTTTAGTGCTTCGAATTTCAGTCACTTTTCCGATTTTGACGAAATTTTGTATATCTCAAGAGGTAGACTTTTTGGATTACCTCCTATGGTCTTGAACTTTTTTGGATGATCTCCACTGAACTTGAAATCTTTTTTTCTTGAATAAAGTCAAGGTCTAGGATTCCAAAAAAGTACTTGTCGTGAATTTTTGTAGTTCTTCGAATTTCGGTCACTTTTCTGATTTTGACAGAATTTTGTATAGCTCAAGAGGCAGAATTTTTGGATGATCTCCAGTGAACTTGAAATTTTTTTTTCTTGAACAAAGTCAACGTCCAGGATTCCAAAAGACTACTTGTCGTGAATTTTTGTAATTCTTCGATTTTTACAAAATTTTGTATACCTCAAGAGATACAATTTTTGGATGACGTCTGATGAACTTGAACTTTTTTTTAGTACTTCGAATTTCAGTCACTCTTCCGGTTTCGCCGAAGGTTTGTATTAATTAACTAGCTTTGTCATTGCATGGGCGAGCTAGATCCACTCTCCAGATACTTTTCTATATCATTTGTATTGCGTGTTATTCAGTGTTTTTTGAATTATGTGTCAGTTTAAACGAGTGACCATGCGAGTGTTAGTCCCACATGTGTTCAATATGCCAGGACACTATTGGAAATGGGTCTTAACATTTTTATACGCCCACATTTTCATGTGGACGTATTATGTCGTCGCCCCTGTCCGTCCGGACGTCCGTCCGTCCGTCCGTCCGGACGTCCGTCCGGACGTCCGTCCGTCCACAATTTGTTTGTGGACCCTCTACAGGTCACAATTCTTATCCAATTTTGACGAAACTTGAAATATAGGTTTATCCCCATAAGATCTCGGTTCCTTTCGATATTGGCATGTATCGGATCAAAACTTCATGGATTATGGCCCCTGATTGTACGAAAAATCACGTTTTTAGCTTGTGGACCCTATAGAGGTCACAATTTTGAACCGATTTTGATGAAACTTGACATGCATGTTTGTAACCCAAAGATCTTGGTTCCTTTCGATATTTGCGGCTATCGGAATGTAATTTCCTGAATTATGGCCCCTGATTGTCCGAAAAATCACCCTTTTTAGCTTGTGGTCCCTCTGGAGGTCACAATTATTATTCGATTTAAAAAACCGTTTGATTATATCACCGTTACACCCTAAGGAAGGTTGAGTTCGAATTTCGGGAAAATCGAACGAAAATTGCCATACAAAATGGCCGCCGTTTGTACGCGAATACTGTTAAAAAATGGTATATCAAGATTGTGGACCCTGTGGAGGTCACAATTTTGATTCGATTTTGATGAAACTTCAAATTCATGGTTATAACCCAAAGATCTTGCTTCCTTTCGATATTTGCGCATATCGGATCGTAACTTCCTGAATTATGGCCCCTGATTATACGCAAAATCGCCTTTTTTTTAGCTTGGAGGTCACCATTATTATTCGATTTAAAAAACCGTTTGATTATATCACCGTTACACCCTAAGGAAGGTTGAGTTCGAATGTTGGGAAAATCGGACGAAAATTGCCATACAAAATGGCCGCCGTTTGTATGCGAATACTGTTAAAAAATGGTATATCAAGGTTGTGGACCCTGTGGAGGTCACAATTTTGATTCGATTTTGATGAAACTTGAAATTCATGGTTATAACCCAAAGATCTTGCTTTCTTTTGATATTTGCGCATATCGGATCGTAACTTCCTGAATTATGGCCCCTGATTATACGCAAAATTGCCTTTTTTTTAGCTTGGAGGTCACAATTATTATCCGATTTAAAAAAACGTTTGATTATATTACTGTTACACCGTAAGGAAGGTTGAGTTCGAATTTCGGGAAAATCAGACCAAAATTGCCACACAAAATGGCCGCCGTTTGTACGCGAATACTGTTAAAAAATGGTATATCAAGGTTGTGGACGCTGTAAAGGTCACAATTTTAATTCGATTTTGATGAAACTTGAAATTCATGGTTATAACCCAAAGATCTTGGTTCTTTTCGATATTTGCGCATATCGGATCGTAACTTCCTGAATTATGGCCCCTGGTTATACGCAAAATCCCCTTTCTTTAGCTTGTGGTCCCTCTGGAGGTCACAATTATTATCCAATTTAAAAAAACGTTTGATTATATCACCGTTGCAATGTAAGGAAGGTTGATGAGTTTGAATTTCGGGAAAATCGGACCAAAATTGACAGACAAAATGGCCGCCGTTTGTACGCGAATACTGTTAAAAAAATGATATATCATGATTGTGGAGCCTGTATAGGTCACAATTTTAATTCGATTTTGATGAGGATGGTTGAGTTCTAATTTCGTGAAAATCGTACCAAAATTGCCGGACGAAATGGTCGCCGTTTGTACGCGAATAGTGTAAAAATATGGTATATCATGGTTGTGGACTCTCTACAGGTCACAATTTTTATCCGATTTTTATCATGGTTGTGGACTCTCTACAGGTCACAATTCTTATCCGATTTTGATGAAAAGTCACATTTCTAGGTTGTGTACCGTCACACCATAATCATTGTCGGTTTCGAATTTCATTATCAGACTTATCAGACTGGAACTGACCAACTAAATGGCTGCTCCCAATACAGTATGAAATACAGGACTTAAAGATGTAGGAAAAATCACTTTCGGTATTGCTTGTTCTCTGTCCATCTTTCGAAAATGTGGGCGTATCCTGCCTGGCAGTGCCAGCCTATCTTGATATTATTTCAGACTATTGCAAATATAGGAATGGCTTTTAGGGATTAATGCCTCTGAAATAACGACTTTTCTGTGTATTTATCAAATTTGTCATGCATATTATAAAGGTGCATGCGTGTGTCAAATGTCTTGCAGCGTCAGTGGATTAGCGTTCTAGTCTAGTTCTTTAAAGGAACATTAATTGTCATATTTTGTTGCGATCTAATTCTTTAAAGGGACATTGCATGCAACTGTCATTTTTTGTGGTAGTCTAATAATTCAAAGGGACATTTATGTCATAAATTGTCACAATCAGTTCTAGTCCTTTTTCATTTATTGTCCTTAACTTTTGTCTTTTCAGATTGAAAGATATATGAATGACATGAATTGAGTGCCATATAAATGAATGATATATACTGTAGATGAACAATCATATATTAACGATGTGACATATGATGATACTATACGAATAAACGTCTACATGTCTAAAGTCTAAATAAGTCATCATTAACGGAAGATCATCGAGCCCTTGAACAGCTACAACTCGAGTAGTCACAACACATGAGGTAGAATTTTCTTGAACAAAGTCAACGTCTGGGATTCCAAAAAAGTACATTTCGTGAATTTTTTCACTGCCTTGAATATCAGTCACTTTTCTGATTTTGACGAAATTTTGTATATCTCAAGAGGTAGAATTTTTGGATGACCTCCTATGATCTTGAACTTTTTATACGCCCACATTTTCATGTGGACGTATATTGTCGTCGCCCCTGTTCGTCCATCCGTCCGCAATTGTTTGTGAACAGTCTACAGGTCACAATTTTTATGCGATTTCAATAAAATTTAAAATATAGGTTTATCACCCTAAGATCTCATTTACTTTCAATATTGGCATGTATCGGACTGTAACTTCATGGGTTATGGCCCCTGATTGTACGAAAAATCACATTTTTTAGCTTGTGAACAGTGTAGAGGTCACAATTTTGAACCGATTTTGATGAAACTTGACATGTATGTTTATAACCCAAAGATCTTGGTCCCTTTTGATATTTGCGCCCATTGGATCATAACTTCCTGAATAATGGCCCCTGATTGTCCGAAAAATCGCTTTTGTTAGCTTGTGGTCCCTCTGGAGGTCAAAATTATTATCTGATTTAAAAAAACGTTTGATTATATCACGGTTTCATGGTAATGAAGAGAGAATTTGTATTTCATGAAAATCGGACCAGAGTTGACGGATAAAATGGCTGCCGTCTGTACGTGAATTGTGTGAAAATATGTTATATCAAGGTTGTGGACAATTTTGAACTGATTTTGATGAAACTCGAAATACATGTTTATAACCTAATAATCTTGGTTCCATTGCATATTTGCCCATATCGGATCATAACTTCCTGAATTATGGCCCCTGATTGTACGAAAAATCACCTTTTTTAGCTTTTGGTCCCTCTGGAGGTCACAATTATTATCTGATTTAAAAAAACGTTTGATTATATCACAGATACGCCGTAGTTATGGGTGAGTTTGAATTACGATTTAGTGATGATTTAATACTTAAAATGCAACAACTCTTGTTGACTGCCCGGACGATTTGGCTGCTGTGTGGGCGTATGTTTCGTTGCCTGGCAACCTATTTTTTTTTTTTAATAAAGTCAAGGTCCAGGATACCAAAAAAGTACTTGTCTTGAATTTTTGTAGTTCTTCGAATTTCAGTCACTTTTTCGATTTTGACGAAATTTTGTATAGCTCAAGAGGTAGAATTTTTGGATGACCTCCGATGAACTTGAAATTTTTTTTTCTTGGACAAAGTCAACGTCTAGCATTCCAAAAAAGTACATGTTGTGAATTTTTTTAGTGCTTCAAATTTCAGTGAATTTTCCGATTTTGACGAAATTTTGTATAACTCCAGAGGTAGAATTTTTGGATGACCTCCTATGATCTTGAACTTTTCTTTTCTTGAATAAAGTCAAGGTCTAGGATTCCAAAGAAGTACTTGTCGTCAATTTTTGTAGTTCTTCGCACTTCAGTCACTTTTTCGATTTTGACGAAATTTTGTATAGCTCAAGAGGTAAAATTTTTGGATGATCTCCACTGAACTTGAAATTTTCTTTTCTTCAACAAAGTCAACATCCATGATTCCAAAAACGTACTTGTCGTGAATTTTTGTAGTTCATCGAATTTCAGTCACTTTTCCGATTTTTCCGAAATTTTGTATAGCTCAAAAGGTAGAATTTTTGGACGACGTCCGATGAACTTGAACTTTTCTTTCTTGAACAATGTCAACTTTTAGGAATCAAAAAAAGTACTTGGCGTGAATTTTTGTATTTTTTCGAATTTTAGTCACTTTTTCGATTTTGACGAAATTTTGTATAGCTCAAGAGGTTGAATTTTTGGATGACCTTTCTATGATCTTGAACTTTTTTTTCTTGAATAAAGTCAAGGTGTATAATTCAAAAAAAGTACTTTTCGTGAATTCTTCGTATTTCAGTCACTTTTCCAATTTTGACGAAATTTTGTATAGCTCAAGAGGTAGAATTTTTGCATGATCTCCGATGAACTTGAAATTTTTTTTCCTGAACGAAGTCAACGTCTACCTGTCTAGGATTCCAAAAACGTACTTCCCGTAAATTTTTGTAGTTCAGTCACTTTTTAGATTTTGACGAAATTTTGCATAGCTTAAGAGATAGAATTTTTGGATGACGTCCGATGAACTTGAATTTTTTTTTCTTGAACAAAGTCAACTTTTAGGATTAAAAAAAAGTACATGTCGTGAATTTTTGTAGTGCTTCGAATTTCAGTCAGTTTTCCGATTTTGCCGAAATTTTGTATAGCTCAAGAGGTAGAATTTTTTGATGAACTCTGATGAACTTGAATTTTTTTTTTCTTGAACAAAGTCAACATCTAGGATTCCAAAAAAGTATGTGTCTTGAATTTTTGTAGTACTTCGAATTTCAGTCACTTTTCCGATTTTGCCGAAATTTTGTATAGCTCAAGAGGTAGAATTTTTGGATGACCTCCTATGATCTTGAACTTTTGTTTTTCTTGAATAAAGTCAAGGTCTAGGATTCCAAAAAAGTACATGTCGTGAATTTTTGTAGTACTTCGAATTTCAGTCACTTTTCCGATTTTGCAGAAATTTTATATATCTCAAGAGGTAGAATTTTTGGATGACCTCTGATGAACTTGAATTTTTTTTTTCTTGAACAAAGTCAACGTCTAGGATTCCAAAAAAGTACATGTCGTGAATTTTTTTAGTACTTCGAATTTCAGTCACTTTTCCGATTTTGACGAAAATTTATATATCTCAAGAGGTAGAATTTTTAGATGACAACCTATGATCTTGAAGTTTTTTTTTCTTGAATAAAATCAAGGTCTAGGATTCCAATAAAATACCTGTCGTGAATTTTTGTAGTTCTTCGAATTTGAGTCACTTATCTGATTTTGACGAAACTTTTTATAGCTCAAGAGGTAGAATTTTTGGATGATCTCCACTGAACTTGAAATTTTTTTTTCTTGAACAAAGTCAACGTCCAGGATTCTATAACCGTACTTGTCTTGAATTTTTGTAGTTCTTTGAATTTCAGTCACTTTTCCGATTTTGACGAAATTTTGCATAGCTCAAGAGATAGAATTTTTTGATGACGTCCAATAAACTTGAACTTTTTTTTTCTTGAACAAAGTCAACTTTTAGTATTTTAGAAAAGTACATATTGTGAATTTTTGTAGTACTTCGAAATTCAGTCACTTTTCCGATTTTGCCGAAATTTTGTATAGCTCTAGAGGTAGAATTTTTGGATGATCTCAGATGAACTTGAAATTTTTTTTTCTTGAACAAAGTCAACGTCTAGGATTCCAAAAAGTACATGTCCTGAATTTTTTTAATGCTTCAATTTTCAGTCACTTTTCCGATTTTGACGAAATTTTGTATATCTCAAGAGGTATTTTTTTCTTGAATAAAGTCAAGGTCTAAGATTCCCAAAAAGTACTTGTCGTGAATTTTTGTAGTTCTTCGAATTTCAGTCACTTTTTTGATTTTGACGAAATTTTGTACAAAAAGTACTTGTCGTGAATTAATCGAATTTCAGTCACTTTTTCGATTTTAACGAAATTTTGTATAGCTCAAGATGTTCTGAATAATCGGAAATCTTATTTGGTTTGTGTCTTATTTTTAGTTCAGTGCCGATGAGTCCCAATTTGTATTTCTAACCTCGCATTATTAGCAAATCAGCGCCCTGACGGTTTTCTGTGTGCTTCTAGCCTGTCAGTTCGCCAGTCACAAAGTCACTGTCTAGGATTCCAAAAAAGTACATGTCGTGAATTTTTTTAGTGCTTCGAATTTCCGATTTTGACGAAATTTTGCATATCTCAAGAGGTAGAATTTTTGGATGACCTCCAATGATCTTGAACTTATTTTTTCTTGAATAAAGTCAACGTCTAGGATTCCAAAAAAGTACTTTTCGTGAATTCTTCGAATTTCAGTCACTTTTCCAATTTTGATAAAATTTTGTATAGCTCAAGAGGTAAAATTTTTGGATGATCTCCACTGAACTTTAAATTTTTTTTTCTTGAACAAAATCATCGTCCAGGATTCCAAAACGTACTTGTCGTGAATTTTTGTAGTTCTTCGATTTTCAGTCACTTTTTTGAATTTGACGAAATTTTGTATAGCTCCAGAGGTAGAATTTTTGGATGATCTCCATTGAACTTGAAATTTTTTTTTTCTTGAACAAAGTCAACGTCCAGGATTCCAAAAATGTACTTGCCGAAATTTTGTATAGCGCAAGATGTTCTGAATTATCTGAAATCTAATTTCGTTTGTGTCTTATTTTTAGTTCAGTGCCGATGAGTCCCAATTTGTATTTCCGATTTTGACGTGAATTTTTTTTTGTTGTACTTCGAATTTCAGTCACATTTCCGATTTTACCGAAATTTTGTATAGCTCAAGAGTTAGAATTTTTGGATGACCCCTGATGAACTTGAAATTTTTTTTTCTTGAAGAAAGTCAACGTCTATGATTCCAAAAAAGTACATGTCGTGAATTCTTCTAATTTCAGTCACTTTTTCGATTTTGACGAAACTTTGTATAGCTCAACAGTTAGAATTTTTGGATGATCTCCACTGAACTTGAAATTTTTTTTCTTGAACAAAGTCATCGTCCTGGATTCCAAAAACCTACTTGGCGTGAATTTTTGTTGTACTTCGATTTTCAGTCACTTTTCCGATTTTACCGAAATTTTGTATAGCTCAAGAGGTAGAATTTTTGGATGACCTCTGATGAACTTGAATTCCAAAAAAGTACTTGTTGTGAATTTTGTAGTTCTTCGAATTTCAGTCACTTTGTCGATTTTGACGAAATTTTGTATACCTCAAGAGGTAGAATTTTTGGATGATCTCTACTGAACTTGAAATTATTTTTTCTTGAACAAAATCATCGTCCAGGATTCCAAAACGTACTTGTCGTGAATTTTTGTAGTTCTTCGAATTTCAGTCACTTTTCCGATTATGACGAAATTTTGTATAGCTCAAGAAATAGAATTTTTGGATGACGTCCGATGAACTTGAATTTTTTTTTCTTGAACAAAGTCAACTTTTGGGATTCAAAAAAAGTACATGTCGTGAATTTTTGTAGTGCTTCGACTTTCAGTCACTTTTCCAATTTTGCCGAAATTTTGTATAGCTCAAGAGGTAGAATTTTGGATGACCTCCGATGAACATGAAATTTTTTTTTCATCAAGAAAATCAACGTCTAGGATTCCAAAAATGTACATATCGTGAATTCTTCAAATTTCAGTCACTTTTTCGATTTTGACGAAACTTTGTATAGCTCAAGAGGTAGAATTTTCGGATGATCTCCACTGAACTTAAAAAAAATTTTTCTTAAACAAAGTCAACGTCCAAGATTCCAAAAACGTATTTGTCGTGAATTTTTGTAGTTCTTCGAATTTCAGTCACTTTTCCGATTTTGACAAAATTTTGTATATCTCAAGTGGTAGAATTTTTGGATGACGTCCGATGAACTTGAACTTTTTTTTTCTTGAACAAAGTCAACTCTAAGGATTCCAAAAAAGTACATGTCATGAATTTTTGTAGTACTTGGAATTTCAGTCTTTTTTCCGATTTTGCCAAAATTTTGTATAGCTCAAGAGGTAGAATTTTTGGATGACCTCCGATGATCTTTTTTTTTTCTTGAACAAAGTCAACGTCTAGGATTCCAAAAACGTACTTGTCGTGAATTTTTGTAGTTCTTCGAATTTCAGTCACTTTTTCGATTTTGACGAAATTTTATATAGCTCAAGAGGTAGAATTTTTGGATGATCTCCACTGAACTTGAAATTTTTTTTTCTTGAACAAAGTCAACGCTTAGGATTTCAAAAAAGTACATGTCGTGAATTTTTGTAGCACCTCGAATTTCAGTCACTTTTCCGATTTTGAATTTTGTATATCTCAAGAGGTAGAATTTTTGGATGACCTCCGATAAACTTGAAATTTTTTTGTCCCCCGCCTTTCGAAGAAAGTTGGGGGACTATTAAAATGGGTCCGTCCGTCTGTCTGTCTGTCCGTCTGTCTGTCCGTCCGTCCGTCCGTCTGTCTGTCCGTCACACTTTTTGGGACACAATAACTCTCTTCCTAATTGAGCTAGAATGTTCAAACTTTGTGTATGTGTTTATTAGGTCAATGCCTTGATGGAGTTCGAAGATGAGCATTTTCCGCTAAGGGTAAGCAGAGATAAGCAATTTGATTGGTTGATGCTTTGGGACATGATAACTTTAGTTCTAATTAAGTGAGATTGATGAAACTTGGTGTATAGTTTCATTATAGTAATACCTTGACTAAGTTCGATAATGAGCATTTTCTGCTCAGGGTAAGCAGAGCTATACGCAATTTGATTGGTCAAGAATTTGGAACACAATAACTCTCCTTCTAATTGAGTTAAAATGTTCAAACTTGGTGTATATGCTTATTAGGTCAATGCCTTGATGGAGTTTGAAGATGAGCATTTTCCGCTTAGGGTAAGCAGAGATAAGCAATTTGATTGGTTGATGCTTTGGGACACGATAACTTTAGTTCTAATTATGTGAGAGTGATGAAACTTGGTGTATAGTTTCATTATAGTAATACCTTGACTATGATCGATAATGAGCATTTTCTGCTTAGGGTAAGCAGAGCGATACGCAATTTGATTGGTCGAGACTTTGGAACACAATAACTCTCCTTCTAATTTAGTTAAAATGTTCAAACTTGGTGTATATGCTTATTAGGTCAATGCCTTGATGGAGTTCGAAGATGAGCATTTTCCGCTTAGGGTAAGCAGAAATAAGCAATTTGATTGGTTGATGCTTTGGGACACGATAACTTTAGTTCTAATTAAGTGAGAGTGATGAAACTTGGTGTATAGTTTCATTACAGTAATACCTTGACTAAGTTAGATAATGAGCATTTTCTGCTCAGGGTAAGCAGAGCGATACGCAATTTGATTGGTCGAGACTTTGGAACACAATAACTCTCCTTCTAATTGAGTTAAAATGTTCAAACTTGGTGTATATGCTTATTAGGTCAATGCCTTGATGGAGTTTGAAGATGAGCATTTTCCGCTTAGGGTAGGCAGAGATAAGCAATTTGATTGGTTGATGCTTTGAGACACGATAACTTTAGTTCTAATTAAGTGAGAGTGATGAAACTTGGTGTATAGTTTCATTACAGTAATACCTTGACTATGATCGATAATGAGCATTTTCTGCTCAGGGTAAGCAGAGCGATAAGCAGGGCTCACACTGGCGGTCGCCAAAGTCGCAATTTGCGATAAAAAAATGAAAGTGGCGATTAAAATTTGATTTTTGCGATAATTTTTGCGATAAAGTTTTACGGTACTTGCGATTCTTTTTGAGAACTGGCAGAAAAAAATCTTAAAATTCTAATAGTATTCATAATGTTTTAACCATTATTGAGTGTCAATCACGTGGCTAAACACAATAATAAATTAATCAATTGGCTGATAATCCGGATAGCGTCGCCGAGTAATACTAATCAATTGTCTCGGATTAATGATTAGTTGATTGATAATTGCCAATGATGTATATTAAACCTATCTCGCGTCACTATTTAATCTTAATGATTAAATTAAGCGGTGTTTATTTGATGTTTCGTTTCGTCTTAAAACGAAGAAAGGTAATACATGTAACCAAAATGGCCGACAATTCTATCGAAAAGAAGTAAATATAGTTCCATTCCGTTTACTGTGGCATCATATACGGCATGTAAAACATACAAGTATGCCTATTGGATATCATTATTTCAAATTATCGTATCATCATGGTCGAAAACGCATGAACTAGGCTACTTGAATATCGGCGATTCTTGAGCGAGAAAGCGGTTCGCCATTTGTATCATATTACCGTCGCTAAAATGGTCTAAAGGATAGATAGATAGATAGATAGATAGTTTATTACATAAAACACCCATTTCGGGCAGCATGTAAATAGTACATATTATGCATACAAAACAGACATACATGTACATAAAAAGTGAATATAAAATAGTAAAAAAAACTGTATGAAAAACATAAAAAGTGGATGAAAATTACATAAAGATGAGATGTACATTTACATGTATATAGCTTGAACTTAAAGTAATGAGCTCAACGAATTGTTGATTATTATTATTATATTTTTTGTTTATATAGAAGTGGGTGCCACATCCCTTATTTTAAAAGCATGTTGCACAAAGGTGCACACTGTTTTTGCCAAAGCAAGTGGCGGGTTGAACATGTTTTCAAAGGAAAATGGATAGTTTTGGCTCTCAAATGCCCCATAAACAATTGTCTTTCGTAGTTCCTCATACCGGTTGCACTCAATGAGAAAATGATATTCATTCTCAACTTTCTGTTGAGGGCATTTTTTGCAAAACCGCAGATGTGCAGGTATATCCTTGTATCGTCCTCTCTCTATTTCAAGGGAATGTGTGCTTAGTCTAAGGTGGGACATCGCGGTTTTAGTTTTAGGATTTTTAACAACATGCAGGTAAGGCACGGTAGCGTTGATATTATTTTTAAACCTGTAAAAAGTTCGTAGTTTCTGGTTATCTGAAGCAGTGAACGACGGGTATAATTGTAAGCATTTCTTACAAATATAATTAAGTACATATCATTCTATCAGAGATTCAGATACCGTTACGGTACCTGAAAATAACAATAGGTCTATTGTACACGCAATCCTTGGACGAGATTAGACGTGTAAATATTGAATATATAGTGCAATATGGCGATGTTAAAAGAGACTAAAGTTACCAAAAGTAAAATCCGATCTTAGTAAACCAAAACTGTGCTAAATGTATTATGCAAAGACTGATTTGTTAAAAGTTGTTGTATATTGTATATATTGGTGATTGTTTTATAATAAGCCTAACTGAGACATAAAATTGTTAGATATTGTATAATTTTTTATCACATATTTTTGGCGGATAAAATATTCAAGTTGGCGGAAAAAATATATGAACATTTCTTTACATAAAAATTATCATCCATTTTGGCGGAAAAAAATTGAAAGCCAGTGTGTGAGCCCTGGCGATAAGCAATTTGATTTGCCGAGACTCTGGAACACAATAACTCTCCTTCGAATTGAGTTAAAATGTTCAAAATTGGTGTGTATGCTTATTAGGTCAATGCCTTGATGGAGTTCGAAGATGAGCATTTTCTTCTTACGGTAGGCAGAGATAAGCAATTTTTGGATGACACTTCGTGTTCAGTTTGATTGGTCGATACGTTTGAAAAAAATAAATGTGCGATTAATTAATATGTGTCATCTATTTATTTGGGGATTTCGGCGGGGGACATCAGCCTCACTGTTGGCTTGTTTTCTTAAAAAAAGTCAACGTCTAGGATTTCAAAAATGTACTTGCCGAAATTTTGTATAGCTCAAGATGTTCTGAATTATCGGAAATCTTATTTCGTTTGTGTCTTATTTTTAGTTCAGTGCCGATGAGTCCCAATTTGTATTTCCGATTTTGACGTGAATTTTTGTTGTACTTCGAATTTCAGTCACTTTTCCGATTTTACCGAAATTTTGTATAGCTCAAGAGGTAGAATTTTTGGATGACCCTTGATGAACTTGAAATTTTTTTTTCTTGAAGAAAGTCAACGTCTAGGATTCCAAAAAAGTACATGTCGTGAATTCTTCTAATTTCAGTCACTTTTTCGATTTTGACGAAACTTTGTATAGCTCAAGAGGTAGAATTTTTGGATGATCTCCACTGAACTTGAAATTTTTTTTCTTGAACAAAGTCATCGTCCTGGATTCCAAAAACCTACTTGACGTGAATTTTTGTTGTGCTTCGATTTTCAGTCACTTTTCCGATTTTACCGAAATTTTGTATAGCTCAAGAGGTAGAATTTTTGGATGACCTCTAATGAACTTGAATTTTTTTTTTTCTTGAACAAAGTCAACTTTTAGGATTCCAAAAAAGTGCATGTCGTGAATTTTTGTAGTACTTCGAATTTCAGTCAATTTTCCACCGAAATTTTGTATAGCTCAAGAGGTAGAATTTTTGGATAATCTCCACTGAACTTGAAATTTTTTTTTCTTGAACAAAATCATCGTCCAGGATTCCAAAAACTTACTTGTCGTGAATTTTTGTACTTCTTCAAATATCAGTCACTTTTCCGATTTTGACGAAATTTTGTATAGCTCAAGAGATAGAATTTTTGGATGACGTCCGATGAACTTGAAATTTTTTTTTTCTTGAACAACGTCAACTTTTAGGATTCCAAAAAAGTGCACGTCGTAAATTTTTGTAGTACCTCGAATTTCAGTCACTTTTCCGATTTTGCCGAAATTTTGTGTAACTCAAGAGGTAGAGTTTTTGGATGACCTCCGATGAACTTGATATTTTTTTTTCTTGAACAAAGTCAACGTCTAGGATTTCAAAAAAGTACATGTCGTGAATTTTTGTAGTTCTTCGAATTTCAGTCACTTTTCCGATTTTGGTGAAATTTTGTATATCTCAAGAGATAGAATTTTTGGATGACGTCCAATGAACTTGAACTTTTTTTTTCTTGAACAAAATCAACGCTTAGGATTTAAAAAAAGTACATGTCGTGAATTTTTGTAGCATCTCGAATTTCAGTCACTTTTCCGATTTTGAATTTTGTATATCTCAAGAGGTAGAATTTTTGGATGACCTCCGATAAACTTGAAATTTTTTTTCTTGAACAAAGTCAACGTCTAGGATTCCCAAAAAGTATATGTCTTGAATTTTTTAAGTGCTTCGAATTTCAGTCACTTTTCCAATTTTGACGAAATTTTGTATATCTCAAATGGTAGAATTTTTGAATGACTTGTCGTGAATTTTTTTAGTAGTACCTCTAATTTCAGTCACTTTTCCGATTTTGAATTTTGTATATCTCAAGAGGTAGAATTTTTGGATGACCTCCGATAAACTTGAAATTTTTTTTATTGAACAAAGTCAACGTCTAGGATTCCAAAAAAGTACATGTCGTGAATTTTTTTAGTGCTTCAAATTTCAGTCACTTTTCCAATTTTGACAAAATTTTGTATATCTCAAGAGGTTGAATTTTTGGATGACCTCCTATGATCTTGAAATTTTTTTTTCTTCAACAAATTCAACGTCCAGGATTCCAAAAACGTACTTGTCGTGAATTTTTGTAGTTTTTCGAATTTCAGTCACTTTTTGGATTTTGACGAAATTTTGTATAGCTCAAGAGATAGAATTTTTGAATGACGTCTGATGAATTTGAACTTTTTTTCTTTTGAACAAAGTCAACTTTTAGGATTCAAAAAAAAAGTACAATGTCAATGTCTAGGTTTCCAAAAAAGTACATTTCGTGAATTTTTAAATGCTTCGAATTTCAGTCACTTTTCCGATTTTGACGAAATTTTTTACATCTCAAGAGGTAGAATTTTTGGATGACCTCCTCTGATCTTGAATTTTTTTTTGTTGAATAAAGTCATGGTCTAGGATTCCAAAAAAGTACTTGTTGTGAATTCTTCGAATTTCAGCCACCTTTTCGATTTTGACGAAATTTTATATATCTCAAGAGGTAGAATTTTTGGATGACCTCCTATGATCTTGAACTTTTTTTTTCTTGAATAAAGTCAAGGTCTAGGATTCAAAAAAAGTACATGTTGTGAATTCTTCGAATTTCAGTCACTTTTTTTCGATTTTGACGAAACTTTGTATAGCTCAAGAGATAGAATTTTTGAATGATCTCCACTGAACTTGAAATTTTTTTTTCTTGAACAAAGTCAACGTCCAGGATTCCAAAAACCTACTTGTCGTGAATTTTTGTAGTTCTTCGAAAATCAGTCACTTTTATGATTTTGACGTAATTTTGAATAGCTCAAGAGATAATTTTTGGATGACGTCCGATGAACTTGAAATTTTTTTTTCTTCGACAAAGTCAACTTTAGGATTCCAAAAAAGTGTATTTCGTGAATTTTTGTAGTACTTCGAATTTCAGTCACTTTTCCGATTTTGACGAAATTTTGTATAGCTCAAGAGGTAGAATTTATGGTTGACCTCCTATGATCTTGAACTTTTTTTTTCTTGAATAAAGTCAAGGTCTAGGATTCCAAAAAAGTACTTGGCATGAATTTTTGTAGTTTCTCGAATTTCAGTCATTTTTTCGATTTTGATGAAATTTTGTATAGCTCAAAAGGTAGAATTTTTGAATGATCTTCACTGAACTTGAAATTTTTTTTTCTTGAATAAAGTCAACGTCCAGGATTCTAAAAATGTACTTGTCGTGAATTTTTGTAGTTCTTCGAATTTCAGTCACTTTTCCGATTTTGATGAAATTTTGTATAGCTCAAGAGATAGATTTTTTGGATGAGGTCTGAGAACTTGAACTTTTTTTTCTTGAACAAAGTCAACTTTTAGGATTCCAAAAAAGTACATGTCATGAATTTATGTAGTACTTCGAATTTCAGTCACTTTTCTAATTTTGCCGAAATTTTGTATAGCTCAAGAGGTAGATTTTTTGGATAACCTTCGATGAACTTGAAATTTTTTTGACGAAATTTTGAATATCTCAAGAGGTAGAATTTTTGGATGACCTCCTATGATCTTAAACTTTTTTTTCGAAAAAGTACTTGTCGTGAATTTTTGTAGTTCTTCGAATTTCAGTCACTTTTTTGATTTTGACGAAATTTTGTACAAAAAAGTACTTGTTGTGAATTATTCGAATTTCAGACACTTTTTTTTGTATAGCTCAAGATGTTCTGAAAAATCGAAAATCTTATTTCGTTTGTGTCTTATTTTTAGTTCAGTGCCGATGAGTCCCAATTTGTATTTCTAACCTCGCATTATTAGCAAATCAGCATCCTGGAAGTTTTCTGTGTGCGTCTAGTCTGTCAGTTTGCCATTGTTGTCAACAATCTTTTCAGTCCGTCTTTAATAGTCAAAATGTCATCTTATATTAATTAACTAGCTTTGTCATTGCAAGGGCGAGATAGATCCACTTGAACTTTTTTTTTCTTGAACAAAGTCAATATCTAGGATTCCAGAAAAGTACTTGTCGTGAATTTTTGTAGTACTGGTACTTCGAATTTCAGTCACTTTTTCGATTTTGACGAAATTTTGTATAGCTCAAGAGGTATAATTTTTGGATTTACCTCCACTGAACTTGAATTTTTTTTTCTTGAACAAAGTCAACGTCTAGGATTCCAAAAACATACTTGTCGTGAATTTTTGTAGTTTAGACACTTTTCCGATTTTGACGAAATTTTGTATAGCTCAAGAGATAGAATTTTGGGATGACGTGCGATGAACTTGAATTTTTTTTTTCTTGAATAAAGTCAAGGTCAAGGATTCGAAATAAGTACCTGTCGTGAATTTTTTTAGTGCTTCGAATTTCAGTCACTTTTCAGATTTTGACGAAATTTTGTATATCTCAAGAGGTAGACTTTTTGGATTACCTCCTATGGTCTTGAACTTTTTTGGATGATCTCCACTGAACTTGAAATCTTTTTTTCTTGAATAAAGTCAAGGTCTAGGATTCCAAAAAAGTACTTGTCGTGAATTTTTGTAGTTCTTCGAATTTTGGTCACTTTTCTGATTTTGACGGAATTTTGTATAGCTCAAGAGGCAGAATGTTTGGATGATCTCCAGTGAACTTGAAATTTTTTTTTCTTGAACAAAGTCAACGTCCAGGATTCCAAAAACGTACTTGCCGTAAATTCTTGTAGTTCAGTCACTTTTTAGATTTTGACGAAATTTTGCATAGCTTAAGAGATAGAATTTTTGGATGACGTCCGATGAACTTGAATTTTTTTTTCTTGAACAAAGTCAACTTTTAGGATTAAAAAAAAGTACATGTCGTGAATTTTTGTAGTGCTTCGAATTTCAGTCAGTTTTCCGATTTTGCCGAAATTTTGTATAGCTCAAGAGGTAGAATTTTTTGATGAACTCTGATGAACTTGAATTTTTTTTTTCTTGAACAAAGTCAACATCTAGGATTCCAAAAAAGTACGTGTCGTGAATTTTTGTAGTACTTCGAATTTCAGTCACTTTTCCGATTTTGCCGAAATTTTGTATAGCTCAAGAGGTAGAATTTTTGGATGCCCTCCTATGATCTTGAACTTTTGTTTTTCTTGAATAAAGTCAAGGTCTAGGATTCCAAAAAAGTACATGTCGTGAATTTTTGTAGTACTTCGAATTTCAGTCACTTTTCCGATTTTGCAGAAATTTTATATATCTCAAGAGGTAGAATTTTTGGATGACCTCTGATGAACTTCTTGAACAAAGTCAATGTCTAGGATTCCAAAAAAGTACATGTCGTGAATTTTTTTAGTACTTCGAATTTCAGTCACTTTTCCGATTTTGACGAAAATTTATATATCTCAAGAGGTAGAATTTTTAGATGACAACCTATGATCTTGAAGTTTTTTTTTCTTGAATAAAATCAAGGTCTAGGATTCCAATAAAATACCTGTCGTCGCCACTGTTCGTCCGTCCGTCCGGACATCCGTCCGTCCACAATTGTTTGTGAACAGTCTACAGGTCACAATATTTATCCGATTTCAATGAAACTTTGAATATAGGTTTATCACCCTAAGATCTCGGTTCCTTTCGATATTGGCATGTATCGGACCGTAACTTCATGGGTTATAGCCCCTGATTGTACGAAAAATCACGTTTTTTAGCTTGTGAACAGTGTAGAGGTCACAATTTTGAACCGATTTGGATGAAACTTGAAATGCATGTTTATGACCCAAAGATCTTGGTTCCTTTCGATATTGGCGCCAATCGGATCGTAACTTCCTGAATTATGGCCCCTGATTGTCTGAAAAATCGCCCTTTTTAACTTGTGGTCCCTCTGGAGGTCAAAATTGTTATCCGATTTAAAAATCCGTTTGATTATATCACCGTCGCATGGTTATGAAGGTTGAGTTCGAATATCGTGAAAATCGGACCAAAATTGACGGACAAAATGGCCACCGTTTGTACGCGAATAGTGTGAAAATATGTTATATCAAGGTTGTGGACCTTATAGAGGTCACAATTTTGAACCGATTTTGATGAAACTTGACATGTATGTTTATGACCCAAAGATCTTGGTTCCTTTCAATATTTGCGCCCATCGGAGCGTAACTTCCTGAATTATGGCCCCTGATTGTCCGAAAAATCGCCCTTTTTAGCTTGTGGTCTCTCTGGAGGTCAAAATTGTTATCCGATTTAAAAAACCGTTAGAGTATATCACCGTTCCATGGTTATGAAGGTTGAGTTCTAATTTCGTGAAAATCGGACCAAAATTGACGGACAAAATGGCCGCCGTTTGTACGCGAATGGTGTGAAAATATGTTACACATGTATATCAAGGTTGTGGACCTTATAGAGGTCACAATTTTGAACCGATTTTGATGAAACTTGACATGTATGTTTATAACCCAAAGATCTTGGTTCTTTTCGATATTTGCGCCCATCGGATCATAACTTCCTGAATTATGGCCCCTGATTGTCCGAAAAATCGCCCTTTTTAGCTTGTGGTCCCTCTGGAAGTCAAAATTGTTATCCGATTTAAAAAACCGTTAGAGTATATCACGTTCCATGGTTATGAAGGTTGAGTTCGAATTTCGTGAAAATCGGACCAAAATTGACGGACAAAATGGCCGTCGTTTGTACGCGAATGGTGTGAAAATATGTTATATCAAGGTTGTGGACCTTATAGAGGTCACAATTTTGAACCGATTTTGATGAAACTTGACATGTATGTTTATAACCCAAAAATCTTGGTTCCTTTCGATATTTGCACCCATCGAATCATAACTTCATGAATTATGTCCCCTGATTTTGTTAGCTTGTGGTCCCTCTGGAGGTCAAAATTATTATCCGATTTAAAAAAACGTTTGATTATATCACGTTTTCATGGTAATGAAGAGAGAATTTGAATTTTGTGAAAATCGGACCAGAGTTGACGGAGAAAATGGCCGCCGTCTGTACGCGAATTGTGTAAAAATATGTTATATCAAGGTTGTGGACCCTATAGAGGTCACAATTTTGAACTGATTTTGATGAAACTTGAAATATATGTTTATAACCTAATGATCTTGGTTCCATTGCATATTTGCCCATATTGGATCGTAACTTCCTGAATCATGGCCCCTGATTGTACGAAAAATCACCCTTTTTAGCTTGTGGTCCCTCTGGAGGTCACAATTATTATCTGATTTAAAAAAAAGGGTTGATTATATCACAGTTACACCGTAGTTATGGGTGAGTTTGAATTATGATTTTCTGGTGATTACTTAAAATGCAACAACTCTTGTTGACTGCCCGGATGATTTGGCTGCTGTGTGGGCGTATGTTTCGTTGCCTGGCAACCTATTTTTTTTTTCTTGAAAAATGTCAACATCTAGGATTCCAAAAAAGTACATGTCATGAATTTTTTTAGTGCTTCGAATTTCAGTCACTTTTCCTATTTTGACGAAATTTTGTATATCTCAAGAGGTAGAATTTTTGGATCACCTCCTATGATGAATTATGTCCCCTGATTTTGTTAGCTTGTGGTCCCTATGGAGGTCAAAATTATTATCCGATTTAAAAAAACGTTTGATTATATCACATTTTCATGGTAATGAAGAGAGAATTTGAATTTTGTGAAAATCGGACCAGAGTTGACGGAGAAAATGGCCGCCGTCTGTACGCGAATTGTGTAAAAATATGTTATATCAAGGTTGTGGACCCTATAGAGGTCACAATTTTGAACTGATTTTGATGAAACTTGAAATATATGTTTATAACCTAATGATCTTGGTTCCATTGCATATTTGCCCATATTGGATCGTAACTTCCTGAATCATGGCCCCTGATTGTACGAAAAATCACCCTTTTTAGCTTGTGGTCCCTCTGGAGGTCACAATTATTATCTGATTTAAAAAAAAGGGTTGATTATATCACAGTTACACCGTAGTTATGGGTGAGTTTGAATTATGATTTTCTGGTGATTACTTAAAATGCAACAACTCTTGTTGACTGCCCGGATGATTTGGCTGCTGTGTGGGCGTATGTTTCGTTGCCTGGCAACCTATTTTTTTTTTCTTGAAAAATGTCAACATCTAGGATTCCAAAAAAGTACATGTCATGAATTTTTTTAGTGCTTCGAATTTCAGTCACTTTTCCTATTTTGACGAAATTTTGTATATCTCAAGAGGTAGAATTTTTGGATCACCTCCTATGATGAATTATGTCCCCTGATTTTGTTAGCTTGTGGTCCCTATGGAGGTCAAAATTATTATCCGATTTAAAAAAACGTTTGATTATATCACATTTTCATGGTAATGAAGAGAGAATTTGAATTTTGTGAAAATCGGACCAGAGTTGACGGAGAAAATGGCCGCCGTCTGTACGCGAATTGTGTAAAAATATGTTATATCAAGGTTGTGGACCCTATAGAGGTCACAATTTTGAACTGATTTTGATGAAACTTGAAATATATGTTTATAACCTAATGATCTTGGTTCCATTGCATATTTGCCCATATTGGATCGTAACTTCCTGAATCATGGCCCCTGATTGTACGAAAAATCACCCTTTTTAGCTTGTGGTCCCTCTGGAGGTCACAATTATTATCTGATTTAAAAAAAAGGGTTGATTATATCACAGTTACACCGTAGTTATGGGTGAGTTTGAATTATGATTTTCTGGTGATTACTTAAAATGCAACAACTCTTGTTGACTGCCCGGATGATTTGGCTGCTGTGTGGGCGTATGTTTCGTTGCCTGGCAACCTATTTTTTTTTTCTTGAAAAATGTCAACATCTAGGATTCCAAAAAAGTACATGTCGTGAATTTTTTTAGTGCTTCGAATTTCAGTCACTTTTCCTATTTTGACGAAATTTTGTATATCTCAAGAGGTAGAATTTTTGGATCACCTCCTATGATTTTGAACTTATTTTTTCTTGAATAAAATCAAGAACTAGGATTCCAAAAAAGTACTTGTTGTGAATTCTTCGAATTTCAGTCACTTTTTCGATGTTGTCGAAACTTTGTATAGCTCAAGAGGTAGAATTTTCAGATTATCTCCACTGAACTTGAAATTTTTTTTTCTTGAATAAAGTCAAGGTCTAGGATTCCAAAAAAGTACTTGTTGTGAATTTTTGTAGTTCTTCGAATTTCATTCACTTTTTCGATTTTGACGAAATTTTGTATAGCTCAAGATGTAGAATTTTTGGATTACTTCCTATGATTTCATGGAATTTTTGGATAGCTCAAGAGGTAGAATTTTTAGATGACCTCCAATGAACTTGAACTTTTTTTTTCTTGAACAAAGTCATTATCTAGGATTCCAGAAAAGTATTGTCGTCAATTTTTGTAGTACTACAAATCTTTTGGAAATTTTTTTTTCTTGAACAAAGTCAACGTCTAGGATTCCAAAAAAGTACATGTCGTGTATTTTTTTAGTGCTTTGAATTTCAGTCACTTTTCCGATTTTGACGAAATTTTGTATATCTCAAGAGGTAGAATTTTTTGGATTACCTCCTATGATCTTGAACTTTTTTTTTCTTGAATAAAGTCAAGATCTAGGATTCCAAAAAAGAACTTGCCGTGAATTTTTGTAGTTCTTCGAATTTCAGTCACTTTTTTGATTTTGACGAAATTTTGTATACCTCAAGAGGTAAAATTTTTGGATGATCTCTACTGAACTTGAAATCATCGTCCAGGATTCCAAAAAGTACTTGTCGTGAATTTTTGTAGTTCTTCGAATTTCAGTCACTTTTCTGATTTTGACGAAATTTTGTATAGCTCAAGAGATAGAATTTTTGGATGACGTCCGACGAACTTGAATTTTTTTTTTCTTGAACAAAGTCAACTTTTAGGATTCCAAAAAAGTGCATGTCGTGAATTTTTGTAGTACTTCGAATTTCAGTCACTTTTCAGATTTTGCCGAAATTTTGTATAGCTCAAGAGGTAGAATTTCAGTCACATTTTTGATTTTGACGAAATTTTGTATACCTCAAGAGGTAGAATTTTTGCATGATCTCTACTGAATTTGAACTTTTCTTTTCTTGAATAAAGTCAAGGTCTAGGATTCCAAAAAAGTACTTGTCGTGAATTTTTGTAGTTCTTCACACTTCAGTCACTTATCTGATTTTGACGAAACTTTTTATAGCTCAAGAGGTAGAATTTTTGGATGATCTCAACTGAACTTGAAATTTTTGGATGACCTGTGATGAACTTGAAATTTTTTTTTCTTGAACAAAGTCAACTTCCAGGATTTCAAAAACGTACTTGTCGTGAATTTTTGTAGTTCTTCGAATTTCAGTCACTTTTCTGATTTTGACGAAATTTTGTATAGCTCAAGAGATAGAATTTCTGGATGTCGTCTGATGAACTTGAATTTTTTTTCTTGAACAAAGTCAACTTTAAGGATTCAAAAAAAGTACATGTCGTGAATTTTTGTAGTGCTTCGACTTTCAGTCACTTTTCCAATTTTGCCAAAATTTTGTATAGCGCATGAGGTAGAATTTTTGGATGACCTCCGATGAACTTCAAATTTTTTTTTCTTGAACAAAGTCAACGTCTAGGATTCCAAAAATGTACATGTCGTGAATTTTTTTAGTGTTTCGAATTTCAGTCACTTTTCCGATTTTGACAATATATTGTATATCTCAAGAGGTAGAATTTTTGGATGACGTCCGATGAAATTGAACTTTTTTTTCTTGAACAAAGTCAACTTCTAGGATTTCAAAAAATTACATGTCGTGAATTTTTTTAGCACTTCAAATTTCAGTCACTTTTCCGATTTTGCCGAACTTTTGTATAGCTCAAGCGGTAGAATTTTTGAATGACCTCCGATGAACTTGAAATTTTTTTTTCTTCAACAAAGTCAACGTCTAGGATTCCAAAAAAGTACATGTCGTGAATTTTTTTAGTGCTTCAATTTTTAGTCACTTTTCCGATTTTGACGAAATTTTGTATATCTCAAGAGGTAGAATTTTTGGATGAGCTACTATGATCTTGAAATTTTTTTTTCTTGAACACTGTCAACATCTAGGATTCTAAAACAGTACATGTCGTGAATTTTTTTAGTGCTTCGAATTTCAGTCACTTTTCCTATTTTGACGAAATTTTGTATATCTCAAGTGGTAGAATTTTTGGATGACCTCCTATGATCTTGAACTTATTATTTCTTGAATGAAGTCAAGGTCTAGGATTCCAAAAAAGTACTTGTCGTGAATTCTTCAAATTTAAGTCACTTTTTCAATTTTGACGAAATTTTGTATAGCTCAAGAGGTAGAATTTTTGGAGGATCTCCACTGAACTTGAAATTTTTATACGCCCACATTTTCATGTGGACGTATATTGTCGTCGCCCCTGTTCGTCCGTCCGTCCGTCCGGACGTCTGTCCGTCCGTCCGTCCGTCCGTCCGTCCGTCCGGACGTCCGTCCGTCCACAATTGTTTGTGAACAGTCTACAGGTCACAATTTTTATCCGATTTCAATGAAACTTAAAACATAGGTTTATCACCCTAAGATCTCGGTTCCTTTCGATATTGGCATGTATCGGACTGTAACTTCATGGGTTATGGCCCCTGATTGTACGAAAAATCACGTTTTTTAGCTTGTGAACAGTGTAGAGGTCACAATTTTGAACCGATTTGGATGAAACTTAAAATGCATGTTTATAACCCAAAGACCTTGGTTCCTTTCGATATTTGCGCCAATCGGATCATAACTTCCTGAATTATGGCCCCTGATTGTCCGAAAAATCACCCTTTTTAGCTTGTGGTCCCTCTGGAAGTCAAAATTGTTATCCGATTTAAAAAACCGTTTGATTATATCACCGTTCCATGGTTATGAAGGTCGAGTTCGAATTTCGTTAAAATCGGACCAAAATTGACGGACAAAATGGCCGCCATTTGTACACGAAAAGTGTGAAAATATGTTATATCAAGGTTGTGAACAGTGTAGAGGACACAATTTTGAACCGATTTGGATGAAACTTTAAATGTATTTTTATAACCCAAAGATCTTGGTTCCTTTCGATATTTGCGCCAATCGGATCGTAACTTCCTGAATTATGGCCCCTGATTGTCCGAAAAATTGCCCTTTTTAGCTTGTGGTCCCTCTGGAGGTCAAAATTGTTATCCGATTTAAAAAAACGTTTGATTATATCATTTTTCCATGGTTATGAAGGCCGAGTTCGAATTTCGTGAAAATCGGACCAAAATTGACGGACAAAATGGCCGCCATTTGTACGCGAATAGTGTGAAAATATGTTATATCAAGGTTGTGAACAGTGTAGAGGACACAATTTTGAACCGATTTGGATGAAACTTGAAATGCATGTTTATAACCCAAAGATCTTGGTTCCTTTCGATATTTGCGCCAATCGGATCGCAACTTCCTGAATTATGGCCCCTGATTGTCCGAAAAATTGCCCTTTTTAGCTTGTGGTCCCTCTGGAGGTCAAAATTATTATCCGATTTCAAAAACCGTTTGATTATATCACCGTTCCATGGTTATGAAGGTTGAGTATGAATTTTGTGAAAATCGGACCAAAATTGACGGACAAAATGGCCGCCGTTTGTACGCGAATATTGTGAAAATATGTTATATAAAGGTTGTGGACCTTATAGAGGTCACAATTTTGAACCGATTTTGATGAAACTTGACATGTATGTTTATAACCCAAAGATCTTGGTTCCTTTCGATATTTGCGCCCATTGGATCATAACTTCCTGAATTATGTCCCCGGATTGTCCGAAAAATCGCTTTTGTTCGCTTTTGGTTCCTCTGGAGGTCAAAATTATTATCCGATTTAAAAAAACGTTTGACTGTATCACCGTTACATGGTAATGAAGAGAGAGTTTGAATTACGTGAAAACCGGACTAGAATTGACGGACAAAATGGCCGCCGTTTGTACACGAATAGTGTGAAAATATGTTATATCAAGGTTGTGGACCCTATAGAGGTCACAATTTTGAATCGATTTTGATGAAACTTGACAGGTATGTTTATAACCCAAAGATCTTGGTTCCTTTCGATATTTGCACCCATCGGGTCATTACTTCCTGAATTATGTCCCCTGATTGTATGAAAAATCACCCTTTTTAGCTTGTGGTGCCTCTGGAGGTCACAATTATTATCTGATTTAAAAAAAAACGTTTGATTATAAAAACCAAACAAATTCTAATGATTTTCTGATAATTCCTTAATATGCGACAACTCTTGTTGACTGCCCGGACGATTTGGCTGCTGTGTGGGCGTATGTTTCGTTGCCTGGCAACCTATTTTTTTTTCTTGAACAAAGTCAACTTTGAGGATTCCCAAAAAGTACTTGTCGTGAACTTTTGTAGTTCTTCGAATTTCAGTCACTTCTGATTTTGACGAAATTTTGTATAGCTCAGGAGATAGATTTTTTGGATGGCGTTCGATGAACTTGAATTTTTTTTTCTTGAACAAAGTCAACGTCCAGGATTCCAGAATGTACTTGTTGTGAAATTTTGTACTTCTTCGAATTTCAGTCACTTTTCCGATTTTGACGAAATTTTGTATAGCTAAAGAGATAGAATTTTTGGATGACGTCTGATGAACTTGAAATTTTTTTTTCTTGAACAAAGTCAACTTTTAGGATTCCAAAAAAGAGCATGTCGTGAATTTTTGTAGTACTTCGAATTTCAGTCACTTTTCCGATTTTGACGAAATTTTGTATAACTCAAGAGGTAGAATTTCAGTCACTTTTTTGTCATGAATTTATGTAGTACTTCGAATTTCAGTCACTTTTTCAATTTTGCCGAAATTTTGTATAGCTCAAGAGGTAGAATTTTTGGATGACTTTCGATGAACTTTTTTTTCTTGAACAAAGTCAACGTCTAGGATTCCAAAAACGTACTTGTCGTGAATTTTTGTAGTTCTTCGAATTTCGGTCACTTTTTTGAATTTGCCGAAATTTTGTATAGCTCAAGAGGTAGAATTTTTGGATGATCTCCACTGAATTTGAAATTTTTTTTTCTTGAACAAAGTCAACGTCCAGGATTCCAAAGAAGTACATGTCGTGAATTTTTTTAGTGCTTTGAATTTCAGTCACTTTTCCGATTTTGACGAAAATTTGTATACCTCTGATGAACTTGAATTTTTTTTTTCTTGAACAAAGTCAACGTCTAGGATTCCAAAAAAGTACATGTCGTGAATTTTTGTAGTGCTTCGAATTTCAGTCACTTTTCCGCCTAAATTTTGTATAGCTTAAGAGATAGAATTTTTGGATGACCTCCGATGAACTTGAAATTTTTTTTTCTTGAGCAAAGTCAAGCTCAAGGATTCCAAAAAAAGTACATGTCGTGAATTTTTTTAGTGCTTCGAATTTCAGTCACTTTTCGGATTTTGAAGAAATTTTGTGTATCTCAAGAGCTAGAATTTTCGGATGGCCTCCTATGATCTTGAACTTTTTTTCTCTTGAATAAAGTCATGGTCTAGGATTCCAAAAAAGTACTTGTCGTGACTTTTTGTAGTTCTTCGAATTTCAGTCACTTTTCAATTTTGACGAAATTTTGTATAGCTCAAAGGGTAGAATTTTTGGATGATCTCCACTGAACTTGAAATTTTTTTTTCTTGTACAAAGTCAACATCCAGGGTTCCAAAAACGTACTTGTTGTCAATTTTTGTAGTTCTACGAATTTCAGTCACTTTTCCGATTTTGACTAAATTTTGTATAGCTCAAGAGATAGAATTTTTAGATGACGTCCGATGAACTCTTTTTTTCTTGAACAAAGTCAACTTTTAGGATTCCAAAAAAGTACTTGTCGTGAACTTTTGTAGTTCTTCGAAGTTTAGTCACATTTCCGCCGAAATTTTGTATAGCTCAAGAAGTAGAATTTTTGGATAACCTCCGATGAACTTGAAATTTTTTTTTCTTGAGCAAAGTCAAGGTCAAGGATTTCAAAAAAGTACCTGTCGTGAATTTTTTTAGTGCTTCGAATTTCAGTCACTTTTCCGATTTTGACGAAATTTTGAATATCTCAAGAGGTATAATTTTTGGATGATCTCCACTGAACTTGAAATTTTGTTTTCTTGAATGAAGTCAAGGTCTAGGATTCCACCAAAAGTTCTTGTTGTGAATTTTTGTAGTTCTTCGAATTTCAGTCACTTTTTTGATTTTGACGAAATTTTATATATCTCAAGAGGCAGAATTTTTGGATGACCTTTCTATGATCTTGAACTTTTTTTTCTTGAATAAAGTCAAGGTCTAGGATTCCAAAAGATAGGTTGGCACTGCCAGGCAGGATACGCCCACATTTTCGAGAGATGGATAGAGAACAAGCAATACCGAAAGTGATTTTTCCTACATCTTTAAGTCCTGTATTTCATATTGTATTGGGAGCAGCCATTTAGTTGGTCAGTTCCAGTCTGATATTCATGAAATTCGAAACCGACAATGATTATGGTGTGACAGTACACAAACTAGAAATGTGACTTTTCATCAAAAGAATTGTGACCTGTAGAGAGTCCACAACCATGATATACCATATTTTTATACTATTCGCGTACAAACAACGATCATTTCGTCCGGCAATTTTTGTATGATTTTCACGAAATTAGAACAATCTTCCTAATCAAAATCGAATTAAAATTGTGACCTATTCAGGGTCCACAACCATGATATACCATTTTTTTAACAGTATTCGCGTACAAACGGCAGCCATTTTGTCTGTCAATTTTGGTCCGATTTTCCCGAAATTCAAACTCAACCTTCCTTACAGTGTAACGGTGATATAATCTAACGTTTTTTTAAATTGGATAATAATTGTGACCTCCAGAGGGACCACAAGCTAAAGAAAGGGGGATTTTGCGTATAACCAGGGGCCATAATTCAGGAAGTTACGATCCGATATGTGCAAATATCGAAAACAACCAAGATCTTTGGGTTATAACCATGAATTTCAAGTTTGATCAAAATCGAATTAAAATTGTGACCTTTACAGGGTCCACAACCTTGATATACCATTTTTTAACAGTATTTGAGTACAAACGGCGGCCATTTTGTATGGCAATTTTGGTCTGATTTTCCCGAAATTCGAACTCAACCTTCCTTACGGTGTAACGGTAATATAATCAAACATTTTTTTAAATCAGATAATAATTGTGACCTCCAAGCTAAAAAAAAGGCGATTTTGCGTATAATCAGGGGCCATAATTCAGGAAGTTACAATCCGATATGCGCAAATATCGAAAGGAAGCAAGATCTTTGGGTTATAACCATGAATTTCAAGTTTCATCAAAATCGAATCAAAATTGTGACCTCCACAGGGTCCACAACCTTGATATACCATTTTTTAACAGTATTCGCGTACAAACGGCGGCCATTTTGAATGGCAATTTTCGTCCGATTTTCCCGAAATTCGAACTCAACCTCCCTTAGGGTGTAACGGTGATATAATCAAACGGTTTTTTAAATCGAATAATAATTGTGACCTCCAAGCTAAAATAAAGGCGATTTTTCGTATAATCAGGGGCCATAATTCAGGAAGTTACGATCCGATATGCGCAAATATCGAAAGGAAGCAAGATCTTTGGGTTATAACCATGAATTTCAAGTTTCATCAAAATCGAATCAAAATTGTGACCTCCACAGGGTCCACAACCTTGATATACCATTTTTTAACTGTCTTAGCGTACAAACGGCGGCCATTTTGTTTGGCAATTTTCGTCCGATTTTCCCGAAATTCGAACTCAACCTTCTTTAGGGTGTAACGGTGATATAATCAAACGGTTTTTTAAATCAAATAATAATTGTGACCTCCAGAGGGACCACAAGCTAAAAAGGGTGATTTTTCGGACAATCAGGGGCCATAATCCAGGAAATTACATTCCGATAGCCGCAAATATCGAAAGGAACCAAGATCTTTGGGTTACAAACATGCATGTCAAGTTTCATCAAAATCGGTTCAAAATTGTGACCTCTATAGGGTCCACAAGCTAAAAACGTGATTTTTCGTACAATCAGGGGCCATAATCCATGAAGTTTTGATCCGATACATGCCAATATCGAAAGCAGCCGAGATCTTTTGGGGATAAACCTATATTTCAAGTTTCGTCAAAATCGGATAAGAATTGTGACCTGTAGAGAGTCCACAAACAAATTGTGGACGGACGGACGGACAGGGGCGACGACATAATACGTCCACATGAAAACGTGGGCGTATAAAAATACTTGTTGTGAATTTTTCGAATTTCAGTCACCTTTTCAATTTTGGCGAAATTTAGTATACCTCAAGAGGTAGAATTTTTGGATGATCTCCACTGAACTTGAATTTTTTTTTTCTTGAACAAAGTCAACGTCCAGGATTCCAAAAGTGTACTTGTCATGAATTTTTGTAGTTCTTCGAATTTCGTTCACTTTTCCGATTTTTACGAAACTTTCTATAGCTCAAGAGATAGAATTTTTGGATGACGTCTAATGAACATGAATTTTTTTTTTCTTGAACAAAGTGAACTTTTAGGATTCAAAAAAAAAGTACCTGTTGTGATATTTTGTAGTACTTCGAATTTCAGTCACTTTTCTGCCAAAATTTTGTATAGCTCAAGAGGTAGAATTTTTGAATGACGTCCGATGAACTTGAAATTTTTTTTTCTTGAACAAAGTCAACGCCTAGGATTCCAAAAAAGTACATGTCGTGAATTGTTTTAGTGCTTCGATTTTCATTCACTTTTCCGATATTGAAGAAATTTTGTATATCTCAAGAGGTAGAATTTTTGGATGACCTCCGATGAACTTTTTTTTTTCTTGAACAAAGTCAACGTCTAGGATTCCAAAAACATACTTGTCGTGAATTTTTGCATATCTCAAGAGGTAGAATTTTTGGATGACCTCCAATGATCTTGAACTTTTTTTTCTTGAATAAAGTCAATGTCTAGGATTCCAAAAAAGTACATGTCGTGAATTGTTTTAGTGCTTCGATTTTCATTCACTTTTCCGATATTGAAGAAATTTTGTATATCTCAAGAGGTAGAATTTTTAGGATGACCTCCTATGATCTTGAACTTTTTTTTTCTTGAATAAAGTCAAGGTCTAGGATTCCAAAAAAATACATGTTGTGAATTCTTTGAATTTCAGTCACTTTTTCCGAAACTTTGTATAGGTCAAGAGGTAGAATTTTTGGATGATCACCACTGAACTTGAAATTATTTTTTCTTGAACAAAGTCAACGTCCAGGATTCCAAAATCGTACTTGTCGTGAATTTTTGTAGTTCTTCGAATTTCAATCACTTTTCCGATTTTGACGAAATTTTGTTTATCTCAAGAGGTAGAATTTTTGGATGACCTCCAATGAACTTGAAATTTTTTTTTCTTGAACAAAGTCAATCTCTATGATTACAAAAACGTACTTGTCGTGAATTTTTGTAGTTCTTCGAATTTCAGTCACTTTTTTGAATTTGACGAAATTTTGTATAGCTTCAAAGCTAGAATTTTTGGATGATCTCCACTGAACTTGAACAAAGTCAACGTCCAGGATTCCAAAAACGTACTTATCGTGAATTTTTGAAGTTCTTTTAATTTTAGTCACTTTTCCGATTTTGCCGAAATTTTGTATAGCTCAAGAGGTAGAATTTTTGGATGACCTCCGAGGAACTTGAAATTTTTTTTTCTGAACAAAGTCACTGTCTAGGATTCCAAAAAAGTACATGTTGTGAATTTTTTTAGTGCTTCGAATTTTCGATTTTGACGAAATTTTGCATATCTCAAGAGGTAGAATTTTTGGATGACCTCCAATGATCTTGAACTTATTTTTTCTTGAATAAAGTCAAGGTCTAGGATTCCAAAAAAGTACCGGTACTTGGCGTGAATTTTTGTAGTTCTTCGAATTTCAATCACTTTTTCGATTTTGACGAAATTTTGTATAGCTCAAGATGTGGAATTTTTGGATTACCTCCTACGATCTTGAACTTTTTTTTCTTGAATAAAGACAAGGTCTAGGATTAAAAAAAAGTACATGTCGTGACTTTTTGTAGTACTTCGAATTTCAGTCACTTTTTCGATTTTGACGAAATTTTGTATATCTCAAGAGGTAGAATTTTTGGATGACGTCCAATGAAATTGAACTTATTTTTTCTTGAACAAAGTCAACTTTTAGGATTCCAAAAAAGTACATGTTGTGAATTTTTGTAGTACTTCGAATTTCAGTCACTTTCCAATTTTGATGAAATTTTGTATAGCTCAAGAGGTAGAATTTTTGGATGACCTCCGATGAACTTGAAATTTTTTTTTCTTGAACAAAGTCAATGTCTAGGATTCCAAAAAAGTACATTTCGTGAGTTTTTTTACTGCTTCGAATATCAATCACTTTTCCAATTTTAGGTAGAGGTAGAATTTTTGGATGACCTCCTATGATCTCCAACTTTTTTTTTTCTTGAATAAAGTCAAGGTCTAGGATACCAAAAAAGTACTTGTCGTGAATTTTTGTAGTTCTTCGAATTCCAGTCACTTTTTTGATTTTGACGAAATTTTATACAGCTCAAGAGGTAGGATTTTTGGATGATCTCCACTGAACTTGAAATTTTTTTTTCTTGAACAAAGTGAACGTCGAGGGTTCCAAAAACATACTTGTCGTGAATTTTTGTAGTTCTTCGAATTTTGACGAAATTTTGTATAGCTCAAGAGGTAGAATTTTTGGATGACCTCCGATGAACTTGAAATTTGTTTTTCTTGAACAAAGTCAACGTCAAGGATTCCAAAAAAGTACACGTCGTGAATTTCAGTCACTTTTCCGATTTTTCCAAAATTTTGTCTAACTTAAAGAAGTAGAATTTTTGGTTGACATCCTATGATCTTGAGCTTTTTTTTTCTTGAAGAAAGTCAAGGTCTAGGAATCCAAAAAAGTACTTGGCGTGAATTTTTGTATTTCTTCGAATTTCACTTTTCCGATTTTGACGAAATTTTGTATAGCTCAAGAGATAGAATATTTAGATGAAGTCCGATGAACTTGAACTTTTTTTTTCTTGAACAAAGTCAACGTCTAGGATTCCAAAAAAGTACTTGTCGTGAATTTTTGTAATTCTTTGAATTTCATTTTTTCGATTTTTTGACGAAAATCTTGTATAGCTTAAGACGTAGAATTTTTGGATGACCTCCTCTGATCTTGAAATTTTTTTTCTTGAATAAAGTCAAGGTCTAGGATTCCAAAAAAGTACATGTCGTGAATTATACGAATTTCAGTCACTTTTTCTATTTTGACGAAACTTTGTATAGCTCAAGAAGTAGAATTTTTGGATGACCTCTGATGAACTTGAATTTTTTTTTTATTGAACAAAGTCAACGTCCAGGATTCCAAAAAAGTACATGTCGTGAAATTTTTTAAGGCTTCGAATTTCAGTCACTTTTCCGATTTTGACGAAATTCTTGAACAAAGTCAACGCCCAGTATTCCAAAAACGTACTTGTCGTGAATTTCTGTAGTTCTTGACAAATTTGTATAGCTCAAGAGGTAGAATTTTTGGATGACCTCTGATGAACTTTAATTTTTTTTTTCTTGAACAAAGTGAACGTCTAGGATTCCAAAAAAGTACATGTCGTGAATTTTTGTAGTACTTCGAATTTCAGTTACTTTTCTGATTTTGCCGAAATTTTGTATAGCTCAAGAGGTAGAATTTTTTGAATGACCTCTGGTGAACTTGAATTTTTTTTTTCTTGAACAAAGTCAACGTCTAGGATTCCAAAAAAGTACATGTTTTGAATTTTTGTAGTACTTCGAATTTCAGTAACTTTTCCGCCAAAATTTCAGTCACTTTTCCGATTTTGAAGAAATTTTGTATATCTCAAGAGGTAGAATTTTTGGATGACCTCCGAGGAACTTGAAATTTTTTTTTCTTGAACAAAGTGAACGTCGAGGGTTCCAAAAACATACTTGTCGTGAATTTTTGTAGGACTTCGAATTTCAGTCACTTTTCCGATTCTGCCGAAATTTTGTATAGCTCAAGAGGTAGAATTTTTGGATGACCTCCGATGAACTTGAAATTTTTTTTTCTTGAACAAAGTCAACGTCTAGGATTACAAAAAAGTACTTGTCGTGAATTTTTGTAGTTCTTCGAATTTCAATCCTTTTTCCGATTTTGACGAAATTTTGTTACATGTCGTGAATTTTTTTAGTGCTTCGAATTTCAATCACTTTTTCGATTTTGACGAAATTTGGTATATCTTAAGAGGTAGAATTTTTGGATGACCTCCTATGATCTTGAACTTTTTTTTTCTTAAATAAAGTCAAGGTCTGGGATGCCAAAAAAGTACTTGTCGTGAATTTTTGTACTTCTTCGCATTCCAGTCACTTTTTCGATTTTTACGAAATTTTGTATAGCTCAAGATGCAGAATTTTTGGATTACCTGCTACGATCTTAAACTTTTTTTTTCTTGAGTAAAGTCACCTTTTAGGATTCCAAAAAAGTACTTTTCGTGAATTTTTGTAGTACTTTGAATTTCAGTCACTTTTCTGATTTTGCCGAAATTTTGGATTTACCTCTTCTGATCTTGAAATTTTTTTTCTTGAATAAAGTCAAGGTCTAGGATTCCAAATAAGTACATTTCGTGAATTCTTCGAATTTCAGTCACTTTTTCGATTTTGACGAAACTTTATATAGCTCAAGAGGTAGAATTTTTGGATGATCTCCATTAAACTTGAAAATTTTTTTTCTTGAATAAAGTCAAGGTCTAGGATTCCACCAAAAGTTCTTCTCGTGAATTTTGTAGTTCTTCGAATTTCATTCACCTTTTCAATTTTGACGAAATTTTGTATAGCTCAAGAGGTAGAATTTTTGGATGACCTTTCTATGATCTTGAACTTTTTCTTCTTGAATAAAGTCAAAGACTAGGATTCCAAAAAAGTACTTTTCTTGAATTCTTCGAATTTCAGTCACTTTTCCAATTTTGACGAAATTTTGTATTTCAGTTACTTTTCCGCCGAAATTTTATATAGCTAAAGAGGTAGAATTTTTGGATGACCTCCTATGATCTTGAACTTTTTTTTATCTTGAATAAAGTCAAGGTCTAGGATTCCAAAAAAGTACTTGTCATGAATTTTTGTAGTTCTTCTACTTTCTTTCACTTTTTCGATTTTGACGAAATTTTATACAGCTCAAGAGGTAGAATATTTGGATGATCTCCACTGAACTTGAAATTTTTTTTTCTTGAACAAAGTCAACGTCGAGGATTCCAAAAACGTACTTGTCGTGAATTTTTGTAGTTCTTCGAATTTTAGTCACTTTTCCGATTTTGACGAAATTTTGTATAGCTCAAGAGGTAGAATTTTTGGATGACCTCCGATGAACTTGAAATTTTTTTTTCTTGAACAAAGTCAATGTCTAGGATTCCAAAAAAGTACATGTCGTGAATTTTTTTAGTGCTTCGAATTTCAGTCACTTTTCCGATTTTGACGAAATTTTGTATATCTCAAGAGGTAGAATTTTTAAATGACCTCCTATTATCTTGAACTTTTTTTTTCTTGAATAAAGTCAAGGTCTAGGATTCCAAAAAAGTACTTGTCGTGAATTTTTATAGTTCTTCGAATTTCAGTCACTTTTTCGATTTTGACGTAATTTTGTATAGCTGAAGAGGTAGAATTTTTGGATGACCTTTCTATGATCTTAAACTTTTTTTTCTTGAATGAAGTCAATGTCTAGGATTCAAAAAAAGTACTTTTTGTCAATTCTTCGAATTTCAGTCACTTTTCCAATTTTGACAAAATTTTGTATAGCTCAAGAGGTAGAATTTTTGGAATGATCTCCACTGAGCTTGAAATTTTTTTTTCTTGAACAAAGTCATTGTCCAGGATTCCAAAAACCTACTTGTCATGAATTTTTGAAGTTCTTTGAATTTCAATCAATTTTCCGATTTTGACCAAATTTTGTATAGCTCAAGAGATAGAATTTTTGGATGACGTCCGATGAATTTGAACTTTTTTTTTCTTGAACAAAGTCAACTTTTATGATGTCGCAAATTTTTGTAGTACTTCGAATTTCAGTCACTTTTCCGATTTTGCCGAAATTGAGTTTTTTTAGTGCTTCGAATTTCATTCACTTTTCCGATTTTGAAGAAATTTTGTGTATCTCAAGCGGTAGAATTTTTGGATGACCTCTTGAACTTTTTTTTTCTTGAATAAAGACAAGGTCTAGGATTCCAATTTAGTATGATTTTAAACTTTTTTTTTCTTGAATAAAGTCAAGGTCTTGGATTCTAAAAATGTACTTGTTGTGAATTCTTCGAATTTCAGTCACTTTTTCAATTTTGACGAAATTTTGTATAGCTCAAGAGGTAGAATATTTGGATGATCTCCAGTGAACTTGAAATTTTTTTTTCTTGAACAAAGTCCACGTCCAGGATTCCAAAAACGTATTTGTCATGAATTTTTGAAGTTCTTCGAATTTCAGTCACTTTTCCGATTTTGACAAAATTTTGTATAGCTCAAGAGATAGAATTTTTGGATGACATCCAATGAACTTGAACTTTTTTTTTCTTGAACAAAGTCAACTTTTAGGATTTCAAAATAGTACATGTCGTGAATTTTTATAGTTCTTCGAATTTCAGTCACTTTCCGATTTTTCCGTAATTTTGTATCGCTCGAGAGGTAGAATTTTCAGTCACATTTCCGATTTTGGCGATATTTTGTATAGCTCAAGAGGTAGAATTTTTGGATGACCTCCGATGAACATGAAATTTTTTTTTCTTGGACAAAGACAACGTCTAACATTCCAAAAAAGTACATGTTGTGAATTTTTTAAGTGCTTCAAATTTCAGTGACTTTTCCGATTTTGACGAAATTTTGTATAACTCCAGAGGTAGAATTTTTGGATGACCTCCTATGATCTTGAACTTTTTTTTTCTTGAATAAAGTCAAGGTCTTGGATTCCAAAAAAGTACTTGTCGTGAATTTTTGTAGTTCTTCGCACTTCAGTGACTGAAGTTCAGTCACTTATCTGATTTTGACGAAACTTTTTATAGCTCAAGAGGTAGAATTTTTGGATGATCTCAACTGAACTTGAAATTTTTTTTTCTTGAACAAAGTCAACTTTTAGGATTTCAAAAAAGTACATGTTGTGAATTTTTGTAGTACTTCGAATTTCAGTCACTTTTCCGGAAAAATTTTGTATAGCTCAAGAGATAGAATTTTTGAATGACCTCCGATGAACTTGAAATTTCTTTTCTTGAACAAAGTCAACGTCTAGCATTCCAAAAAAGTACATGTTGTGAATTTTTGTAGTACTTCGAATTTCAGTCACTTTTCCGGAAAAATTTTGTATAGCTCAAGAGATAGAATTTTTGAATGACCTCCGATGAACTTGAAATTTCTTTTCTTGAACAAAGTCAACGTCTAGCATTCCAAAAAAGTACATGTCGTGAATTTTTTTACTGCTTCGAATATCAATCACTTTTCCAATTTTAACAAAATTTTGTATATCTCAAGTGGTAGAATTTTTGGATGACCTGCTATGATCTTGAACTTTTTTTTCTTGAATAAAATCAAGGTCTAGGTTTCCAAAAAGTACATGTCATGAATTCTTCAAATTTCAGTCACTTTTTCGACTTCGACGAAACTTTGTATTGAGATTTTCAGATGATCTCCACTGAACTTGAAATTTTTTTTTCTTGAACAAAGTCAACGTCCAGGATTCCAAAAACGTACTTGTCGTGAATTTTTGTAGTTCTTCGAATTTCTTTTAACTGACCATAATGTTACCAAAGAGCAGCTTCGGTTGGATTTTAGGACATTATTATTATTATAAAGCTTTCATATTACATATGAAAGCTTATTATTTCTGTTAAAGTTATTATTATGTTTTTGTTTTTTTTTGTGTGTTTTCTGGAAATCGGATTTCTCAGAATCTATTCATAGGATCTTTTTGAAATTTTGACCTACCTCCCCCCCCCCACAAAAAAAAAATGGGGTGCAAACGTTTAAATATATTTTCAAAACGTTTTACGAATCCGAAATCACCGAATTTTATGAACGAAAAAACAGACAATGCATAATCGTAACTTTGTTATTTTTTGACCGATCTTACTAATTCTTTTTTCTTTGAATACCTTGAAAAAAATCATTTTCATCTGCAGTTTCACATTTTTGAATTTCGAAAATTCGTCACTTCTTTAATAGTTGTACGATCTTCATGAAATTTAGTATATAAGTAGATCCTACTGATGTGATTTCAAAAATATAATTAGAAATTTTCAAAATTATCTCCCCTTGACAAAATTAAGGATCAAAATTTTCAAAAAAATCATCGAAATATAGGTCAGAATGACCAGATTTTTTTTTTGGATAATAGATAAGTAATTACAGATTTGTACACAAAATATGAAGTTTGTCGATCGAACCGGAAGTGCCACCATCTTTAAACGTGAAAAATCTCTAAGGCTTTTTTGCTATTTGTCCCCCGCCTTTCGAAGAAAGTTGGGGGACTATTAAAATGGGTTCGTCTGTCTGTCTTTTTTTTTCTTGAATGAAGTCAAGGTCTAGGATTCCAAAAAAGTACTTGTCTTGAATTCTTTGAATTTCAGTCACCTTTTCGATTTGGGCGAAATTTAGTATAGCTCAAGAGGTAGAATTTTTGGATGATGTCCACTGAACTTGAAATTTTTTTTTCTTGAACAAAGTCAACGTCCAGGATTCCAAAAGCATACTTGTCGTGAATTTTTGTAATTCTTCGAATTTCGTTCACTTTTCCGAATTTTACGAAATTTTGTATACCTCAAGAGATAGAATTTTTGGATGACGTCCAATGAACTTGAATTTTTTTTTTCTTGAACAAAGTCAACTTTTAGGATTCAAAAAAAAGTACATGTCGTGAATCTTTGTAGTACTTCGAATTTCAGTCACTTTTCAGATTTTGAATTTTGTATAGCTCAAGAGGTAGAATTTTTGTATGAACTTGAAATTTTTTTTTCTTGAACAAAGTCGACGTCTAGGAATCCAAAAAAGTACATGTCGTGAATTTTTTTAGTGCTTCGAATATAAGTCACTTTTCCTATTTTGACGAAATTTTGTATATCTCAAGAGATAAATTTTTTGGATGGCGTTCGATGAACATAAAATTTTTTTTCTTGAACAAAGTCAACTTTTAGGATTCCAAAAAAAAAAGTCGTGAATTTTTTTACTGATTCAAATTTCAGTCACTATCGGATTTTGACGAAATTTTGTATATCTCAAGATGTTTGGATTACCTACTATGATCTTGAACTTTTTTTTTTCTTGAATAAAGTTAGGGTCTATGATTCAAAAAAAGTATTTGTTGTGTGAATTTTTGTAGTTCTTCAAATTTCAGTCACTTTTCCTATTTTGACGAAATTTTGTATAGCTCAAGAGATAGAATTTTTGGCTAACGTCCGATGAACATTTTTTTTCTTGAACAAAGTCAACTTTTAGAATTCCAAAAAAGTACATATCATAAATTTTTGTTGTACTTCGAATTTCAGTCACTTTTCCGTTGAAATTTTGTATAGTTCGTGAGGTAGAATTTTTGGATCAACTCCGATGAACTTGAACTTTTTTTTCTCAAACAAAGTCAACTTTTAGGATTCAAAAAAGGTACCTGTCGCGTATTTCTGTAGTAATACGAATTTAAGTCACTTTTCTGATTTTGCCGAAATTTTGTATAGCTCCGGTAGAATTTTTGGATGACCTAGGAAGAACTTGAAATTTTTTTTTTCTTGAACAAAGTCAACGTCTAGGCTTCCAAAAACGTACTTGTCGTGAATTTTTGTAGTTCTTCGAATTTCAGTCACTTGTCCGATTTTGACGAAATTTTGTATAACTCAAGAGGTAGAATTTTTGGATGACCTCCTATGATCTTGAAATTTGTTTTTCTTGAACAAAGTCAACGTCTAGGATTCCAATAAAGTACTTGTCGTGAATTTTTGTAGTTCTTCGAATTTCAGTCACTTTTCAGATTTTGCCGAAATTTTGTATATCTCAAGAGGTAGAATTTTTGGATGACCTCCTATGATCTTGAAATTTTTTTTTCTTGAATAAAGTCAAGGTCTAGGATTCCAAAAAAGTACTTGTTGTGAATTCTTCGAATTTCAGTCGAATTTCAGTCACTTTTTCGATTTTGATGAAATTTTGTACAGCTCAAGAGGTCGAATTTTTGGATGATCTCCACTGAAATTTTTTATACGCCCACATTTTCATGTGGACGTATATTGTCGTCGTCCCTGTCCGTCCGTCCGTCCGTCCGTCCACAATTGTTTGTGGACAGTCTACAGGTCACAATTTTTATCCGATTTCAATGAAACTTAAAACATAGGTTTATCACCCTAAGATCTCGGTTCCTTTCGATATTGGCATGTATCGGACTGTAACTTCATGGGTTATGGCCCCTGATTGTACAAAAAATCACGTTTTTTAGCTTGTGAACAGTTTAGAGGTCACAATTTTGAACCGATTTGGATGAAACTTGAAATGCATGTTTATAACCCAAAGATCTTGGTTCCTTTCGATATTTGCGCCAATCGGATCGTAACTTCCTGAATTATGGCCCCTGATTGTCCGAAAAATTCCCCTTTTTAGCTTGTGGTCCCTCTGGAGGTCAAAATTGTTATCCGATTTAAAAAAACGTTTGATTATATCATTGTTCCATGGTTATGAAGGTCGAGTTCGAATTTCGTGAAAATCGGACCAAAATTGACGGACAAAATGGCTGCCATTTGTACGCGAATAGTGTGAAAATATGTTATATCAAGGTTGTGAACAGTGTAGAGGACACAATTTTGAACCGATTTGGATGAAACTTGAAATGCATGTTTATAACCCAAAGATCTTGATTCCTTTCGATATTTGCGCCAATCGGATCGTAACTTCCTGAATTATGGCCCCTGATTGTCCGAAAAATTGCCCTTTTTAGCTTGTGGTCCCTCTGGAGGTCAAAATTGTTATCCGATTTAAAAAACTGTTTGATTATATCACCGTTCCATGGTTATGAAGGTCGAGTATGAATTCTGTGAAAATCGGACCAAAATTGACGGACAAAATGGCCGCCGTTTGTACGCGAATATTGTGAAAATATGTTATATAAAGGTTGTGAACAGTGTAGAGGACACAATTTTGAACCGATTTGGATGAAACTTGAAATGCATGTTTATAACCCAAAGATCTTGGTTCCTTTCGATATTTGCACCAATCGGATCATAACTTCCTGAATTATGGCCCCTGATTGTCCGAAAAATTGCCCTTTTTAGCTTGTGGTCCCTCTGTAGGTCAAAATTGTTATCCGATTTAAAAAAACGTTTGATTATATCATTGTTCCATGGTTATGAAGGTCGAGTTCGAATTTCGTGAAAATCGGACCAAAATTGACGGACAAAATGACCTTTTTTTTTTCTTGAACAAAGTCAACGTCTAGGATTCCAAAAACATACTTGTCGTGAATTTTTGTAGTTCTTTGAATTTCAGTCACTTTTTCGATTTTGACGAAATTTTATATAGCTCAAGAGGTAGAATTTTTGGATGATCTCCACTGAACTTGAAATTTTTTTTTCTTCAACAAAGTCAACGTCCAGGATTCCAAAAACCTACTTGTCGTGAATTTTTGTAGTTCTTCGAATTTCAGTCACTTTTTCGATTTTGGTGAAATTTTGTATATCTCAAGAGATAGAATTTTTGGATGACGTCCAATGAACTTGAACTTTTTTTTTCTTGAACAAAGTCAACGCTTAGGATTTCAAAAAAGTACATCATGTGAATTTATGTAGCACCTCGAATTTCAGTCACTTTTCCGATTTTGAACTTTGTATATCTCAAGAGGTAGAATTTTTAGATGACCTTCGCTAAACTTGAAATTTTTTTTTCTTGAACAAAGTCAACGTCTAGGATTCCCAAAAAGTACATTTCTTGAATTTTTTTAGTGCTTCGAATTTCAGTCACTTTTCCAATTTTGACGAAATTTTGTATATCTCAAATGGTAGAATTTTTGGATGACTTGTCGTGAATTTTTTTAGTGGTACCTCTAATTTCAGTCACTTTTCTGATTTTGCCGAAATTTTGTCCAACTTAAGAGGTAGAATTTTTGGCTGATCTTCACTGAACTTGAATTTTTTTTTTATTGAACAAAGTCAACGTCTAAGATTCCAAAAAAGTACATGTCGTGAATTTTTGTAGTTTTTCGAATTTCAGTCACTTTTCCGAATTTGACGAAATTTTGTATAGCTCAAGAGATAGAATTTTTGAATGACGTCTGATGAATTTGAACTTTTTTTCTCTTGAACAAAGTCAACTTTTAGGATTCAAAAAAAAAGTACAATGTCAATGTCTAGGTTTCCAAAAAAGTACATTTCGTGAATTTTTTAATGCTTTAATTTTTTACATCTCAAAAGGTATAATTTTTGGATGACCTCCTCTGATCTTGAATTGTTTTTTCTTGAATAAAGTCATGGTCTAGGATTCCAAAAAAGTACTTGTTGTGAATTCTTCGAATTTCAGTCACATTTTCGATTTTGACGAAATTTTGTATAGCTCAAGAGGTAGAATTTTTGGATGATCTCCACTGAACTTGAAATTTTGTTTTCTTGAATGAAGTCAAGGTCTAGGATTCCACCAAAAGTTCTTGTCGTGAATTTTTGTAGTTCTTCGAATTTCAGTCACTTTTTTGATTTTGAAGAAATTTTATATATCTCAAGAGGCAGAATTTTTGGATGACCTTTCTATGATCTTGAACTTTTTATTCTTGAATAAAGTCAAGGTCTAGGATTCCAAAAAATACTTGTTGTGAATTTTTCGAATTTTAGTCACCTTTTCAATTTTAGCGAAATTTAGTATACCTCAAGAGGTAGAATTTTTGGATGATCTCCACTGAACTTGAATTTTTTTTTTCTTGAACAAAGTCAACGTCCAGAATTCCAAAAGCATACTTGTCATGAATTTTTGTAGTTCTTCGAATTTCGTTCACTTTTCCGATTTTTACGAAATTTTCTATAGCTCAAGAGATAGAATTTTTGGATGATGAACATGAATATTTTTTTTCTTGAACAAAGTCAACTTTTAGGATTCAAAAAAAAAAGTACCTGTTGTGATATTTTGTAGTACTTCGAATTTCAGTCACTTTTCTGCCAAAATTTTGTATAGCTCAAGAGGTAGAATTTTTGGATGATGTCCGATGAACTTGAAATTTTTTTTTCTTGAACAAAGTCAACGCCTAGGATTCCAAAAAAGTACATGTCGTGAATTGTTTTAGTGCTTCGATTTTCATTCACTTTTCCGATATTGAAGAAATTTTGTATATCTCAAGAGGTAGAATTTTTGGATGACCTCCGATGAACTTTTTTTTTTCTTGAACAAAGTCAACGTCTAGGATTCCAAAAACGTACTTGTCGTGAATTTTTGCATATCTCAAGAGGTACAATTTTTGGATGACCTCCAATGATCTTGAACTTTTTTTTTCTTGAATAAAGTCAATGTCTAGGATTCCAAAAAAGTACATGTCGTGAATTGTTTTAGTGCTTCGATTTTCATTCACTTTTCCGATATTGAAGAAATTTTGTATATCTCAAGAGGTAGAATTTTTAGGATGACCTCCTATGATCTTGAACTTTTTTTTTCTTGAATAAAGTCAAGGTCTAGGATTCCAAAAAAGTACATGTTGTGAATTCTTTGAATTTCAGTCACTTTTTCGATTTTGACGAAACTTTGTATAGGTCAAGAGGTAGAATTTTTGGATGATCTCCACTGAACTTGAAATTATTTTTTCTTCAACAAAGTCAACATCCAGGATTCCAAAAACGTACTTGTCGTGAATTTTTGTAGTTCTTCGAATTTCAATCCTTTTTCCGATTTTGACGAAATTTTGTTTATCTCAAGAGGTAGAATTTTTGGATGACCTCCAATGAACTTGAACTTTTTTTTTCTTGAACAAAGTCAACTTTTAGGATTCCAAAAAAGTACATGTCGTGAATTTTTGTAGTACTTGGAATTTCAGTCACTTTTCCGATTTTACCGAAATTTTGTATAGCTCAAGAGGTAGAACTTTTGGATATGACCTCCGATGAACTTGAACTTTTTTTTCTTGAACAAAGTCAACTTTTGACGAAATTTTGTTTAGCTCAAGAGGTAGAATTTTTGGATGATCTCTACTAAACTTGAAATTTTTTTTTCTTGAACAAAATCGTCGTCCAGGATTCCAAAACGTACTTGTCGTGAATTTTTGTAGTTCTTCGAATTTCAGTCACTTTTCCCATTTTGTATAGCTCAAGAGATTGAATTTTTGGATGACGTCTGATGAACTTGAATTTTTTTTTCTTGAACAAAGTCAACTTTTAGTATTAAAAAAAAGTACATATGTAGTGCTTCGACTTTTAGTCACTTTTCCGATATTGCCGAAATTTTGTATAGCTCAAGAGGTAGAATTTTTGGATGACCTCTGATGAACTTGAAATTTTTTTTTCTTGAAGAAATTCAACGTTTAGGATTCCAAAAAAGTACATAACGTGAATTCTTCGAATTTCAGTCACTTTTTCGATTTTGACGAAACTTTGTATAGCTCAAGAGGTAGAATTTTGGGATTATCTCCACTGAGCTTGAAATTTTTTTTTCTTCAACAACGTCAACCTCCAGGATTCCAAAAACCTACTTGTCGTGAATTTTTGTAGTTCTTCGAATTTCAGTCACTTTTCCGATTTTGAGGATATTTTGTATAGCTCAAGAGATGGAATATTTGGATGACATCTGATGAACAAAGTCAACTTTTAGGATTCCAAAATTTTGACATATTTTGTATAGCTCAAGAGATGGAATATTTGGATGACATCTGATGAACAAAGTCAACTTTTAGGATTCCAAAATAGTACATATCGTGAATTTTTGTACTTCTTCGAATTTCAGTCACCTTTCCGATTTTGCCGAAATTTTGTTTAACTTAACAGGTAGAATTTTTCGGATGACCTCTAAATGAACTTGAAATTTTTTTTTATTGAACAATGTTAACGTCTAAGATTGCAAAAAAGTACTTGTCTTGAATTCTTCGAATTTCAGTCACCTTTTCGATTTTGGCGAAATTTAGTATAGCTCAAGAGGTAGAATTTTTGGATGATCTCCACTGAACTTGAAATTTTTGTCCCCCGCTTTTCGAAGAAAGTTGGGGGACTATTAAAATGGGTTCGTCCGTCCGTCTGTCCGTCTGTCTGTCTGTCTGTCTGTCTGTCTGTCTGTCTGTCTGTCTGTCTGTCTGTCTGTCTGTCTGTCTGTCTGTCTGTCTGTCTGTCTGTCTGTCTGTCTGTCTGTCTGTCTGTCCGTCTGTCCGTCACACTTTTTGGGACACAATAACTCTCTTCCTAATTGAGCTAGAATGTTCAAACTTGGTGTATGTGTTTATTAGGTCAATGCCTTGATGGAGTTCAAAGATGAGCATTTTCCGCTTAGGGTAAGCAGAGATAAGCAATTTGATTGGTTGATGCTTTGGGACACGATAATTTTAGTTCTAATTAAGTGAGAGTGATGAAACTTAGTGTATAGTTTCATTACAGTAATACCTTGACTAAGTTCGATAATGAGCATTTTCCGCTCAGGGTAAGCAGAGCAATTTGATTGGTCGAGATTTTGGAACACAATAACCCTCCTTCTAATTGAGTTAAAATGTTCAAACTTGGTGTATAAGCTTATTAGGTCAATGCCTTGATGGAGTTCGGAGATGAGCATTTTCCGCTGAGGGTAAGCAGAGCGATACGCAATTTGATTGGTCGAGACTTTGGAACACAATAACTCTTCTTCTAATTGAGTAAAAATGTTCAAACTTGGTGTATATGCTTATAAGGTCAATGCCTTGATGGAGTTCAAAGATGAGCATTTTCCGCTTAGGGTAAGCCGAGATAAGCAATTTGATTGGTTGATGCTTTGGGACACGATAATTTTAGTTCTAATTAAGTGAGAGTGATGAAACTTAGTGTATAGTTTCATTACAGTAATACCTTGACTAAGTTCGATAATGAGCATTTACTCAGGGTAAGCAGAGCAATTTGATTGGTCGAGATTTTGGAACACAATAACTCTCCTTCTAATTGAGTTAAAATGTTCAAACTTGGTGTATAAGCTTATTAGGTCAATGCCTTGATGGAGTTCGGAGATGAGCATTTTCCGCTTAGGGTAAGCAGAGCGATACGCAATTTGATTGGTCGAGACTTTGGAACACAATAACTCTTCTTCTAATTGAGTAAAAATGTTCAAACTTGGTGTATATGCTTATAAGGTCAATGCCTTGATGGAGTTCAAAGATGAGCATTTTCCGCTTAGGGTAAGCAGAGATAAGCAATTTGATTGGTTGATGCTTTGGGACACGATAACTTTAGTTGTAATTAAGTGAGAGTGATGAAACTTGTGTATAGTTTCATTACAGTAATACCTTGACTAAGTTCGATAATGAGCATTTTGGTCGAGATTTTGGAACACAATAACTCTCCTTCTAATTGAGTTAAAATGTTCAAACTTGGTGTATATGCTTATTAGGTCAATGCCTTGATGGAGTTCGGAGATGAGCATTTTCCGCTTAGGGTAAGCAGAGCGATACGCAATTTGATTAGTCGAGACTTTGGAACACAATAACTCTTCTTCTAATTGAGTAAAAATGTTCAAACTTGGTGTATATGCTTATAAGGTCAATGCCTTGATGGAGTTCAAAGATGAGCATTTTCCGCTTAGGGTAAGCAGAGATAAGCAATTTGATTGGTTGATGCTTTGGGACACGATAACTTTAGTTGTAATTAAGTGAGAGTGATGAAACTTGTGTATAGTTTCATTACAGTAATACCTTGACTAAGTTCGATAATGAGCATTTTCTGCTCAAGGTAAGCAGAGCGATACGCAATTTGATTGGTCGAGAGTAGTCGAGACTTTGGAACACAATAACTCTCCTTCTAATTGAGTTAAAATGTTCAAACTTGGTGTATATGCTTATTAGGTCAATGCCTTGATGGAGTTCGAAGATGAGCATTTTCCGCTTAGGGTAAGCAGAGATAAGCAATTTGATTGGTTGATACTTTGGGACAAGATAACTTAGGTTCATCTTGATTGATGATTTTTATGCCAAAACAATGACTGCATTCTCATTTAGTAATCGATTCGACAGTAACAGTGCATAGAAACGATTGACTTGGACACGAGGGCCCTTTCCCTTGGCCAGAGGGGCCCTTTTGTCTGCCTTTAGGGTCCCCCTAACTAGGGTACATTTTCATTTTTCTCGTCGGTTTTAGCATTTTTTTTTATAAAACACTTTTGGATGACACTTCGTGTACAGTTTGATTGCTCGATACATTGAAAAAAATAAATGTGCGATTAATTAATATGTGTCTTCTATTTATTTTGGGATTTCGGCGGGGGACATCAGCCTCACTGTTGGCTTGTTTTTCTTGAACAAAGTCAATTTTTGTAGTACTTCGAATTTCAGTCACTTTTCCGACGAAATTTTGTTTAGCTCAAGAGGTAGAATTTTTTGATCACCTCCGATGAACTTGAAATTTTTTTTTCTTGAACAAAGTCAACGCCTAGGATTTCAATAAAGTACATGTCGTGGATTTTTTTAGTGCTTTGAATTTCAGTCACTTTTCCGATTTTGACGAAATTTTGTATATCTCAAGAGGTAGAATTTTTGGATGATCTCCACTGAACTTGAAATTTTATTTTCTTGAACAAAGTCAACTTTTAGGATTCCAAAAAAGTACATGTCGTGAATTTTTGTTGTACTTCGAATTTCAGTTACTTTTTCGATTTTGACGAAATTTTGTATAGCTCCAGAGGTAGAATTTTTGGATGATCTCCGATAAACTTGAAATTTTTTTTTTCTTCAACAAAGTCATTGTCCAGGATTCCAAAAACGTACTTATCGTGAATTTTTGAAGTTCTTCGAATATCAGTCACTTTTCTGATTTTCATGAAATTTTGTATAGCTCAAGAGATAGAATTTTTGGATGACGTCCGATGATCTTGAAATTTTTTTTTTCTTGAACAAAGTCAAATTTTAGGATTCCAAAAAAGTGCACGTCGTGAATTTTTATAGTACCTCGAATTTCAGTCACTTTTCCGATTTTGCCGAAATTTTGTGTAACTCAAGAAGTAGAGTTTTTGGATGACCTCCTATGAACTTAAAAATTTTTTTTCTTGAACAAAGTCAACGTCTAGGATTTAAAAAAAGTACATGTCGTGAAAATTTTTAGTGCTTCGAATTTGATGAAATTTTGTATTGCTCAAGAGGTAGAATTTTTGGATGACCTCCTGTGAACTTGAACTTCTTTTTTCCTTGAATAAGGTCAAGGTCTAGGATTCCAAAAATGTACTTGTAAATTTTTGTAGTTCTTCGAATTTCAGTCACTTTTTCGATTTTGACGAAATTTTGTATAGCTCAAGGAGGTAGAATTTATGGATGATCTCCACTGAACTTGAAATTTTTTTTTCTTGAATAAAGTCAAGGTCCAGGATTCCAAAAGCGTACTTGTCCTGAATTTTTGTAGTTCTTCGAATTTCAGTCACTTTTCCGATTTTGACGAAATTTTGTATAGCTCAAGAGATAGGATTTTTGGATGATCCCTACTGAACTTGAAATTTTTTTTTTTTTCAACAAAATCATCGTCCAGGATTCAAAAAACGTACTTGTCGTGAATTCTTTGAATTTAAGTCACTTTTTCAATTTTGTCGAAATTTTGTATAGCTCAAGAGGTAGAATTTTTGGATGATCTCCACTGATCTGGAAATTTTTTTTTCTTGAACAAAGTCAATGTCCAGGATTGCAAAAATGTACTTGTCGTGAATTTTTGTAGCTCTTCGAATTTCAGTCACTTTTCCGATTTTGATGAAATTTTGTATAGCTCAAGAGATAGATTTTTTGGATGACGTCCGAGAACTTGAAATTTTTTTTCTTGAACAAAGTCAACTTTAAGGATTCCAAAAAAGTACATGTCGTGAATTTTTGTACTTCTTCGAATATCAGTCACTTTTCCGATTTTGACGAAATTTTGTATAGCTCAAGAGATAGAATTTTTGGATGACGTCCGATGAACTTGAAATTTTTTTTTTCTTGAACAAAGTCAACTTTTAGGATTCCAAAAAAGTGCACGTCGTAAATTTTTGTAGTACCTCGAATTTCAGTCACTTTTCCGATTTTGCCGAAATTTTGTGTAACTCAAGAGGTAGAGTTTTTGGATGACCTCCGATGAACTTGAAATTTTTTTTTCTTGAACAAAGTCAACGTCTAGGATTTCAAAAAATTACATGTTAATATTTTTAGTGCTTCGAATTTCAGTCACTTTTCCGATTTTGCCGAAATTTTGGATATATCAAGAGGTAGAATTTTTGGATGAACTTGAAATTTTTTTTTCTTGAATAAAGTCAAGGTCTAGGATTCCAAAAATGTACTTGTAAATTTTTGTAGTTCTTTGAATTTCAGTCACTTTTTCGATTTTGACGAAATTTTGTATAGCTCAACAGGTAGAAATTTTGGATGACCTTCTGATGAACTTGAAATTTTTTTTTCTTCAACAAAGTCACTGTCTAGGATTTCAAAAAAGTACATGTCGTGAATTTTTTTAGAACTTCGAATTTCAGTCACTTTTCCGATTTTGACGAAATTTTGTATAGCTCAAGAGATAGAATTTTTGGATGACGTCCGATAACTTGAATTTTTTTTTATTGAACAAAGTCAACTTTTAGGATTACAAAAATGAATGAATGAAATAGAGTTTTATGGCACATCAGCTGGATTACAAAAAAGTACATGTCGTGAATTTTTGTAGTACTTCGAATTTCAGTAACTTTTCCGCCGAAATTTTGTTGAGCTAAAGAGGTAGAATTTTTGGATGACCTCCTATGATCTTGAACTTTTTTTTTCTTGAATAAAGTCAAGGTCTAGGATTCCAAAAAAGTACATGTCGTGAATTTTTGTAGCACTTCGAATTTCAGTCACCTTTCCGATTTTGACGAAATTTTGTATATCTCAAGAGGTAGAATTTTTGGATTACCTGTGATGAACTTGAATTTTTTTTTTCTTGAAGAAAGTCAACGTCTAGGATTCCAAAAAAGTACATGTCGTGAATTTTTTTAGTTCTTTGAATTTCAATCTCTTTTCCGATTTTGACCAAATTTTTTATATCTCAAGAGGTAGAATTTATTGATGATCTCTGATGAACTTGAATTTTTTTTTCTTGAACAAAGTCAACATCTAGGATTCCCAAAAAGTACATGTCGTAGGGCTGGACGATATTTTCGGTAATTCGATATATCGCGATATTAAAATTTGAATTACGATATTTTATAAACCACCTAAAATATCGCGGTATATTGATATATCGTATCTTGTGTTTTTCTATCAATTTACATGATATTATCACGATATTTACGACATTATGTCACGATTGATGACTCGGATGACTTGTCACTCGTTCATTGACAAGGCCTACTAAATACATGACTAGTCTAGTAGTTTTCTCGATTATTAAACTTATTATACTTGTCATTATAATGTCAAACCCATTGCTAATGCTGTGCAACACTCGAATAACCAGCCAGGTAAGTCATGGTGTAATATCTTCTCTTTACCGTCTTCGATCGATTTATCATTGGCACTGTTTGGAAACAGTTATTATCATTTTATGTATGATGCCGTTTGTTAGTTAACTATTATTTTGTGCGTGTGTTTGGGTGTTTGGGTTTTTTTTGCCAATTTTTAAACTGTAGCTGAATTAAATAAAAATAAAATGTTATTTGTAAATAAAACCTTATTGCGTCTTGATATACGAGATTAAGACAAACGTGCTGTTGTAGTGTACCGAATAGGGGAAATTACATCTGGTACTCATAGTCATACCCACATGTTATTCAACATTTTGAAAGATGGCGGAACATTGCGAAGCTCAAGCTGATCAAACATTAGTAATAATAAAGCCTAAAAAACATTGCACGAGTCGCATATGGCTTTTGGTTTTGATAAGAACAATGAAGCGCAAACAAAAGTTTTATGTAGATTTTGCAAGCGTCGTGTAGCTGCAATAGGCGGCAACACCAGCAACTTGTTACGTTCATTTAAAAATACATCACATAATAAAACTAAAATATCGGGATATTGTGATATATCGTGATATATCGTGATATATCGTTAGCTTTTTATAATAAAACTAAAATATCGCGATATAGTGATATATCGTCCTTTTTGGGGGAAATATCGCGATATTTGATTTTACTAATATCGTCCAGCTCTAACATGTCGTGAATTTTTGTAGTACTTCGAATTTCAGTCACTTTTCCGATTTTGCCGAAATTTTGTATAGCTCAAGAGGTAGAATTTTTGAATGACCTCTGGTGAACTTGAATTTTTTTTTTCTTGGACAAAGTCAACTTCTAGGATTCAAAAAAAGTACATGTTTTTAATTTTTGTAGTACTTTGAATTTCAGTCATTTTTCCGGTTTTGAAGAAATGTTATATATCTCAAGAGGTAGAATTTTTGGATGACCTCCGATGAAGTTGACATTTTTTTTTCTTGAACAAAGTCAACGTCTATGATTCCAAAAAAGTACATGTCAAGAGGTAGAATTTTTGGATTACCTCCTTGATCTTGAACTTTTTTTTTCTTGAATTAAGTCAAGGTTTAGGATTCCAAAAAGTACATGTTGTGAATTTTTGTAGTTCTTCGAATTTCAGTCACTTTTCTGATTTTGACGAAATTTTGTATAGTTCAAGAGATAGATTTTTTGGATGGCGTTCAATGAACTTGAATTTTTTTTTCTTGAACAAAGTCAACGTCCAGGATTCCAAAATGTACTTGTTGTGAAATTTTGTAGTTCTTCGAATTTCAGTCACTTTTCCAATTTTGCTGAAATTTTGTATAGCTCAAGAGATAGAATTTTTGGATGACGTCCAATGAACTTGAAATTTTTTTTTCTTGAACAAAGTCAATGTCTAGGATTCCAAAAAAGTACATGTCGTGAATTTTTTTAGTGCTTCGAATTTCAGTCACTTTTCCGATTTTGACGAAATTTTGTATATCTCAAGAGGTAGAATTTTTGGATGACTTCCTATGATCTTGAACTTTTTTTTTCTTGAATAAATTCAAGGTCTAGGATTCCAAAAAAGGACTTGTCATGAATTCTTCGAATTTCTGTCACTTTTTCGATTTTGACGAAATTTTGTATAGCTCAAGAGGTAGAATTTTTGGATGACCTCCTATGATCTTAAAGGGACAATAACATTCTTGCTGGCTTGGTAGCTCCAGAAAATAAATAATACCCTTATTCTAAGTACTAGATGTTTAAATGTCCTACCTGTTGTGTAAATTATCCATTACAACCTATTTTATTTGTCCAGAGGGTTCGAAAATATTTTAAAATCCAAGTCACATTTGAAAATGTTTACGTTAGACTTTTCAAATCAATTGGTTGAATTTTTCCAATTTTTAAAATTAGGTGTGTTAAGATGGAATTTATATCATCATTTAATTGGAATATTCTAAAATAATACGATTTGTTGACCAGAATGAAGATTGGGACATATTTTTCAGTTACAACAAGAGTGTTATTGGGGCTTTAAACAATTTTTTTCTTGAATAAAGTCAAGGTTTATGATTTCCAAAAAGTACTTGTCGTGAATTTTTGTAGTTCTTCGAATTTCAGTCAATTTTCGATTTTGACGAAATTTTGTTTAGTTCAAGAGGTAGTATTTTTGGAAAATCTCCACTGAACTTGAAATTTTTTTTCTTGAACAAAGTCATTGTCCAGGATTCAAAAAACTTACTTGTCGTGAATTTTTGTAGTTCTTCGAATATCAGTCACTTTTCCGATTTTGATGAAATTTTGTTTAGCTAAAGAGATAGAATTTTTCGATGACGTCCGATGAACTTGAAATTTTTTTTTCTTGAACAAAGTCAACTTTTAGGATTCAAAAAAAGAGCATGTCGTGAATTTTTGTAGTACTTCGAATTTCAGTCACTTTTCCGATTTTGCCGAAATTTTGTATAACTCAAGAGGTAGAATTTCAGTCACTTTTTTGATTTTGACGAAATTTTGTATACCTCAAGAGGTAGAATTTTTGGATGATCTCTACTAAACTTGAAATTTTTTTTTCTTGAACAAAATCATCGTCCAGGATTCCAAAAACGTACTTCTCGTGAATTTTTGTATTTCTTCGAATTTCAGTCACTTTTCTGATTTTGACGAAATTTTGTTAGGATTCAAAAAAAGTACATGTCGTGAATTTTTGTAGTGCTTCGACTTTCAGTTACTTTTCCAATTTTGCCGAAATTTTGTATAGCTCATGAGGTAGAATTTTTGGATGACCTCCGATGAACTTGTCTAGAATTCCAAAAATGTACATGTCGTGAATTTTTTTAGTGCTTCGAATTTCAGTCACTTGTCTGATTTTGACGAAATTTTATATATTTCAAATGGTAGGCTTTTTGGATGATCTCCACTGAACTTGAATTTTTTTTTCTTGAGTAAAGTCAAGGTCTAGGATTCCAAAAAAGTACTTGTCGTGAATTTTTGTAGTTCTTCGAATTTCAGTCACTTTTCTGATTTTGATGAAATTTTGTATAGCTCAAGAGGCAGAATTTTTGGATGATCTCCACTGAACTTTTTTTTTTTTTCTTGAACAAAGTCAACGTCCAGTATTCCAAAACTTTAGTTGTCGTGAATTTTTGTAGTTCTTCAAATTTCAGTCACTTTTCTGATTTTGATGAAATTTTTGTATAGCTCAAGAGGCAGAATTTTTGGATGATCTCCACTGAAACTGAACTTTTTTTTTCTTGAACAAAGTCAATATCTAGGATTCCAGAAAAGTACTTGTCGTGAATTTTTGTACTACTACGAATTTCAGTCACTTTTTCGATTTTGAAGAAATTTTGTATAGCTCAAGAGGTATCATTTTTGGATGACCTCCACTGAATTTGAAATTTTTTTTTCTTGAACAAAGTCAACGTCTAGGATTCCAAAAACGTACTTGTCGTGAATTTTTGTAGTTCAGTCAATTTTCCGATCTTGACGTAATTTTGTATAGCTCAAGAGATAGAATTTTTGGATGATGTCCGATGAACTTTTTTTTTTCTTGAACAAAGTCAACTTTTAGGAATCCAAATAAGTACTTGTCGTGAATTCGTCTAATATCAGTCACTTTTTCGATTTTGACGAAATTTTGTAAGGATTCAAAAAAAGTACATGTCGTGAATTTTTGTAGTGCTTCGACTTTCAGTTACTTTTCCAATTTTGCCGAAATTTTGTATAGCTCATGAGGTAGAATTTTTGGATGACCTCCGATGAACTTGTCTAGGATTCCAAAAATGTACATGTCGTGAATTTTTTTAGTGCTTCGAATTTCAGTCACTTGTCCGATTTTGACGAAATTTTATATATTTCAAATGGTAGGCTTTTTGGATGATCTCCACTGAACTTGAATTTTTTTTTCTTGAATAAAGTCAAGGTCAGGATTCCAAAAAAGTACTTGTCGTGAATTTTTGTAGTTCTTTGAATTTCAGTCACTTTTTCGATTTTGACGAAATTTTGTATAGCTCAAGAGGTGGAATTTTTGGATGATCTCCACTGAACTTGAAATTTATTTTTCTTGAACAAAATCATCGTCCAGGATTCCAAAACGTACTTGTCGTGAATTTTTGTAGTTCTTTGAATTTCAGTCACTTTTCCAATTATGACGAAATTTTGTATAGCTCAAGAAATAGATTATAGATGTTATGATGAAACCATATTAAGTGTGGCCCTTGATCTTGAGTACTGATTAACTCGTGATTATCCGACTAAGAGGTAGTCTTTATTATTGTTTGATCATATATTATTATTGTATGTACTTCTATGTTTATGGTTTCTTCTGATTATTATTAAATTGTTGCAAGCTAAAATTATGTATAAATAGGCTGACTAGATGGATATTTGTCATTAACTTGAAAAAGGGACCTGTATGTGTTACGAAACATCGTTATTAAATTATAGAGAAGTAGTTATATCCATATATACCTTGTGTTGTGTTTTATTATGAATATTGAACAAAGTCATCGTCCAGGTTTCCAAAAACGTACTTCTCATGAATTTTTGTAGTTCTTCGAATTTCAGTCACTTTTCCGATTTTGACGAAATTTTGTATAGCTCAAGAGGTAGAATTTTTGGATGACCTCAGATGAACTTGAAATTTTTTTTTCTTGAACAAAGTCAACGTCTAGGATTCCAAAAAAGTACACATCGTGAATTTTTTTAGTGCATCGAATTTCAGTCACTTGTCCGATTTTGACGACTTGTCCGACTTGTCGTGAATTTTTGTAGTTCTTTGAATTTCAGTCACTATTCCGATTTTGCCGAAATTTTGTATAGCTCAAGAGGTAGAATTTTTAGATGACCTCCGAGGAACTTGAAATTTCTTTTCTTGAACAAAGTCAACGTCTAGGATTCCAAAAAAGTACATGTCGTGAATATTTTGTAGTTCCTCGAATTTCAGTCACTTTTCCGATTTTGACGAAATTTTGTCTAACTTAAGAGGTAGAATTTTTGGATAAACTTTTTTTTTCTTAAATAAAGTCAAGGCCTAGGATTCCAAAAAAGTACTTGTCGTGAATTTTTGTAGTTCTTCGAATTTCAGTCACTTTTCCAATTTTGACGAAATTTTGTATAGCTCAAGAGGTAGAATTTTTAGATGATCTCCACTGAACTTGAAATTTTTTTTCCTCATTAAAGTCAAGGTCTAGGATTCCACCAAAAGTTCTTGTTGTGAATTTTTGTAGTTCTTCGAATTTCAGTCACTTTTTCAATTTTGACCAAATTTTGTATATCACAAGAGGTAGAATTTTTGGATTACTTCCTATGATCTTGAACTTTTTTTTTCTTGAATAAAGTCAAGGTCTAGTATTCCAAAAAAGTACTTGTTGTGAATTTTGTAGTTCTTCGAATTTCAGTCACTTTGTCGATTTTGACGAAATTTTGTATACCTCAAGAGGTAGAATTTTTGGATGATCTCTACTGAACTTGAAATTTTTTTTTCTTAAACAAAGTCAACGTCCAAGATTCCAAAAACGTATTTGTCGTGAATTTTTGTAGTTCTTCGAATTACAGTCACTTTTCCGATTTTGACGAAATTTTATATAGCTCAAGAGGTAGAATTTTTGGATGATCTCCACTGAACTTGAAATTATTTTTTCTTGAACAAAGTCAACGTCCAGGATTCCAAAAACGTACTTGTCGTGAATTTTTGTAGTTCTTCGAATTTCAGTCACTTTTACGATTTTGACGAAATTTTGTTTATCTCAAGAGGTAGAATTTTTTGATGACCTCCAATGAACTTGAAATTTTTTTTTCTTGAACAAAGTCAATGTCTATGATTACAAAAACGTACTTGTCGTGAATTTTTGTAGTTCTTCGAATTTCAGTCACTTTTTTGAATTTGACGAAATTTTGTATAGCTTCAAAGGTAGAATTTTTGGATGATCTCTACTGAACTTGAAATTATTATTTCTTGAACAAAATCATCGTCCAGGATTCCAAAACGTACTTGTAGTGAATTTTTGTAGTTGTTTGAATTTCAGTCACTTTTCCGATTATGACGAAATTTTGTATAGCTCAAGAAATAGAATTTTTGGATGACGTCCGATGAACTTGAATTTTTTTTTCTTGAACAAAGTCAACTTTTGGGATTCAAAAAAAGTACATGTCGTGAATTTTTGTAGTGCTTCGACTTTCAGTCACTTTTCCGATTTTGCCGAAATTTTGTATAGCTCAAGAGGTAGAATTTTTGGATGACCTTCCATGAACTTGAAATTTTTATACGCCCACATTTTCATGTGGACGTATATTGTCGTCGCCCCTGTTCGTCCGTCCGTCCGTCCGTCCACAATTGTTTGTGAACAGTCTACAGGTCACAATTTTTATCCGATTTCAATGAAACTTAAAACATAGGTTTATCACCCTAAGATCTCGGTTCCTTTCGATATTGGTATGTATCGGACTGTAACTTCATGGGTTATGGCCCCTGATTGTACGAAAAATCACGTTTTTTAGCTTGTGAACAGTTTAGAGGTCACAATTTTGAACGGATTTGGATGAAACTTGAAATGCATGTTTATAACCCAAAGATCTTGGTTCCTTTCGATATTTGCGCCAATCGGATGGTAACTTCCTGAATTATGGCCCCTGATTGTCCGAAAAATCGCCCTTTTTAGCTTGTGGTCCCTCTGGAGGTCAAAATTGTTATCCGATTTAAAAAACCGTTTGATTATATCACCGTTCCATGGTTATGAAGGTTGAGTTCGAATTTCGTGAAAATCGGACCAAAATTGACGGACAAAATGGCCGCCATTTGTACGCGAATAGTGTGAAAATATGTTAAATCAAGGTTGTGAACAGTGTAGAGGACACAATTTTGAACCGATTTGGATGAAACTTGAAATGCATGTTTATAACCCAAAGATCTTGGTTCCTTTCGATATTTGCGCCAATCGGATGGTAACTTCCTGAATTATGGCCCCTGATTGTCCGAAAAATCGCCCTTTTTAGCTTGTGGTCCCTCTGGAGGTCAAAATTGTTATTCGATTTAAAAAACCGTTTGATTATATCACCGTTCCATGGTTATGAAGGTTGAGTTCGAATTTCGTGAAAATCGGACCAAAATTGACGGACAAAATGGCCGCCATTTGTACGCGAATAATGTGAAAATATGTTAAATCTAGGTTGTGAACAGTGTAGAGGACACAATTTTGAACCGATTTGGATGAAACTTGAAATGCATGTTTATAACCCAAAGATCTTGGTTCCTTTCGATATTTGCGCCAATCGAATCGCAACTTCCTGAATTATGGCCCCTGATTGTCCGAAAAATTGCCCTTTGTACGCGAATAGTGTGAAAATATGTTATATCAAGGTTGCGAACAGTGTAGAGGACACAATTTTGAACCAATTTGGATGAAACTTGAAATGCATGTTTATAACCCAAAGATCTTGATTCCTTTCGATATTTGAGCCAATTGGATCATAACTTCCTGAATTATGGCCCCTGATTGTCCGAAAAATTGCCCTTTTTAGCTTGTGGTCCCTCTGGAGGTCAAAATTGTTATCCGATTTAAAAAACCGTTTGATTATATCACCGTTCCATGGTTATGAAGGCTGAGTATGAATTTTGTTAAAATCGGACCAAAATTGACGGACAAAATGGCCGCCGTTTGTACGCGAATATTGTGAAAATATGTTATATAAAGGTTGTGATCCTTATAGAGGTCACAATTTTGAACCGAATTTGATGAAACTTGACATGTATGTTTATAACCCAAAGATTGTGGTTCCTTTCGATATTTGCGCCCATTAGATCATAACTTCCTGAATTATGTCCCCGGATTGTCCGAAAAATCGCTTTTGTTCGCTTTTGGTCCCTCTGGAGGTCAACATTATTATCCGATTTAAAAAACAGTTACATGGTAATGAAGAGAGAGTTTGAATTACGTGAAAACCGGACTAGAATTGACGGACAAAATGGCCGCCGTTTGTACACGAATAGTGTGAAAATATGTTATATCAAGGTTGTGGACCCTAAAGAGGTCACAATTTTGAATCGATTTTGATGAAACTTGACAGGTATGTTTTAAACCCAAAGATCTTGGTTCCTTTCGATATTTGCACCCATCGGGTCATTACTTCCTGAATTATGTCCCCTGATTGTACGAAAAATCACCCTTTTTAGCTTGTGGTGCCTCTGGAGGTCACAATTATTATATGATTTAAAAAAAAACGTTTGATTATAAAAACCAAACAAATTCTAATGATTTATGATAATTCCTTAATATGCGACAATTCTTGTTGACTGCCCGGACGATTTGGCTGCTGTGTGGGCGTATGTTTCGTTGCCTGGCAACCTATTTTTTTTTCTTGAAGAAAATCAACGTCTATGATTCCAAAAAAGTACATGTCGTGAATTCTTCAAATTTCAGTCACTTTTTCGATTTTGACGAAACTTTGTATATCTCAAGAGGTAGAATTTTTCGATGACGTCCGATGAACTTGAATTTTTTTTTTTTTTCTTGAACAAAGTCAACTTTTAGGATTCCCAAAAAGTACATGTCATGAATTTTTGTAGTACTTGGAATTTCAGTCTTTTTTCCGATTTTTGCCGAAATTTTGTATAGCTCAAGAGGTAGAACTTAAAAATTTTTTTTTCTTAAACAAAGTCAACGTCCAAGATTCCAAAAACGTATTTGTCGTGAATTTTTTTTTCTTAAACAAAGTCAAGGTCCAAGATTCCAAAAACGTATTTGTCGTGAATTTTTGTAGTTCTTCGAATTACAGTCACTTTTCCGATTTTGACGAAATTTTGTATAGCTTCAAAGGTAGAATTTTTGGATGATCTCCACTGATCTTGAAATTTTTTTTTCTTGAACAAAGTCAACGTCCAGGATTCCAAAAACGTACTTATCGAGAATTTTTGAAGTTCTTTGAATTTTAGTCACTTTTCCAATTTTGACGAAATTTTGTATAGCTCAAGATATAGATATTTTGAATGACGTCCAAACTTTTTTTTTTCTTGAACAAAGTCAACTTTTAGGATTCCAAAAAACTACATGTGGTGAATTTTTGTAGTACTTCGAATTTCCGTCACTTTTCCACCGAAATTTTGTATAGCTCAATAGATACTTGTCGTGAATTTTTGTAGATCTTCGATTTTCAGTCACTTTTTTGAATTTGACGAAATTTTGTATAGCTCCAGAGGTAGAATTTTTGGATGATCTCCATTGAACTTGAAATTTTTTTTTTCTTGAACAAAGTCAACGTCCAGGATTCCAAAAATGTACATGCCGAAATTTTGTATATCGCAAGATGTTCTGAATTATCGGAAATCTTATTTCGTTTGTGTCTTATTTTTAGTTCAGTGCCGATGAGTCCCAATTTGTATTTCGGATTTTGACGTGAATTTTTGTTGTACTTCGAATTTCAGTCACATTTCCGATTTTACCGAAATTTTGTATAGCTCAAGAGGTAGAATTTTTGGATGACCCCTGATGAACTTGAAATTTTTTTTTCTTGAAGAAATTCAACGTCTATGATTCCAAAAAAGTACATGTCATGAATTCTTCTAATTTCAGTCACTTTTTCGATTTTGACGAAACTTTGTATAGCTCAACAGTTAGAATTTTTGGATGATCTCCACTGAACTTGAAATTTTTTTTCTTGAACAAAGTCATCGTCCTGGATTCCAAAAACCTACTTGGCGTGAATTTTTGTTGTACTTCGATTTTCAGTCACTTTTCCTATTTTACCGAAATTTTGTATAGCTCAAGAGGTAGAATTTTTGGATGACCTCTGATGAACTTGAATTTTTTTTTTCTTGAACAAATTCAACTTTTGACGGAATTTTGTTTAGCTCAAGAGGTAGAATTTTTGGATGATCTCTACTGAACTTGAAATTTTTTTTTCTTGAACAAAATCGTCGTCCAGGATTCCAAAACGTACTTGTCGTCAATTTTTGTAGTTCTTCGAATTTCAGTCACTTTTCCGATTTTGTATAGCTCAAGAGATTGAATTTTTGGATGATGTCTGATGAACTTGAATTTTTTTTTCTTGAACAAAGTCAACTTTTAGTATTAAAAAAAAGTACATATCGTGAATTTTTGTAGTGCTTCGACTTTCAGTCACTTTTCCGATATTGCCGAAATTTTGTATAGCTCAAGAGGTAGAATTTTTGGATGACCTCTGATGAACTTGAAATTTTTTTTTCTTGAAGAAATTCAACGTTTAGGATTCCAAAAAAGTACATAACGTGAATTCTTCGAATTTCAGTCACTTTTTCGATTTTGACGAAATTTTGTATAGCTCAAGGAGGTAGAATATTTGGATGATCTCCACTGATCTGGAAATTTTTTTTTCTTGAACAAAGTCAATGTCCAGGATTGCAAAAATGTACTTGTCGTGAATTTTTGTAGTTCTTCGAATTTCAGTCACTTTTTCAATTTTGACGAAATTTTGTTTAGCTCAAGAGGTCGTACTTTTGGATAATCTCCACTGAACTTGAAATTTTTTTTTCTTGAACAAAGTCATTGTTCAGGATTCCAAAAACTTACTTGTCGTGAATTTTTATACTTCTTCGAATATCAATCACTTTTCCGATTTTGACGAAATTTTGTATAGCTCAAGAGATAGAATTTTTGGATGACGTCCAATGAACTTGAAATTTTTTTTTTCTTGAACAAAGTCAACTTTTAGGATTCCAAAAAAGTGCACGTCGTAAATTTTTGTAGTACCTCGAATTTCAGTCACTTTTCCGATTTTGCCGAAATTTTGTATAGCTCAAGAGGTAGAATTTTTGGATGAACTTGAAATTTTTTTTTCTTGAATAAAGTCAAGGTCTAGGATTCCAAAATTGTACTTGTAAATTTTTGTAGTTCTTCGAATTTCAGTCACCTTTTCGATTTTGACGAAATTTTGTATAGCTCAAGAGGTAGAATTTTTGGATGATCTCCACTGAATTTGAAATTTTTTTTTCTTAAACAAAGTGAACTTCCAGGATTCCAAAAACGTACTTGTGGTGAATTTTTGTAGTTCTTCGAATTTCAGTCACTTTTCCGATTTTGACAAAATTCAAGAGATAGAATTTTTGGATGACATTCGATGAACTTGAACTTGTTTTTTCTTGGACAAAGTCAACTGTTAGGATTCCAAAAAAAGTACATGTCGTGAATTTTTATAGTACTTCGAATTTCAGTCACTTTTCCAATTTGGACAAAATTTTGTCTAACTTAAGAGGTAGAATTTTTTGATGACCTCCTATGATCTTGAACGTTTTTTTTCTTGAATAAAGTCAAGGTCTAGGATTCCAAAAAAAGTACTTGCCGTTAATTTTTGTAGTTCTCCGAATTTCAGTCACTTTTCCAATTTTGACAAAATTTTTATATATGAATTTTGTATATCTCAAGAGGTAGAATTTTTGGATGACCCCTGATGAACTTGAAATTTTTTTTTCTTGAAGAAAGTCAACGTCTATGATTCCAAAAAAGTACATGTCGTGAATTCTTCTAATTTCAGTCACTTTTTCGATTTTGACGAAACTTTGTATAGCTCAACAGTTAGAATTTTTGGATGATCTCCACTGAACTTGAAATTTTTTTTCTTGAACAAAGTCATCGTCCTGGATTCCAAAAACCTACTTGGCGTGAATTTTTGTTGTACTTCGATTTTCAGTCACTTTTCCGATTTTACCGAAATTTTGTATAGCTCAATAGGTAGAATTTTTGGATGACCTCTAATGAACTTGAATTTTTTTTTTCTTGAACAAAGTCAACTTTTAGGATTCCAAAAAAGTGCATGTCGTGAATTTTTGTAGTACTTCGAATTTCAGTCAATTTTCCGCCGAATTTTGTATAGCTCAAGAGGTAGAATTTTTGGATAATCTCCACTTAACTTGAAATTTTTTTTTCTTGAACAAAATCATCGTCCAGGATTCCAAAAACTTACTTGTCGTGAATTTTTGTACTTCTTCAAATATCAGTCACTTTTCCGATTTTGATGAAATTTTGTATAGCTCAAGAGATAGAATTTTTGGATGACGTCCGATGAACTTGAAATTTTTTTTTTCTTGAACAAAGTCAACTTTTAGGATTCCAAAAAAGTGCACGTCGTAAATTTTTGTAGTCACTTTTCCGATTTTGCCGAAATTTTGTGTAACTCAAGAGGTAGAGTTTTTGGATGACCTCCGATGAACTTGAAATTTTTTTTTCTTGAACAAAGTCAACGTCTAGGATTTCAAAAAAGTACATGTCGTGAATATTTTTAGTGCTTCGAATTTCAGTCACTTTTCCGATTTTGCCGAAATTTTGTATATCTCAAGAGGTAGAATTTTTGGATGAACTTGAAATTTTTTTTTCTTGAATAAAGTCAAGGTCTAGGATTCCAAAAATGTACTTGTAAATTTTTATATTTCTTCGAATTTCAGTCACTTTTTCGATTTTGACGAAATTTTGTATAGCTCAAGAAGTAGAATTTTTGGATGATCTCCACTGAACTTGAAATTTTTTTTTCTGAAACAAAGTGAACTTTCAGGATTCCAAAAACGTACTTGTGGTGAATTTTTGTAGTTCTTCGAATTTCAGTCACTTTTCCGATATTGACGAAATTCAAGAGATAGAATTTTTGGATGACGTTCGATGAACTTGAACTTGTTTTTTCTTGGACAAAGTCAACTGTTAGGATTCCAAATAAGTACTTGTCGTGAATTTTTGTAGATCTTCGAATTTCAGTCACTTTTTTCGATTTTGAAGAGATAGAATTTTTTGGATGATCTCCACTGAACTTGAAATTTTTTTTTCTTGAACAAAGTCAACATACAGGATTCCAAATACGTACTTGTTGTGAATTTTTATAGTTCTTCCAGTTTCAGTCACATTTTCCGATTTTGAGGATATTTTGTATAGCTCAAGAGATAGAATATTTGGATGACGTCCGATGAACAAAGTCAACCTTTAGGATTCCAAAATAGTACATGCCGTGAATTTTGTTTAACTTAAGACTTAGAATTTTTCGGATGACCTCCAATGAACTTGAAATTTTTTTTTATAGAACAATGTCAACGTCTAGGATTCCAAAAAAGTACTTGTCTTGAATTCTTCGAATTTCAGTCACCTTTTCGATTTTGACGAAATTTTGCATATCTCAAGAGGTAGAATTTTTGGATGACCTCCTATGATCTTAAACTTTTTTCTTCTTGAATAAATTCAAGGTCTACGATTCCAAAAAAGTACTTGTCGTGAATTTTTGTAGTTCTTCGAATTTCAGTCACTTTTCCGATTTTGCCGAAATTTTGTATAGCTCAAGAGGTAGAATTTTTGGATGACTTCCGATGAACTTGAAATTTTTTTTTCTTCTACAAAGTCAATGTCTAGGATTCCAAAAAAGTACATGTCGTGAATTTTTGTAGTACTTTGAATTTCAGTCACTTTTCGGATTTTGACGATATTTTGTATAGCTCAAGAGATACAATTTTTGGATGACGTCCGATGAACGTGAACTTTTTGTTCTTGAACAAAGTCAACTTTTACGATTCCAAAAAAGTACATGTTGTGAATTTTTGTAAAATTTTTGGATTACCTCCTATGATCGTGAACTTTTTTTTTCTTCAACAAAGTCAACTTTTAGGATTTCAAAAAAGTACACGTCGTGAATTTTTTTAATGCTTCGAATTTCAGTCACTCTTCCGATTTCGCCGAATTTTTGTATAGCTCAAGAGGTAGAATTTTTTTTGGATGACCTCCAATGAACTTGAACTTTTTTTTTCTTGAACAAAGTCAATATCTAGGATTCCAGAAAAGTACATGTCGTGAATTTTTGTAGTACTACGAATTTCAGTCACTTTTTCGATTTTGACGAAATTTTGTATAGCTCAAGAGGTATAATTTTTGGATGACCTCCACTGAACTTGAAATTTTTGTAGTTTAGACACTTTTCCGATTTTGAAGAAATTTTGTATAGCTCAAGAGATAGAATTTTTGGATGACGTCTCATGACGTCTCATGAAATTTTTTTTTCTTCAACAAAGTCAACTTTTATGATTCCAAAAAAAGGCATATCGCGAATTTTTGTAGTACTTCGAATTTCAGTCATTTTTCCGATTTTGCCGAAATTTTGTATAGCTCAAGAGGTAGAAGTTTTGAATGAACTTCTTGAATAAAGTCAAGGTTTAGGATTCAAAAAAAGTACTTGTTGTGAATTCTTTGAATTTCAGTCACTTTTCTAATTTTGACAAAATTTTGTATAGCTCAAGAGGTAGAATTTTTGGATGACCTCATATGATCTTGAACTTTTTTTTTCTTGAATAAAGTCAAGGTCTAGATTTTCAAAAACATACTTGTTGTGAATTCTTTGAATTTCAGTCACTTCTCCGATTTTGACGAAATTTTGTTATAGCTCAGGAGATAGAATTTTTAGATGACGTCCGATGAACTTGAAATTTTTTTTTCTTGAACAAAGTCAACTTCTAGGATTACAAAAAAGTACATGACGTGAATTTTTTTAGTGCTTCCAATTTCAGTCACTTTTCGATTTTGAAGAAATTTTGTATATCTCAAGAGGTAGAATTTTTGTATGACCTCCTATGATCTTAAGCTATTTTTTCCTGAATAAAGTCAAGGTCTAGGATTCCAAAAAAGTACTTGTCGTGAATTTTTGTTGTACTTCGAATTTCAGTCACTTTTCCGATTTTGCGGAAATTTTGAATAACTCAAGAGGTAGAATTTTTGGATGGCGTCTGATGAACTTGAAATTTTTTTTTCTTGAACAAAGTCACTGTCTAGGATTCCAAAAAAGTACATGTCATGAATTTTTTTAGTGCTTCGAATTTCAGTCACTTTTTCGATTTTGATGAAATTTTGAATAGCTGAAGAGGTAGGATTTTTGGATTATCTCCACTGAACTTGAAATTTTTTTTTCTTGAATAAAGTCAATGTCTAGGATTCGACCAAAATTTCTTGTTGTGAATTATTGTAGATCTTGAATTTCAGTCACTTTTTCGATTTTGACGAAATTTTGTATAGTTCAAGAGATAGAATTTTTGGATGACATTTCTATGATCTTGAACTTTTTTTTCTTGAATAAAGTCAAGTTCTAGGATTCCAAAAAAGTACTTGTCGTGAATTCTTCGAATTTCTGTCACTTTTCCAATTTTTACGAAATTTTGTGTAGCTCAAGAGGTAGAATTTTTGGATGATCTCCACTGAACTTGAAATTTTGTTTTCTTAAATAAAGTCAAGGTCTAGGATTCCACCAAATGTTCTTGTCGTGAATTTTTGTAGTTCTTCGAATTTCAGTCTCTTGTTCGATTTTGACGAAATTTTGTATGGCTCAAGAGATAGAATTTTTGGATGACCTCCTATGATCTTGAACTTTTTTTTTCTTGAATAAAGTCAAGGTCTAGGATTCCAAAAACCTACTTGTCGTGAATTTTTGTAGTTCTTCGAAAACCAGTCACTTTTATGATTTTGACGAAATTTTGTATAGCTCAAGAGATAATTTTTGGATGACGTCCGATAAACTTGAAATTTTTTTTTCTTCAACAAAGTCAACTTTAGGATTCCAAAAAAGTGCATGTCGTGAATTTTTGTAGTACTTCGAATTTCAGTCACTTTTCCGATTTTGACGAAATTTTGTATAGCTCAAGAGGTAGAATTTTTTGTTGACCTCCTATGATCTTGAACTTTTTTTTTCTTGAATAAAGTCAAGGTCTAGGATTCCAAAAAAGTACTTGGCATGAATTTTTGTAGTTTTTCGAATTTCAGTCATTTTTTCGATTTTGATGAAATTTTGTATAGCTCAAGAGGTAGAATTTTTGGATGATCTCCACTGAACTTGAAATTTTTTTTTCTTGAACAAAGTCAACATCCAGGATTCCAAAAACGTACTTGTTGTGAATTTTTGTAGTTCTTCGAATTTCAGTCACTTTTCTGATTTTGACGAAATTTTGTATAGCTCAAGAGAGAGAATTTTTCGATGACGTCCGATTAACTTGAACTTTTTTTTTCTTGAACAAATTCAAACTCTGGGATCCGAAAAAAGTACATGTTTTGAATTTTTGTAGTTTCTCAAATTTAAGTCTCTTTTCCGATTTTGACTAAATTTTGTATAGCTCAAGAGATAGAATTTTTGAATAACGTCCAATGAATTTGAACTTTTATTTCTTGAACAAAGTCAACTTTTAGGATTCAAAAAAAAAAAAATTCCTTTTCGTGAATTTTTGTACTACTTCGAATTTCAGTCATTTTTCCGATTTTGGTGAAATTTTGTATAGCTCAAGAGGTAGAATTTTTGGATGACCTTCTGATGAACTTGAAATTTTTTTTTCTTCATCAAAGTCAACGTCTAGGATTCCAAAAAAAGTACTTGTTGTGAATTTTTGTAGTACTTCGAATTTCAGTCACCTTTCCGATTTTGACGAAATTTTGTATAGCTCAAGAGGTAGAATTTTTGGATGACCTCCAATGAACTTTGAATTTTTTCTGTTGAACAAAGTCAACAAACGTCTACAATTCTAAAAAAGTACATGTCGTGAATTTTTGTAGTACTTCGAATTTCAGTCACCTTTCCGATTTTGACGAAATTTTTTATATCTCAAGAGGTAGAATTTTTGGATTACCTGTGATGAACTTGAATTTTTTTTTTCTTGAACAAAGTCAACTTTTAGGATTCCAAAAAAGTACATGTTGTGAATTTTTGTAGTTCTTCGAATTTTAGTCACTTTTTTGATTTTGACGAAATTTTGTATAGCTCAAGATGTTGTGAATAATCGGAAATCTTATTTCGTTTGTGTCTTATTTTTAGTTTAGTGCCGATGAGTCCCAATTTGTATTTCTAACCTCGCATTATTAGCAAATCAGCGTCCTCGAGGTGTTCTGTGTGCGTCTAGCCTGTCAGTTCGCCATTGTTGTCAACAATCTTTTCAGTTCGTCTTTAATAATCAAAATGTCATCTTATATTAATTAACTAGCTTTGTCATTGCAAGGGCAAGATAGATCCACTCTCCAGGTACTTTTCTGTATCATTTGTATTGCGTGTTATTCAGTGTTTTGAATTATGTGTCAGTTTCAACGAGTGACCATGCGAGTGTTAGTCCCACGTGTGTTCAATATGCCAGGACACTATTGGAAATCGGTCTTAACATTTCGATATTATTTCAGACTATTGCAAATACAGAAATGGCTTTTAGGGATAAATGCACATTTAATACCTCTGAAATAACGACTTTTCTGTGTATTTACCAACCTTTATTGTCATTGTTATTTGTTTACATTTGTCGTGCATATTATAAAGGTCCATGGGTGTGTCAAATGTCTTGCAGCCACTTGTCAGTGGATTAGCGTTCTAGTCTAGTCCTTTAAAGGAACATTAATTGTCATATTTTGTCGTGGTGTAATCATTCAAAGGGACATTGCATGCAACTGTCATATTTTGTGGAAGTCTAATAATTTAAAGGGACATTTATGTCATGATTGTCACAATCAGTTCTAGTCCTTATTCATTTATTGTTCTTAACTTTTTTCTTTTCAGATTGGAAGATATATGAATGACATGAATTGAGTGCCATATAAATGAATGATATATACTGTAGATGAACAATCATATATGAATGATATGAAATATGATGATACTATACGAATAAACGTCTACATGTCTAAAGTCTAAATAAGTTGTCATTAACGGAAGATCATCGAGCCCTTGAACAGCTACAACTCGAGTAGTCACAACACAAGAGGTAGAATTTTTGGATGACCTCCAATGAACTTTTTTTTTCTTGAACAAAGTCAACGTCTAGGATTCCAGTAAAGTACATGTTGTGAATTTTTTTAGTGCTTCGAATTTCAGTTACTCTTCGGATTTCAGTCACTCTTCGGATTTCGCCGAATTTTTGTATAGCTCAAAAGGAAGAATTTTTGGATGACCTCCAATGAAACTGAACTTTTTTTTTCTTGAACAAAGTCAATATCTAGGATTCCAGAAAAGTACTTGTCGTGAATTTTTGTACTACTACGAATTTCAGTCACTTTTTCGATTTTGACGAAATTTTGTATAGCTCAAGAGGTATCATTTTTGGATGACCTCCACTGAATTTGAAATTTTTTTTTCTTGAACAAAGTCAATGTCTAGGATTCCAAAAACGTACTTGTCGTGAATTTTTGTAGTTCAGTCAATTTTCCGATTTTGATGTAATTTTGTATAGCTCAAGAGATAGAATTTTTGGATGATGTCCGATGAACTTTTTTTTTTCTTGAACAAAGTCAACTTTTAGGAATCCAAATAAGTACTTGTCGTGAATTCTTCTAATATCAGTCACTTTTTCGATTTTGACGAAATTTTGTAAGGATTCAAAAAAAGTACATGTCGTGAATTTTTGTAGTGCTTCGACTTTCAGTTACTTTTCCAATTTTGCCGAAATTTTGTATAGCTCATGAGGTAGAATTTTTGGATGACCTCCGATGAACTTGTCTAGGATTCCAAAAATGTACATGTCGTGAATTTTTTTAGTGCTTCGAATTTCAGTCACTTGTCCGATTTTGACGAAATTTTATATATTTCAAATGGTAGGCTTTTTGGATGATCTCCACTGAACTTGAATTTTTTTTTCTTGAGTAAAGTCAAGGTCTAGGATTCCAAAAAACTACTTGTCATGAATTTTTGTAGTTCTTCGAATTTCAGTCACTTTTCTGATTTTGATGAAATTTTGTATAGCTCAAGAGGCAGAATTTTTGGATGATCTCCACTGAACTTTTTTTTTTTTTCTTGAACAAAGTCAACGTCCAGTATTCCAAAACTTTACTTGTCGTGAATTTTTGTAGTTCTTCAAATTTCAGTCACTTTTCTGATTTTGATGAAATTTTGTATAGCTCAAGAGGCAGAATTTTTGGATGATCTCCACTGAACTTTTTTTTTTTTTCTTGAACAAAGTCAACGTCCAGTATTCCAAAACTTTACTTGTTGTGAATTTTTGTAGTTCTTCAAATTTCAGTCACTTTTCCGATTATGACGATATTTTTGTATAGCTCAAGAGATACAATTTTTGGATGACGTCCGATGAAGGTGAACTTTTTGTTCTTGAACAAAGTCAACTTTTACGATTCCAAAAAAGTACATGTTGTGAATTTTTGTAGTTCCTGAATTTTAGTCACTTTTTCGATTTTGACGAAATTTTGTATAGCTCAAGATGTTGTGAATAATCGGAAATCTTATTTCGTTTGTGTCTTATTTTTAGTTCAGTGCCGATGAGTCCCAATTTGTATTTCTAACCTCGCATTATTAGCAAATCAGCGTCCTCGAGGTGTTCTGTGTGCGTCTGGCCTATCAGTTCGCCATTGTTGTCAACAATCTTTTCAGTTCGTCTTTAATAATCAAAATGTCATCTTATATTAATTAACTAGCTTTGTCATTGCAAGGACAAGATACATCCACTCTCCAGGTACTTTTCTATATCATTTGTATTGCGTGTTATTCAGTGTTTTGAATTATGTGTCAGTTTCAACGAGTGACCATGCGAGTGTTAGTCCCACGTGTGTTCAATATGCCAGGACACTATTGGAAATCGGTCTTAACATTTCGATATTATTTCAGACTATTGCAAATACAGAAATGGCTTTTAGGGATTAATGCACATTTAATGCCTCTGAAATAACGACTTTTCTGTGTATTTACCAACCTTTATTGTCATTGTTATTTGTTTACATTTGTCGTGCATATTATAAAGGTCATGCGTGTGTCAAATGTCTTGCAGCCACTTGTCAGTGGATTAGCATTCTAGTCTAGTCCTTTAAAGGAACATTAATTGTCATATTTTGTCGTGGTCTAATCCTTCAAAGGGACATTGCATGCAACTGTCATATTTTGTGGTAGTCTAATAATTTAAAGGGACATTTATGTCATAAATTGTCACAATCAGTTCTAGTCCTTATTCATTTATTGTTCTTAACTTTTGTCTTTTCAGATTGGAAGATATATGAATGACATGAATTGAGTGCCATATAAATGAATGATATATACTGTAGATGAACAATCATATATGAATAATATGACATATGATGATACTATACGAATAAACGTCTACATGGTTAAAGTCTAAATAAGTTGTCATTAACGGAAGATCATCGAGCCCTTGAACAGCTACAACTCGAGTAGTCACAACACAAGAGGTAGAATTTTTGGATGACCTCCAATGAACTTTTTTTTTCTTGAACAAAGTCAACGTCTAGGATTCCAGTAAAGTACATGTTGTGAATTTTTTTAGTGCTTCGAATTTCAGTCACTCTTTGGATTTCAGTCACTCTTCGGATTTCGCCGAATTTTTGTATAGCTCAAAAGGAAGAATTTTTGGATGACCTCCAATGAAACTGAACTTTTTTTTTCTTGAACAAAGTCAATATCTAGGATTCCAGAAAAGTACTTGTCGTGAATTTTTGTACTACTACGAATTTTGTATAGCTCAAGAGGTATCATTTTTGGATGACCTCCACTGAATTTGAAATTTTTTTTTCTTGAACAAAGTCAACGTCTAGGATTCCAAAAACGTACTTGTCGTGAATTTTTGTTGTTCAGTCAATTTTCCGATAGAATTTTTGGATGATGTCCGATGAACTTTTTTTTTTCTTGAACAAAGTCAACTTTTAGGAATCCAAATAAGTACTTGTCGTGAATTCGTCTAATATCAGTCACTTTTTCGATTTTGACGAAATTTTGTAAGGATTCAAAAAAAGTACATGTCGTGAATTTTTGTAGTGCTTCGACTTTCAGTTACTTTTCCAATTTTGCCGAAATTTTGTAAAGCTCATGAGGTAGAATTTTTGGATGACCTCCGATGAACTTGTCTAGAATTCCAAAAATGTACATGTCGTGAATTTTTTTAGTGCTTCGAATTTCAGTCACTTGTCCGATTTTGACGAAATTTTATATATTTCAAATGGTAGGCTTTTTGGATGATCTCCACTGAACTTGAATTTTTTTTTCTTGAATAAAGTCAAGGTCAGGATTCCAAAAAAGTACTTGTCGTGAATTTTTGTAGTTCTTTGAATTTCAGTCACTTTTTCGATTTTGACGAAATTTTGTATAGCTCAAGAGGTAGAATTTTTGGATGATCTCCACTGAACTTGAAATCTTTTTTTCTTGAATAAAGTCAAGGTCTAGGATTCCAAAAAAGTACTTGTCGTGAATTTTTGTAGTTCTTCGAATTTCGGTCACTTTTCTGATTTTGACGGAATTTTGTATAGCTCAAGAGGCAGAATTTTTGGATGATCTCCAGTGAACTTGAAATTTTTTTTTCTTGAACAAAGTCAACGTCCAGGATTCCAAAAGACTACTTGTTGTGAATTTTTGTAATTCTTCGATTTTTACAAAATTTTGTATACCTCAAGAGATACAATTTTTGGATGACGTCTGATGAACTTGAACTTTTTTTTAGTGCTTCGAATTTCAGTCACTCTTCCGGTTTCGCCGAAGGTTTGTATTAATTAACTAGCTTTGTCATTACATGGGCGAGATAGATCCACTCTCCAGGTACTTTTCAGTATCATTTGTATTGCGTGTTATTCAGTGTTTTTTGAATTATGTGTCAGTTTAAACGAGTGACCATGCGAGTGTTAGTCCCACATGTGTTCAATATGCCAGGACACTATTGGAAATGGGTCTTAACATTTTGATATTATTTCAGACTATTGCAAATATAGGAATGGCTTTTAGGGATTAATGCCTCTGAAATAACGACTTTTCTGTGTATTTATCAAATTTGTCGTGCATATTATAAAGGTGCATGCGTGTGTCAAATGTCTTGCAGCCACTTGTCAGTGGATTAGCGTTCTAAGTCTAGTTCTTTAAAGGAACATTAATTGTCATATTTTGTTGTGATCTAATTCTTTAAAGGGACATTGCATGCAACTGTCATATTTTGTGGTAGTCTAATAATTCAAAGGGACATTTATGTCATAAATTGTCACAATCAGTTCTAGTCCTTTTTCATTTATTGTCCTTAACTTTTGTCTTTTCAGATTGGAAGATATATGAATGACATGAATTGAGTGCCATATAAATGAATGATATATACTGTAGATGAACAATCATATATTAACGATGTGACATATGATGATACTATACGAATAAACGTCTACATGTCTAAAGTCTAAATAAGTCATCATTAACGGAAGATCATCGAGCCCTTGAACAGCTACAACTCGAGTAGTCACAACACAAGAGGTAGAATTTTCTTGAACAAAGTCAACGTCTGGGATTCCAAAAAAGTACATTTCGTGAATTTTTTCACTGCCTTGAATATCAGTCACTTTTCCGATTTTGACGAAATTTTGTATATCTCAAGAGGTAGAATTTTTGGATGACCTCCTATGATCTTGAACTTTTCTTTTCTTGAATAAAGTCAAGGTCTAGGATTCCAAAGAAGTACTTGTCATGAATTTTTGTAGTTCTTCGCACTTCAGTCACTTTTTCGATTTTGACGAAATTTTGTATAGCTCAAGAGGTAGAATTTTTGGATGATCTCCACTGAACTTGAAATTTTCTTTTCTTCAACAAAGTCAACATCCATGATTCCAAAAACGTACTTGTCGTGAATTTTTGTAGTTCATCGAATTTCAGTCACTTTTCCGATTTTTCCGAAATTTTGTATAGCTCAAAAGGTAGAATTTTTGGACGACGTCCGATGAACTTGAACTTTTCTTTCTTGAACAATGTCAACTTTTAGGATTCAAAAAAAGTACTTGGCGTGAATTTTTGTATTTTTTCGAATTTTAGTCACTTTTTCGATTTTGACGAAATTTTGTATAGCTCAAGAGGTTGAATTTTTGGATGACCTTTCTATGATCTTGAACTTTTTTTTCTTGAATAAAATCAAGGTGTATAATTCAAAAAAAGTACTTTTTGTGAATTCTTTGTATTTCAGTCACTTTTCCAATTTTGACGAAATTTTGTATAGCTCAAGAGGTAGAATTTTTGCATGATCTCCGATGAACTTGAAATTTTTTTTCCTGAACGAAGTCAACGTCTGGGACTCCAAAAAAGTGCATGTCGTGAATTTTTGTAGTACTTTGAATTTCAGTCACTCTTCCGATTTTGACGAAATTTTGTATATCTCAAAAGGTAGAATTTTTTGATGACCAATGAAATTGAAATTTTATTTTCTTGAACAAATTCACTGTCTAGGATTCCAAACAAGTACATGTCGTGAATTTTCTTAGTGCTTTTAATTTCCGATTTTGACGAAATTTTGTATATCTCAAGAGGTAGAATTTTTGGATGACCTCCTATGATCTTGAACTTTTTTTTTCTTGAATAAAGTCAAGGTCTAGGATTCAAAAAAAGTACATGTTGTGAATTCTTCGAATTTCAGTCACTTTTTTTCGATTTTGACGAAACTTTGTATAGCTCAAGAGATAGAATTTTTGAATGATCTCCACTGAACTTGAAATTTTTTTTTCTTGAACAAAGTCAACGTCTACCTGTCTAGGATTCCAAAAACGTACTTGCCGTAAATTTTTGTAGTTCAGTCACTTTTTAGATTTTGACGAAATTTTGCATAGCTTAAGAGATAGAATTTTTGGATGACGTCCGATGAACTTGAATTTTTTTTTCTTGAACAAAGTCAACTTTTAGGATTAAAAAAAAGTACATGTCGTGAATTTTTGTAGTGCTTCGAAATTCAGTCAGTTTTCCGATTTTGCCGAAATTTTGTATAGCTCAAGAGGTAGAATTTTTTGATGAACTCTGATGAACTTGAATTTTTTTTTTCTTGAACAAAGTCAACATCTAGGATTCCAAAAAAGTACGTGTCGTGAATTTTTGTAGTACTTCGAATTTCAGTCACTTTTCCGATTTTGCCGAAATTTTGTATAGCTCAAGAGGTAGAATTTTTGGATGACCTCCTATGATCTTGAACTTTTGTTTTTCTTGAATAAAGTCAAGGTCTAGGATTCCAAAAAAGTACATGTCGTGAATTTTTGTAGTACTTCGAATTTCAGTCACTTTTCCGATTTTGCAGAAATTTTATATATCTCAAGAGGTAGAATTTTTGGATGACCTCTGATGAACTTGAATTTTTTTTTTCTTGAACAAAGTCAACGTCTAGGATTCCAAAAAAGTACATGTCGTGAATTTTTTTAGTACTTCGAATTTCAGTCACTTTTCCGATTTTGACGAAAATTTATATATCTCAAGAGGTAGAATTTTTAGATGACAACCTATGATCTTGAAGTTTTTTTTTCTTGAATAAAATCAAGGTCTAGGATTCCAATAAAATACCTGTCGTCGCCACTGTTCGTCCGTCCGTCCGGACATCCGTCCGTCCACAATTGTTTGTGAACAGTCTACAGGTCACAATATTTATCCGATTTCAATGAAACTTTGAATATAGGTTTATCACCCTAAGATCTCGGTTCCTTTTGATATTGGCATGTATCGGACCGTAACTTCATGGGTTATGGCCCCTGATTGTACGAAAAATCACGTTTTTATACGCCCACATTTTTATGTGGACGTATATTGTCGTCGCCCCTGTCCGTCCGGACGTCCGTCCGTCCGTCTGTCCACAATTTGTTTGTGGACCTTCTACAGGTCACAATTCTTATCCGATTTTGACGAAACTTGAAATATAGGTTTATCCCTAAAAGATCTCGGTTCCTTTCGATATTGGCATGTATCGGATCAAAACTGCATGGATTATGGCCCCTGATTGTACGAAAAATCATGTTTTTAGCTTGTGGACCCTATAGAGGTCACAATTTTGGACCGATTTTGATGAAACTTGACATGCATGTTTATAACCCAAAGATCTTGGTTCCTTTCGATATTTGCACCTATCGGAATGTAATTTCCTGAATTATGGCCCCTGATTGTCCGAAAAATCACCCTGTTTAGCTTGTGGTCCCTCTGGAGGTCACAATTATTATCCGATTTAAAAAACCGTTTGATTATATCACCGTTACACCCTAAGGAAGGTTGAGTTCGAATTTCGGGAAAATCGGACGAAAATTGCCATACAAAATGGCCGCCGTTTGTACGCGAATACTGTTAAAAAATTGTATATCATGGTTTGTGGACCTTGTAAAAGTCACATTTTTAAATCCATTTTGATGAAACTTGAAATTCATGGTTATAACCCAAAGATCTTGGTTCCATTCGATATTTGCGCATATCGGAACGTAACTTCCTGAATTATGGCCCCTGATTATACGCAAAATCGCCTTATTTTAGCTTGTGGTCCCTCTGGTGGTCACAATTATTATCCGATTTAATAAAACGGTTGATTATATTACCGTTACACCGTAAGGAAGGTTGACTTCGAATTTCGGGAAAATCAGACCAAAATTGTCATACAAAATGGCCGCCGTTTGTACGCAAATACTGTTAAAAAATTGTATATCATGGTTGTGGCCCCTGTAGAGGTCACAATTTTAATTTGATTTTGATGAAACTTGAAATGCATGGTTATAACCCAAAGATCTTGGTTCCTTTCGATATTTGCGCATATCGGATCGTAACTTCCTGAATTATGGCCCCTGATTGTCCGAAAAATCACCTATGGTCCCTCTGGAGGTCACAATTATTATCCGATTTGAAAAAACGTTTGACTCTATCACCGTTACACCCTACGGAAGATTGAGTTAGAATTTCGAGAAAATTGGACCATAATTGCCAGAAAAAATGGCCGCCGTTTGTACGCGAACAGTGTAAAAATATGGTATGTCAAAGTTGTGGACCCTGTAGAGGTGACAATTTTAATTCGATTTTGATGAAACCTGAAATGCTTGTTTATAACCTAAAGATCTTTATTCTTTTCGATATTTGCGCATATCAAATTGTAATTTAATGAATTATGGCCTTTGATTGTAGGAAAAATCACTTTCGGTACTGCTTGTTCTCTGTCTATCTCTCGAACAATTATTATCTGATTTAAAAAAAAACTCTGATTATATTACTGTTGCACCGTAAGGAAGGTTGAGTTCGAATTTCGTGAAAATCGTACCAAAATTGGCGGACGAAATGGTCACCGTTTGTACGCGAATAGTGTAAAAATATGGTATATCATGGTTGTGGACTCTCTGCAGGTCACAATTCTTATCCGATTTTGACGAAAAGTAACATTTCTAGGTTGTGTACCGTCAAACCATAATCATTGTCGGCTTCGAATTTCATGACTATCAGACTGGAACTGACCAACAAAATGGCTGCTCCCAATACAGTATGAAATACAGGACTTAATGATGTAGGAAAAATCACTTTCGGTATTGCTTGTTCTCTATCCATCTCTCAAAAATGTGGGCGTATCCTGCCTGGCAGTGCCAGCCTATCTTTTAGCTTGTGAACAGTGTAGAGGTCACAATTTTGAACCGATTTGGATGAAACTTGAAATGCATGTTTATGACCCAAAGATCTTGGTTCCTTTCGATATTGGCGCCAATCGGATCGTAACTTCCTGAATTATGGCCCCTGATTGTCTGAAAAATCGCCCTTTTTAACTTGTGGTCCCTCTGGAGGTCAAAATTGTTATCCGATTTAAAAATCTGTTTGATTATATCACCGTCGCATGGTTATGAAGGTTGAGTTCGAATATCGTGAAAATCGGACCAAAATTGACGGACAAAATGGCCACCGTTTGTACGCGAATAGTGTGAAAATATGTTATATCAAGGTTGTGGACCTTATAGAGGTCACAATTTTGAACCGATTTTGATGAAACTTGACATGTATGTTTATGACCCAAAGATCTTGGTTCCTTTCAATATTTGCGCCCATCGGAGCGTAACTTCATGAATTATGTCCCCTGATTTTGTTAGCTTGTGGTCCCTCTGGAGGTCAAAATTATTATCCGATTTAAAAAAACGTTTGATTATATCACGTTTTCATGGTAATGAAGAGAGAATTTGAATTTTGTGAAAATCGGACCAGAGTTGACGGAGAAAATGGCCGCCGTCTGTACGCGAATTGTGTAAAAATATGTTATATCAAGGTTGTGGACCCTATAGAGGTCACAATTTTGAACTGATTTTGATGAAACTTGAAATATATGTTTATAACCTAATGATCTTGGTTCCATTGCATATTTGCCCATATTGGATCGTAACTTCCTGAATCATGGCCCCTGATTGTACGAAAAATCACCCTTTTTAGCTTGTGGTCCCTCTGGAGGTCACAATTATTATCTGATTTAAAAAAAAGGGTTGATTATATCACAGTTACACCATAGTTATGGGTGAGTTTGAATTATGATTTTCTGGTGATTACTTAAAATGCAACAACTCTTGTTGACTGCCCGGATGATTTGGCTGCTGTGTGGGCGTATGTTTCGTTGCCTGGCAACCTATTTTTTTTTTCTTGAAAAATGTCAACATCTAGGATTCCAAAAAAGTACATGTCATGAATTTTTTTAGTGCTTCGAATTTCAGTCACTTTTCCTATTTTGACGAAATTTTGTATATCTCAAGAGGTAGAATTTTTGGATCACCTCCTATGATGAATTATGTCCCCTGATTTTGTTAGCTTGTGGTCCCTATTGAGGTCAAAATTATTATCCGATTTAAAAAAACGTTTGATTATATCACATTTTCATGGTAATGAAGAGAGAATTTGAATTTTGTGAAAATCGGACCAGAGTTGACGGAGAAAATGGCCGCCGTCTGTACGCGAATTGTGTAAAAATATGTTATATCAAGGTTGTGGACCCTATAGAGGTCACAATTTTGAACTGATTTTGATGAAACTTGAAATATATGTTTATAACCTAATGATCTTGGTTCCATTGCATATTTGCCCATATTGGATCGTAACTTCCTGAATCATGGCCCCTGATTGTACGAAAAATCACCCTTTTTAGCTTGTGGTCCCTCTGGAGGTCACAATTATTATCTGATTTAAAAAGATAGGCTGGCACTGCCAGGCAGGATACGCCCACATTTTCGAGAGATGGACAGAGAACAAGCAATACCGAAAGTGATTTTTCCTACATCTTTATTAAGTCCTGTATTTCATACTGTATTGGGAGCAGCCATTTAGTTGGTCAGTTCCAGTCTGATATTAATGAAATTCGAAACCGACAATGATTATGGTGTGACGGTACACAACCTAGAAATGTGACTTTTCGTCAAAATCGGATAAGAATTGTGACCTGTAGAGAGTCCACAACCATGATATACCATATTTTTACACTATTCGTGTACAAACGGCGACCATTTCGTCCGGCAATTTTGGTACGATTTTCACGAAATTAGAACTCAACCATCCTCATCAAAATCGAATTAAAATTGTGACCTATACAGGATCCACAATCATGATATATCATTTTTTTTAACAGTATTCGCGTACAAACGGCGGCCATTTTGTCTGTCAATTTTGGTCCGATTTTCCCGAAATTCAAACTCAACCTTCCTTACAGTGTAACGGTGATATAATCAAACGTTTTTTGAAATTGGATAATAATTGTGACCTCCAGAGGGACCACAAGCTAAAGAAAGGGGGATTTTGCGTATAACCAGGGGCCATAATTCAGGAAGTTACGATCCGATATGCGCAAATATCGAAAAGAACCAAGATCTTTGGGTTATAACCATGAATTTCAAGTTTCATCAAAATCGTATTAAAATTGTGACCTTTACAGCGTCCACAACCTTGATATACCATTTTTTAACAGTATTCGCGTACAAACGGCGGCCATTTTGTGTGGCAATTTTGGTCTGATTTTCCCGAAATTCAAACTCAACCTTCCTTACGGTGTAACGGTAATATAATCAAACGTTTTTTTAAATCGGATAATAATTGTGACCTCCAAGCTAAAAAAAAAGGCAATTTTGCGTATAATCAGGGGCCATAATTCAGGAAGTTACGATCCGATATGCGCAAATATCGAAAGGAACCAAGATCTTTGGGTTATAACCATGAATTTCAAGTTTCATCAAAATCGAATCAAAATTGTGACCTCCACAGGGTCCACAACCTTGATATACCATTTTTTAACAGTATTCGCGTACAAACGGCGGCCATTTTGTATGGCAATTTTCGTCCGATTTTCCCGAAATTCGAACTCAACCTTCCTTAGGGTGTAACGGTGATATAATCAAACGGTTTTTTAAATCGAATAATAATTGTGACCTCCAAGCTAAAAAAAAAGGCGATTTTGAGTATAATCAGGGGCCATAATTCAGGAAGTTACGATCCGATATGCGCAAATATCGAAAGGAAGCAAGATCTTTGGGTTATAACCATGAATTTGAAGTTTCATCAAAATCGAATCAAAATTGTGACCTCCACAGGGTCCACAACCTTGATATACCATTTTTTAACAGTATTCGCGTACAAACGGCGGCCATTTTGTATGGCAATTTTCGTCCGATTTTCCCGAAATTTGAACTCAACCTTCCTTAGGGTGTAACGGTGATATAATCAAACGTTTTTTTAAATCGAATAATAATTGTGACCTCCAGAGGGACCACAAGCTAAAAAGGGTGATTTTTCGGACAATCAGGGGCCATAATTCAGGAAATTACATTCCGAAAGCCGCAAATATCGAAAGGAACCAAGATCTTTGGGTTACAAACATGCATGTCAAGTTTCATCAAAATCGGTTCAAAATTGTGACCTCTATAGGGTCCACAAGCTAAAAACGTGATTTTTCGTACAATCAGGGGCCATAATCCATGAAGTTTTGATCCGATACATGCCAATATCGAAAGGAACCGAGATCTTATGGGGATAAACCTATATTTCAAGTTTCGTCAAAATCGGATAAGAATTGTGACCTGTAGAGAGTCCACAAACAAATTGTGGACGGACGGACGTCCGGACGGACAGGGGCGACGACATAATACGTCCACATGAAAATGTGGGCGTATAAAAAAGTTTTGATTATATCACAGTTACACCGTAGTTATGGGTGAGTTTGAATTATGATTTTCTGGTGATTACTTAAAATGCAACAACTCTTGTTGACTGCCCGGATGATTTGGCTGCTGTGTGGGCGTATGTTTCGTTGCCTGGCAACCTATTTTTTTTTTCTTGAAAAATGTCAACATCTAGGATTCCAAAAAAGTACATGTCGTGAATTTTTTTAGTGCTTCGAATTTCAGTCACTTTTCCTATTTTGACGAAATTTTGTATATCTCAAGAGGTAGAATTTTTGGATCACCTCCTATGATTTTGAACTTATTTTTTCTTGAATAAAATCAAGAACTAGGATTCCAAAAAAGTACTTGTTGTGAATTCTTCGAATTTCAGTCACTTTTTCGATGTTGTCGAAACTTTGTATAGCTCAAGAGGTAGAATTTTCAGATTATCTCCACTGAACTTGAAATTTTTTTTTCTTGAATAAAGTCAAGGTCTAGGATTCCAAAAAAGTACTTGTCGTGAATTTTTGTAGTTCTTCGAATTTCATTCACTTTTTCGATTTTGACGAAATTTTGTATAGCTCAAGAGATAGAATTTTTGGAGGAACTTGAAATTTTTTTTTCTTGATCAAAGTCAACTTTTGGGATTCAAAAAAAGTACATGTCGTGAATTTTTTTAGTGCTTCGAATTTCAGTCACTTTTCCGATTTTGCCGAAATTTTGTATAGCTCAAGAGGTAGAATTTTTGGATGACCTCCGATGAACTTGAAATTTTTTTTTTTTTGAAGAAAATCAACGTCTAGGATTCCAAAAAAGTACATGTCGTGAATTCTTCAAATTTCAGTCACTTTTTCGATTTTGACGAAACTTTGTATAGCTCAAGAGATAGAATTTTTGGATGACCTCCTATGATCTTGAACTTTTTCTTTCTTGAATAAATTCAAGGTCTAGGATTCCAAAAAGTACTTGTCGTGAATTTTTGTAGTTCTTCGAATTTCTCTGACTTTTTCGATTTTGACGAAATTTTGTATAGATCAAGAGGTTGAATTTTTAGATGATCGCCACTGGACTTGAAATTTTTTTTTCTTGAACAAAGTCAACATCCAGGATTCCAAAAACGTATTTGTTGTGAATTTTTGTAGTACTTTGAATTTCAGTCACTTTTCTGATTTTGACGAAATTTTGTATAGCTCAAGAGATATAATTTTTAGATGACGTTCGATTAACTTGAACTTTTTTTTTCTTGAACAAAGTCAAACTCTGGGATTCGAAAAAAGTACATGTTTTGAATTTTTGTAGTTCCTCGAATTTCAGTCTCTTTTCCGATTTTGACTAAATTTTGTATAGCTCAAGAGATAGAATTTTTGAATGACGTCCGATGAATTTGAACTTTTATTTCCTGAACAAAGTCAACTTTTAGGATTCAAAAAAAATTACTTTTCGTGAATTTTTGTACTACTTCGAATTTCAGTCACTTTTCCGATTTTGCCGAAATTTTGTATAGCTCAAGAGGTATAATTTTTGGATGACCTTCTGATGAACTTGAAATTTTTTTTTTTGACGAAATTTTGTATAGCTCAAGAGATAGAATTTTTGGATGACATCCAATGAACTTGAATTTTTTTTTCTTGAACAAAGTCAACTTTTAGGATTCCAAAAAAGTACATGTCGTGAATTTTTGTAGTACCTCGAATTTCAGTAACTTTTCCGCCAAAATTTTGTATAGCTAAAGGAGGTAGAATTTTTGGATGACCTCCGATGAACTTGAAATTTTTTTTTCTAGAACAAAGTCAACGTCTAGGATTCCAAAAAAGTACATGTCGTGAGTTTTTTTAGTGCTTCGAATTTCAGTCACTTTTCCGATTTTGAAGAAATTTTGTAATTTTTGGATGACCTCTTGAATTTTTTTTTCTTGAATAAAGCCAAGGTCTAGGATTCCAATTTAGTATGATCTTGAACTTTTTTTTCTTGAATAAAGTCAAGGTGTAGGATTCTAAAAATGTACTTGTTGTGAATTCTTCGAATTTCAGTCACTTTTTCGATTTTGATGAAATTTTTTTTTCTTGAACAAAGTCAACGACTAGGATTCCAAAAAAGTTCATGTCGTGAATTTTTGTAGTGCTACGAATTTCAGTCAGTTTTCCGATTTTGACGAAATATTGTATATCTCAAGAGGTAGAATTTTTGGATGACCTCCGATGAAGTTGAAATTTTTTTTTCTTGAACAAAGTCAACGTCTAGGATTCCCAAAAAGTACATGTCGTGAATTTTTTTAGTGCTTCGAATTTCAGTCACTTTTCCGATTTTGACGAAAATTTGTATAGCTCAAGAGGTAGAATTTTTGGATGACCTCTGATGAACTTGAAATTTTTTTTTCTTGAACAAAGTCAACGTCTAGGATTCCAAAAAAGTACATGTCGTGAATTTTTTTAGTGCTTCGAATTTCAGTCACTTTTCCGATTTTGACGAAAATTTATATATCTCAAGAGGTAGAATTTTTGGATGACATCCTATGATCTTGAACTTTTTTTTTCTTGAATAAAGTCAAGGTCTAGGATTCCAAAAAAGTACCGGTACTTGGCGTGAATTTTTGTAGTTCTTCGAATTCCAGTCACTTTTTTGATTTTGACGAAATTTTATACAGCTCAAGAGGTAGGATTTTTCTGATGATCTCCACTGAACTTGAAATTTTTTTTTCTTGAACAAAGTGAACGTCGAGGGTTCCAAAAACATACTTGTCGAGAATTTTTGTAGTTCTTCGAATTTTAGTCACTTTTCTAATTTTGATGAAATTTTGTATGGCTCAAGAGGTAGAATTTTTGGATGACCTCCGATGAACTTGAAATTTGTTTTTCTTGAACAAAGTCAACGTCAAGGATTCCAAAAAAGTACACGTTGTGAATTTCAGTCACTTTTCCGATTTTTCCAAAATTTTGTCTAACTTAAAGAAGTAGAATTTTTGGTTGACATCCTATGATCTTGAGCTTTTTTTTTCTTGAAGAAAGTCAAGGTCTAGGAATCCAAAAAAGTACTTGGCGTGAATTTTTGTATTTCTTCGAATTTCACTTTTCCGATTTTGACGAAATTTTGTATAGCTCAAGAGATAGAATATTTAGATGAAGTCCGATGAACTTGAACTTTTTTTTTCTTGAACAAAGTCAACGTCTAGGATTCCAAAAAAGTACTTGTCGTGAATTTTTGTAATTCTTTGAATTTCATTTTTTCGATTTTTTGACGAAAATCTTGTATAGCTTAAGACGTAGAATTTTTGGATGACCTCCTCTGATTTTGAAATTTTTTTTTCTTGAATAAAGTCAAGGTCTAGGATTGAAAAAAAGTACATGTCTTGAATTCTACGAATTTCAGTCACTTTTTCGATTTTGACGAAACTTTGTATAGCTCAAGAAGTAGAATTTTTGGATGACCTCTGATGAACTTGAATTTTTTTTTTATTGAACAAAGTCAACGTCCAGGATTCCAAAAAAGTACATGTCGTGAAATTTTTTAAGGCTTCGAATTTCAGTCACTTTTCCGATTTTGACGAAATTCTTGAACAAAGTCAACGCCCAGGATTCCAAAAACGTACTTGTCGTGAATTTTTGTAGTACTTCGAATTTCAGTCACTTTTCCGAGTTTGCCGAAATTTTGTATAGCTCAAGAGGTAGAATATTTGAATGACCTCTGGTGAATTTGAATTTTTTTTTTCTTGAACAAAGTCAACGTCTAGGATTCCAAAAAAGTACATGTTTTGAATTTTTGTAGTACTTCGAATTTCAGTCACTTTTCCGATTTTGAAGAAATTTTGTATATCTCAAGAGGTAGAATTTTTGGATGACCTCCGAGGAACAAAGTCAATGTCTAGGATTCCAAAAAAGTACATGTCGTGAATTTTTTTAGTACTTTAAATTTCAGTCACTTTTCCGATTTTGCCGAAATTTTGTATAGCTCAAGAGGTAGAATTTTTGGATGACCTCCACTGAACTTGAATTTTTTTTTTCTTGAACAAAGTCAACGTCCAGGATTCCAAAAAAGTACTTATCGTGAATTATTCGATTTTCAGTCACTTTTTCGATTTGATGAAATTTTGTATAGCTCAAGAGGTAGAATTTTTGGATGATCTCCACTGAACTTGAAATTTTTTTTTCTTGAACAAAGTCAATGTTCAGGATTCCAAAAAAGTACATGTCGTGAATTTTTTTAAGGCTTCGAATTTCAGTCACTTTTCCGATTTTGACGAAATTCTTGAACAAAGTCAACGTCCAGTATTCCAAAAATGTACTTTTTGTGAATTTCTGTAGTTCTTCGAATTTCAGACACTTTTCCGATTTTGCCGAAATTTTGTATAGCTCAAGAGGTAGGGTTCCAAAAAAGTACTTATCGTGAATTTTTTTAGTGCTTCGAATTTCAGTCACTTTTCCGATTTTGACGAAATTTTGTATATTTCAAAAGGTAGGATTTTGGGATGATCTCCACTGAACTTGAATTTTTTTTTCTTGAGTAAAGTCAAGGTCTAGGATTCCAAAAAAGTACTTGTTGTGAATTTTTGTAGTTCTTCGACTTTCTGTGACTTTTCTGAGTGATGAAATTTTGTATAGCTCAAGAGGCAGAATTTTTGGATGATCTCCACTGAACTTGAAATTTTTTTTTCTTGAACAACGTCAACGTCCAGGATTCCAAAACCGTACTTGTCGTGAATTTTTGTAGTTCTTCGAATTTCAGTCACTTTTCCGATTTTGACGAAATTTTGTATAGCTGAAGATGTTCTGAATAATCGGAAATCTTATTTGGTTTGTGTCTTATTTTTAGTTCAGTGCCGATGAGTCCCAATTTGTATTTCTAACCTCGCATTATTAGCAAATCAGCATCCTGGAGGTTTTCTGTGTGCGTCTAGCCTGTCAGTTCGCCATTGTTGTCAACAATCTTTTCAGTCCGTCTTTAATAGTCAAAATGTCATCTTATATTAATTAACTAGCTTTGTCATTGCAAGGGCGAGATAGATCCACTCTCCAGGTACTTTTCTATATCATTTGTATTGCGTGTTATTCAGTGTTTTTTGAATTATGTGTCAGTTTCAACGAGTGACCATGCGAGTGTTAGTCCCACGTGTGTTCAATATGCCAGGACGCTATTGGAAATGGGTCTTCACATTTCGATATTATTTCAGACTATTGCAAATACAGAAATGGCTTTTAGGGATTAATGCACATTTAATGGCTCTGAAATAACGACTTTTCTGTGTATTTACCAACCTTTATTGTCATTGTTATTTGTTTACATTTGTTGCTTATATTATAAAGGTCCATGCGTGTGTCAAATGTCTTGCAGCCACTTGTTAGTGGATTAGCGTTCTAGTCTAGTCCTTTAAAGGAACATTAATTGTCATATTTTGTCGTGGTCTAATCCCTTTAAATGGACATTGCATGCAACTGTCATATTTTGTGGTAATCTAATAATTTAAAGGGACATTTATGTCATAAATTGTCAAAATCAGTTATAGTCCTTATTCATTTATTGTTCTTAACTTTTGTCTTTTCAGATTGGAAGATTTATGAATGAAATGAATTGAGTGCCATATAAATGAATGATATATACTGTAGATGAACAATCATATATGAATGATATGACATATGATGATACTATACGAATAAAGGTCTACATGTCTAAAGTCTAAATAAGTTGTCATTAACGGAAGATCATCGAGCCCTTGAACAGCTACAACTCGAGTAGTCACAACACAAGACGTAGAATTTTTGGATGACCTCCAATGAACTTTTTTTTTCTTGAACAAAGTCAACGTCTAGGATTCCAGTAAAGTACATGTTGTGAATTTTTTTAGTGCTTCGAATTTCAGTCACTCTTCCGATCTCGCCGAATTTTTGTATAGCTCAAAAGGAAGAATTTTTGGATGACCTCCAATGAACTTGAACTTTTTTTTTTCTTGAACAAAGTCAATATCTAGGATTCCAGAAAAGTACTTGTCGTGAATTTTTGTAGTACTACGAATTTCAGTCACTTTTTCGATTTTGACGAACTTTTGTATAGCTCAAGAGGTATCATTTTTGGATGTCCTCCACTGTACTTGAAATTTTTTTTTCTTGAACAAAGTCAACGTCTAGGATTCCAAAAACGTACTTGTCATGAATTTTTGTAGTTCAGTCAATCCGATTTTGACGAAATTTTGTATAGCTCAAGAGATAGAATTTTTGGATGACGTCTGATGAACTTTTTTTCTTGACCAAAGTCAACTTTTAGGATTCCAAATAAGTACATGTCGTGAATTTTTGTAGTACTTCCAGTTTCAGGCACTTTTCCGATTTTGCAGAAATTTTTCTTTAACTTAAGAGGTAGAATTTTTGGATGATCTCCACTGAACTTGAAATTTTTTTTTCTTGAACAAAGTCAACGTCTAAGATTCCAAAAAAGTACACGTCGTGAATTTTTTTAGTGCATCGAATTTCAGTCACTTGTCCGATTTTGACGACTTGTGAATTTTTGTAGTTCTTTGAATTTCAGTCACTTTTCTGATTTTGATGAAATTTTGTACAGCTCAAAAGGTAGAATTTTTGGATGACGTCTAATGAACTTGAACTTTTCTTTGTCAACCTATAGGATTTGGATGACCTCAGATGAACTTGAAATTTTTTTTTCTTGAACAAAGTCAACGTCTAAGATTCCAAAAAAGTACACGTCGTGAATTTTTTTAGTGCTTCGAATTTCAATCACTTTGCAGATTTTGACGAAATTTTGTATATCTCAAGTGGTATAATTTTTGGATGACCTCCTATGATCTTGAACTTTTTTTTTCTTGAATAAAATCAAGTTCAAGGATTCCAAAAAAGTACTTGTGAATTCTTCAAATTTCAGTCACTTTTTCGATTTTGACGAAATTTTGTATATCTCAAGAGGTAGAATTTTTGGATGACCTCCTATGATCTTGAACTTTTTGTCCCCCGCCTTTCGAAGAAAGTTGGGGGACTATTAAAATGGGTTCGTCCGTCTGTCTGTCTGTCTGACTGTCCGTCTGTCTGTCCGTCACACTTTTTGGGACACAATAACTCTCTTCCTAATTTAGCTAGAATGTTTAAACTTGGTGTATGTGTTTATTAGGTCAATGCCTTATGGAGTTCGAAGATGAGCATTTTCCGCTTAGGGTAAGCAGAGATAAGCAATTTGATTGGTTGATGCTTTGGGACGCGATAACTTTAGTTCTAATTAAGTGAGAGTGGTGAAACTTGGTGTATAGTTTCATTATAGTAATACCTTGACTAAGTTCGATAATGAGCATTTTCTGTTCAGGGTAAGCAGAGCGATACGCAATTTGATTGGTCGAGACTTTGGAACACAATAACTCTCCTTCTAATTTAGTTAAAATGTTCAAACTTGGTGTATATGCTTACTAGGTCAATGTCTTGATGGAGTTCGAAGATGAGCATTTTCCGCTTAGGGTAAGCAGAGATAAGCAATTTGATTGGTTGATGCTGTGGGACATGATAACTTTAGTTCTAATTAAGTGAGAGTGATGAAACTTGGTGTATAGTTTCATTCCAGTAATACCTTGACTAAGTTCGATAATGAGCATTTTCTGCTCAGGGTAAGCAGAGCGATACGCAATTTGATTGGTCAAGACTTTGGAACACAATAACTCTCCTTCTAATTGAGTTAAAATGTTTAGACTTGGTGTATATGCTTATTAGGTCAATGCCTTGATGGAGTTCGAAGATGAGCATTTTCCGCTTAGGGTAGGCAGAGATAAGCAATTTGATTGGTTGATGCTTTGAGACACAATAACTTTAGTTCTAATTAAGTGAGAGTGATGAAACTTGGTGTATAGTTTCATTACAGTAATACCTTGACTATGATCGATAATGAGCATTTTCTGCTCAGGGTAAGCAGAGCGATAAGCAATTTGATTTGCTGAGACTTTGGAACACAATAACTCTCCTTCGAATTGAGTTAAAATGTTCAAAATTGGTGTGTATGCTTATTAGGTCAATGCCTTGATGGAGTTCGAAGATGAGCATTTTCTTCTTACGGTAGGCAGAGATAAGCAATTTTTGGATGACACGTACGTTTGAAAGAAATAAATGTGCGATTAATTAATATGTGTCATCTATTTATTTCGGGATTTCGGCGGGGGACATCAGCCTCACTGTTGGCTTGTTTTTTCTTGAATAAAGTCAAGGTCTAGGATTCCAAAAAAGTACTTCTCGTGAATTTATGTAGTTCTTCGAATTTCAGTCACTTTCCGATTTTTCCAAAATTTTGTATCGCTCGAGAGGTAGAATTTTCAGTCACTTTTCCGATTTTGTCGATATTTTGTATAGCTCAAGAGGTAGAATTTTTGGATGATTTCCGAGGAACTTGAAATTTTTTTTTTTTGAACAAAGTCAACGTCTAGGTTTCCAAAAAAGTACATGTCGTGAATTTTTTTAGTGCTTCCAATTTCAGTCGCTTTTCAGATTTTGAATTTTGTATATCTCAAGAGGTTGAATTTTTGGTTGACCCCACTATGATCTTGAACTTTTTTTTCTTGAATAAAGTCAAGGTCTAGGATTCCAAAAAAGTATTTGGCGTGAATTTTTGTAGTTCTTCGAATTTCAGTCACTTTATTGATTTTGACGAAATTTTGTATAGCTGGAGAGGTAGGATTTTTGGATGATCTCCACTGAACTTGAAAATTTTTTTTCTTGAATAAAGTCAATGTCTAGGATTCCACCAAAAGTTCTTGTCGTGAATTATTTTAGTTCTTCGAATTTCAGTCACTTTTTCGATTTTGACGAAATTTTGAAAAGCTCAAGAGGTATAATTTTTAGATGACATTTCTATGATCTTGAACTTTTTTTTCTTGAATAAAGTCAAGGTCTAGGATTCCAAAAAAGTACTTGGCGTGAATTTTTGTAGTTCTTCGAATTTCAGTCACTTTTTTGAATTTGACGAAATTTTATATATCTCAAGAGGTAGAATTTTTGGATGACGTCCGATGAACTTGAACTTTTTTTTTCTTGAACAAAGTCAACTTTTAGGATTCCAAAAAAGTACATGTCGTGAATTTTTGTAGTACTTCGAATTTAAGTCACTTTTCCAATTTTGCCGAAATTTTGTAGAGCTCAAGAGGTAGAATTTTTGGATGACCTCCGATAAACTTGAATTTTTTTTTTCTTGAAAAAAGTCAACGTCTAGGATTCTAAAAAAGTACATGTCGTCCGATGAACTTGAAATTTTTTTTTCTTGAACAAAGTCAAGTTTTAGGATTCCAAAATAGTACATGTCGTGAATATTTTGTAGTACCTCTAATTTCAGTCACTTTTCCGATTTTGCAGAAATTTTGACTAACTTAATAGGTAGAATTTTTGGATGACCTCCGATCAACTTGAAATTTTTTTTTATTGAACAAAGTCAACGTCTAGGATTCTAATAAAGTACGTGTCCTGAATTGTTTTAGTGCTTCCAATTTCAGTCACTTTTCCAATTTTGAATTTTGTATATCCCAATAGGTAGAATTTTTTAATGACCTCCTATGATCGTGAATTTTTTTTTCTTGAATAAGGTCAAGGTCTAGGATTCCAAAATAGTACTTGGCATGAATTTTTGTATTTCTTCGAATTTTAGTCACTTTTTCGATTTTCACGAAATTTTGTATAGCTCAAGAGGTAACATTTTTGGATGACCTCCGAGGAACTTTAAATTTTTTTTTCTTGAACAATGTCAACGTCTAGGATTCCAAAAAAGTACATGTCATGAATTTTTTTAGTGCTTCCAGTTTCAGTCGCTTTTCCGATTTTGAGGTAGAATTTTTGGTTGACCTCCTATGATCTTGAATTTTTTTCTTGAATAAAGTCAAGGTCTAGGATTCCCAAAAAGTACTTGCCGTGAATTTTTGTAGTTCTTCGAATTTCAGTCACTTTTCCGATTTTGACGAAATTTTGTATTGCTCTTAGAGATAGAATTTTTGGATGATCTCCACTGAACTTGAAATTTTTTTTCTTGAACAAAGTCAATATCTAGGATTCCAAAAGCGTACTTGTCGTGAATTTTTGTAGGACTTCGAATTTCAGTCACTTTTCTGATTCTGCCGAAATTTTGTATAGCTCAAGACGTAGAATTTTTGGATGACCTCCAATGAACTTGAAATTTTTTTTTCTTGAACAAAGTCAACGTCTAGGATTACAAAAAAGTAAATGTCGTGAATTTTTTTAGTGCTTCGAATTTCAATCACTTTTTCTATTTTGACGAAATTTTGTATTTCTTAAGAGGTAGAATTTTTGGATGACCTCCTATGATCTTGACCTTTTTATTTTTCTTAAATAAAGTCAAGGTCTGGGATGCCAAAAAAGTACTTGTCGTCAATTTTTGTACTTCTTCGAATTCCAGTCACTTTTTCGATTTTGACGAAATTTTGTATAGCTCAAGATGCAGAATTTTTGGATTACCTCCTACAATCTTGAACTTTTTTTTCTTGAGTAAAGTCACCTTTTAGGATTCCAAAAAAGTGAATTTTTGTAGTACTTCGAATTTCAGTCACTTTTCTGATTTTGCCGAAATTTTGGATTACCTCTTCTGATCTTGAAATTTTTTTTGAATAAAGTCAAAAGGTCTAGGATTCCAAATAAGTACATTTCATGAATTCTTCGAATTTCAGTCAGTTTTTCGATTTTGAGAAACTTTGTATAGCTCAAGAGGTAGAATTTTTGGATGTTCACCATTAAACTTGAACATTTTTTTTCTTGAATAAAATCAAGGTCTAGGATTCCACCAAAAGTTCTTGTCGTGAATTTTGTAGTTCTTCGAATTTCAGTCACCTTTTCGATTTTGACGAAATTTTGTATAGCTCAAGAGGTAGAATTTTTGGATGACCTTTCTATGATCTTGAACTTTTTCTTCTTGAATAAAGTCAAAGTCTAGGATTCAAAAAAAGTACTTTTCTTGAATTCTTCGAATTTCAGTCACTTTTCCAATTTTGACGAAATTTTGTATTTCAGTTACTTTTCCGCCGAAATTTTATATAGCTAAAGAGGTAGAATTTTTGGATGACCTCCTATGATCTTGAACTTTTTTTTATCTTGAATAAAGTCAAGGTCTAGGATTCTACTTTCTTTCACTTTTTCGATTTTGACGAAGTTTTATACAGCTCAAGAGGTAGAATATTTGGATGATCTCCACTGAACTTGAAATTTTTTTTTCTTGAACAAAGTCAACGTCGAGGATTCCAAAAACGTACTTGTCGTGAATTTTTGTAGTTCTTCGAATTTTAGTCACTTTTCCGATTTTGACGAAATTTTGTATAGCTCAAGAGGTAGAATTTTTGGATAACCTCCGATGAACTTGAAATTTGTTTTTCTTGAACAAAGTCAACGTCAAAGAATCCAAAAAAGAACATATCGTGAATTTTTTTAGAGCTTCGAATTTCAGTCACTTTTCCGATTTTGATGAAATTTTGTATATTTCAAAAGGTAGGATTTTTGGATGATCTCCACTGATCTTGAATTTTTTTTTTCTTGAGTAAAGTCAAGGTCTAGGATTCCAAAAAAAAGTACTTGTCGTGAATTTTTGTAGTTCTTCGAATTTCAGTCACTTTTCTGATTTTGATGAAATTTTGTATAGCTCACGAGGCAGAATTTTTGGATGATCTCCACTAAATTTGTTTTTCTTGAACAAAGTCAACGTCCAGGATTCCAAAACTGTACTTGTCGTAATTTTTGTCTTGCAGCCACTTGTCAGTGGATTAGCGTTCTAGTCTAGTCCTTTAAAGGAACATTAATTGTCATATTTTGTCGTGGTCTAATCCTTTAAAGGGACATTGCATGCAACTGTCATATTTTGTGGTAGTCTAATAATTTAAAGGGACGTTTATGTCATCAATTGTCACAATCAGTTCTAGTCCTTATTCATTTATTGTTCTTAACTTTTGTCTTTTCAGATTGGAAGATATATGAATGACATGAATTGAGTGCCATATAAATAAATGATATATACGGTAGATGAACAATCATATATGAATGATATGACATATGATGATACTATATGAATAAACGTCTACATGTCTAAAGTCTAAATAAGTTGTCATTAACGGAAGATCATCGAGCCCTTGAACAGCTACAACTCGAGTAGTCACAACACAAGAGGTAGAATTTTTGGATGACCTCCAATGAACTTTTTTTTTCTTGAACAAAGTCAACGTCTGGTATACCAGTAAAGTACATGTTGTGAATTTTTTTAGTGCTTCGAATTTAAATCACTTTTCCGATTTTGCCGAAATTTTGTATAACTCAAGAGATAGAACTTTTGGATGACGTCCGATGAACTTGAAATTTTTTTTTCTTGAACAAAGTCAACTTTTAGGATTCCAAAAAAGTGCATGTTGTGTATTTTTGTAGTACTTCGAATTTCAGTCACTATTCCGATTTTGACGAAATTTTGTATAGCTCAAGAGGTAGAATTTTTAGATGACCTCCGAGGAACTTGAAATTTTTTTTCTTGAACAAAGTCTACGTCTAGGATTCCAAAAAAGTACATGTCGTGAATATTTTGTAGTTCCTCGAATTTCAGTCACTTTTCCGATTTTGACGATATTTTGTCTAACTTAAGAGGTAGAATTTTTGGATAACCTCCTATGATCTTGAACTTTTTTTTTCTTGAATAAAGTCAAGGCCTGTGATTCCAAAAAAGTACTTGTCGTGAATTTTTGTAGTTCTTCGAATTTCAGTCACTTTTCCAATTTTGATGAAATTTTGTATAGCTCAAGAGGTAGAATTTTTAGATGATCTCCACTGAACTTGAAATTTATTTTTCCTCATTAAAGTCAAGGTCTAGGATTCCACCAAAAGTTCTTGTTGTAAATTTTTGTAGTTCTTCGAATTTCAGTCACTTTTTCGATTTTGACCAAATTTTGTATATCACAAGAGGTAGAATTTTTGGATTACTTCCTATGATCTTGAACTTTTTTTTTCTTGAATAAAGTCAAGGTCTAGTATTCCAAAAAAGTACTTGTTGTGAATTTTGTAGTTCTTCGAATTTCAGTCACTTTGTCGATTTTGACGAAATTTTGTATACCTCAAGAGGTAGAATTTTTGGATGATCTCTACTGAACTTGAAATTATTTTTTCTTGAACAAAATCATCGTCCAGGATTCCAAAACGTACTTGTCGTGAATTTTTGTAGTTCTTCGAATTTCAGTCACTTTTCCGATTATGACGAAATTTTGTATAGCTCAAGAAATAGAATTTTTGGATGACGTCCAATGAACTTGAACTTTTTTTTTCTTGAACAAAGTCAACGCTTAGGATTTCAAAAAAGTACATGTCGTGAATTTTTTTAGTGCTTTGAATTTCAGTCACTTTTCTGATTTTGACGAAATTTTGTATATCTCAAGAGGTAGAATTTTTGGATGACTTCCTAAGATGTTAAGCTTTTTTTTCTTGAATAAAATGAAGGTGTAGGATTCCAAAAAAGTACTTGTCGTCAATTTTTGTAGTTCATCGAATTTCAGTCACTTTTTCGATTTTGACGAAATTTTGTATAGCTCAAGAGGTAGAATTTTTGGATGATCTCCGATGAAGTTGAAATTTTTTTTTCTTTAACAATGTCAATGTCTAGGTTTCGAAAAAAGTACATTTCGTCAATTTTTTAGTGTTTCGAATTTCAGTAACTTGAACAAAGTCAACTTTTGGGATTCAAAAAAAGTACATGTGGTGAATTTTTGTAGTGCTTCGACTTTCAGTCACTTTTCGGATTTTGCCGAAATTTTGTATAGCTCAAGAGGTAGAATTTTTGGATGACCTCCGATGAACTTGAAATTTTTTTTTCTTAAACAAAGTCAACGTCCAAGATTCCAAAAACGTATTTGTCGTGAATTTTTGTAGTTCTTCGAATTTCAGTCACTTTTCCGATTTTGACGAAATTTTGTATATCTCAAGAGGTAGAATTTTTGGATGACTTCCGATGAACTTGAACTTTTTTTTTCTTGAACAAAGTCAACTTTTAGGATTCCAAAAAATTACATGTCATGAATTTTTGTAGTACTTGGAATCTCAGTCTTTTTTCCGATTTTGCCGAAATTTTGTATAGCTTAAGAGGTAGAATTTTTGGATGACCTCCGCTGAACTTTTTTTTTTCTTGAACAAAGTCAACGTCTAGGATTCCCAAAAAGTACATGTCTTGAATTTTTTTAGTGCTTCGAATTTCAGTCACTTTTCCAATTTTGACGAAATTTTGTATATCTCAAATGCTAGAATTTTTGGATGACTTGTCGTGAATTTTTTTAGTAGTACCTCTAATTTCAGTCACTTTTCCAATTTTGCCGAAATTTTGTCTAACTTAAGAGGTAGAATTTTTGGATGATCTTCACTGAACTTGAATTTTTTTTTTCTTGAACAAAGTCAACGTCTAGGATTCCAAAAACATACTTGTCGTGAATTTTTGTAGTTCTTCGAATTTCAGTCACTTTTTCGATTTTGACGAAATTTTATATAGCTCAAGAGGTAGAATTTTTGGATGATCTCCACTGAACTTGAAATTTTTTTTTCTTCAACAAAGTCAACGTCCAGGATTCCAAAAACGTACTTGTCGTGAATTTTTGTAGTTCTTCGAATTTCAGTCACTTTTCCGATTTTTGTGAAATTTTGTATATCTCAAGAGATAGAATTTTTGGATGACGTCCAATGAACTTGAACTTTTTTTTTCTTGAACGAAGTCAACGCTTAGGATTTAAAAAAAGTACATGTCGTGAATTTTTGTAGCACCTCGAATTTCAGTCACTTTTCCGATTTTGAATTTTGTATATCCCAAGAGGTAGAATTTTTGGATGACCTCCGATAAACTTGAAATTTTTTTTTTTTGAACCAAGTCAACGTCTAGGATTCCCAAAAAGCACATGTCTTGAATTTTTTTAGTGCTTTGAATTTCAGTCACTTTTCCAATTTTGACGAAATTTTGTATATCTCAAATGGTAGAATTTTTGGATGACTTGTCGTGAATTTTTTTAGTAGTACCTCTAATTTCAGTCACTTTTCCAATTTTGCCGATATTTTGTCTAACTTAAGAGGTAGAATTTTTGGATGATCTTCACTGAACTTGAATTTTTTTTTTATTGAACAAAGTCAACGTCTAAGATTCCAAAAAAGTCGTGAATTTTTGTAGTTTTTCGAATTTCAGTCACTTTTCCGATTTTGACGAAATTTTGTATAGCTCAAGAGATAGAATTTTTGAATGACGTCTGATGAATTTGAACTTTTTTTCTCTTGAACAAAGTCAACTTTTAGGATTCAAAAAAAAAGTACAATGTCAATGTCTAGGTTTCCAAAAAAGTACATTTCGTGAATTTTTTAATGCTTCGAATTTCAGTCAATTTTTCGATTTTGACGAAATTTTTTACATCTGAAGAGGTATAATTTTTGGATGACCTCCTCTGATCTTGAATTGTTTTTTCTTGAATAAAGTCATGGCCTAGGATTCCAAAAAAGTACTTGTTGTGAATTCTTCGAATTTCAGTCACCTTTTCGATTTTGACGAAATTTTTTATAGCTCAAGAGGTAGAATTTTTGGATGATCTCCACTGAACTTGAAATTTTGTTTTCTTGAATGAAGTCAAGGTCTAGGATTCCACCAAAATTTCTTGTCGTTAATTTTTATACGCCCACATTTTCATGTGGACGTATTATGTCGTCGCCCCTGTCCGTCCGGACGTCCGTCCGGACCTCCGTCCGTCCACAATTTGTTTGTGGACTCTCTACAGGTCACAATTCTTATCCGATTTTGACGAAATTTGAAATATAGGTTTATCCCCAAAAGATCTCGGTTCCTTTCGATATTGGCATGTATCGGATCAAAACTTCATGGATTATGGCCCCTGATTGTACGAAAAATCACGTTTTTAGCTTGTGGACCCTATAGAGGTCACAATTTTGAACCGATTTTGATGAAACTTGACATGCATGTTTGTAACCCAAAGATCTTGGTTCCTTTCGATATTTGCGGCTATCGGAATGTAATTTCCTGAATTATGGCCCCTGATTGTCCAAAAATCACCCTTTTTAGCTTGTGGTCCCTCTGGAGGTCACAATTATTATTCGATTTAAAAAACCGTTCGATTATATCACCGTTACACCCTAAGGAAGGTTGAGTTCGAATTTCGGGAAAATCGGTCGAAAATTGCCATACAAAATGGCCGCCGTTTGTACGCGAATACTGTTAAAAAATGGTATATCAAGGTTGTGGACCCTGTGGAGGTCACAATTTTGATTCGATTTTGATGAAACTTGAAATTCATGGTTATAACCTAAAGATCTTGCTTCCTTTCGATATTTGCGCATATCGGATCGTAACTTCCTGAATTATGGCCCCTGATTATACGCAAAATCGCCTTTTTTTTAGCTTGTAGGTCACAATTATTATTCGATTTAAAATAACGTTTGATTATATCATCGTTACACCCTAAGGAAGGTTGAGTTCGAATTTCGGGAAAATCGGACGAAAATTGCCATACAAAATGGCCGCCGTTTGTACGCGAATACTGTTAAAAAATGGTATATCAAGGTTGTGGACCCTGTGGAGGTCACAATTTTGATTCGATTTTGATGAAACTTGAAATTCAAGGTTATAACCCAAAGATCTTGGTTCCTTTTGATATTTGCGCATATCGGATCGTAACTTCCTGAATTATGGCCCCTGATTATACGCAAAATCGCCTTTTTTTTAGCTTGGAGGTCACAATTATTATCCGATTTAAAAAAACGTTTGATTATATTACCGTTACACCGTAAGGAAGGTTGAGTTCGAATTTCGGGAAAATCAGACCAAAATTGCCATACAAAATGGCCACCGTTTGTACGCGAATACTGTTAAAAAATGGTATATCAAGGTTGTGGACCCTGTAAAGGTCCCAATTTTAATTCGATTTTGATGAAACTTGAAATTCATGGTTATAACCCAAAGATCTTGGTTCTTTTCGATATTTGCGCATATCGGATCGTAACTTCCTGAATTATGGCCCCTGGTTATACGCAAAATCCCCCTTTCTTTAGCTTGTGGTCCCTCTGGAGGTCACAATTATTATCCAATTTAAAAACACGTTTGATTATATCACCGTACACTGTAAGGAAGGTTGAGTTTGAATTTTGGGAAAATCGGACGAAAATTGACAGACAAAATGGCCGCCATTTGTACGCAAATACTGTTAAAAAAATGATATATCATGGTTGTGGACCCTGTATAGGTCACAATTTTAATTCGATTTTGATGAGGAAGGTTGAGTTCTAATTTCGTGAAAATCGTACCAAAATTGCCGGACGAAATGGTAGCCGTTTGTACGCGAATAGTGTAAAAATATGGTATATCATGGTTGTGGACTCTCTACAGGTCACAATTCTTATCCGATTTTGATGAAAAGTCACATTTCTAGGTTGTGTACCGTCACACCATAATCATTGTCGGTTTCGAATTTCATTAATATCAGACTGGAACTGACCAACTAAATGGCTGCTCCAAATACAGTATGAAATACAGGACTTAAAGATGTAGGAAAAATCACTTTCGGTATTGCTTGTTCTCTGTCCATCTCTCGAAAATGTGGGCGTATCCTGCCTGGCAGTGCCAGCCTATCTTTGTAGTTCTTCGAATTTCAGTCACTTTTTTGATTTTGACGAAATTTTATTTATCTCAAGAGGCAGAATTTTTGGATGACCTTTCTATGATCTTGACCTTTTTTCTCTTGAATAAAGTCAAGGTCTAGGATTCCAAAAAATACTTGTTGTGAATTTTTCGAATTTCAGTCACCTTTTCAATTTTGGCGAAATTTAGTATACCTCAAGAGGTAGAATTTTTGGATGATCTCCACTGAACTTGAATTTTTTTTTTCTTGAACAAAGTCAACGTCCAGGATTCCAAAAGCGTACTTGTCATGAATTTTTGTAGTTCTTCGAATTTCGTTCACTTTTCCGATTTTTACAAAACTTTCTATAGCTCAAGAGATAGAATTTTTGGATGACGTCTAATGAACATGAATTTTTTTTTTCTTGAATAAAGTGAACTTTTAGGATTCAAAAAAAAAAGTACCTGTTGTGATATTTTGTAGTACTTCGAATTTCAGTCACTTTTCTGCCAAAATTTTGTATAGCTCAAGAGGTAGAATTTTTGGATGACGTCCGATGAATTTGAACTTTTTTTCTCTTGAACAAAGTCAACTTTTAGGATTCAAAAAAAAAGTACAATGTCAATGTCTAGGTTTCCAAAAAAGTACATTTCGTGAATTTTTTAATGCTTCGAATTTCAGTCAATTTTTCGATTTTGACGAAATTTTTTACATCTGAAGAGGTATAATTTTTGGATGACCTCCTCTGATCTTGAATTGTTTTTTCTTGAATAAAGTCATGGCCTAGGATTCCAAAAAAGTACTTGTTGTGAATTCTTCGAATTTCAGTCACCTTTTCGATTTTGACGAAATTTTTTATAGCTCAAGAGGTAGAATTTTTGGATGATCTCCACTGAACTTGAAATTTTGTTTTCTTGAATGAAGTCAAGGTCTAGGATTCCACCAAAAGTTCTTGTCGTTAATTTTTGTAGTTCTTCGAATTTCAGTCACTTTTTTGATTTTGACGAAATTTTATTTATCTCAAGAGGCAGAATTTTTGGATGACCTTTCTATGATCTTGACCTTTTTTCTCTTGAATAAAGTCAAGGTCTAGGATTCCAAAAAATACTTGTTGTGAATTTTTCGAATTTCAGTCACCTTTTCAATTTTGGCGAAATTTAGTATACCTCAAGAGGTAGAATTTTTGGATGATCTCCACTGAACTTGAATTTTTTTTTTCTTGAACAAAGTCAACGTCCAGGATTCCAAAAGCGTACTTGTCATGAATTTTTGTAGTTCTTCGAATTTCGTTCACTTTTCCGATTTTTACAAAACTTTCTATAGCTCAAGAGATAGAATTTTTGGATGACGTCTAATGAACATGAATTTTTTTTTTCTTGAATAAAGTGAACTTTTAGGATTCAAAAAAAAAAGTACCTGTTGTGATATTTTGTAGTACTTCGAATTTCAGTCACTTTTCTGCCAAAATTTTGTATAGCTCAAGAGGTAGAATTTTTGGATGACGTCCGATGAACTTGAAATTTTTTTTTCTTGAACAAAGTCAACGCCTAGGATTCCAAAAAAGTACATGTCGTGAATTGTTTTAGTGCTTCGATTTTCATTCACTTTTCCGATATTGAAGAAATTTTGTATATCTCAAGAGATAGAATTTTTGGATGACCTCCGATGAACTTTTTTTTTTCTTGAACAAAGTCAACGTCTAGGATTCCAAAAACGTACTTGTCGTGAATTTTTGCATATCTCAAGTAGACATGGCAAGGTTTCCATAAATGATCTCAAGAGGTAGAATTTTTGGATGACCTCCAATGATCTTGAACTTTTTTTTCTTGAATAAAATCAATGTCTGGGATTCCAAAAAAGTACATGTCGTGAATTGTTTTAGTGCTTCGATTTTCATTCACTTTTCCGATATTGAAGAAATTTTGTATATCTCAAGAGGTAGAATTTTTAGGATGACCTCCTATGATCTTGAACTTTTTTTTTCTTGAATAAAGTCAAGGTCTAGGATTCCAAAAAAGTACATGTTGTGAATTCTTTGAATTTCAGTCACTTTTTCGATTTTGACGAAACTTTGTATAGGTCAAGAGGTAGAATTTTTGGATGATCTCCACTGAACTTGAAATTATTTTTTCTTGAACAAAGTCAACGTCCAGGATTCCAAAATCGTACTTGTCGTGAATTTTTGTTGTTCTCCGAATTTCAATCACTTTTCCAATTTTGACGAAATTTTGTTTATCTCAAGAGGTGAATTTTTGGATGACCTCCAATGAACTTGAATTTTTTTTTTCTTGAACAAAGTCAACGTCTATGATTACAAAAACGTACTTGTCGTGAATTTTTGTAGTTCTTCGAATTTCAGTCACTTTTTTGAATTTGACGAAATTTTGTATAGCTTCAAAGGTAGAATTTTTGGATGATCTCCACTGAACTTGAACAAAGTCAACGTCCAGGATTCCTAAAACGTACTTATCATGAATTTTTGAAGTTCTTTGAATTTTAGTCACTTTTCCGATTTTGACGAAATTTTGTATAGCTCAAGATATAGATATTTTGAATGACGTCCAAACTTTTTTTTTTCTTGAACAAAGTCAACTTATAGGATTCCAAAAAAGTACATGTGGTGAATTTTTGTAGTACTTCGAATTTCCGTCACTTTTCCACCGAAATTTTGTATAGCTCAAGAGATAGAATTTTTGGATCACCTCCGATGAACTTGAAATTTTTTTTTCTTGAACAAAGTCAAGGTCAAGGATTTCAAAAAAGTACCTGTCGTGAATTTTTTAGTGCTTTGAATTTCAGTCACTTTTCCGATTTTGACGTGAATTTTTGTTGTACTTCGAATTTCAGTCACTTTTCCAATTTTGCCGAAATTTTGTATAGCTCAAGAGGTAGAATTTTTGGATGACCTCCGAGGAACTTGAAATTTTTTTTTCTGAACAAAGTCACTGTCTAGGATTCCAAAAAAGTACATGTCGTGAATTTTTTTAGTTCTTCGAATTTCCGATTTTGGCGAAATTTTGCATATCTCAAGAGGTAGAATTTTTGGATGACCTCCAATGATCTTGAACTTATTTTTTCTTGAATAAAGTCAAGGTCTAGGATTCCAAAAAAGTACTTTTCGTGAATTCTTCGAATTTCAGTCACTTTTCCAATTTTGACAAAATTTTTTATAGCTCAAGAGGTAAAATTTTTGGATGATCTCCACTGAACTTTAAATTTTTTTTCTTGAACAAAGTCATCGTCCTGGATTTCAAAAACCTACTTGGCTTGAATTTTTGTTGTACTTCGATTTTCAGTCACTTTTCCGATTTTACCAAAATTTTGTATAGCTCAAGAGGTAGAATTTTTGGATGACCTCTGATGAACTTGAATTTTTTTTTTCTTGAACAAAGTCAACTTTTGGCGAAATTTTGTCTACCTCAAGAGGTAGAATTTTTGGATGATCTCTACTTCCAAAACGTAATTGTCGTGAATTTTTGTAGTTCTTCGAATTTTAGTCACTTTTCCGATTTTGTATAGCTCAAGAGATTGAATTTTTGGATGACGTCTGATGAACTTGAATTTTTTTTTCTTGAACAAAGTCAACTTTTAGGATTAAAAAAAAGTACATATCGTGAATTTTTGTAGTGCTTCGACTTTCAGTCACTTTTCCGATATTGCAGAAATTTTGTATAGCTCAAGAGGTAGAATTTTTGGATAACCTCTGATGAACTTGAAATTTTTTTTTCTTGAAGAAATTCAACGTTTAGGATTCCAAAAAAGTACATAACGTGAACTCTTCGAATTTCAGTCACTTTTTCGATTTTGACGAAACTTTACTGCCGTGCAAAGGAAGAAGGCAGTATCTACACTTTTGGCCAAAATACGTTTTTGGTATCATTGTGATCGGCAGTATCAGCTCTATCACATGTAAAAATTTCATTGCTATATATCAATTAGGTAAAGAGATTTACAGTGTCGATTTGGGCAGTAAATGTAAATTGCCCTGGTATAACTAAGGAGGAAAGCAGTAAGTGTAGATACTGTCGTTCTCCTTGATACATCTATTACAACCCAGAGCGAAATTTTGGCAGTAAATGCAAATTTCTCTTATATAACTAAGGAGAAAAGCAGTAAATGTAGATACTGCGGTTTTCCTTGGGACAGGTATGTACCTTAAGATATGGTGCTGGCAGTAAATGTAAAGTGACCTGGAATAACTAAGGTAAAAAAAACAGTATATAATGTCAAGGATTTGGACTCTACTGAATGGGGAAATGCCTAGAACAATGTTTATGCATAAATATGCAGTTTGTAAACTGTTTATCACAGAAACATCTAGACAGCATGTGTAGATGCTGCTTTGTACCTTGGTTTTACAAAAGGTCCCGAGCCATAAAATGGGCAGTATCTGCATTATCCTAGTGCCTCAAAGACATACACGAAAATCGACAAGATATATCGAAAGAGAACCAAAATATTTCCTTACGTTGAAGAAATTACATTATTTTATACAAAACTATGAGTACAGGAAAGTGACAAACTTTAAAGTCGATTTTCTCAAAATGACTATTTTGCAGATACTGCCTTTCTCTTTTGTGGGGAAGTGTATAGCTCAAGCGGTAGAATTTTGGGATTATCTCCACTGAACTTGAAATTTTTTTTTCTTCACCAACGTCAACCTCCAGGATTCCAAAAACCTACTTGTCGTGAATTTTTGTAGTTCTTCGAATTTCAGTCACTTTTCCGATTTTGAGTATATTTTGTATAGCTCAAGAGATGGAATATTTGGATGACATCCGATGAACAAAGTCAACTTTTAGGATTCCAAAATTTTGACATATTTTGTATAGCTCAAGAGATAGAATATTTGGATGACATCCGATGAACAAAGTCAACTTTTAGGATTCCAAAATAGTACATATCGTGAATTTTTGTAGTACTTCGAATTTCAGTCACCTTTCCGATTTTGCCGAAATTTTGTTTAACTTAACAGGTAGAATTTTTCAGATGACCTCTAATGAACTTGAAATTTTTTTTTATTGAACAATGTCAACGTCTAAGATTGCAAAAAAGTACTTGTCTTGAATTCTTTGAATTTCAGTCACCTTTTCGATTTTGGCGAAATTTAGTATAGCTCAAGAGGTAGAATTTTTGGATGATCCCCACTGAACTTGAAATTTTTTTTCTTGAACAAAGTCAATTTTTGTAGTACTTCGAATTTAAGTCACTTTTCCGACGAAATTTTGTTTAGCTCAAGAGGTAGAATTTTTTGATCACCTCCGATGAACTTGAAATTTTTTTTTCTTGAACAAAGTCAACGCCTAGGATTTCAATAAAGTACATGTCGTGAATTTTTTTAGTGCTTTGAATTTCAGTCACTTTTCCGATTTTGACGAAATTTTGTATATCTCAAGAGGTAGAATTTTTGGATGACCTCCTATGATGTTAAGCTTTTTTTTCTTGAATAAAATGAAGGTGTAGGATTCCAAAAAAGTACTTGTCGTGAATTTTTGTAGTTCATCGAATTTCAGTCACTTTTTCGATTTTGACGAAATTTTGTATAGCTCAAGAGGTAGAATTTTTGGATGATCTCCGATGAAGTTGAAATTTTTTTTAACAATATCAATGTCTAGGTTTCGAAAAAAGTACATTTCGTCAATTTTTTAGTGCTTCGAATTTCAGTAACTTTTCCAATTTTGATGAAATTTTGTACATCTCAAGAGGTAGAATTTTTGGATGATCTTGAAATTTTTTTTTCTTGAATAAAGTCAAGGTCTAGGATTCCAAAAAAGTACATGTCGTGAATTCTACGAATTTCAGCCACTTTTTCGATTTTGACGAAACTTTATATAGCTCAAGAGGTAGAATTTTCGGATTATCTCCACTGAACAAAGTCAACGTCTAGGATTCCAAAAAAGTACATGTCGTGAATTTTTGAAGAACTTCGAATTTCAGTCACTTTTCTGATTTTGACGAAATTTTGTATAGCTCAAGAGATAGATTTTTTGGATGGCGTTTGATGAACTGGAATTTTTTTTTCTTGAACAAAGTCAACGTCCAGGATTCCAAAATGTACTTGTTGTGAAATTTTGTAGTTCTTCGAATTTTAGTCATTTTTCCGATTTTGCTGAAATTTTGTATAGCTCAAGAGATAGAATTTTTTGATGACGTCCGATGAACTTGAAATTTTTGTTTCTTGAACAAAGTCAATGTCTAGGATTCCAAAAAAGTACATGTCGTGAATTTTTTTAGTGCTTCGAATTTCAGTCACTTTTCCGATTTTGACGAAATTTTGTATATCTCAAGAGGTAGAATTTTTGGATAACCTCCTATGATCTTGAACTTTTTTTTTCTTGAATAAATTCAAGGTATAGGATTCCAAAAAAGTACTTGTCATGAATTCTTCGAATTTCAGTCACTTCTTCGATTTTGACGAAATTTTGTATAGATCAAGAGGTAGAATTTTTGGATGACCTCCTATGATCTTGAACATTTTTTTTCTTGAATAAAGTCAAGGTCTATGATTCCCAAAAAGTACTTGTCGGGAAATTTTGTAGTTCTTCGAATTTCAGTCAATTTTTCGATTTTGCCAAAATTTTGTTTAGCTCAACAGGTAGTATTTTTGGATAATCTCCACTGAACTTGAAATTTTTTTTTCTTGAACAAAGTCATTGTCCAGGATTCAAAAAACTTACTTGTCTTGAATTTTTGTAGTCATTGTCCAGGATTCAAAAAACTTACTTGTCTTGAATTTTTGTAGTTCTTCGAATATCAGTCACTTTTCCGATTTTGACGAAATTTTGAATAGCTAAAGAGATAGAATTTTTGGATGACGTCCGATGAACTTGAAATTTTTTTTTCTTGAACAAAGTCAACTTTTAGGATTCCAAAAAAGAGCATGTCGTGAATTTTTATAGTACTTCGAATTTCAGTCACTTTTCCGATTTTGCCGAAATTTTGTATAACTCAAGAGGTAGAATTTCAGTCACTTTTTTGATTTTGACGAAATTTTGTATACCTGTAGAGGTAGAATTTTTGGATGATCTCTACTGAACTAGAAATTTTTTTTTCTTGAACAAAATCATCGTCCAGGATTCCAAAAACGTACTTCTCGTGAATTTTTGTAGTTCTTCGAATTTCAGTCACTTTTCTGATTTTGACGAAATTTTGTATAGCTCAAGAGTGGATGACGTCCGATGAACTTTAATTTTTTTTTCTTGAACAAAGTCAACTTTTAGGATTCAAAAAAAGTACATGTCGTGAATTTTTGTAGTGCTTCGACTTTCAGTCACTTTTCCGATTTTGCCGAAATTTTGTATAGCTCATGAGGTAGAAATTTTGGATGACCTCCGATGAACTTCAAATTTTTTTTTCTTGAACAAAGTCAAAGTCTAGGATTCCAAAAAAGTACATGTCGTGAATTTTTGTTGTACTTAGAATTTCAGTCACTTTTCCGATTTTGCCGAAATTTTGTATAACTGAAGAGGTAGAATTTTTGGATGGTCTCTGATGAACTTGAAATTTTTTTTTCTTGAACAAAGTCACTGTCTAGCATTCCAAAAAAGTACATGTCGTGAATTTTTTTAGTGCTTCGAATTTCCGAATTTGTCAAAATTTTGCATATCTCAATATGTAGAATTTTTGGATGACCTCCTATGTCGTGAATTTTTGTAGTACTTCGAATTTTTTCAGTGCTTCAAATTTCAGTCACTTTTCCGATTTTGACGAAATTTTGTATAGCTCTAGCCATAGAATGTTTGGATGATCTCCACTGAACTTGAAATTTTTTTTTCTTAAAAAAAGTCAAGGTCTAGGATTCCACCAAAAGTTCTTGTCGTTAATTTTTGTAGTTCTTAGAATTTCAGTCACATTTTCGATTTTGACGAAATTTTGTATAGCTCAAGAGGTAGATTTTGGGGATGACCTCCTATGATCTTGAACATTTTTTTTCTTGAATAAAGTCAAGGTCTAGGATTCCAAAAAAGTACTTGTCATGAATTTTTGTAGTTCTTCGAATTTCAGTCACTTTTTCGATTTTGACGAAATTTTGTTTAGCTCAAGAGGTAGTATTTTTGGATAATCTCCACTGAACTTGAAATTTTTTTTTTCTTAAACAAAGTCATTGTCCAGGATTCCAAAAACTTACTTGTCATGAATTTTTGTAGTTCTTCGAATATCAGTCACTTTTCCGATTTTTCTGAAATTTTGAATAGCTCAAAAGGTAGAATTTTTGGACGACGTCCGATGAACTTGAACTTTTCTTTCTTGAACAATGTCAAGTTTTAGGATTCAAAAAAAGTACTTGGCGTGAATTTTTGTATTTCTTCGAATTTTAGTCACTTTTTCGATTTTGACGAACTTTTGTATAGCTCAAGAGGTTGAATTTTTGGATGACCTTTCTATGATCTTGAACTTTTTTTTCTTGAATAAAGTCAAGGTGTAGAATTCAAAAAAAGTACTTTTCGTGAATTCTTCGTATTTCAGTCACTTCAGTCAAAATTATCTCCCCTTGACAAAATTAAGGATCAAAATTTTCAAAAAAATCATCGAAATATAGGTCAGAATGACCAGATTTTTTGGGGGGATACTAGATAAGTAATTACAGATTTGTACACAAAATATGAAGTTTGTCGATCGAACCGGAAGTGCCACCATCTTTAAACGTGAAAAATCTCTAAGGCTTTTTTGCTATTTTACTTACAGACACGGGAGTTATATTTTCTGAATCCATGAAGGTTGGCCCAAAAATCGCTGGGAGCAGAATTTTGATTTAGGTCTAATGATGGATTCCATTGTGAAGTGAATATGAAAAGTAGTAGCAATTTGAAGGGCTGAGACTTTGAAACACAATAACTCTCCTTCTAATTAAGCTAGAATGTTCAAACTTGGTGTAGACGTTCACTAGGTCAATGTCATGATTGAGTTTAAAGATGAGCATTTTCTGCTTAGGGTAAGCAGAGATAAATATGCTGATTTGTTGATTCTTTAGGGCACGATAACTTAGGTTATAATGAAGAGAGAACAATCGAGAGTCTAAAAGCTAGCCCTTTGTGTGAAATCATTGTGTCATTTATTTTAAATGTCAGGGATAGCATAAAAAAAGAGATCGAAAATCCAAAAAGTCGTATTTTTACGATTTTGAGCATTTTTAAAGTTCCTTTTCTCTTAAATCAACATAATATTTTTGGGGAACTTCTTCTACAAAGAGTCTTATCGATAGTGTTTTATATGAAACCATCGATCAACAGTCCAAAATATCAGGAGTAGAAGAATAAAAGGATCGAAAATTGAATACTGCACCCTTTCATTGTTAAGCGAAACACGCAGCGTGGGTGACTACAATTTGCACATTTAGTCATCGTATAGAGCTTATTCAACAGTATCGAATTCCAACTGCTTAGGGATATTTTACGTGCACTACAATGTGTACACGGGACCTTGGCTTTTCATCCCATCCGAACGACTAGACAACTGTCCTTGTCTAGGATTCCAAAAAAGTACTTGTTGTGAATTCTTCAAATTTCAGTCACCTTTTCGATTTTGGCGAAATTTAGTATAGCTCAAGAGGTAGAATTTTTGAATGATCTCCACTGAACTTGAAATTTTTTTTTCTTGAACAAAGTCAACGTCCAGGATTCCAAAACCGTACTTGTCGTGAATTTTTGTACTTCTTCGAATTTCAGTGACTTTCCCGATTTTGACGAAATTTTGTATAGCTCAAGAGATAGAATTTTTGGATGACGTCCGATGAACTTGAAATTTTTTTTTCTTGAACAAAGTCAACTTTTAGGATTCCAAAAAAGTACAGGTCGTGAATTTTTTTAGTGTTTCGATTTTCAGTCACTTTTCCGATTTTGACGAAATTTTGTATATCTCAAGAGGTAGAATTTTTGGATGACCTACTATGATCTTGAACTTTTTTTTTCTTGAATAAAGTCAAGTTCTAGGATACCAAAAAAGTACTTGTCGTGAATTTTTATAGTTCTTCGAATTTCAGTCACTTTTTCGATTTTGACGTAATTTTGTATAGCTCAAGAGGTAGAATTTTTGGATGATCTCCTATGATCTTGAACTTTTTTTTCTTGAATAAAGTCAAGTCTAGGATTCAAAAAAAGGACTTGTCTTGAATTCTTTGAATTTCAGTCACCTTTTCGATTTGGGCGAAATTTAGTATAGCTCAAGAGGTAGAATTTTTGAATGACCTCCGATAAACTTGAATTTTTTTTTTCTTGAAAAAAGTCAACGTCTAGGATTCTAAAAAAGTACATGTCGTCCGATGAACTTGAAATTTTTTTTTCTTGAACAAAGTCAACGTCCAGGATTCCAAAAGCGTACTTGTCGTGAATTTTTGTAATTCTTCGAATTTCGTTCACTTTTCCGAATTTTACGAAATTTTGTGTACCTCAAGAGATAGAATTTTTGGATGACGTCCAATGAACTTGAATATTTTTTTTCTTGAACAAAGTTAACTTTTAGGATTCAAAAAAAAGTACATGTCGTGAATCTTTGTAGTACTTCGAATTTCAGTCACTTTTCAGATTTTGAATTTTGTATAGCTCAAGAGGTAGAATTTTTGGTTGACCTTCTATGATCTTGAACTTTTTTTTTCTTGATTAAAGTCAAGGTCTAGGATTCCAAAAAAGTACTTGACGTGAATTTTTGTAGTTCTTCGAATTTCATTCACTTTTTCCGATTTTGACGAAATTTTGTATAGAGGTAGGATTTTTGGTTTATCTCCACTGAACTTGAAATTTTTTTTTCTTGAATAAAGTCAATGTCTAGGATTCCACCAAAAGTTCTTGTTTTGAATTATTGTAGATCTTGAATTTCAGTCACTTTTTCGATTTTGACGAAATTTTGTATATCTCAAGAAGAAGAATTTTTTGGATTACCTCCTATGATATTGGTCTAGGATTCCAAAAAAGTACTTATTATGAATTTTTGTAGATATTCGAATTTCAGTCACTTTTCCGATTTTACCGAAATTTTGTATAGCTCAAGAGGTAGAATTTTTGGATGACCTCCGATGAGCAGAAATTTTTTTTTCTTGAAGAAAGTCAACGTTTAGTATTCCAAAAAAGTACATGTCGTTAATTCTTCGAATTTCAGTCACTTTTTCGATTTTGACAAAACTTTGTATAGCTCAAGAGGTAGAATTTTTGGATTATCTTCACTGAATTTGAAATTTTTTTTCTTGAACAAAGTCAACGTACAGGATTTCAAAAATGTACTTGTTGTGAATTTTTGTAGTTCTTCGAAATTTCATGCACTTTTCCGATTTTGACGAAATTTTTTATATATCTCAAGAGGTAGAATTTTTGGATGACCTCCTATGACCTTGAACTTTTTTTTTCTTGAACAAATTCAAGGTCTAGGATTCCCAAAAACTACATGTCGTGAGTTTTTTTAGTGCTTTTAATTTCAGTTACTTTTCCGATTTTGAAGAAATTTTGTGTATCTCAAGAGGTTGAATTTTTGGATGACCTCCTATGATCTTGAACTTTTTTTTTCTTGAACAAATTCAAGGTCTAGGATTCCCAAAAACTACATGTCGTGAGTTTTTTTAGTGCTTTGAATTTCAGTTACTTTTCCGATTTTGAAGAAATTTTGTGTATCTCAAGAGTTTGAATTTTTGGATGACCTCCTATGATCTTGAACTTTTTTTTTCTTGAATAAAGTCAAGGTCTAGGATTCCAAAAAAGTACTTGTCGTGACTTTTTGTAGTTCTTCGAATTTCAGTCACTTTTTCGATTTTGACCAAATTTTTTATAGCTCAAGAGGTAGAATTTTTGGTTGATCTCCGATGGACTTGAAATTTTTTTTTCTTTAACAATGACAATGTCTAGTTTTCCGAAAAAATTACATTTCGTGAATTTTTTAGTGCTTTGAATTTCAGTCACTTTTCCGATTTTGACGAAATTTTGTACATCTCAAGAGGTAGAATTTTTGGATGACCTCCTCTGATCTTGAAATTTTTTTTTCTTGAATAAAGTCAAGGTGTAGGATTCCAAAAAAGTACATGTTGTGAATTCTACGAATTTCAGTCACTTTTTCGATTTTGACGAAACTTTGTATAGCTGAAGAGGTAGAATTTTTGGATGATCTCCACTGAACTTGAAATTTTTTTTTCTTGAACAAAGTCAACGTCCAGGATTTAAAAAATGTACTTGTCGTGAATATTTGTAGTTCTTCGAATTTCAGTCACTTTTCCGATTTTGACGTAATTTTGTGTAGCTCAAGAGATAGAATTTTTGGATGATGTCCGATGAACTTGAACTTTTTTTTTCTTGAACAAAGTCAACGTTTAGAATTCCAAAAAAGTACATGTCGTGAATATTTTTAGCACCTCGAAATTCAGTCACTTTTCCGATTTTGCCGAAATTTTGTATAGCTCTAGAGGTAGAATTTTTGGATGATCTCAGATGAAGTTGAAATTTTTTTTCTTGAACAAAGTCAACGTCTAGGATTCCAAAAAGTACATGTCGTGAATTTTTTTAAGTGCTTCAATTTTCAGTCACTTTTACGAAATTTTGTATAGCTCAAGAGGTAGAATTTTTGGAGGATCTCCACTGAACTTGAAATTTTTTTTTCATGAACAAAATCAACGTCCAGGAGTCCTTTTTGGACTCCTGGACGTTGATTTTGTTCATGAAAAAAAAATTTGTTGTCAATTTTTGTAGTTCTTCGAATTTCAGTCACTTTTCCGCCGAAATTTTGTATAGCTCAAGAGGTAGAATTTTTGGATCACTTCCGATGAACTTGAAATTGAACAAAGTCAACATCTAGGATTCCAAAAAGTACATGTCGTGATTTTCAGTCACTTTTTCCATTTTGACGAAATTTTGTATAGCTCAAGAGGTAGAATTTTTGGATGACCTCCTGTGATCTTGAACTTTTTTTTTCTTGAATAAAGTCAAAGTCTAGGATTCCAAAATAGTACTTGTTGTGAATTCTTTGAATTTCACTCACTTTTTCGATTTTGACGAAACTTTGTACAGCTCAAGAGGTAGAATTTTTGGATGATCTCCACTCAACTCAAGAAGTAGAATTTTTGGATGATCTCCGATGAACCTGAAATTTTTATTTCTTGAACAAAGTCAACGTCTAGGATTCCAAAAAAGTACATGTCGTGAATTTTTTTAGTGCTTCGAATTTCAGTCACTTTTTCCATTTTGACGAAATTTTGTATAGCTCAAGAGGTAGAATTTTTGGATGACCTCCACTCAACTCAAGAAGTAGAATTTTTGGATGACCTCCTGTGATCTTGAACTTTTTTTTTCTTGAATAAAGTCAAAGTCTAGGATTCCAAAAAAGTACTTGTTATGAATTCTTTGAATTTCACTCACTTTTTCGATTTTGACGAGATTTTGTATAGCTCAAGAGGTAGAATTTTTGAATGATCTCCATTCAACTTGAAATTTTTTTTTTCTTGAACAAAGTCAACATCAGGGATATTTTGTATATCTCAAGAGGTAGAATTTTTGGATGACCTCCTGTGATCTTGAACCTTTTTTTTTTCTTCAATAAAGTCAAAGTCTAGGATTCCAAAAAAGTACTTGTCGTGAATTTTTGTAGATCTTCGAATTTCAGTCACTTTTTCGATTTTGACGAAATTTTGTATAGCTCAAGAGATAGAATTTTTTGGATGATCTCCACTGAACTTGAATTTTTTTTTTCTTTAACACAGTCAACGTCCAGGATTCCAAATACGTACTTGTTGTGAATTTTTATAGTTCTTCCAATTTCAGTCACATTTTTCGATTTTGAGGATATTTTGTATAGCTCAAGAGGTAGAATTTTTGGATGACGTCCGATGAACTTGAATTTTTTTTTCTTGAACAAAGTCAACTTTTAGGATTAAAAAAAAAAGTACATGTCGTGAATTTTTGTAGTACTTCGAATTTCAGTCACTTTTCCGCAAAAATTTTGTATAGCTCAAGAGGTAGAATTTTTGGATGACGTCCGATGAACTTGAAATTTTTTTTTCTTGAACAAAGTCAATGCCTAGGATTCTTAAAAAGTACATGTTGTGATTTTTTTTAGTGCTTCGATTTTCATTCACTTTTACGATATTGAAGAAATTTTGTATATCTCAAAAGGTAGAATTTTTGGATGACCTCCTATGATCTTGAACTTTTTTTTTCTTGAATAAAGTCAAGTTCTAGAATTTCAAAAAAGTACTTGTCATGAATTTATGTAGTTCTTCGAATTTCAGTCAATTTCCGATTTTTCCGAAATTTTGTATCGCTTGAGAGGTAGAATTGTCAGTCACTTTTCCGATTTTGTCAATATTTTGTATAGCTCAAGAGGTAACATTTTTGGATGACCTCCGATGAACTTGAAATTTTTGTTTCTTGAACAAAGTCAACGTCTATCTTTCCAAATAGTACATGTTGTGAATTTTTTTAGTGTTTCGAATTTCGGTCACTTTTCCGATTTTGACGAAATTTTGTATATCTCAAGAGGTAGAATTTTTGAATAACCTCCTGTGACCTTGAACTTTTTTTTTTCTTGAATAAAGTCAAAGTCAGGTCAACTTTTAGGATATGAAAAAAGTACATGTCGTGAATTTTTGTTGTACTTCAAATTTCAGTCACTTTTCCTCCAAAATTTTGTATAGCTCAAGAGGTAGAATTTTTGGATGACGTCCGATAAACTTGAAATTATTTTTTCTTGAACAAAGTCAATGCCTAGGATTCCAAAAAAGTACATGTCGTGAATGTTTTTAGTTCTTCGATTTCAATTCACTTTTCTGATATTGAAGAAATTTTGTATATCTCAAGAGGTAGAATTTTTGGATGACCTCCTATGATCTTGAACTTTTTTTTTCTTGAATAAAGTCAAGGTCTATGATTCCAAAAAAGTACTTGTCTTGAATTTTTGTAGTTCTTCGAATTTCGGTCACTTTTCTGATTTTGACGGAATTTTGTATAGCTCAAGAGATAGAATTTTTGGATGACGTCCCATGAACTTGAAATTTTTTTTTCTTGAACAAAGACAACGTCTAGGATTACAAAAATGTACATGTCATGAATTTTTTTAGTGCTTCAAATTTCAATCACTTTTTCGATTTTGACGAAATTTTGTATATCTTAAGAGGTAGAACTTTTGGATGACCTCCTATGATCTTGAACTTTTTTTTTCTTGAATAAAGTCAAGGTCTGGGATGCCAAAAAAGTACTTGTCATGAATTTTTGTACTTTCTGGAATTCCAGTCACTTTTCCGATTTTGCCGAAATTTTGTATATCTCAAGAGGTAGAATTTTTGGATGACCTCCTATGATTTTGAACTTTTTTTTTTTTTAATAAAGTCAAGATCTAGGATACCAAAAAAGTACTAGTCGTGAATTTGTGTAGTTCTTCGAATTTTAGTCACTTTTCCGATTTTGACGAAATTTTGTATAGTTCAAGAGGTAGAATTTTTGGATGACCTGTGGTGAACTTGAAATTTGTTTTTCTTGAACAAAGTCAACTTTTAGGATTCAAAAAAAGTGTATGTCGTGAATTTTTGTAGTGCTTCGGATTTCACTCACTTTTCCGATTTTGCCGAAATTTTGTATAACTCATGAGGTAGAATTTCAGTCACTTTTTTGATTTGACGAAATTTTGTATACCTCAAGAGGTAAAATTTTTGGATGATCTCTACTGAATTTGAAATTTTTTTTTCTTGAACAAAATCATCTTCCAGGATTCCAAAAACGTACATGTCGTGAATTTTTGTAGTTCTTCGAATTTTAGTCACTTTTCTGATTTTGACGAAATTTTGTATAGCTCAAGAGATAGAATTTCTGGATGTCGTTCGATGAACTTGAATTTTTTTTTCTTGAACAAAGTCAACTTTTAGGATTCAAAAAAAGTACATGTCGTGAATTTTTGTAGTGCTTCGACTTTCAGTCACTTTTCCAATTTTGCCGAAATTTTTTATAGCTCATGAGGTAGAATTTTTGGATGATCTCCGATGAACTTCAAATTTTTTTTTCTTCAACAAAGTCAACGTCTAGGATTCCAAAAAAGTACATGTCGTGAATTCTACGAATTTCAGTCAGTTTTTCGATTTTGACGAAACTTTATATAGCTCAAGAGGTAGAATTTTCGGATTATCTCCACTGAACATGAATTGTTTTTTTCTTCAACAAAGTCAACGTTCAGGATTACCTCTGATGAACTTGAAATATTTTTTTCTTCAACAAAGTCACTGTCTAGGATTCCAAAAAAGTACATGTCGTGAATTTTTTTAGTGCTTCCAATTTCAGTCACTTTTCTGATTTTGTATATCTCAAAAGGAAGAATTTTTGGATGACCTCCTATGATCTTGAACTTTTTTTTTCTTGTACAAAATCAACGTCTAGGATTCCAAAAAAGTACATGTCGTGAATTTTTTTAGTGCTTCCAATTTCAGTCAATTTTCCGATTTTGAATTTTGTATATCTCAAGAGGTAGAAATTTTTGTTGACCTCCTATGATCTTGAACTTTTTTTTTCTTGAATAAAGTCAAGGTCTAGGATTCCAAAAAAAGTACTTGGTGTGAATTCTTGTATTTCTTCGAATTTCAGTCACGTTTTCGATTTTGACGAAATTTTGTATAGCTCAAGAGGTAGAATTTTTGGAGGACCTGTCTATGATCTTGAACTTTTTCTTCTTGAATAAAGTCAATGTCTAGGATTCAAAAAAAGTACTTTACGTGAATTCTTCGAATTTCAGTCACTTTTCCAATTTTGATGAAATTTTGTATTTCTGTTACTTTTCCGCTGAAATTTTATACAGCTCAAGAGGTAGAATTTTTGGATGACCTCCTATGATCTTGAACTTTTTTTATCTTGAATAAAGTCAAGGTCTAGGATTCCAAAAAAGTACTACTTTCTACTTTCTTTCACTTTTTCGATTTTGACGAAATTTTATATAGCTCAAGAGGTAGAATTTTTGGATGATCTCCACTGAACTTGAAATTTTTTTTTTTTGAACAATGTCAACATCCAGGATTCCAAATATGTACTTGTCGTGAATTTTTGTAGTTCTTCGAATTTCAGTCACTTTTCCGATTTTGTCGAAATTTTGTATAGCTCAAAAGGTAGAATTTTTGGATGACGTCCGATGAACTTGAACTTTTCTTTCTTGTACAATGTCAACCTTTAGGATTCCAAAAAAGCACAAGTCGTGAATTTTGCCGAAATATTGTATAGCTACTAAGAGGTTGAATTTTTGGATGATCTCCGATGAACTTGAAATTTTTTTTTCTTGAACAATGTCAATGTCTAGGTTTCTAAAAAAGTACATTCAGTGAATTTTTTAGTGCTTTGAATTTCAGTCACTTTTCCAATTTGGACGAAATTTTTTAAATCTCAAGAGGTAGAATTTTTGGATGACCTCCTCTGATCTTGAAATTTTTTTTTCTTGAATGAAGTTAAGGTCTAGGATTCCAAAAAAGTACTTGTCTTGAATTCTTTGAATTTCAGTCACCTTTTCGATTTTGGCGAAATTTAGTATAGCTCAAGAGGTAGAATTTTTGGATGATCTCCACTGAACTTGATATTTTTTTTTCTTGAACAATGTCAATGTCTAGGTTTCCAAAAAAGTACATTTCGTGAATTTTTTAGTGCTTTGAATTTCAGTCACTTTTCCGATTTGGACAAAAATTTTTACATCTCAAAAGGTAGAATTTTTGGATGACCTCCTCTGATCTTGAAATTTTTTTTTCTTGTATAAAGTTAAGGTCTTGGATTCCAAAAAAGTACATTTCGTTAATTCGAATTTGAGTCACTTTTTCGATTTTGACAAAACTTTGAATAGCTGATCAAGAGGTAAAATTTTTGGATGACCTCTGATGAACTTGAATTTTTTTTTTCTTGAGCAAAGTCAACATCTAGGATTCCAAAAAAGTACATGTCATGAATTTTTGTAGTACTTCGAATTTCAGTCACTTTTCCGATTTTGCCGAAATTTTGTATACCTCAAGAGGTAGAATTTTTGAATGACCTCTGGTGAACTTGAATTTTTTTTTCTTGAACAAAGTCAACATCTAGGATTCCAAAAACGTACATGTTTTGAATTTTTGTAGTACTTCGAATTTCAGTCACTTTTCTGATTTTGACGAAATTTTGTATATCTCAAGAGGTAGAATTTTTGGATGACCTCTGAGGAACTTGAAATTTTTTTTTCTTGAACAAAGTCAATGTCTAGGATTCCAAAAAAGTACATGTCGTGAATTTTTTTAGTGCTTCGAATTTCAGTCACTTTTCCGATTTTGACGAAATTTTGTATATCTGAAGAGGTAGAATTTTTAAATGACCTCCTATTATCTTGAACTTTTTTTTTCTTGAATAAAGTCAATGTCTAGGATTCCAAAAAAGTACTTGTCGTGAATTTTTATAGTTCTTCGAATTTCAGTCACTTTTTCGATTTTGACGTAATTTTGTATAGCTGAAGAGGTAGAATTTTCGGATGACCTTTCTATGAGCTTAAACTTTTTTTTCTTGAATGAAGTCAAGGTCTAGGATTCAAAAAAAGTACTTTTTGTCAATTCTTCGAATTTCAGTCACTTTTCCAATTTTGACGAAATTTTGTATAGCTCAAGAGGTAGAATTTTTGGAATGAGCTCCACTGAGCTTGAAATTTTTTTTTCTTGTACAAAGTCATTGTCCAGGATTCCAAAAACCTACTTGTCGTGAATTTTTGAAGTTCTTTGAATTTCAATCACTTTTCCGATTTTGACCAAATTTTGTATAGCTCAAGAGATAGAATTTTTGGATGACGTCCGATGAATTTGAACTTTTTTTTTCTTGAACAAAGTCAATTTTTATGATTCCAAAAATGTTCCAGTCGCGAATTTTTGTAGTACTTCGAATTTCAGTCACTTTTCCGATTTTGCCGAAATTGAGTTTTTTTAGTGCTTCGAATTTCATTCACTTTTCCGATTTTGAAGAAATTTTGTGTATCTCAAGCGGTAGAATTTTTGGATGACCTCTTGGACTTTTTTTCTTGAATAAAGACAAGGTCTAGGATTCCAATTTAGTATGATTTTGAACTTTTTTTTTCTTGAATAAAGTCAAGGTCTTGGATTCTAAAAATGTACTTGTTGTGAATTCTTCGAATTTCAGTCACATTTTCGATTTTGACGAAATTTTGTATAGCTCAAGAGGTAGAATATTTGGATGATCTCCAGTGAACTTGAAATTTTTTTTTTCTTGAACAAAGTCCACGTCCAGAATTCCAAAAACGTATTTGTCATGAATTTTTGAAGTTCTTTGAATTTCAGTCACTTTTCCGATTTTGACAAAATTTTGTATAGCTCAAGAGATAGAATTTTTGGATGACATCCAATGAACTTGAACTTTTTTTTTCTTGAACAAAGTCAACTTTTAGGATTTCAAAATAGTACAGGTCGTGAATTTTTATAGTTCTTCGAATTTCAGTCACTTTCCGATTTTTCCGAAATTTTGTATCGCTCGAGAGGTAGAATTTTCAGTCACATTTCCGATTTTGGCGATATTTTGTATAGCTCAAGAGGTAGAATTTTTGGATGACCTCCGTTGAACTTGAAATTTTTTTTCTTGGACAAAGACAACGTCTAACATTCCAAAAAAAGTACATGTTGTGAATTTTTTAAGTGCTTCAAATTTTAGTGACTTTTCTGATTTTGACGAAATTTTGTATAACTCCAGAGGTAGAATTTTTGGATGACCTCCTATGATCTTGAACTTTTCTTTTCTTAAATAAAGTCAAGGTCTAGGATTCCAAAAAAGTACTTGTCGTGAATTTTTGTAGTTCTTCGCACTTCAGTCACTTATCTGATTTTGACGAAACTTTTTATAGCTCAAGAGGTAGAATTTTTGGATGATCTCAACTGAACTTGAAATTTTTTTTTCTTGAACAAAGTTAACTTTTAGGATTTCAAAAAAGTACATGTTGTGAATTTTTGTAGTACTTCGAATTTCAGTCACTTTTCCGGAAAAATTTTGTATAGCTCAAGAGATAGAATTTTTGAATGACCTCCGATGAACTTAAAATTTCTTTTCTTGAACAAAGTCAACGTCTAGCATTCCAAAAAAGTACATGTCGTGAATTTTTTTACTGCTTCGAATATCAATCACTTTTCCAATTTTAACGAAATTTTGTATATCTCAAGAGGTAGAATTTTTCGATGACCTCCTATGATCTTGAACTTTTTTTTCTTGCATAAAGTCAAGGTCTAGGATTCCAAAAAAGTACTTGTCGTGACTTTTTGTAGTTCTTCGAATTTCAGTCACTTTTCCGATTTTGACGTAATTTTGTGTAGCTCAAGAGATAGAATTTTCGGATGACGTCCAATGAACTTGAACTTTTTTTTTCTTGAACAAAGTCAACGTTTATGATTCCAAAAAAGTACATGTCGTGAATTTTTTTAGTACTTTGAATTTCAGTCACTTTTCCGATTTTGCCGAAACTTTGTATAGCTCAAGAGGTAGAATTTTTGGATGATCTCCGATGAACTTGAACTTTTTTTTTCTTGAACAAAGTCAACGTCCAGGATTCCAAAACCGTACTTGTCGTGAATTTTTGTAGTTCTTCGAATTTCAGTCACTTTTCCGATTTTGAGGAAATTTTGTATATCTCAAGAGGTAGAATTTTTGGATGACGTCCGATGAACTTGAACTTTTTTTTTCTTGAACAAAGTCAACTTTTAGGATTCCAAAAAAGTACATGTCATGAATTTTTGTAGTACTTGGAATTTAAGTGTTTTTTTCCGATTTTGCCAAAATTTTGTATTGCTCAAGAGGTAGAATTTTTGGATGACCTCCGATGACCTTTTTTTTTTCTTGAACAAAGTCAACGTCTAGGATTCCAAAAACATACTTGTCGTGAATTTTTGTAGTTCTTCGAATTTCAGTCACTTTTTCGATTTTGGTGAAATTTTGTATATCTCAAGAGATAGAATTTTTGGATGACGTCCAATGAACTTGAACTTTTTTTTTCTTGAACAAAGTCAACGCTTAGGATTTCAAAAAAGTACATGTCGTGAATTTTTGTAGCACCTCGAATTTCAGTCACTTTTCCGATTTTGAATTTTGTATATCTCAAGAGGTAGAATTTTTAGATGACCTCCGCTAAACTTGAAATTTTTTTTTCTTGAACAAAGTCAACGTCTAGGATTCCCAAAAAGTACATTTCTTGAATTTTTTTAGTGCTTCGAATTTCAGTCACTTTTCCAATTTTGACGAAATTTTGTATATCTCAAATGGTAGAATTTTTGGATGAATTGTCGTGAATTTTTTTTAGTAGTACCTCTAATTTCAGTCACTTTTCCGATTTTGACGAAATTTTGTCCAACTTAAGAGGTAGAATTTTTGGCTGATCTTCACTGAACTTGAATTTTTTTTTTATTGAACAAAGTCAACGTCTAAGATTCCAAATAAGTACATGTCATGAATTTTTGTAGTTTTTCGAATTTCAGTCACTTTTCCGATTTTGACGAAATTTTGTATAGCTCAAGAGATAGAATTTTTGAATGACGTCTGATGAATTTGAACTTTTTTTCTCTTGAACAAAGTCAACTTTTAGGATTCAAAAAAAAAGTACAATGTCAATGTCTAGGTCTCCAAAAAAGTACATTTTGTGAATTTTTTAATGCTTCGAATTTCAGTCACTTTTCCGATTTTGACGAAATTTTTACATCTCAAGAGGTATAATTTTTGGATGACCTCCTCTGATCTTGAATTGTTTTTTCTTGAATAAAGTCATGGTCTAGGAATCCAAAAAAGTACTTGTTGTGAATTCTTCGAATTTCAGTCACCTTTTCGATTTTGACGAAATTTTGTATAGCTCAAGAGGTAGAATTTTTGGATGATCTCCACTGAACTTGAAATTTTGTTTTCTTGAATGAAGTCAAGGTCTAGGATTCCACCAAAAGTTCTTGTCGTGAATTTTTGTAGTTCTTCGAAATTCAGTCACTTTTTTGATTTTGAAGAAATTTTATATATCTCAAGAGGCAGAATTTTTGGATGACCTTTCTATGATCTTGAACTTTTTTTTCTTGAATAAAGTCAAGGTCTAGGATTCCAAAAAATATTTGTTGTGAATTTTTCGAATTTTAGTCACCTTTTCAATTTTAGCGAAATTTAGTATACCTCAAGAGGTAGAATTTTTGGATGATCTCCACTGAACTTGAATTTTTTTTTTCTTGAACAAAGTCAACGTCCAGAATTCCAAAAGCGTACTTGTCATGAATTTTTGTAGTTCTTCGAATTTCGTTCACTTTTCCGATTTTTACGAAATTTTCTATAGCTCAAGAGATAGAATTTTTGGATGATGAACATGAATATTTTTTTTCTTGAACAAAGTCAACTTTTAGGATTCAAAAAAAAAGTACCTGTTTTGATATTTTGTAGTACTTCGAATTTCAGTCACTTTTCTGCCAAAATTTTCTATAGCTCAAAAGGTAGAATTTTTGGATGATGTCCGATGAACTTGAAATTTTTTTTTCTTGAACAAAGTCAACGCCTAGGATTCCAAAAAAGTACATGTCGTGAATTGTTTTAGTGCTTCGATTTTCATTCACTTTTCCGATATTGAAGAAATTTTGTATATCTCAAGAGGTAGAATTTTTGGATGACCTCCGATGAACTTTTTTTTTTCTTAAACAAAGTCAACGTCTAGGATTCCAAAAACGTACTTGTCGTGAATTTTTGCATATCTCAAGAGATACAATTTTTGGATGACCTCCAATGATCTTGAACTTTTTTTTTCTTGAATAAAGTCAATGTCTAGGATTCCAAAAAAGTACATGTCGTGAATTGTTTTAGTGCTTCGATTTTCATTCACTTTTCCGATATTGAAGAAATTTTGTATATCTCAAGAGGTAGAATTTTTAGGATGACCTCCTATGATCTTGAACTTTTTTTTTCTTGAATAAAGTCAAGGTCTAGGATTCCAAAAAAGTACATGTTGTGAATTCTTTGAATTTCAGTCACTTTTTCGATTTTGACGAAACTTTGTATAGGTCAAGAGGTAGAATTTTTGGATGATCTCCACTGAACTTGAAATTATTTTTTCTTGAACAAAGTCAACGTCCAGGATTCCAAAAAGGTACTTGTCGTGAATTTTTGTAGTTCTTCGAATTTCAATCCTTTTTCCGATTTTGACGAAATTTTGTTTATCTCAAGAGGTAGAATTTTTGGATGACCACCAATGGACTTGAAATTTTTTTTTCTTGAACAAAGTCAACGTTTATGATTACAAAAACGTACTTGTCGTGAATTTTTGTAGTTCTTCGAATTTCAGTCACTTTTTTGAATTTGACGAAATTTTGTATAGCTTCAAAGGTAGAATTTTTGGATGATCTCCACTGAACTTGAACAAAGTCAACGTCCAGGATTCCAAAAATGTACTTATCGTGAATTTTTGAAGTTCTTTGAATTTTAGTCACTTTTCAGATTTTGACGAAATTTTGTATAGCTCAAGATATAGATATTTCGAATGACGTCCAAACTTTTTTTTTTCTTGAACAAAGTCAACTTATAGGATTCCAAAAAAGTACATGTGGTGAATTTTTGTAGTACTTCGAATTTCCGTCACTTTTCCACCGAAATTTTGTATAGCTCAAGAGATAGAATTTTTGGATCACCTCCGATGAACTTGAAATTTTTTTTTCTTGAACAAAGTCAAGGTCAAGGATTTCAAAAAAGTACCTGTCGTGAATTTTTTTAGTTTTTCGAATTTCAGTCACTTTTCCGATTTTGACGAAATTTTGTATAGCTCAAGAGATAGAATTTTTGAATGACGTCTGATGAATTTGAACTTTTTTTCTCTTGAACAAAGTCAACTTTTAGGATTCAAAAAAAAAGTACAATGTCAATGTCTAGGTTTTGACGTGAATTTTTGTTGTACTTCGAATTTCAGTCACTTTTCCAATTTTGCCGAAATTTTGTATAGCTCAAGAGGTAGAATTTTTGGATGACCTCCGAGGAACTTGAAATTTTTTTTTCTGAACAAAGTCACTGTCTAGGATTCCAAAAAAGTACATGTCGTGAATTTTTTTAGTGCTTCGAATTTCCGATTTTGACGAAATTTTGCATATCTCAAGAGGTAGAATTTTTGGATGACCTCCAATGATCTTGAACTTATTTTTTCTTGAATAAAGTCAAGGTCTAGGATTCCAAAAAAGTACTTTTCGTGAATTCTTCGAATTTCAGTCACTTTTCCAATTTTGACAAAATTTTGTATAGCTCAAGAGGTAAAATTTTTGGATGATCTCCACTGAACTTGAACAAAGTCATCGTCCTGGATTCCAAAAACCTACTTGGCGTGAATTTTTGTTGTACTTCGATTTTCAGTCACTTTTCCGATTTTACCGAAATTTTGTATAGCTCAAAAGAGGTAGAATTTTTGGATGACCTCTGATGAACTTGAATTTTTTTTTTCTTGAACAAAGTCAACTTTTGACGAAATTTTGTTTAGCTCAAGAGGTAGAATTTTTGGATGATCTCTACTGAACTTGAAATTTTTTTTTCTTGAACAAAATCGTCGTCCAGGATTCCAAAACGTACTTGTCGTGAATTTTTGTAGTTCTTCGAATTTCAGTCACTTTTCCGATTTTGTATAGATCAAGAGATTGAATTTTTGGATGACGTCTGATGAACTTGAATTTTTTTTTCTTGAACAAAGTCAACTTTTAGTATTAAAAAAAAGTACATATCGTGAATTTTTGTAGTGCTTCGACTTTCAGTCACTTTTCCGATATTGCCGAAATTTTGTATAGCTCAAGAGGTAGAATTTTTGGATGACCTCTGATGAACTTGAAAATTTTTTTTCTTGAAGAAATTCAACGTTTAGGATTCCAAAAAAGTACATAACGTGAATTCTTCGAATTTCAGTCACTTTTTCGATTTTGACGAAACTTTGTATAGCTCAAGAGGTAGAATTTTGGGATTATCTCCACTGAACTTGAAATTTTTTTTTCTTCAACAACGTCAACCTCCAGGATTCCAAAAACCTACTTGTCGTGAATTTTTGTAGTTCTTCGAATTTCAGTCACTTTTCCGATTTTGAGGATATTTTGTATAGCTCAAGAGATGGAATATTTGGATGACATCTGATGAACAAAGTCAACTTTTAGGATTCCAAAATTTTGACATATTTTGTATAGCTCAAGAGATAGAATATTTGGATGACATCCGATGAACAAAGTCAACTTTTAGGATTCCAAAATAGTACATATCGTGAATTTTTGTACTTCTTCGAATTTCAGTCACCTTTCCGATTTTGCCGAAATTTTGTTTAACTTAACAGGTAGAATTTTTCGGATGACCTCTAATGAACTTGAAATTTTTTTTTATTGAACAATGTCAACGTCTAAGATTGCAAAAAAGTACTTGTCTTGAATTCTTTGAATTTCAGTCACCTTTTCGATTTTGGCGAAACTTAGTATAGCTCAAGAGGTAGAATTTTTGGATGATCTCCACTGAACTTGAAATTTTTTTTCTTGAACAAAGTCAATTTTTGTAGTACTTCGAATTTCAGTCACTTTTCCGACGAAATTTTGTTTAGCTCAAGAGGTAGAATTTTTTGATCACCTCCGATGAACTTGAAATTTTTTTTTCTTGAACAAAGTCAACGCCTAGGATTTCAATAAAGTACATGTCGTGAATTTTTTTAGTGCTTTGAATTTCAGTCACTTTTCGGATTTTGACGAAATTTTGTATATCTCAAGAGGTAGAATTTTTGGATGACCTCCTATGATGTTAAGCTTTTGTTTCTTGAATAAAATGAAGGTGTAGGATTCCAAAAAAGTACTTGTCGTAAATTTTTGTAGTTCTTCGAATTTCAGTTACTTTTTCGATTTTGACGAAATTTTGTATAGCTCAAGAGGTAGAATTTTTGGATGATCTCCACTGAACTTGAAATTTTTTTTTCTTAAACAAAGTGAACTTCCAGGATTCCAAAAACGTACTTGTGGTGAATTTTTGTAGTTCTTCGAATTTCAGTCACTTTTACGATTTTGACAAAATTCAAGAGATAGAATTTTTGGATGACATTCGATGAACTTGAACTTGTTTTTTCTTGGACAAAGTCAACTGTTAGGATTCCAAAAAAGTACATGTCGTGAATTTTTATAGTACTTCGAATTTCAGTCACTTTTCCAATTTGGACAAAATTTTGTCTAACTTAAGAGGTAGAATTTTTTGATGACCTCCTATGATCTTGAACGTTTTTTTTCTTGAATAAAGTCAAGGTCTTGGATTCCAAAAAAAGTACTTGCCGTTAATTTTTGTAGTTCTCCGAATTTCAGTCACTTTTCCAATTTTGACAAAATTTTATAGCTCAAGAGGTAGAATTTTTAGATGATCTCCACTGAACTTGAAATTTTTTTTTCCTTATTAAAGTCAAGGTCTAGGAATGATATGACATGATGATACTATACGAATAAATATCTACATGTCTAAAGTCTAAATATGTCGTCATTAACAGAAGATCATCTAGCCCTTGAACAGCTACAACTCGAGTAGTCACAACACAAGAGGTAGAATTTTTGGATGACCTCCAATGAACTTTTTTTTTCTTGAACAAAGTCAAAGTCTAGGATTCCAAAAAAGTACATGTCGTGAATTTTTTTTAGTGCTTCAAATTCTAGTTACTCTTCCGATTTCGCCGAATATTTGTATAGCTCAAGAGGTAGAATTTTTTTTGGATGACCTCCAATGAACTTGAACTTTTTTTTTCTTGAACAAAGTCAACATTTACGATTCCAAAAAAGTACATGTCGTTAATTTTTGTAGTACTTCGAATTTCAGTCACTTTTCCGCCAAAATTTTGTATAGCTCAAGAAGTAGAATTTTTGGATGACCTCCGATGAACTTGAAATTTTTTTTTCTTGAACAAAGTCAACATCTAGGATTCCAAGAAAGTACATGTCGTGAATTTTTTTAGTACTTCGAATTTCAGTCACTTTTTCCATTTTGACGAAATTTTGTATAGCTCAAGAGGTAGAATTTTTGGATGACCTCCTATGATCCTGAACTTTTTTTTTCTTGAATAAAGTCAAAGTCTAGGATTCCAAAAAAGTACTTGTTGTGAATTCTTCGAATTTCACTCACTTTTTCGATTTTGACGAAACTTTGTATAGCTCAAGAGGTAGAATTTTTTTTGGATGACCTCCAATGAACTTGAACTTTTTTTTTCTTGAACAAAGTCAACTTTTACGATTCCAAAATAGTACATGTCGTTAATTTTTGTAGTACTTCAAATTTCAGTCACTTTTCCGCCACAATTTTGTATAGCTCAAGAAGTAGAATTTTTGGATGACCTCCGATGAACTTGAAATTTTTTTTTCTTGAACAAAGTCAACATCTAGGATTCCAAGAAAGTACTTGTCGTGAATTTTTTTAGTACTTCGAATTTCAGTCACTTTTTCCATTTTGACGAAATTTTGTATAGCTCAAGAGGTAGAATTTTTGGATGACCTCCTATGATCCTGAACTTTTTTTTTCTTGAATAAAGTCAAAGTCTAGGATTCCAAAAAAGTAATTGTTGTGAATTCTTCGAATTTCACTCACTTTTTCGATTTTGACGAAACTTTGTATAGCTCAAGAGGTAGAATTGTTGGATGATCTCCACTCAACTCAAGAAGTAGAATTTTTGGATGACCTCCGATGAACTTGAAATTTTTTTTTCTTGAACAAAGTCAACGTCTAGGATTCCAAAAAAGTACATGTCGTGAATTTTTTTAGTGCTTCGAATTTCAGTCACTTTTTCCATTTAGACCAAATTTTGTATAGCTCAAGAGGTAGAATTTTCGGATGACCTCCTGTGATCTTGAACTTTTTTTTTCTTGAATAAAGTCAAAGTCTACGATTCCAAAAAAGTACTTGTTATGAATTCTTCGAATTTCACTCACTTTTTCGATTTCGACGAAATTTTGTATAGCTCAAGAGGTAGAATTTTTGGATGATCTCCATTCAACTTGAAATTTTTTTTTTCTTGAACAAAGTCAACATCAGGGATAGAATTTTTGGATGACCTCCTGTGATCTTGAACTTTTTTTTTTCTTCAATAAAGTCAAAGTCTAGGATTCCAAAAAAAGTACTTGTCGTGAATTTTTGTAGATCTTCGAATTTCAGTCACTTTTTCGATTTTGATGAAATTTTGTATAGCTCAATAGTAAGTGCAGGAGGGTTGCACCACACACAATTTTACACAAAAACAAATATATGGACAAGACATCATACTCAAAGACCACAAACATAAACAAATCAAAGAGATAGAATTTTTTGGATGATCTCCACTGAACTTGAAATTTTTTTTTCTTGAACAAAGTCAACGTCCAGGATTCCAAATACGTACTTGTTGTGAATTTTTATAGTTCTTCCAGTTTCAGTCACATTTTCCGATTTTGAGGATATTTTGTATAGCTCACGAGATAGAATATTTGGATGACGTCCGATGAACAAAGTCAACTTTTAGGATTCCAAAATAGTACATGAGGTGAATTTTGTTTAACTTAACTTTGACCTCCAATGAACTTGAAATTTTTTTTTAGTGAACAATGTCAACGTCTAGGATTCCAAAAAAGTACTTGTCTTGAATTCTACGAATTTCAGTCACCTTTTCGATTTTGACGAAATTTTGCATATCTCAAGAGGTAGAATTTTTGGATGACCTCCTATGATCTTAAACTTTTTTTTTCTTGAATAAAGTCAAGGTCTAGGATTCCAAAAAAGTACTTGTCGTGAATTTTTGTAGTTCTTCGAATTTCAGTCACCTTTCCGATTTTGACGAAATTTTGTATATCTCAAGAGGTAGAATTTTTGGATGACCTCTGATGAACTTGAATTTTTTTTTTCTTGAACAAAGTAACTGTCTAGGATTCCATAAAAGTACATGTCGGAAATTTTTTTAGTGCTTCTAATTTCCGATTTTGATGAAATTTTGTATATTTCAAGAGGTAGAATTTTTGGATGAGCTACTATGATCTTGAAATTTTTTTTTCTTGAACAATGTCAACATCTAGGATTCTAAAAAAGTACATGTCATTTATTTTTTTAGTGCTTTGAATTTCAGTCACTTTTCCTATTTTGACGAAATTTTGTATATCTCAAGTGGTAGAATTTTTGGATGACCTCCTATGATCTTGAACTTATTTTTTTTTGAATGAAGTCAAGGTCTAGGATTCCAAAAAAGTACTTGTCAAATTTAAGTCACTTTTTCAATTTTGACGAAATTTTGTATAGCTCAAGAGGTAGAATTTTTGGATGATCTCCACTGAACTTGAATTTTTTTTTTCTTGAACAAAGTCAACGTCCAGGATTCCAAAAATGTACTTGTCGTGAATTTTTGTAGTTCTTCGAATTTCAGTCACTTTTCCGATTTTGACGAAATTTTGTATAGCTCAAGAGATAGATTTTTTGGATGGCGTTCGATGAACTTGAATTTTTTTTTCTTGAACAAAGTCAACGTCCAGGATTCCAAAAATGTGAAATTTTTGTAGTTCTTCGAATTTTAGTCACTTTTCCAATTTTGCTGAAATTTAGTATAGCTCAAGAGATAGAATTTTTGGATGACGTCCGATAACTTGAAATTTTTTTTTCTTGAACAAAGTCATTGTCCAGGATTCAAAAAAAAGTACATGTCGTGAATTTTTGTAGTGCTTCGTCTTTCAGTCACTTTTCCGATTTTGCCGAAATTTTGTATAGCTCATGAGGTATAAATTTTGGATTACCTCCGAAGAACTTCAAATTTTTTTTTCTTGAACAAAGTCAAAGTCTAGGATTCCAAAAAAGTACATGTCGTGAATTTTTGTTGTATTTAGAGTTTCAGTCACTTTTCCGATTTTGCCGAAATTTTGTATAACTGAAGAGGTAGAATTTTTGGATGGCCTCTGATGAACGTGAAATTTTTTTTTCTTGAACAAAATCACTGTCTAGCATTCCAAAAAAGTACATGTCGTGAATTTTTTTAGTGCTTCGAATTTCCGAATTTGTCGAAATTTTGCATATCTCAAGAGGTAGAATTTTTGGATGACCTCCTGTGTCGTGAATTTTGTAGTACTTCGAATTTTTTCAGTGCTTCGAATTTCAGTCACTTTTCCGATTTTGACGAAATTTTGTATAGCTCTAGCGATAGAATGTATGGATGATCTCCACTGAACTTGAAATTATTTTTTCTTAAATAAAGTCAAGGTCTAGGATTCCACCAAAAGTTCTTGTCGTGAGTTTTTGTAGTTCTTAGAATTTCAGTCACATTTTCGATTTTGACGAAATTTTGTATAGCTCAAGAGGTAGATTTTTGGGATGAACTCCTATGATCTTGAACATTTTTTTTCTTGAATAAAGTCAAGGTCTAGAATTCAAAAAAAGTACATGTTGTGAATTCTTCGAATTTCAGTCACTTTTTCGATTTTGACGAAACTTTGTATAGCTCAAAGATAGAATTTTTGGATGATCTCCACTGAACTTGAAATTTTTTTAGTGCATCGAATTTCAGTCACTTTTCCGAATTTGACGAAATTTTGTATATCTCAAGAGGTAGAATTTTTGGATGACCTCCTGTGATCTTGAACTTTTTTTTCTTGAATAAAATCAAGGTCTAGGATTCCAAAAAGTACATGTCATGAATTCTTCAAATTTCAGTCACTTTTTCGATTTTGACGAAACTTTGTATAGCTCAAGAGGTAGAATTTTTGGATGATCTCCATTAAACTTGAATTTTTGGATGATCTCCACTGAACTTGAAATTTTTTTTTCTTGAACAAAATCGTCGTCCAGGATTCCAAAAACGTACTTGTCGTGAATTTTTGTAGTTCTTCGAATTTCTTTTAACTGACCATAATGTTACCAAAGAGCAGCTTCGGTTGGATTTTAGGACATTATTATTATTATTAAGCTTTCATATTACATATGAAAGCTTATTATTTCTGTTAAAGTTATTATTATTTTTTTTTTTTTGTGTGTGTTTTCTGGAAATCGGATTTCTCAGAATCTATCCATAGGATCTTTTTGAAATTCTGACCTACCCCACCCCCAAAAATGGGGTGCAAACGTTGTTTAAATATATTTTCAAAACGTTTTACGAATCCGAAATCACCGAATTTTACGAACGAAAAAACAGACAATGCATAATCGTAACTTTGTTATTTTTTGACCGATCTTACTAATCCTTTTTCTTTGAATACCTTGAAAAAAATCATTTTCATCTGCTGTTTCACATTTTTGAATTTCGAAAATTCGTCACTGTGATTTCGAACCGGAAGTTTAGACCAATTTGACAACTTCTTTAATAGTTGTACGATCTTCATGAAATTTAGTATATAAGTAGATCCTACCGATGTGATTTCAAATGTTCAAACTTGGTGTAGACGTTCACTAGGTCAATGTCATGATTGAGTTTAAAGATGAGCATTTTCTGCTTAGGGTAAGCAGAGATAAATATGCTGATTTGTTGATTCTTTAGGGCACGATAACTTCGGTTATAATGAAGAGAGGGTCAATCGAGAGTCTAAAAGCTAGCCCGTTGTGTGAAATCATTGTATCATTTTTTTTAAATGTCAGGGATAGCATAAAAAAAGAGACCGAAAATCCAAAAAGTCGTATTTTTACGATTTTGAGCATTTTTAAAGTTCCTTTTCTCTTAAATCAACATAATATTTTTGGGGAACTTCTTCTACAAAGAGTCTTATCGATAGTCTTTTATATGAAACCATCGATCAACAGTCCAAAATATCAGGAGTAGAAGAATAAAAGGATCGAAAATTGAATACTGCACCCTTTCATTGTTAAGCGAAACACGCAGCGTGGGTGACTACAATTTGCACATTTAGTCATCGTATAGAGCTTATTCAACAGTATCGAATTCCAACTGCTTAGGGATATTTTACGTGCACTACAATGTGTACACGGGACCTTGGCTTTTCATCCCATCCGAACGACTAGACAACTGTCCTTGTCTAGGATTCCAAAAAAGTACTTGTTGTGAATTCTTCAAATTTCAGTCACCTTTTCGATTTTGGCGAAATTTAGTATAGCTCAAGAGGTAGAATTTTTGAATGATCTCCACTGAACTTGAAATTTTTTTTTCTTGAACAAAGTCAACGTCCAGGATTCCAAAACCGTACTTGTCGTGAATTTTTGTACTTCTTCGAATTTCGTTCACTTTTTCCGATTTTTACGAAATTTTGTATAGCTCAAGAGATAGAATTTTTGGATGACGTCCAATGAACTTGAATTTTTTTTTTCTTGAACAAAGTCAACTTTTAGGATTCCAAAAAAAAAGTACATGTCGTGAATTTTTGTAGTACTTCGAATTTCAGTGACTTTCCCGATTTTGACGAAATTTTGTATAGCTCAAGAGTTAGAATTTTTAGATGAACTCCACTGAACTTTTTTTTCTCGAGTAAAATCAACTTTTAGGATTCCCAAAAAGTACTTTTTGTGAATTTTTGTAGTACTTCGAATTTCAGTCACTTTTCTGATTTTGCCGAAATTTTGGATTACCTCCTCTGATCTTGAAATTTTTTTTTCTTGAATAAAGTCAAGGTCTAGGATTCCAGAAAAGGACATATCGTGAATTCTTCGAATTTCAGTCACTTTTTCGATTTTGACGAAACTTTGTATAGCTCAAGAGGTAGAATTTTTGGATGATCTCCATTAAACTTGAATTTTTGGATGATCTCCATTAAACTTGAAATTTTTTTTTCTTGAATAAAGTCAATGTCTAGGATTCCACCAAAAGTTCTTGTCGTGAATTATTTTAGTTCTTCGAATTTCAGTCACTTTTTCGATTTTGACGAAATTTTGTATAGCTCAAGAGGTATAATTTTTGGATGACATTTCTATGATCTTGAACTTTTTCTTCTTGAATAAAGTCAAAGTCTAGGATTCAAAAAAAGTACTTTTCGTGAACTCTTCGATTTTCAGTCACTTTTCCAATTTTGACGAAATTTTGTATTTCAGTTACTTTTCCGTCGAAATTTTATACAGCTCAAGAGGTAGAATTTTTGTATGACCTCCTATGATCTTGAACTTTTTTTATCTTGAATAAAGTCAAGGTCTAGGATTCCAAAAATGTACTACTTTCTCCTTTCTTTCAATTTTTCGATTTTGACGAAATTTTATATAGCTCAAGAGGTAGAATTTTTGAATGATCTCCACTGAACTTGAAATTTTTTTTTTTGAACAATGTCAACATCCAGGATTCCAAATATGTATTTGTCGTGAATTTTTGTAGTTCTTCGAATTTCAGTCACTTTTCCGATTTTGACGAAATTTTGTGTAGTTCAAGAGATAGATTTTTTGGATGGCGTTCAAATTTCAGTCACTTTTCTGATTTTGCCGAAATTTTGTATAACTCAAGAGGTAGAATTTTTGGATGGCGTCTGATGAACTTGAATTTTTTTTTTCTTGAACAAAGTCAACGTCTAGGATTCCAAAAAAGTACATTTTGTGAACTTTTTTTACTGCTTCGAATATCAGTCACTTTTCCTATTTTGACGAAATTTTGTATATCTCAAGAGGTAGAATTTTTGGATGATCTCCACTGAACTTGAAATTTTTTTTTCTTGAACAATGTCAATGTCTAGGTTTCCAAAAAAGTACATTCCGTGAATTTTTTAGTGCTTTGAATTTCAGTCACTTTTCCAATTTGGACGAAATTTTTGTATATCTCAAGAGTTAGAATTTTTGGTTGACCTCCTATGATCTTGAACTTTTTTTTTCTTGAATAAAGTCAAGGTCTAGGATTCCAAAAAAGTACATGGCGTGAATTTTTGTAGTTTTTCGAATTTCGTTCACTTTTCCGATTTTTACAAAACTTTCTATAGCTCAAGAGATAGAATTTTTGGATGACGTCTAATGAACATGAATTTTTTTTTTCTTGAATAAAGTGAACTTTTAGGATTCAAAAAAAAAAGTACCTGTTGTGATATTTTGTAGTACTTCGAATTTCAGTCACTTTTCCGATTTTGATGAAATTTTGTATAGCTCAAGAGATAGATTTTTTGGATGACGTCCGAGAACTTGAACTTTTTTTTCTTGAACAAAGTCAACTTTAAGGATTCCAAAAAATTACATGTCATGAATTTATGTAGTACTTCGAATTTCAGTCACTTTTCCAATTTTGCCGAAATTTTGTATAGCTCAAGAGGTAGAATTTTTGGATGACCTTCGATGAACTTGAAATTTTTTTTTCTTCAACAAAGTCAACTTTTAGGATTCAAAAAAAATTCCTTTTCATGAATTTTTGTACTACTTCGAATTTCAGTCATTTTTCCGATTTTGCCGAAATTTTGTATAGCTCAACAGGTAGAATTTTTGGATGACCTTCTGATGAACTTGAAATTTTTTTTTCTTCAACAAAGTCACTGTCTCGGATTTCAAAAAGTACATGTCGTGAATTTTTTCAGTAACTTTTCCGCCGAAATTTTGTATAGCTAAAGAGGTAGAATTTTTGGATGACCTCCTATGATCTTGAACTTTTTTTTTCTTGAATAAAGTCAAGGTCTAGGATTCCAAAAAAGTACATGTCGTGAATTTTTGTAGTTCTTCAAATTTCAGTCACCTTTCCGATTTTGACGAAATTTTGTATATCTCAAGAGGTAGAATTTTTGGATTACCTGTGATGAACTTGAATTTTTTTTTTCTTGAAGAAAGTCAACGTCTAGGATTCCAAAAAAGTACATGTCTTGAATTTTTTTAGTTCTTTGAATTTCAATCACTTTTCCGATTTTGACCAAATTTTTGATATCTCAAGAGGTAGAATTTATGGATGATCTCTGATGAACTTGAATTTTTTTTTCTTGAACAAAGTCAACGTCTAGGAATCCAAAAAAGTACATGTCGTGAATTTTTGTAGTACTTCGAATTTCAGTCACTTTTCCGATTTTGCCGAAATTTTGTATAGCTCAAGAGGTAGAATTTTTGAATGACCTCTGGTGAACTTGAATTTTTTTTTTCTTGAACAAAGTCAACTTCTAGGATTCCAAAAAAGTACATGTTTTTAATTTTTGTAGTACTTTGAATTTCAGTCATTTTTCCGATTTTGAAGAAATGTTATATATCTCAAGAGGTAGAATTTTTGGATGACCTCCGATGAAGTTGACATTTTTTTTTCTTGAACAAAGTCAACGTCTACGATTCCAAAAAAGTACATGTCAAGAGGTAGAAATTTTGGATTACCTCCTTGATCTTGAACTTTTTTTTTTCTTGAATTAAGTCAAGGTTTAGGATTCCAAAAAGTACTTGTTGTGAATTTTTGTAGTTCTTCGAATTTCAGTCACTTTTCTGATTTTGACGAAATTTTGTATAGTTCAAGAGATAGATTTTTTGGATGGCGTTCAATGAACTTGAATTTTTTTTTCTCGAACAAAGTCAACGTCCAGGATTCCAAAATGTACTTGTTGTGAAATTTTGTAGTTCTTCGAATTTCAGTCCCTTTTCCAATTTTGCTGCAATTTTGTATAGCTCAAGAGATAGAATTTTTGGATGACGTCCAATGAACTTGAAATTTTTTTTTCTTGAACAAAGTCAATGTCTAGGATTCCAAAAAAGTACATGTCGTGAATTTTTTTAGTGCTTCGAATTTCAGTCACTTTTCCGATTTTGACGAAATTTTGTATATCTCAAGAGGTAGAATTTTTGGATGACTTCCTAAATTCAAGGTCTAGGATTCCAAAAAAGGACTTGTCCTGAATTCTTCGAATTTCAGTCACTTTTTCGATTTTGACGAAGAGGTAGAATTTTTGATAGACCTCCTATGATCTTAAACATTTTTTTTCTTGAATAAAGTCAAGGTCTATGATTCCAAAAAAGTAATTGTCGTGAATTTTTGTAGTTCTTCGAATTTCAGTCAATTTTTCGATTTTGACGAAATTTTGTTTAGTTCAAGAGGTAGTATTTTTGGAAAATCTCCACTAAACTTGAAATTTTTTTTTCTTGAACAAAATCATCGTCCAGGATTCCAAAAACGTACTTCTCGTGAATTTTTGTATTTCTTCGAATTTCAGTCACTTTTCTGATTTTGACGAAATTTTGTATAGTTCAAGAGATAGATTTTTTGGATGGCGTTCAATGAACTTGAATTTTTTTTTCTCGAACAAAGTCAACGTCCAGGATTCCAAAATGTAAGGATTCAAAAAAAGTACATGTCGTGAATTTTTGTAGTGCTTCGACTTTCAGTTACTTTTCCAATTTTGCTGAAATTTTGTATAGCTCATGAGGTAGAATTTTTGGATGACCTCCGATGAACTTGTCTAGGATTCCAAAAATGTACATGTCGTGAATTTTTTTAGTGCTTCGAATTTCAGTCACTTGTCCGATTGTGACGAAATTTTATATATTTCAAATGGTAGGCTTTTTGGATGATCTCCACTGAACTTGAATTTTTTTTTCTTGAGTAAAGTCAAGGTCTAGGATTCCAAAAAAGTACTTGTCGTGAATTTTTGTAGTTCTTCGAATTTCAGTCACTTTTCTGATTTTGATGAAATTTTGTATAGCTCAAGAGACAGAATTTTTGGATGATCTCCACTGAACTTTTTTTTTCTTGAACAAAGTCAACGTCCAGTATTCCAAAACTTTACTTGTCGTGAATTTTTGTAGTTCTTCAAATTTCAGTCACTTTTCCGATTTTGACGATATTTTGTATAGCTCAAGAGATACAATTTTTGGATGACGTCCGATGAACGTGAACTTTTTGTTCTTGAACAAAGTCAACTTTTACGATTCCAAAAAAGTACATGTGACTTTTTGTAGTTCTTCGAATTTTAGTCACTTTTTCGATTTTGACGAAATTTTGTATAGCTCAAGATGTTGTGAATAATCGGAAATCTTATTTCGTTTGTGTCTTATTTTTAGTTCAGTGCCGATGAGTCCCAATTTGTATTTCTAACCTCGCATTATTAGCAAATCAGCGTCCTCGAGGTGTTCTGTGTGCGTCTGGCCTATCAGTTCGCCATTGTTGTCAACAATCTTTTCAGTTCTTCTTTAATAATCAAAATGTCATCTTATATTAATTAACTAGCTTTGTCATTGCAAGGGCGAAATAGATCCACTCTCCAGGTACTTTTCTATATCATTTGTATTGCGTGTTATTCAGTGTTTTGAATTATGTGTCAGTTTCAACGAGTGACCATGCGAGTGTTAGTCCCACGTGTGTTCAATATGCCAGGACACTATTGGAAATCGGTCTTAACATTTCGATATTATTTCAGACTATTGCAAATACAGAAATGGCTTTTAGGGATTAATGCACATTTAATGCCTCTGAAATAACGACTTTTCTGTGTATTTACCAACCTTTATTGTCATTGTTATTTGTTTACATTTGTCGTGCATATTATAAAGGTCATGCGTGTGTCAAATGTCTTGCAGCCACTTGTCAGTGGATTAGCATTCTAGTCTAGTCCTTTAAAGGAACATTAATTGTCATATTTTGTCGTGGTCTAATCCTTCAAAGGGACATTGCATGCAACTGTCATATTTTGTGGTAGTCTAATAATTCAAAGGGACATTTATGTCATAAATTGTCACAATCAGTTCTAGTCCTTATTCATTTATTGTTCTTAACTTTTGTCTTTTCAGATTGGAAGATATATGAATGACATGAATTGAGTGCCATATAAATGAATGATATATACTGTAGATGAACAATCATATATGAATGATATGACATATGATGATACTATACGAATAAACGTCTACATGTCTAAAGTCTAAATAAGTTGTCATTAACGGAAGATCATCGAGCCCTTGAACAGCTACAACTCGAGTAGTCACAACACAAGAGGTAGAATTTTTGGATGACCTCCAATGAACTTTTTTTTTCTTGAACAAAGTCAACGTCTAGGATTCCAGTAAAGTACATGTTGTGAATTTTTTTAGTGCTTCGAATTTCAGTCACTCTTCGGATTTCAGTCACTCTTCGGATTTCGCCGAATTTTAGTATAGCTCAAAAGGAAGAATTTTTGGATGACCTCCAATGAAACTGAACTTTTTTTTTCTTGAACAAAGTCAATATCTAGGATTCCAGAAAAGTACTTGTCGTGAATTTTTGTACTACTACGAATTTCAGTCACTTTTTCGATTTTGACGAAATTTTGTATAGCTCAAGAGGTAGAATTTTTGGATGACCTCCACTGAATTTGAAATTTTTTTTTCTTGAACAAAGTCAACGTCTAGGATTCCAAAAACGTCCTTGTCGTGAATTTTTGTAGTTCAGTCAATTTTCCGATTTTGACGTAATTTTGTATAGCTCAAGAGATAGAATTTTTGGATGATGTCCGATGAACTTTTTTTTTTCTTGAACAAAGTCAACTTTTAGGAATCCAAATAAGTACTTGTCGTGAATTCGTCTAATATCAGTCACTTTTTCGATTTTGACGAAATTTTGTAAGGATTCAAAAAAAGTACATGTCGTGAATTTTTGTAGTGCTTCGACTTTCAGTTACTTTTTCAATTTTGCCGAAATTTTGTATAGCTCATGAGGTAGAATTTTTGGATGACCTCCGATGAACTTGTCTAGGATTCCAAAAATGTACATGTCGTGAATTTTTTTAGTGCTTCGAATTTCAGTCACTTGTCCGATTTTGACGAAATTTTATATATTTCAAATGGTAGGCTTTTTGGATGATCTCCACTGAACTTGAATTTTTTTTTCTTGAATAAAGTCAAGGTCAGGATTCCAAAAAAGTACTTGTCGTGAATTTTTGTAGTTCTTTGAATTTCAATCACTTTTTCGAATTTGACGAAATTTTGTATAGCTCAAGAGGTAGAATTTTTGGATGATCTCCACTGAACTTGAAATTTTTTTTTCTTGAACAAAATCATCGTCCAGGATTCCAAAACGTACTTGTCGTGAATTTTTGTAGTTCTTTGAATTTCAGTCACTTTTCCGATTATGACGAAATTTTGTATAGCTCAAGAAATAGATTATAGATGTTATGATGAAACCATATTAAGTGTGGCCCTTGATCTTGAGTACTGATTAACTCGTGATTATCCGACTAAGAGGTAGTCTTTATTATTGTTTGATCATATATTGTTATTGTATGTACTTCTATGTTTATGGTTTCTTCTGATTATTATTAAATTGTTGCAAGCTAAAATTATGTATAAATAGGCTGACTAGATGGATATTTGTCATTAACTTGAAAACGTGACCTGTATGTGTTACGAAACATCGTTATTAAATTATAGAGAAGTAGTTATATCCATATATACCTTGTGTTGTGTTTTATTATGAATATTGAACAAAGTCATCGTCCAGGTTTCCAAAAACGTACTTCTCATGAATTTTTGTAGTTCTTCGAATTTCAGTCATTTTTCCGATTTTGACGAAATTTTGTATAGCTCAAGAGGTAGAATTTTTGGATGACCTCAGATGAACTTGAAATTTTTTTTTCTTGAACAAAGTCAACGTCTAGGATTCCAAAAAAATACATGTCGTGAATTTTTTTAGTGCATCGAATTTCAGTCACTTGTCCGATTTTGACGACTTGTCCGACTTGTCGTGAATTTTTGTAGTTCTTTGAATTTCAGTCACTTTTCCGATTTTGACGAAATTTTGCATAGCTCAAGAGATAGAACTTTTGGATGACGTCCGATGAACTTGAAATTTTTTTTTCTTGAACAAAGTCAACTTTAAGGATTCCAAAAAAGTGCATGTCGTGTATTTTTGTAGTACTTCGAATTTCAGTCACTATTCCGATTTTGCCGAAATTTTGTATAGCTCAAGAGGTAGAATTTTTAGATGACCTCTGAGGAACTTGAAATTTCTTTTCTTGAACAAAGTCAACGTCTAGGATTCCAAAAAAGTACATGTCGTGAATATTTTGTAGTTCCTCGAATTTCAGTCACTTTTCTGATTTTGACGAAATTTTGTCTAACTTAAGAGGTAGAATTTTTAGATGATCTCCACTGAACTTGAAATTTTTTTTCCTCATTAAAGTCAAGGTCTAGGATTCCACCAAAAGTTCTTGTTGTGAATTTTTGTAGTTCTTCGAATTTCAGTCACTTTTTCAATTTTGACCAAATTTTGTATATCACAAGAGGTAGAATTTTTGGATTACTTCCTATGATCTTGAACTTTTTTTTTCTTGAATAAAGTCAAGGTCTAGTATTCCAAAAAAGTACTTGTTGTGAATTTTGTAGTTCTTCGAATTTCAGTCACTTTGTCGATTTTGACGAAATTTTGTATCACTCAAGAGGTAGAATTTTTGGATGATCTCTACTGAACTTGAAATTATTTTTTCTTGAACAAAATCATCGTCCAGGATTCCAAAACGTACTTGTCGTGAATTTTTGTAGTTGTTTGAATTTCAGTCACTTTTCCGATTATGACGAAATTTTGTATAGCTCAAGAAATAGAATTTCTTGAACAAAGTCAACTTTTGGGATTCAAAAAAAGTACATGTCGTGAATTTTTGTAGTGCTTCGACTTTCAGTCACTTTTCCGATTTTGCCGAAATTTTGTATAGCTCAACGGTAGAATTTTTGGATGACCTCCGATGAACTTGAAATTTTTTTTTCTTGAAGAAAATCAACGTCTAGGATTCAAAAAAAGTACATGTCGTGAATTCTTCAAATTTCAGTCACTTTTTCGATTTTTACGAAACTTTGTATATCTCAAGAGGTAGAATTTTTCGATGACGTCCGATGAACTTGAATTTTTTTATTTTTTCTTGAACAAAGTCAACTTTTAGGATTCCCAAAAAGTACATGTCATGAATTTTTGTAGTACTTGGAATTTCAGTCTTTTTTTCCGATTTTTGCCGAAATATTGTATAGCTCAAGAGGTAGAACTTAAAATTTTTTTTTTCTTAAACAAAGTCAACGTCCAAGATTCCAAAAACGTATTTGTGGTGAATTTTTTTTTCTTAAACAAAGTCAACGTCCAAGATTCCAAAAACGTATTTGTCGTGAATTTTTGTAGTTCTTCGAATTACAGTCACTTTTCCGATTTTGACGAAATTTTATTTAGCTCAAGAGGTAGAATTTTTGGATGATCTCCACTGAACTTGAAATTTTTTTTTCTTAAATAAAGTCAAGGTCTAGGATTCCACCAAATGTTCTTGTCGTGAATTTTTGTAGTTCTTCGAATTTCAGTCTCTTGTTCGATTTTGACGAAATTTTGTATAGCTCAAGAGATAGAATTTTTGGATGACCTCCTATGATCTTGAACTTTTTTTTTCTTGAATAAAGTCAAGGTCTAGGATTCCAAAAAGTACTTGTCGTGAATTTTTATAGTTCTTCGAATTTCAGTGACTTTTTCGATTTTGACGAAATTTTGTATAGATCAAGAGGTTGAATTTTTGAATGATCTCCACTGGACTTGAAATTTTTTTTTCTTGAACAAAGTCATCCTCCAGGATTCCAAAAACCTACTTGTCGTGAATTTTTGTAGTTCTTCGAAAATCAGTCACTTTTATGATTTTGACGAAATTTTGTATAGCTCAAGAGATAATTTTTGGATGACGTCCGATGAACTTGAAATTTTTTTTTCTTCAACAATGTCAATGTCTAGGTTTCGAAAAAAGTACATTTCGTCAATTTTATAGTGCTTCGAATTTCAGTAACTTTTCCGGTTTTGACGAAATTTTGTACATCTCATGAGGTAGAATTTTTGGATGACCTCCTCTGCCCTTGAAATTTTTTTTTCTTGAATAAAGTCAAGGTCTAGGATTCCAAAAAAGTACATGTCGTGAATTCTACGAATTTCAGTCACTTTTTCGATTTTGACGAAACTTTGTATAGCTCAAGAGGTAGAATTTTCGGATTATCTTCACTGAACTTGAAATTTTTTTTTCTTGAACAAAGTCAACGTCTAGGATTCCAAAAAAGTACACGTCGTGAATTTTTTTAGTGCATCGAATTTCAGTCACTTGTCCGATTTTGACAACTTGTCCGACTTGTCGAGAAATTTTGTAGTTCTTTGAATTTCAGTCACTTTTCCGATTTTGACGGAATTTTGCATAGCTCAAGAGGTAAAATTTTTGGATGACCTTCTGATGAACTTGAAATTTTTTTTTCTTCAAGAAAGTCAACGTCTAGGATTCCAAAAAAAGTACTTGTCGTGAATTTTTGTAGTACTTCGAATTTCAGTCACCTTTCCGATTTTGACGAAATTTTGTATAGCTCAAGAGGTAGGATTTCAGTCACTTTTTTGATTTTGACGAAATTTTGTATACCTCAAGAGGTAGAATTTTTGGATGATCTCTACTGAACTTGAAATTTTTTTTTCTTCACCAAAATCATCGTCCAGGATTCCAAAAACGTACTTCTCGTGAATTTTTGTAGTTCTTCGAATTTCAGTCACTTTTCCGATTTTGCCGAAATTTTGTATAGCTCATGAGGTAGAATTTTGGATGACCTCCGATGAACTTCAAATTTTTTTTTCTTGAACAAAGTCAAAGTCTAGGATTCCAAAAAAGTACATGTCGTGATTTTTTGTTGTACTTAGAATTTCAGTCACTTTTCCGATTTTGCCGAAATTTTGTATAGCTCAAGAGGTAGAATTTTTGAATGACCTCTGGTGAACTTGTTCTGAATAATCGAAAATCTTATTTCGTTTGTGTCTTATTTTTAGTTCAGTGCCGATGAGTCCCAATTTGTATTTCTAACCTCGCATTATTAGCAAATCAGCGTCCTGGAAGTTTTCTGTGTGAGTCTAGCCTGTCAGTTCGCCATTGTTGTCAACAATCTTTTCAGTCCGTCTTTAATAGTCAAAATGTCATCTTATATTAATTAACTAGCTTTGTCATTGCAAGGGCGAGATAGATCCACTTGAACTTTTTTTTTCTTGAACAAAGTCAATATCTAGGATTCCAGAAAAGTACTTGTCGTGAATTTTTGTAGTACTGGTACTTCGAATTTCAGTCACTTTTTCGATTTTGACGAAATTTTGTATAGCTCAAGAGGTATAATTTTTGGATTACCTCCACTGAACTTGAAATTTTTATACGCCCACATTTTCATGTGGACGTATATTGTCGTCGCCCCTGTTCGTCCGTCCGTCCGTCCGTCCGTCCGTCCGTCCGTCCGTCCGTCCACAATTGTTTGTGAACAGTCTACAGGTCACAATTTTTATCCGACTTCAATGAAACTTAAAATATAGGTTTATCACCCTAAGATCTCGGTTCCTTTCGATATTGACATGTATCGGACCGTAACTTCATGGGTTATGGTCCCTGATTGTACGAAAAATCACGTTTTTATACGCCCACATTTTCATGTGGACGTATATTGTCGTCGCCCCTGTTCGTCCGTCCGTCCGGACGTCCGTCCGTCCACAATTGTTTGTGAACAGTCTACAGGTCACAATTTTTATCCGATTTCAATGAAACTTAAAACATAGGTTTATCACCCTAAGATCTCGGTTCCTTTCGATATTGGCATGTATCGGACTGTAACTTCATGGGTTATGGCCCCTGATTGTACGAAAAATCACGTTTTTTAGCTTGTGAACAGTGTAGAGGTCACAATTTTGAACCGATTTGGATAAAACTTGAAATGCATGTTTATAACCCAAAGATCTTGGTTCCTTTTGATATTTGCGCCAATCGGATCGTAACTTCCTGAATTATGGCCCCTGATTGTCCGAAAAATCGCCCTTTTTAGCTTGTGGTCCCTCTGGAGGTCAAAATTGTTATCCGATTTAAAAAACCGTTTGATTATATCACCGTTCCAGGGTTATGAAGGTCGAGTTCGAATTTCGTGAAAATCGGACCAAAATTGACGGACAAAATGGCCGCCATTTGTACGCGAATAGTGTGAAAATATGTTATATCAAGGTTGTGAACAGTGTAGAGGACACAATTTTGAACCGATTTGGATGAAACTTTAAATGCATGTTTATAACCCAAAGATCTTGGTTCCTTTCGATATTTGCGCCAATCGGATTGTAACTTCCTGAATTATGGCCCCTGATTGTCCGAAAAATTGCCCTTTTTAGCTTGTGGTCCCTCTGGAGGTCAAAATTGTTATCCGATTTAAAAAACCGTTTGATCATATCATTTTTCCATGGTTATGAAGGCCGCGTTTGAATTTCGTGAAAATCGGACCAAAATTGACGGACAAAATGGCCGCCATTTGTACACGAATAGTGTGAAAATATGTTATATCAAGGTTGTGAACAGTGTAGAGGACACAATTTTGAACCGATTTGGATGAAACTTGAAATGCATGTTTATAACCCAAAGATCTTGGTTCCTTTCGATATTTGCGCCAATCGGATCGCAACTTCCTGAATTATGGCCCCTGATTGTCCGAAAAATTGCCCTTTTTAGCTTGTGGTCCCTCTGGAGGTCAAAATTGTTATCCGATTTAAAAAACCGTTTGATTATATCACCGTTCCATGGTTATGAAGGTTGAGTATGAATTTTGTGAAAATCGGACCAAAATTGACGGACAAAATGGCCGCCGTTTGTACGCGAATATTGTGAAAATATGTTATATAAAGGTTGTGGACCTTATAGAGGTCACAATTTTGAACCGATTTTGATGAAACTTGACATGTATGTTTATAACCCAAAGATCTTGGTTCCTTTCGATATTTGCGCCCATTGGATCATAACTTCCTGAATTATGTCCCCTGATTGTCCGAAAAATCGCTTTTGTTCGCTTTTGGTTCCTCTGGAGGTCAAAATTATTATCCGATTTAAAAAAACGTTTGACTGTATCACCGTTACATGGTAATGAAAAGAGAGTTTGAATTACGTGAAAACCGGACTAGAATTGACGGACAAAATGGCCGCCGTTTGTACACGAATAGTGTGAAAATATGTTATATCAAGGTTGTGGACCCTATAGAGGTCACAATTTTGAATCGATTTTGATGAAACTTGACAGGTTTGTTTATAACCCAAAGATCTTGGTTCCTTTCGATATTTGCAACCATCGGGTCATTACTTCCTGAATTATGTCCCCTGATTGTACGAAAAATCACCCTTTTTAGCTTGTGGTGCCTCTGGAGGTCACAATTATTATCTGATTTAAAAAAAAACCGTTTGATTATAAAAACCAAACAAATTCTAATGATTTTCTGATAATTCCTTAATATGCGACAACTCTTGTTGACTGCCCGGACGATTTGGCTGCTGTGTGGGCGTATGTTTCGTTGCCTGGCAACCTATTTTTTAGCTTGTGAACAGTGTAGAGGTCACAATTTTGAACCGATTTGGATGAAACTTGAAATGCATGTTTATAAACCAAAGATCTTGGTTCCTTTTGATATTTGCGCCAATTGGATCGTAACTTCCTGAATTATGGCCCCTGATTGTCCGAAAAATCGCCCTTTTTAGCTTGTGGTCCCTCTGGAGGTCAAAATTGTTATCCGATTTAAAAAACCGTTTGATTATATCACCGTTCCATGGTTATGAAGGCAGAATTCGAATTTCGTCAAAATTGGACCAAAATTGACGGACAAAATGGCCGCCATTTGTACGCGAATAGTGTGAAAATATGTTATATCAAGGTTGTGAACAGTGTAGAGGTCACAATTTTGAACCGATTTGGATGAAACTTGAAATGCATGTTTAAAACCCAAAGATCTTGGTTCCTTTCGATATTTGCGCCAATCGGATCGTAACTTCCTGAATTATGGCCCCTGATTGTCCGAAAAATCGCCCTTTTTAGCTTGTGGTCCCTCTGGAGGTCAAAATTGTTATCCGATTTAAAAAACCATTTGATTATATCACCGTTCCATGGTTATGAAGGTTGAGGTCGAATTTCGTCAAAATCGGACCAAAATTGACGGACAAAATGGCCGCCATTTGTAAGCGAATAGTGTGAAAATATGTTATATCAAGGTTGTGAACAGTGAGAGGTCACAATTTTGAACCGATTTGGATGAAACTTGAAATGCATGTTTAAAACCCAAAGATCTTGGTTCTTTTCGATATTTGCGCCAATCGGATCGTAACTTCCTGAATTATGGCCCCTGAATGTCCGAAAAATCGCCCTTTTTAGCTTGTGGTCCCTCTGGAGGTCAAAATTGTTATCCGATTTAAAAAAACGTTTGATTATATCACCGTTCCATGGTTATGAAGGTTGAGTTCAAATTTTGTGAAAATCGGGCTAGAATTGACGGACAAAATGGCTGCCGTTTGTACACGAATAGTGTGAAAATATGTTATATCAAGGTTATGGACCCTATAGAGGTCACAATTTTGAATCGATTTTGATGAAACTTGACATGTATGTTTATAACCCAAAGATCTTGGTTTCTTTCGATATTTGCGCCCATCGGATCGTAACTTCCTGAATTGTGGCCCCTGATTGTCCGAAAAATTGCCCTTTTTAGCTTGTGGTCCCTCTGGAGGTCAAAATTATTATCCGATTTAAAAAAACGTTTGACTATATCACCGTTACATGGTAATGAAGAGAGAGTTTGAATTACGTGAAAATCGGACTAGAATTGACGGACAAAATGGCCGCCGTTTGTACACGAATAGTGTGAAAATATGTTATATCAAGGTTGTGGACCCTATAGAGGTCACAATTTTGAATCGATTTTGATGAAACTTGACATGTATGTTTATAACCCAAAGATCTTGGTTCCTTTCGATATTTGCGCCCATCGGGTCATTACTTCCTGAATTATGTCCCCTGATTGTACGAAAAATCACCCTTTTTAGCTTGTTGTGCCTCTGGAGGTCACAATTATTATCTGATTTAAAAAAAAAAAACGTTTGATTATGAAAACCAAACAAATTCTAATGATTTTCTGATAATTCCTTAATATGCGACAACTCTTGTTGACTGCCCGGACGATTTGGCTGCTGTGTGGGCGTATGTTTCGTTGCCTGGCAACCTATTTTTTTTTCTTGAACAAAGTCAACGTCTAGGATTCCAAAAACATACTTGTCGTGAATTTTTGTAGTTTAGACACTTTTCCGATTTTGACGAAATTCTGTATAGCTCAAGAGGTAGAATTTTGGGATGACGTGCGATGAACTTGAATTTTTTTTTTCTTGAATAAAGTCAAGGTCAAGGATTCGAAAAAAGTACCTGTCGTGAATTTTTTTAGTGCTTCGAATTTCAGTCACTTTTCCGATTTTGACGAAATTTTGCATAGCTCAATAGATAGAATTTTTGGATGACGTCCAATGAACTTGAACTTTATTTTTTCTTGAACAAAGTCAACTTTTAGGATTTCAAAAAAGTACATATTGTGAATTTTTGTAGTACTTCGAAATTCAGTCACTTTTCCGATTTTGCCGAAATTTTGTATAGCTGTAGAGGTAGAATTTTTGGATGATCTCAGATGAACTTGAAATTTTTTTTTCTTCAACAAAGTCAACGTCTATGATTCCAAAAAGTACATGTCCTGAATTTTTTTAGTGCTTCAATTTTCAGTCACTTTTCCGATTTTGACAAAATTTTGTATATCTCAAGAGGTATTTTTTTCTTGAATAAAGTCAAGGTCTAAGATTCCCAAAAAGTACTTGTTTTGAATTTTTGTAGTTCTTCGAATTTCAGTCACTTTTTTTATTTTGACGAAATTTTGTACAAAAAAGTACTTGTCGTGAATTATTCGAATTTCAGTCACTTTTTCGATTTTGACGAAATTTTGTATAGCTCAAGATGTTCTGAATAATCGGAAATCTTATTTGGTTTGTGTCTTATTTTTAGTTCAGTGCCGATGAGTCCCAATTTGTATTTCTAACCTCGCATTATTAGCACACGGTTTTCTGTGTGCGTCTAGCATGTCAGTTCGCCATTGTTGTCAACAATCTTTTCAGTCCGTCTTTAATAGTCAAAATGTCATCTTATATTAATTAACTAGCTTTGTCATTGCAAGTGCGAGATAGATCCACTCTCCAGGTACTTTTCTATATCATTTGTATTGCGTGTTATTCAGTGTTTTTTTAATTATGTGTCAGTTTAAATGAGTGACCATGCGAGTGTTAGTCCCACGTGTGTTCAATATGCCAGGACACTATTGGAAATGAGTCTTAACATTTCAATATTATTTCAGACTATTGCAAATACAGAAATATCTTTTAGGGATTAATGCACATTTAATGGCTCTGAAATAACGACTTTTCTGTGTATTTACCAACCTTTATTGTCATTGTTATTTGTTTACATTTGTCGTGCATATTATAAAGGTCCATGCGTGTGTCAAATGTCTTGCAGCCACTTGTCAGTGGATTAGCGTTCTAGTCTAGTCCTTTAAAGGAACATTAATTGTCATATTTTGTCGTGGTCTAATCCTTTAAAGGGACATTGGATGCAACTGTCATATTTTGTGGTAGTCTAATAATTTAAAGGGACATTTATGTCATGAATTGTCACAATCAGTTCTAGTCCTTATTCATTTATTGTCCTTAACTTTTGTCTTTTCAGATTGGAAGATATATGAATGACATGAATTGAGTGCCATATAAATGAATGATATATACTGTAGATGAACAATCATATATGAATGATATGACATATGATGATACCATACGAATATACGTCTACATGTCTAAAGTCTAAATAAGTCGTCATTAATGGAAGATCATCGAGCCCTTGAACAACTACAACTCGAATAGTCACAACACAAGATGTAGAATTTTTGGATGACCTCCATTGAACTTATTTTTTCTTGAACAAAGTCAACTTTTTGGATTCCAAAAAAGTACATGTCGTGAATTTTTGTAGTACTTTGAATTTCAGTCACTTTTCCAATTTTGACGAAATTTTATATAGCTCAAGAGGTAGAATTTTTGGATGACCTCCGATGAACTTGAAATTTATTTTTCTTGAACAAAGTTAACGTCTAGGATTCCAAAAAAGTACATTTCGTGAATTTTTTTACTGCTTCGAATATCAATCACTTTTCCGATTTTGACGAAATTTTGTATATCTCAAGAGGTAGAATTTTTGGATGACCTCCTATGATCTTGAACTTTTTTTTTCTTGAATAAAGTCAATGTCTTGGATTCCACCAAAAGTTCTTGTTGTGAATTATTGTACATCTTGAATTTCAGTCACTTTTTCGATTTTGGCGAAATTTTGTATATCTCAAGAGGTAGAATTTTTGGATGACATTTCTATGATCTTGAACTTTTTTTTCTTGAATAAAGTCAAGTTCTAGGATTCCAATAAAGTACTTGTCGTGAGTTCTTCGAATTTCAGTCACTTTTCCAATTTTGACGAAATTTTGTGTAGCTCAAGAGGTAGAATTTTTGGATGATCTCCACTGAACTTGAAATTTTTTTTTCTTGAATAAAGTCAAGGTCTAGGATTCCACCAAATGTTCTTGTCGTGAATTTTTGTAGTTCTTCGAATTTCAGTCAATTGTTCGATTTTGACGAAATTTTGTATAGCTCAAGAGATAGAATTTTTGGATGACCTCCTATGATCTTGAACTTTTTTTTTCTTGAATAAATTCAAGGTCTAGGATTCCAAAAAGTACTTGTCGTGAATTTTTGTAGTTCTTCGAATTTTCGATTTTGACGAAATTTTGTATAGATCAAGAGGTTGAATTTTTAGATGATCGCCACTGGACTTGAAATTTTGTTTTCTTGAACAAAGTCATCCTCCAGGATTCCAAAAAGCTACTTGTCATGAATTTTTGTAGTTCTTCGAAAATCAGTCACTTTTATGATTTTGACGAAATTTTGTATAGCTCAGGAGATAGAATTTTTGGATGACGTCCGATGAACTTGAAATTTTTTTTTCTTCAACAAAGTCAATGTCCAGGATTCCAAAAGAGTACTTGTCGTGAATTTTTGTAGGACTTCGAATTTCAGTCACTTTTCCGATTCTGCCGAAATTTTGTATAGCTCAAGAGGTAGAATTTTTGGATGACCTCCGATGAACTTGAAAGTCAAGGTCTAGGAATCCAAAAAAGTACTTGGCGTGAATTTTTGTATTTCTTCGAATTTCACTTTTCCGATTTTGACGAAATTTTATATAGCTCAAGAGATAGAATATTTAGATGAAGTCCGATGAACTTGAACTTTTTTTTTCTTGAACAAAGTCAACGTCTAGGATTCCAAAAATTAGTTGTCGTGAATTTTTGTAATTCTTTGAATTTCATTTTTTCGATTTTTTGACGAAAATCTTGTATAGCTCAAGACGTAGAATTTTTGGATTACCTCCTCTGATCTTGAAATTTTTTTTTCTTGAATAAAGTCAAGGTCTAGGATTCCAAAAAAGTACATGTCGTGAATTCTACGAATTTCAGTCACTTTTTCTATTTTGACGAAACTTTGTATAGCTCAAGAAGTAGAATTTTTGGATGACCTCTGATGAACTTGAATTTTTTTTTTTCTTGAACAAAGTCAACGTCCAGGATTCCAAAAAAGTACATGTCGTGAAATTTTTTAAGGCTTCGAATTTCAGTCACTTTTCCGATTTTGACGAAATTCTTGAACAAAGTCAACGTCCAGGATTCCAAAAACGTACTTGTCGTGAATTTTTGTAGTTCTTGACAAATTTGTATAGCTCAAGAGGTAGAATTTTTGGATGACCTCTGATGAACTTGAATTTTTTTTTTCTTGAACAAAGTCAACGTCTAGGATTCCAAAAAAGTACATGTCGTGAATTTTTGTAGTACTTCAAATTTCAGTCACTTTTCCGATTTTGCCGAAATTTTGTATAGCTCAAGAGGTAGAATTTTTGAATGACTTCTGGTGAACTTGAATTTTTTTTTTCTTGAACAAAGTCAACGTCTAGGATTCCAAAAAAGTACATGTTTTGAATTTTTGTAGTACTTTGAATTTCAGTCACTTTTCCGATTTTGCCGAAATTTTGTATAGCTCAAGAGGTAGAATTTTTGGATGACCTCCGATGAACTTGAACTTTTTTTTTCTTGAACAAAGTCAACGTCCAGGATTCCAAAAACGAACTTGTCGAGAATTTTTGTACTTCTCCGAATTTCAGTCACTTTTCCGATTTTGACGAAATTTTGTATATCTCAAGAGGTAGAATTTTTGGATGACTTCCGATGAACTTTTTTTATCTTGAACAAAGTCAACGCCTAGGATTCCAAAAAAGTACATGTCGTGAATTTTTGTAGTACTTTGAATTTCAGTCACTTTTCTGATTTTGCCCAAATTTTGTATAGCTGAAGAGGTAGAATTTTTGAATGACCTCCGATGAACTTGCAATTTTTTTTTTTTGAACAAAGTCAACATCTAGGGTTCCAAAAAAGTAAATGTCGTGAATTTTTTTAGTGCTTCGAATTTTAGTCACTTTTCCGATTTTGACGAAATTTTGTATATTTCAAAAGGTAGGATTTTTGGATGATATCCACTGAACTTGAATTTTTTTTTCTTGAGTAAAGTCAAGGTCTAGGATTCCAAAAAATTACTTGGCGTGAATTTTTGTATTTTTTCGAATTTTAGTCACTTTTTCGATTTTGACAAACTTTTGTATAGCTCAAGAGGTTGAATTTTTGGATGACCTTTCTATGATCTTGAACTTTTTTTTCTTGAATAAAGTCAAGCTGTAGAATTCAAAAAAAGTACTTTTCGTGAATTCTTCGTATTTCAGTCAATTTTGACGAAATTTTGTATAGCTCAAGAGGTAGAATTTTGTCATGATCTCCGATGAACTTGAAAATTTTTTTCTTGAACGAAGTCAATGTCTAGGACTCCAAAAAAGTGCATGTCGTGAATTTTTGTAGTACTTCGAATTTCAGTCACTTTTCCGATTTTGCCGAAATTTTGTATAGCTCAAGAGGTAGAATTTTTGGATCACCTCCGATAAACTTGAAATTTTTTTTTCTTAAGCAAAGTCAAGGTCAAGGATTTAAAAAAAGTACCTGTCGTGAATTTTTTTAGTGCTTCGAATTTCAGTCACTTTTCCGATTTTGACGAAATTTTGCATATCTCAAGAGGTAGAATTTTTGGATGACCTCCTATGATCTTAAACTTTTTTTCCAAAAAAGTACTTGTCATGAATTTTTGTAGTTCATCGAATTTCAGTCACTTTTTCGATTTTGACGAAATTTTGTATAGCTCAAGAGGTTGAATTTTTGTATGATCTCCGATGAAGTTGAAATTTTTTTTTCTTTGACAATGTCAATGTCTAGGTTTCGAAAAAAGTACATTTCGTCAATTTTTTAGTGCTTCAAATTGCAGTCACTTTTCCGATTTTGACGAAATTTTGTACATCTCAAGAGGTAGAATTTTTGAATGACCTTTCTATGATCTTGAATTTTTTTTTTTTGAATAGTCAAGGTCTAGCATTCCAAAAAAGTACTTTTCGTGAATTCTTCGAATTTCAGTCACTTTTAGTGACTCAAGAGATAGAATTTTTGGATGACGTCCAATGAACTTGATCTTTTGTTTTCTTGAACAAAGTCAACGTCTAGGATTCCAAAAAAATACAAGTTGTGAATTTTTTAGTGCTTTGAATTTCAGTCACTTTTTCGATTTTGACGAAATTTTGTTTAGCTCAAGAGGTAGAATTTTTGGATGATCTCCACTGAACTTGAAATTTTTTTTTCTTGAACTAAATCATCGTCCAGGATTCCAAAAACGTACTTGTCGTGAATTTTTGTAGTCACTTTTCCGATTTTGACGAAATTTTGTGTAGCTCAAGAGATAGAATTTTTGGATGACGTTTGATGAACTTGAATTTTTTTTTCTTGAACAAAGTCAACTTTTAGGATTCAAAAAAAAAAAAGAGTACATGTAGTGAATTTTTGTAGTGATTCGACTTTCGGTCCCTTTTCCGATTTTGACGAAATTTTGTATAGCTCAAGAGGTAGAATTTTTGGATGACCTCCGATGAACTTGAAATTTTTTTTTCTTGAACAAAGTCAACGTCTATCTTTCCAAATAGTACATGGTTTGAATTTTTTTAGTGTTTCGAATTTCAGTCACTTTTCCAATTTTGACGAAATTTTGTATATCTCAAGAGGTAGAATTTTTGAATAACCTCCTGTGACCTTGAACTTTTTTTTTTCTTGAATAAAGTCAAGGTCTAGGATTACAAAAAAGTACTTGTCGTGAATTCTTCGAATTTCAGTCACTGTTCCGATTTTGACGAAATTTTGTATAGCTCAAGAGGTAGAATGTTTGGATGATCTGCACTGAACATGAAATTTTATTTTCTTGAACAAAGTCAACTTATAGGATTCAAAAAAAAAGTACATGTCGTGAATTTTTGTAGTACTTCGAATTTCAGTCACTTTTCCGCCAAAATTTTGTATAGCTCTTGAGGTAGAATTTTTGGATGACATCCGATGAACTTGAAATTTTTTTTTCTTGAACAAAGTCAACGCCTAGGATTCCAAAAAAGTACATGTCGTGATTTTTTTTAGTGCTTCGATTTTCATTCACTTTTACGATATTGAAGAAATTTTGTATATCTCAAGAGGTAGAATTTTTGGATGACCTCCTATGATCTTGAACTTTTTTTTTCTTGAATAAAGTCAAGTTCTAGAATTTCAAAAAAGTACTTGTCGTGAATTTATGTAGTTCTTCGAATTTCAGTCAATTTCCGATTTTTCCGAAATTTTGTATCGCTCGAGAGGTAGAATTTTCAGTCACTTTTCTAATTTTGTCGATATTTTGTATAGCTCAAGAGGTAACATTTTTGGATGACCTCCGAGGAACTTGAAATTTTTTTTTCTTGAACAATGTCAACGTCTAGGATTCCAAAAAAGTACATGTCATGAATTTTTTTAGTGCTTCCAATTTCAGTCGCTTTTCCGATTTTGAGGTAAAATTTTTGGTTGACCTCCTATGATCTTGAATTTTTTTTTCTTGAATAAAGTCAAGGTCTAGGATTCCAAAAAAGTACTTGGCTTGAATTTTTGTAGTTCTTCGAATTTCAGTCACTTTTCCGATTTTGACGAAATTTTGTATAGCTCTAGAGATAGAATTTTTGGATGATCTTTACTGAACTTGAAATTTTTTTTCTTGAAAAAAGTCAATGTCCAGGATTCCAAAAGAGTACTTGTCGTGAATTTTTGTAGGACTTCGAATTTCAGTCACTTTTCCGATTCTGCCGAAATTTTGTATAGCTCAAGAGGTAGAATTTTTGGATGACCTCCGATGAACTTGAAATTTTTTTTTCTTGAACAAAGTCAATATCTAGGATTCCAAAAGCGTACTTTTTGTAGTACTTCGAATTTCAGTCACTTTTCCAAAAAAGTACTTGTAGTGAATTTTTGTACTTCTTCGAATTCCAGTCACCTTTTGGATTTTGACGAAATTTTGTACAGCTCAATAGGTAGAATTTTTGATGATCTCGACTGAACTTGAAATTTTTTTTTCTTCAACAAAGTCAACGTCGAGGATTCCAAAAACGTACTTGTCGTGAATTTTTGTAGTTCTTCGAATTTTAGTCACTTTTCCGATTTTGACGAAATTTTGTATAGCTCAAGAGGTAGAATTTTCGGATGACCTCCTATGATCTCCAACTTTTTTTTTTCTTGAATAAAGTCAAGGTCTAGGATACCAAAAAAGTACTTGTCGTGAGTTTTTGTAGTTCTTCGAATTCCAGTCACTTTTTTGATTTTGACGATATTTTATATTTTTGGATGATCTCCACTGAACTTGAAATTTTTTTTTCTTGAACAAAGTGAACGTCGAGGGTTCCAAAAACATACTTGTCGTGAATTTTTGTAGTTCTTCGAATTTTAGTCACTTTTCCAATTTTGACGAAATTTTGTATAGCTCAAGAGGAAGAATTTTTGGATGACCTCCGATGAACTTGAAATTTGTTTTTCTTGAACAAAGTCAACATCTAGGATTCCAAGAAAGTACTTGTCGTGAATTTTTTTAGTACTTCGAATTTCAGTCACTTTTTCCATTTTGACGAAATTTTGTATAGCTCAAGAGGTAGAATTTTTGGATGACCTCCTATGATCCTGAACTTTTTTTTTCTTGAATAAAGTCAAAGTCTAGGATTCCAAAAAAGTACTTGTTGTGAATTCTTTGAATTTCACTCACTTTTTCGATTTTGACGAAACTTTGTATAGCTCAAGAGGTAGAATTGTTGGATGATCTCCACTCAACTCAAGAAGTAGAATTTTTGGATGACCTCCGATGAACTTGAAATTTTTATTTCTTGAACAAAGTCAACGTCTAGGATTCCAAAAAAGTACATGTCGTGAATTTTTTTAGTGCTTCGAATTTCAGTCACTTTTCCGATTTTGAGTCAACGTCAACTATTCCAAAAAAGTACACGTCGTGAATTTCAGTCACTTTTCCGATTTTTCCAAAATTTTGTCTAACTTAAAGAAGTAGAATTTTTGGTTGACATCCTATGATCTTGAGCTTTTTTTTTCTTGAAGAAAGTCAAGGTCTAGGAATCCAAAAAAGTACTTGGCGTGAATTTTTGTATTTCTTCGAATTTCACTTTTCCGATTTTGACGAAATTTTATATAGCTCAAGAGATAGAATATTTAGATGAAGTCCGATGAACTTGAACTTTTTTTTTCTTGAACAAAGTCAACGTCTAGGATTCCAAAAATTAGTTGTCGTGAATTTTTGTAATTCTTTGAATTTCATTTTTTCGATTTTTTGACGAAAATCTTGTATAGCTCAAGACGTAGAATTTTTGGATTACCTCCTCTGATCTTGAAATTTTTTTTTCTTGAATAAAGTCAAGGTCTAGGATTCCAAAAAAGTACATGTCGTGAATTCTACGAATTTCAGTCACTTTTTCTATTTTGACGAAACTTTGTATAGCTCAAGAAGTAGAATTTTTGGATGACCTCTGATGAACTTGAATTTTTTTTTTCTTGAACAAAGTCAACGTCCAGGATTCCAAAAAAGTACATGTCGTGAAATTTTTTAAGGCTTCGAATTTCAGTCACTTTTCCGATTTTGACGAAATTCTTGAACAAAGTCAACGTCCAGGATTCCAAAAACGTACTTGTCGTGAATTTTTGTAGTTCTTGACAAATTTGTATAGCTCAAGAGGTAGAATTTTTGGATGACCTCTGATGAACTTGAATTTTTTTTTTCTTGAACAAAGTCAACGTCTAGGATTCCAAAAAAGTACATGTCGTGAATTTTTGTAGTACTTCAAATTTCAGTCACTTTTCCGATTTTGCCGAAATTTTGTATAGCTCAAGAGGTAGAATTTTTGAATGACCTCTGGTGAACTTGAATTTTTTTTTTCTTGAACAAAGTCAACGTCTAGGATTCCAAAAAAGTACATGTTTTGAATTTTTGTAGTACTTTGAATTTCAGTCACTTTTCCGATTTTGCCGAAATTTTGTATAGCTCAAGAGGTAGAATTTTTGGATGACCTCCGATGAACTTGAACTTTTTTTTTCTTGAACAAAGTCAACGTCCAGGATTCCAAAAACGAACTTGTCGAGAATTTTTGTACTTCTCCGAATTTCAGTCACTTTTCCGATTTTGACGAAATTTTGTATATCTCAAGAGGTAGAATTTTTGGATGACTTCCGATGAACTTTTTTTATCTTGAACAAAGTCAACGCCTAGGATTCCAAAAAAGTACATGTCGTGAATTTTTGTAGTACTTTGAATTTCAGTCACTTTTCTGATTTTGCCCAAATTTTGTATAGCTGAAGAGGTAGAATTTTTGAATGACCTCCGATGAACTTGCAATTTTTTTTTTTTGAACAAAGTCAACATCTAGGGTTCCAAAAAAGTAAATGTCGTGAATTTTTTTAGTGCTTCGAATTTTAGTCACTTTTCCGATTTTGACGAAATTTTGTATATTTCAAAAGGTAGGATTTTTGGATGATATCCACTGAACTTGAATTTTTTTTTCTTGAGTAAAGTCAAGGTCTAGGATTCCAAAAAATTACTTGGCGTGAATTTTTGTATTTTTTCGAATTTTAGTCACTTTTTCGATTTTGACAAACTTTTGTATAGCTCAAGAGGTTGAATTTTTGGATGACCTTTCTATGATCTTGAACTTTTTTTTCTTGAATAAAGTCAAGCTGTAGAATTCAAAAAAAGTACTTTTCGTGAATTCTTCGTATTTCAGTCAATTTTGACGAAATTTTGTATAGCTCAAGAGGTAGAATTTTGTCATGATCTCCGATGAACTTGAAAATTTTTTTCTTGAACGAAGTCAATGTCTAGGACTCCAAAAAAGTGCATGTCGTGAATTTTTGTAGTACTTCGAATTTCAGTCACTTTTCCGATTTTGACGAAATTTTGTATATCTCAAAAGGTAGAATTTTTTGATGACCAATGAAATTGAAATTTTGTTTTCTTGAACAAATTCACTGTCTAGGATTCCAAAAAAGTACATGTTGTGAATTCTTCGAATTTCAGTCACTTTTTAGATTTTGATGAAACTTTGTATAGCTCAAGAGATAGAATTTTTGGATGATCTCCACTGAACTTGAAATTTTTTTAGTGCATCGAATTTCAGTCACTTTTCCGAATTTGACGAAATTTTGTGAATTTTGTTGTGAATTCTTCAAATTTCAGTCACCTTTTCGATTTTGGCGAAATTTAGTATAGCTCAAGAGGTAGAATTTTTGAATGATCTCCACTGAACTTGACATTTTTTTTTCTTGAACAAAGTCAACGTCCAGGATTCCAAAACCGTACTTGTGGTGAATTTTTGTACTTCTTCGAATTTCGTTCACTTTTTACGAAATTTTGTATAGCTCAAGAGATAGAATTTTTGGATGACGTCCAATGAACTTGAATTTTTTTTTTTCTTGAACAAAGTCAACTTTTAGGATTCCAAAAAAAAAAGTACATGTCGTGAATTTTTGTAGTACTTCGAATTTCAGTGACTTTCCCGATTTTGACGAAATTTTGTATAGCTCAAGAGATAGAATTTTTGGATGACGTCCGATGAACTTGAAATTTTTTTTTCTTGAACAAAGTCAACTTTTAGGATTCCAAAAAAGTACAGGTCGTGAATTTTTTTAGTGTTTCGATTTTCAGTCACTTTTCCGATTTTGACGAAATTTTGTATATCTCAAGAGGTAGAATTTTTGGATGACCTACTATGATCTTGAACTTTTTTTTCTTGAATAAAGTCAAGTTCTAGGATACCAAAAAAGTACTTGTCGTGAATTTTTATAGTTCTTCGAATTTCAGTCACTTTTTCGATTTTGACGTAATTTTGTATAGCTCAAGAGGTAGAATTTTTGGATGATCTCCTATGATCTTGAACTTTTTATACGCCCACATTGAAATGTGGTCGTATATTGTCGTCGCCCCCGTCCGTCCGTCGGTCCGTCGGTCCGTCCGTCCGTCCGTCGGTCCGGCGTCCACAATTGCTTGTTGACGCTCTAGAGGCTAAAGTTAATATCCGATTGAGTTTAAATTTATACACAGTGTTTAAGGTCATGAGACGAAGAAGCCTATTGTTTTTCAGCGATTTCTGATAATTAGTGCCAGAGTTATGGCCCTTGATCACTTCAAAAAATCTTGTGAACGCCCTGAAAGCCAAAGTTAATATCCGATTGACTTTAAATTTATACACAGTGTTTAAGGTCATAAGACGAAGAAGCCTATCGATTTTCAGCGATTTCCGATAATTAGTGCCAGAGTTATGGCCCTTGATCACTTCAAAAAATCTTGTGGACGCTCTAAAAGCCAAAGTTAATATCCGATAGACTTTAAATTTATACACAGTGTTTAAGGTCATAAGACGAAGAAGCCTATTGATTTTCAGCGATTTCGGATAATTAGTGCCAGAGTTATGGCCCTTGATCACTTCAAAAAATCTTGTGGATGCTCTAAAAGCCAAAGTTAATATCCGATTGACTTTAGATTTATACACAGTGTTTAAGGTCATAAGACGAAGAATCCTATTGATTTTCAGCAATTTCCGATAATTAGTGCCAGAGTTATGGCCCTTGATCACTTCAAAAAATCTTGTGAACGCCCTGAAAGCCAAAGTTAATATCCGATTGACTTTAAATTTATACACAGTGTTTAAGGTCATAAGACGAAGAAGCCTATTGATTTTCAGCGATTTCCGATAATTAGTGCCAAAGTTATCTCCCTTGATCACTTCAAAAAATCTTGTGGACGCTCTAAAAGCCAAAGTTAATATCCGATTGACTTTAAATTTATACACATTGTTTAAGGTCATAAGACGAAGAAGCCTATCGATTTGCATCAATTTCCGATAATTAGTGCCAGAGTTATGGCCCTTGATCAGATCAAAAAATCCTGTGGATGCTCTAGAGGCCAAAGTTAATATCCGATTGACTTTAAATTTACACACACTGTTTAAGGTCCTGAGACGAAAAAGCTTACTGATTTTCATCGATTTGAAATAATTACTTCCAGAGTTATCTCCCTTGATCACTTCGAAAAACCTTGTGGCGCTGTAGATGCCAAACTTATAAATCATCCAATTGACTTCAGATTGATACACAGAGTTTAAGGTGTTCAAACGAACAAGTATTTTGATTTTCAATGAATTTTGATAACTGAACAGATAAATCCATGATGTTAAATGTTTCCTATGCTAATTGTTACCTTGGGGCAAAACTTTATAAAAAGCAAACAAATTCTAATGATTTTCAGATAATTACATAATGAGTTGTTACTCAGATTTTAGTGTATTACAAATGTTTTATTACCAAAAAGAAAGTAAAAATATGCGACAACCCTTGTTGACTGCCCGGACGATTTAGCTGCTGTGGGCGTATGTTTCGTTGCCTGGCAACCTATCTTTTTTCTTGAATAAAGTCAAGTCTAGGATTCAAAAAAAGTACTTTTCGTCAATTCTTCGAATTTCAGTCACTTTTCCAATTTTGACGAAATTTTGTATAGCTCAAGAGGTAGAATTTTTGGATGATCTCCACTGAACTTGAAATTTTTTTTTCTTGAACAAAGTCAACGTCTAGGGTTCCAAAAATGTACATGTCGTGAATATTTTTAGTGCTTCGAATTTCAGTCACTTTTCCGATTTTGACGAAATTTTGTATATTTCAAAAGTTAGGATTTTTGGATGATCTCCACTGAACTTGAATTTTTTTTTCTTGAGTAAAGTCAACTTTTAGGATTCCAAAAAAGTACTTTTCGTGAATTTTTGCAGTACTTCGAATTTCAGTCACTTTTCTGATTTTGCCGAAATTTTGGATTACCTCCTCTGATCTTGAAATTTTTTTTTCTTTAATAAAGTCAAGGTCTAGGATTCCAAAAAAGTACATATCGTGAATTCTTCGAATTTCAGTCACTTTTTCGATTTTGACGAAACTTTGTATAGCTCAAGAGGTAGAATTTTTGGATGATCTGCATTAAACTTGAAATTTTTTTTTCTTGAATAAAGCCAAGGTCTAGGATTCCACCAAAAGTTCTTGTCGTCAATTTTGTAGTTCTTCGAATTTCAGTCACCTTTTCGATTTTGACGAAATTTTGTATAGCTCAAGAGGTAGAATTTTTGCATGACCTTTCTATGATCTTGAACTTTTTCTTCTTGAATAAAGTCAAAGTCTATGATTCAAAAAAAGTACTTTTCGTGATTTCTTCGAATTTCAGTCACTTTTCCAATTTTGACGAAATTTTGTATTTCAGTTACTTTTCCGCCGAAATTTTATATAGCTCAAGAGGTAGAATTTTTGGATGACCTCCTATGATCTTGAACTTTTTTTATCTTGAATAAAGTCAAGGTTTAGGATTCCAAAAAAGTATTTGTCATGAATTTTTGTAGTTTTTCTACTTTCTTTCACTTTTTTGATTTTGACGAAATTTTATATAGCTCAAGAGGTAGAATTTTTGGATGATCTCCACTGAACTTGAAAATTTTTTTTTGAACAATGTGAACATCCAGGATTCCAAATATGTACTTGTCGTTAATTTTTGTAGTTCTTCGAATTTCAATCACTTTTCTGATTTTGCCGAAATTTTGTATAGCTCAAAAGGTAGAATTTTTGGATGACGTCCGATGAACTTGAACTTTTTTTTTCTTGAGTAAAATCAACTTTTAGGATTCCAAAAAAGTACTTTTTGTGAATTTTTGTAGTACTTCGAATTTCAGTCACTTTTCTGATTTTGCCGAAATTTTGGATTACCACCTCTGATCTTGAAATTTTTTTTTCTTCAATAAAGTCAAGGTCTAGGATTCCAAAAAAGGACATATCGTGAATTCTTCGAATTTCAGTCACTTTTTCGATTTTGACGAAACTTTGTATAGCTCAAGAGGTAGAATTTTTGGATGATCTCCATTAAACTTGAAATTTTTTTTTCTTGAATAAAGTCAAGGTCTAGGATTCCACCAAAAGTTCTTGTCGTGAATTTTGTAGTTCTTCGAATTTCAGTCACCTTTTCGATTTTGACGAAATTTTGTATAGCTCAAGAGGTAGAATTTTTGGATGACCTTTCTATGATCTTGAACTTTTTCTTCAAGTCAAAGTCTAGGATTGAAAAAAAGTACTTTTCGTGAATTCTTCGAATTTCAGTCACTTTTCCAATTTTGACGAAATTTTGTATTTCAGTTACTTTTCCGCCGAAATTTTATACAGCTGAAGAGGTAGAATTTTTGTATGATCTTGAACTTTTTTTATCTTGAATAAAGTCAAGGTCTAGGATTCCAAAAAAGTACTACTTTCTCCTTTCTTTCACTTTTTCGATTTTGACGAAATTTTATATAGCTCAAGAGGTTGAATTTTTGGATGATCTCCACTGAACTTGAATTTTTTTTTTTGAACAATGTCAACATCCAGGATTCCAAATATGTACTTGTCATGAATTTTTGTAGTTCTTCGAATTTCAGTCACTTTTCCGATTTTGACAAAATTTTGTGTAGCTCAAGAGGTATAATTTTTGGATGATCTGCACTGAACTTGAAATTTTATTTTCTTGAACAAAGTCAACTTTTAGCATTCCAAAAAAGTACATGTCGTGAATTTTTGTTGTACTTCAAATTTCAGTCACTTTTCCGATTTTGCCGAAATTTTGTATAACTCAAGAGGTAGAATTTTTGGATGGCGTCTGATGAACTTGAATTTTTTTTTTCTTGAACAAAGTCAACGTCTAGGATTCCAAAAAAGTACATTTTGTGAATTTTTTTTACTGCTTCGAATATCAGTCACTTTTCCTATTTTGACGAAATTTTGTATATCTCAAGAGGTAGAATTTTTGGATGACCTCCTAAGATCTTGAACTCTTTTTTTTTTTTTTTTAATAAAGTCAAGGTCTAGGACACCTTTTCGATTTTGGCGAAATTTAGTATAGCTCAAGAGGTAGAATTTTTGGATGATCTCCACTGAACTTGAAATTTTTTTTCTTGAACAAAGTCAATGTCCAGGATTCCAAAAGCGTACTTGTCGTGAATTTTTGTAGGACTTCGAATTTCAGTCACTTTTCCGATTCTGCCGAAATTTTGTATAGCTCAAGAGGTAGAATTTTTGGATGACCTCCGATGAACTTGAAATTTTTTTTCTTGAACAAAGTCAACGTCTAGGATTACAAAAAAGTAAATGTCGTGAATATTTTTTAGTGCTTCGAATTTCAATCACTTTTTCGATTTTGACGAAATTTTGTATATCTTAAGAGGTAGAATTTTTGGATGACCTCCTATGATCTTGAACTTTTTTTTTCTTAGATAAAGTCAAGGTCTGGGATGCCAAAAAAGTACTTGTCGTGAATTTTTGTACTTCTTCGAATTCCAGTCACTTTTTCGATTTTGACGAAATTTTGTATAGCTCAAGATGCAGAATTTTTGGATTACCTCCTACGATCTTGAACTTTATTTTTCTTGAGTAAAGTCAAGGTCTAGGATTCCAAAAAAGTACATGTCGTGAATTTTTGTAGTTCTTCGAATTTCAGTCATTTTTCTGATTTTGCCGAAATTTTGGATTACCTCCTCTAATCTTGAAAATTATTTTTTCTTGAATAAAGTCAAGGTCTAGGATTCCAAAAAAGTACATGTCGTGAATTCTTCGAATTTCAGTCACTTTTTCGATTTTGACGAAACTTTGTATAGCTCAAGAGGTAGAATTTTTGGATGATCTCCACTAAACTTGAAATTTTTTTTCTTGAATAAAGTTAAGGTCTAGGATTCCACCAAAAGTTCATGTCATGAATTTTGTAGTTCTTTGAATTTCAGTCACTTTTTCGATTTTGACGAAATTTTGTATAGCTCAAGAGGTAGAATTTTCGGATGACCTTTCTATGATCTTGAACTTTTTCTTCTTGAATAAAGTCAAAGTCTAGGATTCAAAAAAAGGACTTTTCGTGGATTCTTCGAATTTCAGTCACTTTTCCAATTTTGACGAAATTTTGTATTTCAGTTACTTTTCCGCCGAAATTTTATATAGCTCAAGAGGTAGAATTTTGGATGACCTCCTATGATCTTGAACTTTTTTTATCTTGAATAAAGTCAAGGTCTAGGATTCCAAACAAGTACTTGTCATGAATTTTTGTAGTTCTTCTACTTTCTTTCACTTTTTCGATTTTGACGAAATTTTATATAGCTCAAAGGGTAGAATTTTTGGATGATCTCCACTGAACTTGAAATTTTTTTTTTTGAACAAAGTCAACTTTTAGGATTCCAAAAAAGTACATTTTTGTAGGACTTCGAATTTCAGTCACTTTTCTGATTTTGCCGAAATTTTGTATAGCTCAAGAGGTAGAATTTTTGGATGAACTTGAAATTTTTTTTTCTTGAACAAAGTCAACGTCTAGGATTCCAAAAAAGTACATATCGGGAATTTTTTTAGTGCTTCGAATTTCAATCACTATTCTGATTTTGACGAAATTTTGTATATTTCAAAAGGTAGGATTTTAGGATGATCTCCACTGAACTTGAATTTTTTTTTCTTGAGTAAAGTCAACTTTTAGGATTCCAAAAAAGTAAATGTCGTGAACTTTTTTAGTGCTTCGAATTTCAGTCACTTTTCCGATTTTGACGAAATTTTGAAAACATTTTTTCTTGAATAAAGTCAAAGTCTAGGATTCCAAAAAAGTACTTGTCGTGAATTTTTATAGTTCTTTGAATTTCAGTCACTTTTTCGATTTTGACGAAATTTTGTATAGCTCAAGAGGTAGAATTTTTGGATGATCTCAACTGAACTTGAAATTTTTTTTCTTGAACAAAGTCATTGTCCAGGTTTCCAAAAACGTACTTCTCATGAATTTTTCAGTCACTTTTCCGATTTTGACGAAATTTTGTATAGCTCAAGAGGTAGAATTTTTGGATGACCTCAGATGAACTTGAAATTTTTTTTTCTTGAACAAAGTCAACTTTTAGGATTCCAAAAAAGTGCATGTCGTGTATTTTTGTAGTACTTCGAATTTCAGTCACTATTCCGATTTTGACGAAATTTTGTATAGCTCAAGAGGTAGAATTTTTAGATGACCTCCGAGGAACTTGAAATTTCTTTTCTTGAACAAAGTCAACGTCTAGGATTCCAAAAATGTACATGTCGTGAATATTTTGTAGTTCCTCGAATTTCAGTCACTTTTCCGATTTTGACGAAATTTTGTCTAACTGTACAGCGCAGTGGACGCTTACGGCTAGCCCCCGGATCCATTCACTCTTTTTGATTTGTTTTTGTTTGTGGTCTCTTAGTATGATGTCTTATCTGTATATTTGTTTTTGTGTAGAATTGTGTGTGGTGCAGTCCCCCTGCACCTACTATTAAGAGGTAGAATTTTTGGATAACCTCCTATGATCTTGAACTTTTTTTTTCTTGAATAAAGTGAAGGCCTAGGATTCCAAAAAAGTACTTGTCGTGAATTTTTGTAGTTCTTCGAATTTCAGTCACTTTTCCAATTTTGACGAAATTTTGTATAGCTCAAGAGGTAGAATTTTTAGATGATCTCCACTGAACTTGAAATTTTTTTTTCCTCATTAAAGTCAAGGTCTAGGATTCCACCAAAAGTTCTTGTTGTGAATTTTTGTAGTTCTTCGAATTTCAGTCACTTTTTTGATTTTGACGAAATTTTATATATCTCAAGAGGCAGAATTTTTGGATGACCTTTCTATGATCTTGAACTTTTTTTTCTTGAATAAAGTCAAGGTCTAGGATTCCAAAAAATACTTGTTGTGAATTCTTCGAATTACAGTCACCTTTTCAATTTTGGCGAAATTTAGTATACCTCAAGAGGTAGGATTTTTGGATGATCTCCACTGAACTTGAATTTTTTTTTTCTTGAACAAAGTCAACGTCCAGGATTCCAAAAGCGTACTTGTCATGAATTTTTGTAGTTCTTCGAATTTCGTTCACTTTTCCGATTATTAAGAAATTTTCTATAGCTCAAGAGATCGAATTTTTGGATGACGTCTAATGAACATGAATTTTTTTTTTCTTGAACAAAGTCAACTTTTAGGATTCAAAAAAAAAAGTACATGTCGTGATATTTTGTAGTACTTCGAATTTCAGTCACTTTTCTGCCAAAATTTTGTATAGCTCAACAGGTAGAATTTTTGGATGACGTCCGATGAACTTGAAATTTTTTTTTCTTGAACAAAGTCAACGCCTAGGATTCCAAAAAAGTACATGTCGTGTTTTAGTGCTTCGATTTTCATTCACTTTTCCAATTTTGACAAAATTTTGTCTAACTTAAGAGGTAGAATTTTTGGATGACCTCCTATGATCTTGAACGTTTTTTTTCTTGAATAAAGTCAAGGTCTAGGATTCCTAAAAAGTACTTGTTATGAATTCTTCGAATTTTACTCTCTTTTTCGATTTTGATGAAATTTTGTATAGCTCAAGAGGTAGAATTTTTGGATGATCTCCATTCAACTTGAAATTTTTTTTTTCTTGAACAAAGTCAACATCAGGGATATTTTGTATATCTCAAGAGGTAGAATTTTTTGGATGACCTCCTGTGATCTTAAACTTTTTTTTTTCTTCAATAAAGTCAAAGTCTAGGATTCCAAAAAAGTACTTGTCGTGAATTTTTGTAGATCTTCGAATTTCAGTCACTTTTTTCGATTTTGATGAAATTTTGTAAAGCTCAAGAGATAGAATTTTTTGGATGATCTCCACTGAACTTGAAATTTTTTTTTCTTGAACAAAGTCAACATCCAGGATTCCAAATACGTACTTGTTGTGAATTTTTATAGTTCTTCCAGTTTCAGTCATATTTTCCTATTTTGAGGATATTTTGTATAGCTCAAGAGATAGAATATTTGGATGACGTCCGATGAACAAAGTCAACCTTTAGGATTCCAAAATAGTACATGCCGTGAATTTTGTTTAACTTAAAGCTGAACTCCGGTTACAAAAATACCGAAATAATTAAATAAAAAAAAGTTAACGCCCCCAGCCGCCATACTTGTTTCCAAGTTGTGAAATAAATATGGCGGACATGGAGGCTTATGACGTGGAAAGGTAAGCCGCTCTCACTTCCTGTGTGTTTGTTTTCAGCGAGCTATACACATCCGGTTTTATTCTTACACTGATTGTTCTATTTTTTCCCAACAGTTTACGAAATTATCGAAGATTGCAAAATGTCTGATCAGGTAAGCCTGTAAATATTTATATGAACTACGTCTTCTACAATATAGCCTAATCTTTACTCTAAACCAAAAGATGCAACAACATGACTTACTTGCTAAATTTTTTGATGTAATGTTTTTTTTTTTCTATTTCACCAAAAGTGGAAGAAATTGATATCTATGAATTTTTCACTGACCCTTCAATGCCTTATGATATCGATAGGCCTACTACTGTGGAACATCAGGCACCTCTAAATGTACAAAATAATTATACAAAAGTAAAACTCAAGCAAAACAAAACATCCAATATTAGGCCCAATTATGTATTACAAAAAAAAACCGTAACATCAATAAATTTAGCACTGTCAAACACTCCCCCAATGAGAGCCGCCCCAAAATGTAGTTATGCCCCTTTTCGTGCGCCAAATACAATTGAAGATGGTGACATCATGCTGACATGTGAAAATCTAATCTAAACTATCTGTTTATTGCATAGTATTAGTTATAATTACACTGGACATTTGCTGCGATAACTTTTTGGGTGATTTACATATATGTGTAAGATATTTACAAGAAGACGTGGCCCATCTACGCTGTAATGATATGGATATGGAAGAAGACAATAGTTTGTGTAGGGATTTGTTATGGTTGAAAATTTCAGGTTGCGGTAAGTCATGTTGTTGCATCTTTTGGTTTAGAGTAAAGATTAGGCTATATTGTAGAAGACGTAGTTCATATAAATATTTACAGGCTTACCTGATCAGACATTTTGCAATCTTCGATAATTTCGTAAACTGTTGGGAAAAAATAGAACAATCAGTGTAAGAATAAAACCGGATGTGTATAGCTCGCTGACAACAAACACACAGGAAGTGAGAGCGGCTTACCTTTCCACGTCATAAGCCTCCATGTCCGCCATATTTATTTCACAACTTGGAAACAAGTATGGCGGCTGGGGGCGTTAACTTATTTTTATTTAATTATTTCGGTATTTTTGTAACCGGAGTTCAGCTTTAAGAGGTAGAATTTTTCGGATGACCTCCAATGAACTTGAAATTTTTTTTTATAGAACAATGTCAACGTCTAGGATTCCAAAAAAGTACTTGTCTTGAATTCTTCGAATTTCAGTCACCTTTTCGATTTTGACGAAATTTTGCATATCTCAAGAGGTAGAATTTTTGGATGACCTCCTATGATCTTAAACTTTTTTCTTCTTGAATAAATTCAAGGTCTACGATTCCAAAAAAGTACTTGTCGTGAATTTTTGTAGTTCTTCGAATTTCAGTCACTTTTCCGATTTTGCCGAAATTTGTATAGCTCAAGAGGTAGAATTTTTGGATGACCTCCAATGAACTTGAAATTTTTTTTTCTTCTACAAAGTCAATGTCTAGGATTCCAAAAAAGTACATGTTGTGAATTTTTGTAGTACTTTGAATTTCAGTCACCTTTCCAATTTTGACGAAATTTTGTATATCGCAAGAGGTAGAATTTTTTTTGGATGACCTCCAATGAACTTGAACTTTTTTTTTCTTGAACAAAGTCAATATCTAGGATTCCAGAAAAGTACATGTCGTGAATTTTTGTAGTACTACGAATTTCAGTCACTTTTTCGATTTTGACGAAATTTTGTATAGCTCAAGAGGTATAATTTTTGGATGACCTCCACTGAACTTGAAATTTTTTTTTCTTGAACAAAGTCAACGTCTAGGATTCCAAAAACGTACTTGTCATGAATTTTTGTAGTTTAGACACTTTTCCGATTTTGAAGAAATTTTGTATAGCTCAAGAGATAGAATTTTTGGATGACCTTCTTGAATAAAGTCAAGGTTTAGGATTCAAAAAAAGTACTTGTTGTGAATTCTTTGAGGTAGGATTTTTGGATTATCTCCACTGAACTTGAAATTTTTTTTTCTTGAATAAAGTCAATGTCTAGGATTCGACCAAAATTTCTTGTTGTGAATTATTGTAGATCTTGAATTTCAGTCACTTTTTCGATTTTGACGAAATTTTGTATAGTTCAAGAGGTAGAATTTTTGGATGACATTTCTATGATCTTGAACTTTTTTTTCTTGAATAAAGTCAACTTCTAGGATTCCAAAAAAGTACTTGTCAGGAATTCTTCGAATTTCTGTCACTTTTCCAATTTTTACGAAATTTTGTGTAGCTCAAGAGGTAGAATTTTTGGATGATCTCCACTGAAAGAGGTAGGATTTTTGGATTATCTCCACTGAACTTGAATTTTTTTTTTCTTGAATAAAGTCAATGTCTAGGATTCGACCAAAATTTCTTGTTGTGAATTATTGTAGATCTTGAATTTCAGTCACTTTTTCGATTTTGACGAAATTTTGTATAGTTCAAGAGGTAGAATTTTTGGATGACATTTCTATGATCTTGAACTTTTTTTTCTTGAATAAAGTCAACTTCTAGGATTCCAAAAAAGTACTTGTCAGGAATTCTTCGAATTTCTGTCACTTTTCCAATTTTTACGAAATTTTGTGTAGCTCAAGAGGTAGAATTTTTGGATGATCTCCACTGAACTTGAAATTTTTTTTTCTTAAATAAAGTCAAGGTCTAGGATTCCACCAAATGTTCTTGTCGTGAATTTTTGTAGTTCTTCGAATTTCAGTCTCTTGTTCGATTTTGACGAAATTTTGTATAGCTCAAGAGATAGAATTTTTGGATGACCTCCTATGATCTTGAACTTTTTTTTTCTTGAATAAAGTCAAGGTCTAGGATTCCAAAAAGTACTTGTCGTGAATTTTTGTAGTTCTTCGAATTTCAGTGACTTTTTCGATTTTGACGAAATTTTGTATAGATCAAGAGGTTGAATTTTTGAATGATCTCCACTGGACTTGAAATTTTTTTTTCTTGAACAAAGTCATCCTCCAGGATTCCAAAAACCTACTTGTCGTGAATTTTTGTAGTTCTTCGAAAACCAGTCACTTTTATGATTTTGACGAAATTTTGTATAGCTCAAGAGATAATTTTTGGATGAAGTCCGATGAACTTGAAATTTTTTTTTCTTCAACAAAGTCAACTTTAGGATTCCAAAAAAGTGCATGTCGTGAATTTTTGTAGTACTTCGAATTTCAGTCACTTTTCCGATTTTGACGAAATTTTGTATAGCTCAAGAGGTAGAATTTTTGGTTGACCTCCTATGATCTTGACCTTTTTTTTTCTTGAATAAAGTCAAGGTCTAGGATTCCAAAAAAGTACTTGGCATGAATTTTTGTAGTTTTTCGAATTTCAGTCATTTTTTCGATTTTGATGAAATTTTGTATAGCTCAAGAGGTAGAATTTTTGGATGATCTCCACTGAACTTGAAATTTTTTTTTCTTGAACAAAGTCAACATCCAGGATTCCAAAAACGTACTTGTTGTGAATTTTTGTAGTTCTTCGAATTTCAGTCACTTTTCTGATTTTGACGAAATTTTGTATAGCTCAAGAGAGAGATTTTTAGATGACGTCCGATTAACTTGAACTTTTTTTTTCTTGAACAAATTCAAACTCTGGGATCCAAAAAAAGTACATGTTTTGAATTTTTGTAGTTTCTCAAATTTAAGTCTCTTTTCCGATTTTGACTAAATTTTGTATAGCTCAAGAGATAGAATTTTTGAATAACGTCCAATGAATTTGAACTTTTATTTCTTGAACAAAGTCAACTTTTAGGATTCAAAAAAAATTCCTTTTCGTGAATTTTTGTACTACTTCGAATTTCAGTCATTTTTCCGATTTTGGTGAAATTTTGTATAGCTCAAGAGGTAGAATTTTTGGATGACCTTCTGATGAACTTGAAATTTTTTTTTCTTCAACAAAGTCAACGTCTAGGATTCCAAAAAAAAGTACTTGTCGTGAATTTTTGTAGTACTTCGAATTTCAGTCACCTTTCCGATTTTGACGAAATTTTGTATAGCTCAAGAGGTAGAATTTTTGGATGACCTCCAATGAACTTTGAATTTTTTCTGTTGAACAAAGTCAACAAACGTCTACGATTCTAAAAAAGTACATGTCGTGAATTTTTGTAGTACTTCGAATTTCAGTCACCTTTCCGATTTTGACGAAATTTTTTATATCTCAAGAGGTAGAATTTTTGGATTACCTGTGATGAACTTGAATTTTTTTTTTCTTGAACAAAGTCAACTTTTAGGATTCCAAAAAAGTACATGTTGTGAATTTTTGTAGTTCTTCGAATTTTAGTCACTTTTTTGATTTTGACGAAATTTTGTATAGCTCAAGATGTTGTGAATAATCGGAAATCTTATTTCGTTTGTGTCTTATTTTTAGTTTAGTGCCGATGAGTCCCAATTTGTATTTCTAACCTCGCATTATTAGCAAATCAGCGTCCTCGAGGTGTTCTGTGTGCGTCTAGCCTGTCAGTTCGCCATTGTTGTCAACAATCTTTTCAGTTCTTCTTTAATAATCAAAATGTCATCTTATATTAATTAACTAGCTTTGTCATTGCAAGGGCAAGATAGATCCACTCTCCAGGTACTTTTCTATATCATTTGTATTGCGTGTTATTCAGTGTTTTGAATTATGTGTCAGTTTCAACGAGTGACCAAGCGAGTGTTAGTCCCACGTGTGTTCAATATGCCAGGACACTATTAGAAATCGGTCTTAACATTTCGATATTATTTCAGACTATTGCAAATACAGAAATGGCTTTTAGGGATTAATGCACATTTAATACCTCTGAAATAACGACTTTTCTGTGTATTTACCAACCTTTATTGTCATTGTTATTTGTTTACATTTGTCGTGCATATTATAAAGGTCCATGGGTGTGTCAAATGTCTTGCAGCCACTTGTCAGTGGATTAGCGTTCTAGTCTAGTCCTTTAAAGGAACATTAATTGTCATATTTTGTCGTGGTGTAATCATTCAAAGGGACATTGCATGCAACTGTCATATTTTGTGGTAGTCTAATAATTTAAAGGGACATTTATGTCATGATTGTCACAATCAGTTCTAGTCCTTATTCATTTATTGTTCTTAACTTTTGTCTTTTCAGATTGGAAGATATATGAATGACATGAATTGAGTGCCATATAAATGAATGATATATACTGTAGATGAACAATCATATATGAATGATATGACATATGATGATACTATACAAATAAACGTCTACATGTCTAAAGTCTAAATAAGTTGTCATTAACGGAAGATCATCGAGCCCTTGAATAGCTACAACTCGAGTAGTCACAACACAAGAGGTAGAATTTTTGGATGACCTCCAATGAACTTTTTTTTTCTTGAACAAAGTCAACGTCTAGGATTCCAGTAAAGTACATGTTGTGAATTTTTTTAGTGCTTCGAATTTCAGTCACTCTTCCGATTTCGCCGAATTTTTCTATAGCTCAAAAGGAAGAATTTTTGGATGACCTCCAATGAAACTGAACTTTTTTTTTCTTGAACAAAGTCAATATCCAGGATTCCAGAATAGTACGTGTCGTGAAGTTTTGTACTACTACGAATTTCAGTCACTTTTTCGATTTTGACGAAATTTTGTATAGCTCAAGAGGTATCATTTTTGGATGACCTCCACTGAATTTGAAATTTTTTTTTCTTGAACAAAGTCAACGTCTAGGATTCCAAAAACGTACTTGTCGTGAATTTTTGTAGTTCAGTCAATTTTCCGATTTTGACGAAATTTTGTATAGCTCAAGAGATAGAATTTTTGGATGATGTCCGATGAACTTTTTTTTTTCTTGAACAAAGTCAACTTTTAGGAATCCAAATAAGTACTTGTCGTGAATTTTTCGAATTTCTGTCACTTTTCCAATTTTGACGAAATTTTGTGTAGCTCAAGAGGTAGAATATCAGTCACTTTATCGATTTTGACGAAATTTTGAAAAAATCTTTTCTTGAATAAAGTCAAAGTCTAGGATTCCCAAAAAGTACTTTTCTTGAATTTTTGTAGTTCTTTGAATTTCAGTCACTTTTTCGATTTTGACGAAATTTTGAAAAAATCTTTTCTTGAATAAAGTCAAAGTCTAGGATTCCAAAAAAGTACTTGTCGTGAATTTTTGTAGTTCTTTGAATTTCAGTCACTTTTTCGATTTTGACGAAATTTTGTATAGCTCAAGAGGTAGAAGTTTGGAATATATCTCCACTGAAGTTGAAATTTTTTTTTCTTGAACATAGTCATCGTCCAGGTTTCCAAAAACGTACTTCTCATGAATTTTTGTAGTTCTTCGAATTTCAGTCACTTTTCCGATTTTGACGAAATTTTGTATAGCTCAAGAGGTAGAATTTTTGGATGACCTCAGATGAACTTGAAATTTTTTTTTCTTGAACAAAGTCAACGTCTAGGATTCCAAAAAAGTACACGTCGTGAATTTTTTTAGTGCATCGAATTTCAGTCACTTGTCCGATTTTAACGACTTGTCCGACTTGTCGTGAATTTTTGTAGTTCTTTGAATTTTAGTCACTTTTCCGATTTTGACAAAATTTTGTATAGCTCAAGAGATAGAACTTTTGGATGACGTCCGATGAAATTGAAAATTTTTTTTCTTGAACAAAGTCAACTTTTAGGATTCAAAAAAAGTGCATGTCGTGTATTTTTGTAGTACTTCGAATTTCAGTCACTATTCCGATTTTGACGAAATTTTGTATAGCTCAAGAGGTAGAATTTTTAGATGACCTCCGAGGAACATGAAATTTTTTTTCTTGAACAAAGTCAACTTTTAGGATTCCAAAAAAGTACATGTCATGAATTTTTGTAGTACTTGGAATTTCAGTCTTTTTTCCGATTTTGCCGAAATTTTGTATAGCTCAAGAGGTAGAATTTTTGGATGACCTCCGATGAACTTTTTTTCTTCTTGAACAAAGTCAACGTCTAGGATTCCAAAAACGTACTTGTCGTGAATTTTTTCGTGAATTCTTCGAATTTCAGTCACTTTTTCGATTTTGACGAAATTTTATATAGCTCAAGAGGTAGAATTTTTGGATGATCTCCACTGAACTTGAAATTTTTTTTTCTTGAACAAAGTCAACGTCCAGGATTCCAAAAACGTACTTGTCGTGAATTTTTGTAGTTCTTCGAATTTCAGTCACTTTTCCGATTTTGGTGAAATTTTGTATATCTCAAGAGATAGAATTTTTGGATGACGTCCAATGAACTTGAACTTTTTTTTTCTTGAATAAAATCAACGCTTAGGATTTAAAAAAAGTACATGTCGTGAATTTTTGTAGCACCTCGAATTTCAGTCACTTTTCCGATTTTGAATTTTGTATATCTCAAGAGGTAGAATTTTTGGATGACCTCCGATTAACTTGAAATTTTTTTTCTTGAACAAAGTCAACGTCTAGGATTCCCAAAAAGTATATGTTTTGAATTTTTTTAGTGCTTCGAATTTCAGTCACTTTTCCAATTTTGACGAAATTTTGTATATCTCAAATGGTAGAATTTTTGAATGACTTCTCGTGAATTTTTTTAGTAGTACCTCTAATTTCAGTCACTTTTTCGATTTTGCCGAAATTTTGTCTAACTTAAGAGGTAGAATTTTTGGATGATCTTCACTGAACTTGAATTTTTTTTTTATTGAACAAAGTCAACGTCTAGGGTTCCAAAAATGTACATGTCGAGAATTTCTTTAGTGCTTCAAATTTCAGTCACTTTTCCGATTTTGACGAAATTTTGTATATTTCAAAAGGTAGGATTTTTGGATGATCTCCACTGAACTTGAATTTTTTTTTCTTGAGTAAAATCAACTTTTAGGATTCCAAAAAAGTACTTTTCGTAAATTTTAGTAGTACTTCGAATTTCAGTCACTTTTCTGATTTTGCCGAAATTTTGGATTATCTCCTCTGATCTTGAAATTTTTTTTTCTTGAATAAAGTCAAGGTCTAGGATTATAAAAAAGTACATATCGTGAATTCTTCGAATTTCAGTCACTTTTTCGATTTTGAATAGCTCAAGAGGTAGAATTTTTGGATGATCTCCATTAAACTTTAAAAATTTTTTTCTTGAATAAAGCCAAGGTCTAGGATTCCAAAAAAGTACATGTCATGAATTTTTGTAGTTTTTCGAATTTCAGTCTTTTTTCTGATTTTGCCGAAATTTTGTATAGCTCAAGAGGTAGAATTTTTGGGTGACCTCCGATGAACTTGTTTTTTTCTTGAACAAAGTCAACGTCTAGTATTCCAAAAACTGACTTGTCGTGAATTTTTGTAGTTCTTCGAATTTCAGTCACTTTTTTGAATTTGACGAAATTTTGTTTATCTCAAAAGGTAGAATTTTTGGATGACCTCAAATGAACTTGAATTTTTTTTTTCTTGAACAAAGTCAACGTCTATGATTACAAAAACGTACTTGTCGTGAATTTTTGTATTTCTTCAAATTTCAGTCACTTTTTTGAATTTGACGAAATTTTGTATAGCTCAAGAGGTAGAATTTTTGGATGATCTCCACTGAACTTGAAATTTTTTTTTCTTGAACAAAGTCATTTGTATTGGGTGTTATTCAATGTTTTTTGAATTATGTGTCAGTTTAAACAAGTGACCATGCGAGTGTTAGTCCCATGTGTGTTCAATATGCCAGGACACTATTGGAAATGGGTCTTTATATTGCGATATTATTTCAGACTATTGCAAATACAGAAATAGCTTTTAGGGATTAATGCCTCTGAAATAACGACTTTTCTGTGTATTTACCAACCTTCATGGTCATTGTTATTTGTTTACATTTGTCGTGCATATTATGAAGGTCCATGCGTGTGTCAAATGTCATGCAGTCACTTGTCAATGGATTAGCGTTCTAGTCTAGTCCTTTAGAGGAACATTATTTCGTGGTAGTCTAATAATTTAAAGGGACATTTATGTCATGAATTGTCACAATCAGTTCTAGTCCTTATTCATTTATTGTTCTTAACTTTTGTCTTTGCAGATTGGAAGATATATGAATGACATGAATTGAGTGCCATATAAATGAATGATATATACTGTAGATGAACATCATATATGAATGATATGACATATGATGATACTATACGAATAAACATCTATATGTCTAAAGTCTAAATAAGTCGTCATTATCGGAAGATCATCGAGCCCTTGAACAGCTACAACTCGAGTAGTCACATCACAAGAGGTAGAATTTTTGGATGACCTCCAATGAACTTTTTTTTTCTTGAACAAAGTCAACGTCTAGGATTCCAAAAAAGTACATGTCGTGAATTTTTTTAGTGCTTCAAATTCCAGTCACTCTTCCGATTTCGACGAATGTTTGTATAGCTCAAGAGGTAGAATTTTGACGAAATTTTGTATATCTCAAGAGGTAGAATTTTTGGATGACCTCGTATGAACTTGAATTTTTTTTTTTCTTCAACAAAGTCAACTTTTAGGATTCCAATAAAGTACATGTCGTGAATTTTTGTAGTACTTCGAATTTCAGTCACTTTTCCGATTTTGCCGAAATTTTGTATAGCTGAAGAGGTAGAATTTTTGGATGACCTCCAATGAACTTGAAATTTTTATACGCCCACATTTTTATGTGGACGTATATTGTCGTCGCCACTGTACGTCCGTCCGTCCGGTCTACAGGTCACAATTTTTATCCGATTTCAATGAAACTTTGAATATAGGTTTATCACCCTAAGATCTCGGTTCCTTTCGATATTGGCATGTATCGGACCGTAACTTCATGGGTTATGGCCCCTGAGTGTACAAAAAATCACGTTTTTTAGCTTGTGAACAGTGTAGAGGTCACAATTTTGAACCGATTTGGATGAAACTTGAAATGCATGTTTATAACCCAAAGATCTTGGTTCCTTTCGATATTTGCGCCAATCGGATCGTAACTTCCTGAATTATGGCCCCTGATTGTCTGAAAAATCGCCCTTTTTAGCTTGTGGTCCCTCTGGAGGTCAAAATTGTTATCCGATTTAAAAATCCGTTTGATTATATCACCGTCGCATGGTTATGAAGGTTGAGTTCGAATTTCGTGAAAATCGGACCAAAATTGACGGACAAAATGGCCGCCGTTTGTACGCGAATAGTGTGAAAATATGTTATATCAAGGTTGTGGACCTTATAGAGGTCACAATTTTGAACCGATTTTGATGAAACTTGACATGTATGTTTATGACCCAAAGATCTTGGTTCCTTTCAATATTTGCGCCCATCGGAGCGTAACTACCTGAATTATGGCCCCTGATTGTCCGAAAAATCGCCCTTTTTAGCTTGTGGTCTCTCTGGAGGTGAAAATTGTTATCCGATTTAAAAAACCGTTAGCGTATATCACCGTTCCATGGTTATGAAGGTTGAGTTCTAATTTCGTGAAAATCGGACCAAAATTGACGGACAAAATGGCCGCCGTTTGTACGCGAATGGTGTGAAAATATGTTACACATGTATATCAAGGTTGTGGACCTTATAGAGGTCACAATTTTGAACCGATTTTGATGAAACTTGACATGTATGTTTATAACCCAAAGATCTTGGTTCTTTTCGATATTTGCGCCCATCGGATCATAACTTCCTGAATTATGGCCCCTGATTGTCCGAAAAATCGCCCTTTTTAGCTTGTGGTCCCTCTGGAAGTCAAAATTGTTATCCGATTTAAAAAAACGTTAGAGTATATCACGTTCCATGGTTATGAAGGTTGAGTTCGAATTTTGTGAAAATCTGACCAAAATTGACTGACAAAATGGCCGTCGTTTGTATGCGAATGGTGTGAAAATATGTTATATCAAGGTTGTGGACCTTATAGAGGTCACAATTTTGAACCCATTTGATGAAACTTGACATGTATGTTTATAACCCAAAAATCTTGGTTCCTTTCGATATTTGCACCCATCGAATCATATCTTCATGAATTATGTCCCCTGATTTTGTTAGCTTGTGGTCCCTCTGGAGGTCAAAATTATTATCCGATTTAAAAAAACGTTTGATTATATCACGTTTTCATGGTAATGAAGAGAGAATTTGAATTTTGTGAAAATCGTACCAGAGTTGACGGAGAAAATGGCCGCCGTCTGTACGCGAATTGTGTAAAAATATGTTATATTTAAAATTCTGTGTTATACATTTCGATGTTTAAATGGCACAGCCCCAACATACCTGAGTGATCTCTTACAATCATATACTCCTGCAACAACCTTAAGATCTGTAGATAAGAAACTCCTTGTTGTGCTTAAACCGAAAACACTCCGTTTTGGACATAGGACTTTTTCCTACTCAGCCCCAACAGAGTGGAATGATCTGCCACTGGAAATAAAGAACTCTCCAGATACTGCGGTGTTTAGATCCAGACTTAAAACCTTTTTGTTTAAGAAAGCATTCAATTTATGACAGTTGTGATCATTTTTGGACTGCGCTTTGAGCATGCTCATGCATGGATATTGCGCAATATAAATAGACTATTATTATTATTATATCAAGGTTGTGGACCCTATAGAGGTCACAATTTTGAACTGATTTTGATGAAACTTGAAATATATGTTTATAACCTAATGATCTTGGTTCCATTGCATATTTGCCCATATCGGATCGTAACTTCCTGAATCATGGCCCCTGATTGTACGAAAAATCACCCTTTTTAGCTTGTGGTCCCTCTGGAGGTCACAATTATTATCTGATTTAAAAAAAAGGGTTGATTATATGCACAGTTACACCGTAGTTATGGGTGAGTTTGAATTATGATTTTCTGGTGATTACTTAAAATGCAACAACTCTTGTTGACTGAAAAATGTCAACATCTAGGATTCCAAAAAAGTACATGTCGTGAATTTTTTTAGTGCTTCGAATTTCAGTCACTTTTCCTATTTTGACGAAATTTTGTATATCTCAAGAGGTAGAATTTTTGGATCACCTCCTATGATTTTGAACTTATTTTTTCTTGAATAAAATCAAGAACTAGGATTCCAAAAAAGTACTTGTTGTGAATTCTTCGAATTTCAGTCACTTTTTCAATTTTGACGAAATTTTGTATAGCTCAAGAGGTAGAATTTTTGGATGATCTCCACTGAACTTGAAATTTTTTTTTCTTGAACAAAGTCAACGTCCAGGATTCCAAAAAAGTACTTGTTGTGAATTTTTGAATGATCTCTGATGAACTTGAAATTTTTTTTAACAATGTCAATGTCTACGTTTCCAAAAAAGTACATTTCGTGAATTTTTTAGTGCTTCGAATTTCAGTCACTTTTCCGATTTTGACGAAATTTTGTACATCTCAAGAGTTAGAATTTTTGGATAACCTCCTCTGATCTTGAAATTTTTTTTCTTGAATAAAGTCAAGGTCTAGGATTCCAAAAAAGTACATGTTGTGAATTCTACGAATTTCAGTCACTTTTTCGATGTTGTCGAAACTTTGTATAGCTCAAGAGGTAGAATTTTCAGATTATCTCCGCTGAACTTGAAATTTTTTTTTCTTGAATAAAGTCAAGGTCTAGGATTCCAAAAAAGTACTTGTTGTGAATTTTTGTAGTTCTTCGAATTTCATTCACTTTTTCGATTTTGACGAAATTTTGTATAGCTCAAGATGTAGAATTTTTGGATTACTTCCTATGATTTCGTCGAATTTTTTTAATGCTTCTAATTTCCGATTTTGATGAAATTTTGTATATCTCAAGAGGTAGAATTTTTGGATGAGCTACTATGATCTTGAATTTTTTTTTCTTGAACACTGTCAACATCTAGGATTCTAAAACAGTACATGTCGTGAATTTTTTTAGTGCTTCGAATTTCAGTCACTTTTCCTATTTTGACAAACTTTTGTATAGCTCAAGCGGTAGAAATTTTGAATGGTCTAGGATTCCAAAAAAGTACTTGTCTTGGATTCTAAAAATGTACTTGTTGTGAATTCTTCGAATTTCAGTAACTTTTTCGATTTTGATGAAATTTTGTATAGCTCAAGAGGTAGAATATTTGGATGATCTCAACTGAATTTGAAATTTTTTTTTCTTGAACAAAGTCAACGTTCAGGATTCCAAAAACGTACTTGTCGTGAATTTTTGTAGTTCTTCGAATTTCAGTCACTTTTCCGATTTTGACAATATATTGTATATCTCAAGAGGTAGAATTTTTGGATGACATCCGATGAAATTGAACTTTTTTTTCTTGAACAAAGTCAACTTCTAGGATTTCAAAAAATTACATGTCGTGAATTTTTTTAGCACTTCAAATTTCAGTCACTTTTCCGATTTTGCCGAACTTTTGTATAGCTCAAGCGGTTGAATTTTTGAATGACCTCCGATGAACTTGAAATTTTTTTTTCTTCAACAAAGTCAACGTCTAGGATTCCAAAAAAGTACATGTCGTGAATTTTTTTAGTGCTTCAATTTTTAGTCACTTTTCCGATTTTGACGAAATTTTGTATATCTCAAGAGGTAGAATTTTTGGATGACCTCCTATGATCTTGAACTTTTTTTTTCTTGAATAAAGTCAAGGTCTAGGATTCCAAAAAAGTACTTGTCGTGAATTTTTGTAGTACTTCGAATTTCAGTCACCTTTCCGATTTTGACGAAATTTTGTATATCTCAAGAGATAGAATTTCTGGATGACCTGTGATGAACTTGAAATTTTTTTTTCTTGAAAAAAGGCAACGTCAAGGATTCCAAAAAAGTACATGTCGTGAATTTTTTTAGTTCTTTGAATTTCAATCACTTTTCGGATTTTGACGAAATTTTGTATATCTCAAGAGGTAGAATTTTTGGATGACCTCTGATGAACTTGAATTTTTTTTTTCTTGAACAAAGTAACTGTCTAGGATTCCATAAAAGTACATGTCGTGAATTTTTTTAGTGCTTCTAATTTCCGATTTTGATGAAATTTTGTATATCTCAAGAGGTAGAATTTTTGGATGAGCTACTATGATCTTGAATTTTTTTTTCTTGAACACTGTCAACATCTAGGATTCTAAAACAGTACATGTCGTGAATTTTTTTAGTGCTTCGAATTTCAGTCACTTTTCCTATTTTGACGAAATTTTGTATATCTCAAGTGGTAGAATTTTTGGATGACCTCCTATGATCTTGAACTTATTTTTTCTTGAATGAAGTCAAGGTCTAGGATTCCAAAAAAGTACTTTTCTGATTTTGACGAAATTTTGTATAGCTCAAGAGATAGAATTTTTAGATGACGTCCGATTAACTTGAACTTTTTTTTTTTTGAACAAAGTCAAACACTGGGATTCGAAAAAAGTACATGTTTTGAATTTTTGTAGTTTCTCGAATTTCAGTCTCTTTTCCGATTTTGACTAAATTTTGTATAGCTCAAGAGATAGAATTTTTGGATGACGTCCAATGAATTTGAACTTTTATTTCTTGAACAAAGTCAACTTTTAGGTTTCAAAAAAAATTACTTTTCGTGAATTTTTATACTACTCGAATTTCAGTCACTTTTCCGATTTTGCCGAAATTTTGTATAGCTCAAGAGGTAGAATTTTTGGATGACCTTCTGATGAACTTGAAATTTTTTTTTTGACGAAATTTTGTATAGCTCAAGAGATAGAATTTTTGGATGACGTCCAATGAACTTGAATTTTTTTTTCATGAACAAAGTCAACTTTTAGGATTCCAAAAAAGTACATGTTGTGAATTTTTGTAGTACTTCGAATTTCAGTAACTTTTCCGCCAAAATTTTGTATAGCTAAAGAGATAGAATTTTGGATGACCTCCGATAAACTTGAAATTTTTTTTTCTTGAACAAAGTCAACGTCTAGGATTCCAAAAAAGAACATGTCGTGAGTTTTTTTAGTGCTTCGAATTTCAGTCACTTTTCCGATTTTGAAGAAATTTTGTATATCTCAAGAGGTAGAATTTTTCGATGACCTCTTGAATTTTTTTTTCTTGAATAAAGCCAAGGTCTAGGATTCCAATTTAGTATGATCTTGAACTTTTTTTTTCTTGAATAAAGTCAAGGTCTTGGATTCTAAAATTGTAATTGTTGTGAATTCTTCGAATTTCAGTCACCTTTTCGATTTTGATGAAATTTTGTATAGCTCAAGAGGTAGAATATTTGGATGATCTCAACTGAACTTGAAATTTTTTTTTCTTGAACAAAGTCAACGTTCAGGATTCCAAAAACGTACCTTTCGTGAATTTTTGTAGTTCTTCGAATTTCAGTCACTTTTCCGATTTTGACAAAATATTGATTATCTCAAGAGGTAGAATTTTTGGATGACGTCCGATGAAATTGAACTTTTTTTTCTTGAACAAAGTCAACTTCTAGGATTTCAAAAAATTACATGTGGCGAATTTTTTTAGCACTTCAAATTTCAGTCACTTTTCCGATTTTGCCGAACTTTTGTATAGCTCAAGCGGTAGAAATTTTGAATGGTCTAGGATTCCAAAAAAGTACTTGTCTTGAATTTTTGTAGTACTTCGAATTTCAGTCACCTTTCCGATTTTGATGAAATTTTGTATATCTCAAGAGGTAGAATTTTTTAATGACCTGTGATGAACTTGAAATTTTTTTTTCTTGAAAAAAGGCAACGTCAAGGATTCCAAAAAAGTACATGTCGTGAATTTTTTAGTTCTTTGAATTTCAATCACTTTTCCGATTTTGACGAAATTTTGTATATCTCAAGAGGTAGAATTTTTGGATGATCTCTGATGAACTTGAATTTTTTTTTTTTTTTTTTTTTCTTGAACAAAGTAACTGTCTAGGATTCCATAAAAGTACATGTCGTGAATTTTTTTTTTGAATATCTCAAGAGGTATAATTTTTGGATGACCTCCTATGATCTTAAACTTTTTTTCCAAAAAAGTACTTGTCGTGAATTTTTGTAGTTCTTCGAATTTCAGTCACTTTTTCGATTTTGACGAAATTTTGTATAGCTCAAGAGGTATAATTTTTGGATGATCTCCGATGAACTTGAAATTTTTTTTTCTTTAACAATGTCAATGTCTCGGTTTCGAAAAAAGTACATTTCGTCAATTTTTTAGTGCTTCGAATTTCAGTCACTTTTCCGATTTTGATGAAATTTTGTACATCTCAAGAGGTAGAATTTTTTGATGATCTCCACTGAACTTGAAATTTTTTTTTCTTGAACAAAGTCAACATCTAGGATTCCAAAAAAGTACATGTCGTGAATTTTTGTAGTTCTTCGAATTTCAGTCACTTTTCTGATTTTGACGAAATTTTGTATAGCTCAAGAGATAGATTTTTTGGATGGCGTTCGATGAACTTGAATTTTTTTTTCTTGAACAAAGTCAACGTCCAGGATTCCAGAATGTACTTGTTGTGAAATTTTGTACTTCTTCGAATTTCAGTCACTTTTCCGATTTTGACGAAATTTTGTATAGCTAAAGAGATAGAATTTTTGGATGACGTCCGATGAACTTGAAATTTTTTTTTCTTGAACAAAGTCAACTTTTAGGATTCCAAAAAAGAGCATGTCGTGAATTTTTGTAGTACTTTGAATTTCAGTCACTTTTCCGATTTTTGCCGAAATTTTGTATAACTCAAGAGGTAGAATTTCAGTCACTTTTTTGATTTTGACGAAATTTTGTATACCTCAAGAGGTAGAATTTTTGGATGATCTCTACTGAACTTGAAATTTTTTTTTTCTTCAACAAAATCATCGTCCAGGATTCCAAAAACGTACTTCTCTTGAATTTTTGTAGTTCTTCGAATTTCAGTCACTTTACTGACTTTGACGAAATTGAACAAAGTGAAAGTCTAGGATTGCAAAAAAGTGCATGTCGTGATTTTTTGTTGTACTTAGAATTTCAATCACTTTTCCGATTTTGCCGAAATTTTGTATAACTCAAGAGGTAGGATTTTTGGATGGCCTCTGATGAACTTGAAATTTTTTTTTCTTGAACAAAGTCACTGTCTAGCATTCCAAAAAAAGTACATGTCGTGAATTTTTTTAGTGCTTCGAATTTCCGAATTTGTCGAAATTTTGCATATCTCAACAGGTAGAATTTTTGGATGACCTCCTATGTCGTGAATTTTTGTAGTACTTCGAATTTTTTCAGTGCTTCGAATTTCAGTCACTTTTCCAATTTTGACGAAATTTTGTATAGCTCTAGCGATAGAATGCTTGGATGATCTCCACTGAACTTGAAAATTTTTTTTCTTAAATAAAGTCAAGGTCTAGGATTCCACCAAAAGTTCTTGTCGTGAATTTTTGTAGTTCTTAGAATTTCAGTCACATTTTCAATTTTGACAAAATTTTGTATAGCTCAAGAGGTAGATTTTTGGGATGACCTCCTATGATCTTGAACTTTTTTTTCTTGAATAAAAGTCAAGGTCTAGGATTCCAAAAAAGTACTTGTCGTGAATTTTTGTAGTTTTTCGAATTTCAGTCACTTTTTTGATTTTGACGAAATTTTGTTTAGCTCAAGAGGTAGTATTAACTTGAAATTTTTTTTTTCTTGAACAAAGTCATTGTCCAGGATTCCAAAAACTTACTTGTCGTGAATTTTTGTAGTTCTTCGAATATCAGTCACTTTTCTGATTTTCACGAAATTTTGTATAGCTCAAGAGATAGAATTTTTGGATGACGTCCGATGAACTTGAAATTTTTTTTTCTTGAACAAAGTCAATGTCTAGGATTCCAAAAAAGTACTTGTCGTGAACTTTTGTAGTTCTTCGAATTTCAGTCACATTTCCGCCGAAATTTTGTATAGCTCAAGAAGTAGAATTTTTGGATAACCTCCGATGAACTTGAAATTTTTTTTTCTTGAGCAAAGTCAAGGTCAAGGATTTCAAAAAAGTACCTGTCGTGAATTTTTTTAGTGCTTCGAATTTCAGTCACTTTTCCGATTTTGACGAAATTTTGAATATCTCAAGAGGTATAATTTTTGGATGACCTCCTATGATCTTAAACTTTTTTTCCAAAAAAGTACTTGTCGTGAATTTTTGTAGTTCTTCGAATTTCAGTCACTTTTTCGATTTTGACGAAATTTTGTATAGCTCAAGAGATAGAATTTTTGGATGATCTCCGATGAACTTGAAATTTTTTTTTCTTTAACAATGTCAATGTCTAGGTTTCGAAAAAAGTACATTTCGTCAATTTTTTAGTGCTTCGAATTTCAGTCACTTTTCCGATTTTGACGAAATTTTGTACATCTCAAGAGGTAGAATTTTTGGATGATCTCCACTGAACTTGAAATTTTTTTTTCTTCAACAAAGTCAACATCTAGGATTCCAAAAAAGTACATGTCGTGAATTTTTGTAGTTCTTCGAATTTCAGTCACTTTTCTGATTTTGACGAAATTTTGTATAGCTCAAGAGATAGATTTTTTGGATGGCGTTCGATGAACTTGAATTTTTTTTTCTTGAACAAAGTCAACGTCCAGGATTCCAGAATGTACTTGTTGTGAAATTTTGTAGTTCTTCGAATTTCAGTCACTTTTCCGATTTTGACGAAATTTTGTATAGCTAAAGAGATAGAATTTTTGGATGACGTCCGATGAACTTGAAATTTTTTTTTCTTGAACAAAATCAACTTTTAGGATTCCAAAAAAGAGCATGTCGTGAATTTTTGTAGTACTTCGAATTTCAGTCACTTTTCCGATTTTGCCAAAATTTTGTATAACTCAAGAGGTAGAATTTCAGTCACTTTTTTGATTTTGACGAAATTTGTATGCTCAAGAGGTAGAATTTTTGGATGATTTCCATTGAACTTGAAATTTTTTTTCTTCAACAAAGTCAACATCTAGGATTCCAAAAAAGTACATGTCGTGAATTTTTGTAGTTCTTCGAATTTCAGTCACTTTTCTGATTTTGACGAAATTTTGTATAGCTCAAGAGATAGAATTTTTGGATGACGTCTGATGAATTTGAACTTTTTTTTTCTTGAACAAAGTCAACTTTTAGGATTCCAAAAAAGTACATGTCGTGAATTTTTGTAGTACTTCGAATTTCAGTCACTTTTCAATTTTGACGAAATTTTGTATAGCTCAAGAGGTAGAATTTTTGGATGATCTCTACTGAACTTGAAATTTTTTTTCTTGAACAAAGTCATCGTCCTGGATTCCAAAAACGTACTTGTCGTGAATTTTTGTAGTTCTTCGAATTTCAGTCACTTTTCCAATTTTGACGAAATTTTGTATAGCTCAAGAGGTAGAATTTTTGGATGACCTCTGATGAACTTGAAATTCTTTTTTCTTGAACAAAGTCACTGTCTACGATTCCAAAAAAGTACATGTCATGAATTTTTTTAGTGATTCTAATTTCCGATTTTGATGAAATTTTGTATATCTCAAGAGGTAGAATTTTTGGATGACCTCCTATGATTTTGAAATTTTTTTTTCTTGAATAAAGTCAAGGCCTAGGATTCCAAAAATCTACTTGTTGTGAATGCTTAGAATTTCAGTCACTTTTAGTGACTCAAGAGATAGAATTTTTGGATGACGTCCTATGAAGTTGAACTTTTTTTTTCTTGAACAAAGTCAACGTCTAGGATTCCAAAAAAGTACATGTCATGAATTTTGACGAAATTTTGTATATCTCTAGAGGTAGAATATTTGGATGACCTCCTATGATCTTGAACTTTTTTTTTCTTGAATAAAGTCAAGGTCTAAGATTCCAAAAAAGTACTTGTCGTGAATTTTTGTAGTTCTTCGAATTTTAGTCACTTTAAGTACTTATCGTGAATTATTCGAATTTCAGACACTTTTTTTTGTATAGCTCAAGATGTTCTGAATAATCGAAAATCTTATTTCGTTTGTGTCTTATTTTTAGTTCAGTGCCGATGAATCCCAAGTTGTATTTCTAACCTCGCATTATTAGCAAATCAGCGTCCTGGAATGTCAAAATGTCATCTTATATTAATTAACTAGCTTTGTCATTGCAAGGGCGAGATAGATCCACTTGAACTTTTTTTTTCTTGAACAAAGTCAAGTCAATATCTAGGATTCCAGAAAAGTACTTGTCGTGAATTTTTGTAGTACTGGTACTTCGAATTTCAGTCTCTTTTTCTATTTTGACGAAATTTTGTATAGCTCAAGAGGTATAATTTTTGGATTACCTCCACTGAACTTGAAATTTTTTTTTCTTGAACAAAGTCAACGTCTAGGATTCTAAAAACGTACTTGTCGTGAATTTTTGTAGTTTAGACACTTTTCCGATTTTGACGAAATTTTGTATAGCTCAAGAGATAGAATTTTTGGATGACGTGCGATGAACTTGAATTTTTTTTTTCTTGAATAAAGTCAAGGTCAAGGATTCGAAAAAAGTACCTGTCGTGAATTTTTTTAGTGCTTCGATATTTCAGTCACTTTTCCGATTTTGACGAAATTTTGTATAGCGCAGGTATAATTTTTGGATGACCTCCGATGAACTTGAAATTTTTTTTTTCTTGAACAAAGTCAACTTTTAGGATTCCAAAAAAGGACATGTTGTGTATTTTTTTAGTTTTTCGAATTTCAGTCACTTTTCCGATTTTGAAGAAATTTTGTATATCTCAAGAGGTAGAATTTTTGGATGACCTCCTATGACCTTGAACTTTTTTTTTCTTGAACAAATTCAAGGTCTAAGATTCCCAAAAACTACATGTCGTGAGTTTTTTTAGTGCTTTGAATTTCAGTTACTTTTCCGATTTTGAAGAAATTTTGTGTATCTCAATAGGTTGAATTTTTGGATGACCTCCTATGATCTTGAACTTTTTTTTTCTTGAATAAAGTCAAGGTCTAGTATTCCAAAAAAGTACTTGTCGTGAATTTTTGTAGTTCTTCGAATTTCAGTCACTTTTTCGATTTTGACCAAATTTTTTATAGCTCAAGAGGTAGAATTTTTGGTTGATCTCTGATGGACTTGAAATTTTTTTTTCTTAACAATGACAATGTCTAGGTTTCCAAAAAAAGTACATTTCGTGAATTTTTTAGTGCTTTGAATTTCAGTCACTTTTCCGATTTTGACAAAATTTTGTACATCTCAAGAGGTAGAATTTTTGGATGACCTCCTCTGATCTTGAAATTTTTTTTTCTTGAATAAAGTCAAGGTGTAGGATTCCAAAAAAGTACATGTTGTGAATTCTACGAATTTCAGTCACTTTTTCGATTTTGACGAAACTTTGTATAGCTGAAGAGGTGGAATTTTTCAAAAATGTACTTGTCGTGAATATTTGTAGTTCTTCGAATTTCAGTCACTTTTCCGATTTGACGTAATTTTGTGTAACTCAAGAGATAGAATTTTTGGATGATGTCCGATGAACTTGAACTTTTTTTTTCTTGAACAAAGTCAACGTTTAGAATTCCAAAAAAGTACATGTCGTGAATATTTTTAGCACCTCGAAATTCAGTCACTTTTCCGATTTTGCCGAAATTTTGTATAGCTCTAGAGGTAGAATTTTTGGATGATCTCAGATGAAGTTGAAATTTTTTTTCTTGAACAAAGTCAACGTCTAGGATTCCAAAAAGTACATGTCGTGAATTTTTTTAAGTGCTTCAATTTTCAGTTACTTTTCCGATTTTGACGAAATTTTGTATATCTCAAGAGGTATTTTTTTTTGAATAAAGTCAAGGTCTAAGATTCCCAAAAAGTACTTGTCGTGAATTTTTGTAGTTCTTCGAATTTCAGTCACTTTTTTGATTTTGACGAAATTTTGTACAAAAGAGTACTTGTCGTGAATTATTCGAATTTCAGTCACTTTTTCGATTTTGACGAAATTTTGTATAGCTCAAGAGGTAGAATTTTTGGATGATCTCCACTGAACTTGAAATTTTTTTAGTGCTTCGAATTTCAGTCACTATTCCGAATTTGACGAAATTTTTGTATATCTCAAGAGGTAGAATTTTTGAATGACCTCCTATGATCTTGAACTTTTTTTTCTTGAATAAAGTCAAGGTCTAGGATTCCAAAAGGTACATGTCATGAATTCTTCAAGTCAACTTTTAGGATTCCAAAAAAGTACATGTCGTGAATTTTTGTAGTACTTCGAATTTCAGTCACTTTTCCGATTTTGCAGAAATTTTATATAGCGCAAGAGGTAGAATTTTTGGATGATCTCCACTGAACTTGAAATTTTTTTTTCTTGAACAAAATCATCGTCCAGGATTCCAAAAACGTACTTGTCGTGAATTTTTGTAGTTCTTCGAATTTCAGTCACTTTTCCGATTTTGACGAAATTTTGTGTAGCTCAAGAGATAGAATTTTTGGATGACGTCCGATGAACTTGAATTTTTTTTTCTTGAACAAAGTCAACTTTTAGGATTAAAAAAAAAAGTACATGTCGTGAATTTTTGTAGTACTTCTAATTTCAGTCACTTTTCCGCCAAAATTTTGTATAGCTCAAGAGGTAGAATTTTTGGATGACGTCCGATGAACTTGAAATTTTTTTTTCTTGAACAAAGTCAACGCCTAGGATTCTTAAAAAGTACATGTCGTGATTTTTTTTAGTGCTTCGATTTTCATTCACTTTTACGATATTGAAGAAATTTTGTATATCTCAAAAGGTAGAATTTTTGGATGACCTCCTATGATCTTGAACTTTTTTTTTCTTGAATAAAGTCAAGTTCTAGAATTTCAAAAAAGTACTTGTCGTGAATTTATGTAGTTCTTCGAATTTTAGTCAATTTCCAATTTTTCCGAAATTTTGTATCACTCGAGAGGTTGAATTGTCAGTCACTTTTCCGATTTTGTCAATATTTTGTATAGCTCAAGAGGTAACATTTTTGGATGATCTCCGATGAACTTGAAATTTTTTTTTCTTGAACAAAGTCAACGTCTATCTTTCCAAATAGTACATGTTGTGAATTTTTTTAGTGTTTCGAATTTCGGTCACTTTTCCGATTTTGACGAAATTTTGTATATCTCAAGAGGTAGATTTTTTGAATAACCTCCTGTGACCTTGAACTTTGTTTTTTCTTGAATAAAGTCAAAGTCTAGGATTACAAAAAAGTATGTGTCGTGAATTCTTCGAATTTCAGTCACTGTTCCGATTTTGACAAAATTTTGTATAGCTCAAGAGGTAGAATGTTTGGATGATCTGCACTGAACTTGAAATTTTATTTTCTTGAACAAGGTCAACTTTTAGGATATGAAAAAAGTACATGTCGTGAATTTTTGTTGTACTTCAAATTTCAGTCACTTTTCCTCCAAAATTTTGTATAGCTCAAGAGGTAGAATTTTTGGATGACGTCCGATGAACTTGAAATTTTTTTTTCTTGAACAAAGTCAATGCCTAGGATTCCAAAAAAGTACATGTCGTGAATGTTTTTAGTTCTTCGATTTTAATTCACTTTTCTGATATTGAAGAAATTTTGTATATCTCAAGAGGTAGAATTTTTGGATGACCTCCTATGATCTTGAACTTTTTTTTTCTTGAATAAAGTCAAGGTCTATGATTCCAAAAAAGTACTTGTCTTGAATTTTTGTAGTTCTTCGAATTTCGGTCACTTTTCTGATTTTGACGGAATTTTGTATAGCTCAAGAGATAGAATTTTTGGATGACCTCCGATGAACTTGAAATTTTTTTTTCTTGAACAAAGACAACGTCTAGGATTACAAAAATGTACATGTCGTGAATTTTTTTAGTGCTTCAAATTTCAATCACTTTTTCGATTTTGACGAAATTTTGTATATCTTAAGAGGTAGAACTTTTGGATGACCTCCTATGATCTTGAACTTTTTTTTTCTTGAATAAAGTCAAGGTCTGGGATGCCAAAAAAGTACTTGTCGTGAATTTTTGTACTTCCTGGAATTCCAGTCACTTTTCCGATTTTGCCGAAATTTTGTATATCTCAAGAGGTAGAATTTTTGGATTACCTCCTATGATTTTGAACTTTTTTTTTTTTTAATAAAGTCAAGGTCTAGGATACCAAAAAAGTATTAGTCGTGAATTTGTGTAGTTCTTCGAATTTTAGTCACTTTTCCGATTTTGATGAAATTTTGTATAGCTCAAGAGGTAGAATTTTTGGATGACCTGTGGTGAACTTGAAATTTGTTTTTCTTGAACAAAGTCAACTTTTAGGATTCAAAAAAAGTGTATGTCATGAATTTTTGTAGTGCTTCGAATTTCACTCACTTTTCCGATTTTGCCGAAATTTTGTATAACTCAAGAGGTAGAATTTCAGTCACTTTTTTGATTTGACGAAATTTTGTATACCTCAAGAGGTAAAATTTTTGGATGATCTCTACTGAATTTGAAATTTTTTTTTCTTGAACAAAATCATCTTCCAGGATTCCAAAAACGTACTTGTCGTGAATTTTTGTAGTTCTTCGAATTTTAGTCACTTTTCTGATTTTGACGAAATTTTGTATAGCTCAAGAGATAGAATTTCTGGATGTCGTCCGATGAACTTGAATTTTTTTTTCTTGAACAAAGTCAACTTTTAGGATTCAAAAAAAGTACATGTCGCTAATTTTTGTAGTGCTTCGACTTTCAGTCACTTTTCCAATTTTGCTGAAATTTTGTATAGCTCATGAGGTAGAATTTTTGGATGACCTCCGATGAACTTCAAATTTTTTTTTCTTCAACAAAGTCAACGTCTAGGATTCCAAAAAAGTACATGTCGTGAATTCTACGAATTTCAGTCACTTTTTCGATTTTGACGAAACTTTGTATAGCTCAAGAGGTAGAATTTTCGGATTATCTCCACTGAACTTGAATTGTTTTTTTCTTCAACAAAGTCAACGTTCAGGATTACCTCTGATGAACTTGAAATATTTTTTTCTTGAACAAAGTCACTGTCTAGGATTCCAAAAAAGTACATGTCGTGAATTTTTTTAGTGCTTCCAATTTCAGTCACTTTTCTGATTTTGTATATCTCAAAAGGAAGAATTTTTGGATGACCTCCTATGATCTTGAACTTTTTTTTTCTTGTACAAAATCAACGTCTAGGATTCCAAAAAAGTACATGTCGTGAATTTTTGTAGTGCTTCCAATTTCAGTCAATTTTCCGATTTTGAATTTTGTATATCTCAAGAGGTAGAATTTTTTGTTGACCTCCTATGATCTTGAACTTTTTTTTTCTTGAATAAAGTCAAGGTCTAGGATTCCAAAAAAGTACTACTTTCTACTTTCTTTCACTTTTTCGATTTTGACGAAATTTTATATAGCTCAAGAGGTAGAATTTTTGGATGATCTCCACTGAACTTGAAATTTTTTTTTTTGAACAATGTCAACATCCAGGATTCCAAATATGTACTTGTCGTGAATTTTTGTAGTTCTTCACTTTTCCGATTTTGCCGAAATTTTGTATAGCTCAAAAGGTAGAATTTTTGGATGACGTTCGATGAACTTGAACTTTTCTTTCTTGAACAATGTCAACCTTTAGGATTCCAAAAAAGTACATGTCGTGAATTTTGCCGAAATTTTGTATAGCTACTAAGAGGTTGAATTTTTGGATGATCTCCGATGAACTTGAAATTTGTTTTTCTTGAACAATGTCAATGTCTAGGTTTCCAAAAAAGTACATTCAGTGAATTTTTTAGTGCTTTGAATTTCAGTCACTTTTCCAATTTGGACGAAATATTTCAAATCTCAAGAGGTAGAATTTTTGGATGACCTCCTCTGATCTTGAAATTTTTTTTTCTTGAATGAAGTTAAGGTCTAGGATTCCAAAAAAGTACTTGTCTTGAATTCTTCGAATTTCAGTCACCTTTTCGATTTTGGTGAAATTTAGTATAGCTCAAGAGGTAGAATTTTTGGATGATCTCCACTGAACTTGATATTTTTTTTTCTTGAACAATGTCAATGTCTAGGTTTCCAAAAAAGTACATTTCGTGAATTTTTTAGTGCTTTGAATTTCAGTCACTTTTCCGATTTGGACAAAAATTTTTACATCTCAAAAGGTAGAATTTTTGGATGACCTCCTCTGATCTTGAAATTTTTTTTTCTTGTATAAAGTTAAGGTCTTGGATTCCAAAAAAGTACATTTCGTTAATTCGAATTTCAGTCACTTTTTCGATTTTGACAAAACTTTGAATAGCTGATCAAGAGGTAAAATTTTTGGATGACCTCCACTGAACTTGAATTTTTTTTTTCTTGAACAAAGTCAACGTCCAGGATTCCAAAAGCGAACTTGTCGAGAATTTTTGTAGTTCTCCGAATTTCAGTAACTTTTCCGATTTTGACGAAGTTTTGTATATCTCAAGAGGTAGAATTTTTGGATGACTTCCGATGAACTTGCAATTTTTTTATTTTGAACAAAGTCAACGTCTAGGGTTCCAAAAATGTACATGTCGTGAATTTTTTTTAGTGCTTTCAAAAGGTAGGATTTTTGGATGATCTCCACTGAACTTGAATTTTTTTTTCTTGAGTAAAGTCAACTTTTAGGATTCCAAAAAAGTACTTTTCGTGAATTTTTGTAGTACTTCGAATTTCAGTCACTTTTCTGATTTTGCTGAAATTTTGGATTACCTCCTCTGATCTTGAAATTTTTTTTTCTTGAATAAAGTCAAGGTCTAGGATTCCAAAAATGTACAAATCGTGAATTCTTCGAATTTCAGTCACTTTTTCGATTTTGACGTAACTTTGTATAGCTCAAGAGGTAGAATGTCGTGAATTTTTTTAGTTCTTCGAATTTCAGTCACCTGTCCGATTTTGACGAAATTTTGTATATCTCAAGAGGTAGAATTTTTGGATGACCTCCACTGAACTTGAAATTTTTTTTTTCTTGAACAAAGTCAACGTCCAGGATTCCAAAAACGAACTTGTCGAGAATTTTTGTAGTTCTCCGAATTTCAGTCACTTTTCCGATTTTGACGAAGTTTTGTATATCTCAAGAGGTAGAATTTTTGGATGACTTCCGATGAACTTGCAGGATTCCAAAAACGCACTTGTCGTGAATTTTTGTAGTTTATGTTAAACATCACATGTGCGAAGTCAATAGGCCCCAAGGTACTTTCGGTTAAACAAAACCATGAAGAAATGCGCGTATGGAGTCCTGTGAGCTTCTGAATAAAATAAAAAAAAAACATCGTCTGCACAACTTCCAATTACCGAAATGAATGTTTAACCATGTGTAAGTTTTTTTGTATCAATACGGTTAGTTGTCAGTATATTTTCGTTCGTACAGAAGGATACTACAGTACACAGCCGAAACAGGCCTTACAACAATAACACATAATGTGACATAAAAGTATAAGTTATTGAATAATCATATTCAATGAGAATGCGTCCAGGACGCATTCTATTGTAATATAAAACCTAAATTTGTTTCTATTTGATTATAAATAATATTTCGTCAAACGTAATAAAAACTATGCCGCTGGTCTAGAATCTACAACTTTCTAATTATACAGGCCTATAACTATATACATGTAGGCCTATAGTCAGGTTTTATCTTTACTTTAGGCCTACGTATTTGAGTTTTTTTTTTGGTGTATCAATATTCATTACTTCAAGGTGTCTTCATAGCCCCCCCCCACACAAAAAATGTAGGTTAATAGCTAAAATTTCCCTTTTAGTTTTAGATTGTAAGAAAAACTGTTTTGTTTGTAACATTATTAGATATAAGTTACCATATACGTCTTTACGTGTATAAATAAATAAAAAATCTGTCTTTATTAATTAAATATGTAGGAAAATTCAAATAATATTATAAGGAAATTTTCTATAAAATTCAGACCTTAATAAATAGTCTTTTGTCAATTTCAAATGTACTATCAGTATTTTAAAACAATATACACCATTGCTCTATATTTTTACGTTGAAATTTCATACGTACTCAGAATTTTATTTTTGCGACTCTGTTCAAATTGGGATAATCCCTTTAGATATTGGTCGTATTGACATTATAAAATTAGCATGAATGTAAGTCTAAATATCAGATAGTATCGTGTTTGTTTCCATTCTTACACAATATTTATTTAATGAATGAGTATAACATTATCTAATGATACATAATTATTGGATCGGAAAACTATTTGTTGGGATTATGTTGAAAATATTATTATTAATACCCCTTTAAACTCCACAATTTCTTTATGAATATGTTAATACCCCTTGAAACCCTGTACTTTATTTCTTTTGTAGGCCTCTAAATATATAATGAGCTCTTCACTTTGTCGTGAATTTTTGTAGTTCTTCGAATTCCAGTCACTTTTTCGATTTTGATGAAATTTGATACAGCTCAAGAGGTAGAATATTTGGATGATCTCCACTGAACTTGAAATTTTTTTTTCTTGAACAAAGTCAACGTCGAGGATTCCAAAAACGTACTTGTCGTGAATTTTTGTAGTTATTCGAATTTAAGTCACTTTTCCGATTTTGACGAATTTTTGTATAGCTCAAGAGGTAGAATTTTTGGATGACCTCCGATGAACTTGAAATTTGTTTTCCTAGAACAAAGTCAACGTCAAAGAATCCAAAAAAGAACATGTCATGAATTTTTTTAGTGCTTCGAATTTCAGTCACTTTTTCGATTTTGACGAAATTTTGTATAGCTCAAGAGGTATAATATTTGGATGATCTCCACTGAATTTGAAATTTTTTTTTCTTCAACAAAGTCAACGTCTAGGATTCCAAAAACGTACTTGTCGTGAATTTTTGTAGTTCAGTCACTTTTCCGATTTTGACGAAATTTTGTATAGCTCAAAAGGTATCATTTTTGGATGATCTCCACTGAATTTGAAATTTTTTTTTCTTGAACAACGTCTTGGATTCCAAAAACGTACTTGTCATGAATTTTTGTAGTTCAGTCACTTTTCGGATTTTGACGAAATTTTGTATAGCTCAAGAGATAGAATTTTTGGATGATGTCCGATGAACTTTTTTTTTTCTTGAACAAAGTCAACTTTTAGGATTCCCAAAAAAAAAGTACATGTCGTGAATTTTTGTAGTACTTCGAATTTCAGTGACTTTCCCTATTTTGACGAAATTTTGTATAGCTCAAGAGATAGAATTTTAGGATGACGTCCGATGAACTTGAAATTTTTTTTTCTTGAACAAAGTCAACTTTTAGGATTCCAAAAAAGTACAGGTCGTGAATTTTTTTAGTGTTTCGATTTTCAGTCACTTTTCCGATTTTGACGAAATTTTGTATATCTCAAGAGGTAGAATTTTTGGATGACCTACTATGATCTTGAACTTTTTTTTTCTTGAATAAAGTCAAGTTCTAGGATACCAAAAAAGTACTTGTCGTGAATTTTCATAGTTCTTCAAATTTCAGTCACTTTTTCGATTTTGACTTAATTTTGTATAGCTCAAGAGGTAGAATTTTTGGATGATTTCCTATGATCTTGAACTTTTTTTTCTTGAATAAAGTCAAGTCTAGGATTCAAAAAAAGTACTTTTTGTCAATTCTTCGAATTTCAGTCACTTTTCCAATTTTGACGAAATTTTGTATAGCTCAAGAGGTAGAATTTTTGGATGACCTCCTCTGAATAAAGTTAAGGTCTAGGATTCCAAAAAAGTACTTGTCTTGAATTCTTCGAATTTCAGTCACCTTTTCGATTTTGGCGAAATTTAGTATAGCTCAAGAGGTAGAATTTTTGGATGATCTCCACTGAACTTGATATTTTTTTTTCTTGAACAATGTCAATGTCTAGGTTTCCAAAAAAGTACATTCCGTGAATTTTTTAGTGCTTTGAATTTCAGTCACTTTTCCAATTTGGACGAAATTTTTGTATATCTCAAGAGGTAGAATTTTTGGATGACCTCCTATGATCTTGAACTTTTTTTTTCTTGAATAAAGTCAAGGTCTAGGATTCCAAAAAAGTACTTGTCTTGAATTCTTTGAATTTCAGTCACCTTTTCGATTTGGGCGAAATTTAGTATAGCTCAAGAGGTAGAATTTTTGGATGATGTCCACTGAACTTGAAATTTTTTTTTCTTGAACAAAGTGAACGTCTAGGATTCCAAAAAAGTACTTGTCGTGAATTTTTATAATTCTTTGAATTTCATTTTTTCGATTTTTTGAAGAAAATCTTGTATAGCTCAAGAGGTAGAATTTTTAGATGACCTCCTCTGATCTTGAAATTTTTTTTTCTTGAATAAAGTCAAGGTCTAGGATTCCAAAAAAGTACATGTCGTGAATTCTACGAATTTCAGTCACTTTTTCGATTTTGACGAAACTTTGTATAGCTCAAGATGTAGAATTTTTGGATGACCTCTGGTGAACTTGAATTTTTTTTTCTTGAACAAAGTCAACGTCTAGGATTCCAAAAACGTACATGTTTTGAATTTTTGTAGTACTTCGAATTTCAGTCACTTTTCTGATTTTGAAGAAATTTTGTATATCTCAAGAGGTAGAATTTTTGGATGACCTCCGAGGAACTTGAAATTTTTTTTTCTTGAACAAAGTAAATGTCTAGGATTCCAAAAAAGTACATGTCGTGAATTTTTTTAGTGCTTCGAATTTCAGTCACTTTTCCGATTTTGACGAAATTTTGTATATCTCAAGAGGTAGAATTTTTAAATGACCTCCTATTATCTTGAACTTTTTTTTTCTTGAATAAAGTCAAGGTCTAGGATTCCAAAAAAGTACTTGTCGTGAATTTTTATAGTTCTTCGAATTTCAGTCACTTTTTCGATTTTGATGTAATTTTGTATAGCTGAAGAGGTAGAATTTTTGGATGACCTTTCTATGAGCTTAAACTTTTTTTTCTTGAATGAAGTCAAGGTCTAGGATTCAAAAAAGTACTTTTTGTCAATTCTTCGAATTTCAGTCACTTTTCCAATTTTGACGAAATTTTGTATAGCTCAAGAGGTAGAATTTTTGGAATGATCTCCACTGAGCTTGAAATTTTTTTTTCTTGAACAAAGTCATTGTCCAGGATTCCAAAAACCTACTTGTCGTGAATTTTTGAAGTTCTTTGAATTTCAATCACTTTTCCGATTTTGACCAAATTTTGTATAGCTCAAGAGATAGAATTTTTGGATGACGTCCGATGAATTTGAACTTTTTTTTTCTTGAACAAAGTCAACTTTTATGATTCCAAAAATGTGCATGTCGCGAATTTTTGTAGTACTTCGAATTTCAGTCACTTTTCCGATTTTGCCGAAATTGAGTTTTTTTAGTGCTTCGAATTTCATTCACTTTTCCGATTTTGAAGAAATTTTGTGTATCTCAAGCGGTAGAATTTTTGGATGACCTCTTGAACTTTTTTTCTTGAATAAAGACAAGGTCTAGGATTCCAATTTAGTATGATTTTGAACTTTTTTTTTCTTGAATAAAGTCAAGGTCTTGGATTCTAAAAATGTACTTGTTGTGAATTCTTCGAATTTCAGTCACTTTTTCGATTTTGACGAAATTTTTTATAGCTCAAGAGGTAGAATATTTGGATGATCTCCAGTGAACTTGAAAATTTTTTTTCTTGAACAAAGTCCACGTCCAGGATTCCAAAAACGTATTTGTCATGAATTTTTGAAGTTCTTTGAATTTCAGTCACTTTTCCGATTTTGACAAAATTTTGTATAGCTCAAGAGATAGAATTTTTGGATGACATCCAATGAACTTGAACTTTTTTTTTCTTGAACAAAGTCAACTTTTAGGATTTCAAAATAGTACATGTCGTGAATTTTTATAGTTCTTCGAATTTCAGTCACTTTCCGATTTTTCCGAAATTTTGTATCGCTCGAGAGGTAGAATTTTCAGTCACATTTCCGATTTTGGCGATATTTTGTATATCTCAAGAGGTAGAATTTTTGGATGACCTCCGATGAACTTGAAATTTTTTTTTCTTGGACAAAGACAACGTCTAACATTCCAAAAAAGTACATGTTGTGAATTTTTTAAGTGCTTCAAATTTCAGTGACTTTTCCGATTTTGACAAAATTTTGTATAACTCCAGAGGTAGAATTTTTGGATGACCTCCTATGATCTTGAACTTTTCTTTTCTTGAATAAAGTCAAGGTCTAGGATTCCAAAAAAGTACTTGTCGTGAATTTTTGTAGTTCTTCGCACTTCAGTCACTTATCTGATTTTGACGAAACTTTTTATAGCTCAAGAGGTAGAATTCAACTGAACTTGAAATTTTTTTTTCTTGAACAAAGTCAACTTTTAGGATTTCAAAAAAGTACATGTTGTGAATTTTTGTAGTACTTCGAATTTCAGTCACTTTTCCGGAAAAATTTTGTATAGCTCAAGAGATAGAATTTTTGAATGACCTCCGATGAACTTAAAATTTCTTTTCTTGAACAAAGTCAACGTCTAGCATTCCAAAAAAGTACATGTCGTGAATTTTTTTACTGCTTCGAATATCAATCACTTTTCCAATTTTAACGAAATTTTGTATATCTCAAGAGGTAGAATTTTTCGATGACCTCCTATGATCTTGAACTTTTTTTTCTTGAATAAAGTCAAGGTCTAGGATTCCAAAAAAGTACTTGTTGTGAATTCTTCGAATTTCAGTCACTTTTTCGATTTTGATGAAATTTTGTACAGCTCAAGAGGTCTAATTTTTGGATGATCTCCACTGAACTTGACATTTTTTTTTCTTCAACAAAGTCATCGTCCAGGATTCCAAAAAAGTACATGTCGTGAATTTTTTTAAGGCTTCGAATTTCAGTCACTTTTCCGATTTTGACGAAATTCTTGAACAAAGTCAATGTCCAGGATTCCAAAAACGTACTTGTTGTGAATTTCTGTAGTTCTTCGAATTTCAGACACTTTTCCGATTTTGACGAAATTTTGTATAGCTCAAGAGGTAGAATTTTTGGATAATCTCCACTGAACATGAAATTTTTTTTTCTTGAACAAATTCAATGTCCTGTATTCCAAAAATGTACTTGTCGTGAATATTTGTAGTTCTTCGAATTTCAGTCACTTTTCCGATTTTGACGTAATTTTGTGTAGCTCAAGAGATAGAATTTTTGGATGACGTCCAATGAACTTGAATTTTTTTTTCTTGAACAAAGTCAATGTTTATGATTCCAAAAAAGTACATGTCGTGAATTTTTTTAGTACTTTGAATTTCAGTCACTTTTCCGATTTTGCTGAAATTTTGTATAGCTCAAGAGGTAGAATTTTTGGATGATCTCCGATGAAATTGAACTTTTTTTTTCTTGAACAAAGTCAACGTCCAGGATTCCAAAACCGTACTTGTCGTGAATTTTTGTAGTTCTTCGAATTTCAGTCACTTTTCCGATTTTGAGGAAATTTTGTATATCTCAAGAGGTAGAATTTTTGGATGACGTCCGATGAACTTGAACTTTTTTTTTCTTGAACAAAGTCAACTTTTAGGATTCCAAAAAAGTACATGTCATGAATTTTTGTAGTACTTGGAATTTAAGTGTTTTTTCCGATTTTGCCGAAATTTTGTATAGCTCAAGAGGTAGAATTTTCGGATGACCTCCGATGACCTTTTTTTTTTCTTGAACAAAGTCAACGTCTAGGATTCCAAAAACATACTTGTCGTGAATTTTTGTAGTTCTTTGAATTTCAGTCACTTTTTCGATTTTGACGAAATTTTATATAGCTCAAGAGGTAGAATTTTTGGATGATCTCCACTGAACTTGAAATTTTTTTTTCTTCAACAAAGTCAATGTCCAGGATTCCAAAAACACACTTGTCGTGAATTTTTGTAGTTCTTCGAATTTCAGTCACTTTTTCGATTTTGGTGAAATTTTGTATATCTCAAGAGATAGAATTTTTGGATGACGTCCAATGAACTTGAACTTTTTTTTTCTTGAACAAAGTCAACGCTTAGGATTTAAAAAAAGTACATGTCGTGAATTTTTGTAGCACCTCGAATTTCAGTCACTTTTCCGATTTTGAATTTTGTATATCTCAAGAGGTAGAATTTTTAGATGACCTCCGCTAAACTTGAAATTTTTTTTTCTTGAACAAAGTCAACGTCTAGGATTCCCAAAAAGTACATTTCTTGAATTTTTTTAGTGCTTCGAATTTCAGTCACTTTTCCAATTTTGACGAAATTTTGTATATCTCAAATGGTAGAATTTTTGGATGACTTGTCGTGAATTTTTTTATTAGTACCTCTAATTTCAGTCACTTTTCCGATTTTGCCGAAATTTTGTCCAACTTAAGAGGTAGAATTTTTAGCTGATCTTGACTGAACTTGAATTTTTTTTTTATTGAACAAAGTCAACGTCTAAGATTCCAAAAAAGTACATGTCATGAATTTTTGTAGTTTTTCGAATTTCAGTCACTTTTCCGATTTTGACGAAATTTTGTATAGCTCAAGAGATAGAATTTTTGAATGACGTCTGATGAATTTGAACTTTTTTTCTCTTGAACAAAGTCAACTTTTAGGATTCAAAAAAAAAGTACAATGTCAATGTCTAGGTTTCCAAAAAAGTACATTTCGTGAATTTTTTAATGCTTCGAATTTTCAGTCATCTCAAGAGGTATAATTTTTGGATGATCTTGAATTGTTTTTTCTTGAATAAAATCTTGAATTGTTTTTTCTTGAATAAAATCATGGTCTAGGATTCCAAAAAAGTACTTGTTGTGAATTCTTCGAATTTCAGTCACCTTTTCGATTTTGTCGAAATTTTGTATAGCTCAAGAGGTAGAATTTTTGGATGATCTCCACTGAACTTGAAATTTTGTTTTCTTGAATGAAGTCAAGGTCTAGGATTCCACCAAAAGTTCTTGTCGTGAATTTTTGTAGTTCTTCGAAATTCAGTCACTTTTTTGATTTTGAAGAAATTTTATATATCTCAAGAGGCAGAATTTTTGGATGACCTTTCTATGATCTTGAACTTTTTTTTCTTGAATAAAGTCAAGGTCTAGGATTCCAAAAAATACTTGTTGTGAATTTTTCGAATTTTAGTCACCTTTTCAATTTTAGCGAAATTTAGTATACCTCAAGAGGTAGAATTTTTGGATGATCTCCACTGAACTTGAATTTTTTTTTTCTTGAACAAAGTCAACGTCCAGAATTCCAAAAGCGTACTTGTCATGAATTTTTGTAGTTCTTCGAATTTCGTTCACTTTTCCGATTTTTACGAAATTTTCTATAGCTCAAGAGATAGAATTTTTGGATGATGAACATGAATATTTTTTTTCTTGAACAAAGTCAACTTTTAGGATTCAAAAAAAAAAGTACCTGTTTTGACATTTTGTAGTACTTCGAATTTCAGTCACTTTTCTGCCAAAATTTTCTATAGCTCAAAAGGTAGAATTTTTGGATGATGTCCGATGAACTTGAAATTTTTTTTTCTTGAACAAAGTCAACGCCTAGGATTCCAAAAAAGTACATGTCGTGAATTGTTTTAGTGCTTCGATTTTCATTCACTTTTCCGATATTGAAGAAATTTTGTATATCTCAAGAGGTAGAATTTTTGGATGACCTCCGATGAACTTTTTTTTTTCTTGAATAAAGTCAAGGTCTAGGATTCCAAAAAAGTACATGTGGTGAATTTTTGTAGTACTTCGAATTTCAGTCACTTTTCCGATTTTGCAGAAATTTTATATATCTCAAGAGGTAGAATTTTTGGATGACCTCTGATGAACTTGAATTTTTGTTTTTCTTGAATAAAGTCAAGGTCTAGGATTCCAAAAAAGTACATGTGGTGAATTTTTGTAGTACTTCGAATTTCAGTCACTTTTCCGATTTTGCAGAAATTTTATATATCTCAAGAGGTAGAATTTTTGGATGACCTCTGATGAACTTGAATTTTTTTTTTCTTGAACAAAGTCAACGTCTAGGATTCTAAAAAAGTACATGTCGTGAATTTTTTTAGTACTTCGAATTTCAGTCACTTTTCCGATTTTGACGAAAATTTATATATCTCAAGAGGTAGAATTTTAGATGACAACCTATGATCTTGAAGTTTTTTTTTCTTGAATAAAATCAAGGTCTAGGATTCCAATAAAATACCTGTCGTGAATTTTTGTAGTTCTTCGAATTTGAGTCACTTATCTGATTTTGACGAAACTTTTTATAGCTCAAGAGGTAGAATTTTTGGATGATCTCCACTGAACTTGAAATTTTTTTTTCTTGAACAAAGTCAACGTCCAGGATTCCAAAAGACTACTTGTCGTGAATTTTTGTAATTCTTCGATTTTTACAAAATTTTGTATACCTCAAGAGATACAATTTTTGGATGACGTCTGATGAACTTGAACTTTTTTTTAGTGCTTCGAATTTCAGTCACTCTTCCGGTTTCGCCGAAGGTTTGTATTAATTAACTAGCTTTGTCATTGCATGGGCGAGATAGATCCACTCTTCAGGTACTTTTCTATATCATTTGTATTGCGTGTTATTCAGTGTTTTTTGAATTATGTGTCAGTTTAAATGAGTGACCATGCGAGTGTTAGTCCCACGTGTGTTCAATATGCCAGGACACTATTGGAAATGAGTCTTAACATTTCGATATTATTTCAGACTATTGCAAATATAGAAATAGCTTTTGGGGATTAATGCACATTTAATGCCTCTGAAATAACGACTTTTCTGTGTATTTACCAACCTTTATTGTCATTGTTATTTGTTTACATTTGTCGTGCATATTATAAAGGTCCATGCGTGTGTCAAATGTCTTGCAGCCACTTGTCAGTGGCTTAGCGTTCTAGTCTAGTCCTTTAAAGGAACATTAATTGTCATATTTTGTCGTGGTCTAATCCTTTAAAGGGACATTGCATGCAACTGTCATATTTTGTGGTAGTCTAATAATTTAAAGGGACATTTATGTCATGAATTGTCACAATCAGTTCTAGTCCTTATTCATTTATTGTCCTTAACTTTTGTCTTTTCAGATTGGAAGATATATGAATGACATGAATTGAGTGCCATATAAATGAATGATATATACTGTAGATGAACAATCATATATGAATGATATGACATATGATGATACCATACGAATATACGTCTACATGTCTAAAGTCTAAATAAGTCGTCATTAACGGAAGATCATCGAGCCCTTGAACAACTACAACTCGAATAGTCACAACACAAGATGTAGAATTTTTGGATGACCTCCATTGAACTTATTTTTCTTGAACAAAGTCAACTTTTAGGATTCCTAAAAAGTACATGTCGTGAATTTTTCTTGAACAAAGTCATCCTCCAGGATTCCAAAAACCTACTTGTCGTGTATTTTTGTAGTTCTTCGAAAATCAGTCACTTTTATGAATTTGACGAAATTTTGTATAGCTCAGGAGATAGAATTTTTGGATGACGTCCGATGAACTTGAAATTTTTTTTTCTTCAACAAAGTCAACTTTTAGGATTCCAAAAAAGTGCATGTCGTGAATTTTTTTAGTGCTTCGAATTTCAGTCACTTTTCCGATTTTGACGAAATTTTGTATAGCTCAAGAGGTAGAATTTTTGGTTGACCTCCTATGATCTTGAACTTTTTTTTTCTTGAATAAAGTCAAGATCTAGGATTCCAAAAAAGTACTTGGCGTGAATTTTTGTAGTTTTTCGAATTTCAGTCATTTTTTCGATTTTGATGAAATTTTGTATAGCTCAAGAGGTAGAATTTTTGTATGATCTCCACTGAACTTGAAATTTTTTTTTCTTGAACAAAGTCAACGTCCAGGATTCCAAAGAAGTACATGTCGTGAATTTTTTTAGTGCTTTGAATTTCAATCACTTTTCCGATTTTGACGAAAATTTGTATATCTCAAGAGGTAGAATATTTGGATGACCTCTGATGAACTTGAATTTTTTTTTTCTTGAAGAAAGTCAACGTCTAGGATTCCAAAAAACTACTTGTCGTGAACTTTTGTAGTTCTTCGAATTTCAGTCACATTTCCGCCAAAATTTTGTATAGCTCAAGAGGTAGAATTTTTGGATCACCTCCGATGAACTTGAAATTTTTTTTTCTTAAGCAAAGTCAAGGTCAAGGATTTCAAAAAAGTACCTGTCGTGAATTTTTTTAGTGCTTCGAATTTCAGTCACTTTTCCGATTTTCACGAAATTTTGCATATCTCAAGAGGTAGAATTTTTGGATGACCTCCTATGATCTTAAACTTTTTTTCCAAAAAAGTACTTGTCGTGAATTTTTGTAGTTCATCGAATTTCAGTCAATTTTTCGATTTTGACGAAATTTTGTATAGCTCAAGAGATAGAATTTTTGGATGACCTCCTATGATCTTGAACATTTTTTTTCTTGAATAAAGTCAAGGTCTATGATTCCAAAAAAGTACTTGTCGTGAATTTTTGTAGTTCTTTGCATTTCAGTCACTTTTTTGATGTTGACGAAATTTTGTTTAGCTCAAGAGGTAGAATTTTTGCATGATCTCCGATGAACTTTTTTTTCTTGAACGAAGTCAATGTCTAGGACTCCAAAAAAGTGCATGTCGTGAATTTTTGTAGTACTTCGAATTTCAGTCACTTTTCCGATTTTGACGAAATTTTGTATATTTCAAAAGGTAGAATTTGTTGATGACCAATGAAATTGAAATTTTGTTTTCTTGAACAAATTCACTGTCTAGGATTCCAAAAAAGTACATGTTGTGAATTCTTCGAATTTCAGTCACTTTTTCGATTTTGACGAAGCTTTGTATAGCTCAAGAGATAGAATTCTTGAATGATCTCCACTGAACTTGAAATTTTTTTAGTGCATCGAATTTCAGTCACTTTTCAGAATTTAACGAAATTTTGTATATCTCAAGAGGTAGAATTTTTGGATGACCTCCTATGATCTTGAACTTTTTTTTCTTGAATAAAATCAAGGTCTAGGATTCCAAAAAGTACATGTCATGAATTCTTCAAATTTCAGTCACTTTTTCGACTTTGACGAAACTTTGTATAGCTCAAGAGGTAGAATTTTCAGATGATCTCCACTGAACTTGAAATTTTTTTTTCTTGAACAAAGTCAACGTCCAGGATTCCAAAAACGTACTTGTCGTGAATTTTTGTAGTTCTTCGAATTTCTTTTAACTGACCATAATGTTACCAAAGAGCAGCTTCGGTTGGATTTTAGGACATTATTATTATTATTAAGCTTTCATATTACATATGAAAGCTTATTATTTCTGTTAAAGTTATTATTATTTTTTTTTTTTTTTTGTGTGTTTTCTGGAAATCGGATTTCTCAGAATCTGTCCATAGGATCTTTTTGAAATTTTGACCTACCCCCCCCCCCCCCAAAAAAAAATGGGGTGCAAACGTTTAAATATATTTTCAAAACGTTTTACGAATCCGAAATCACCGAATTTTACGAACGAAAAAACAGACAATGCATAATCGTAACTTTGTTATTTTTTGACTGAGCTTACTAATTCTTTTTTCTTTGAATACCTTGAAAAAAATCATTTTCATCTGCAGTTTCACATTTTTGAATTTCGAAAATTCGTCACTGTGATTTTGAACCGAAAGTTTAGACCAATTTGACAACTCCTTTAATAGTTGTACGATCTTCATGAAATTTAGTATATAAGTAGATCCTACCGATGTGATTTCAAAAATATAATTAGACATTGTCCCCCGCCTTAAAATGGGTTCGTCTGTCTGTCTGTCTGTCTGTCTGTCTGTCTGTCTGTCTGTCTGTCTGTCTGTCTGTCTGTCTGTCTGTCTGTCTGTCTGTCTGTCTGTCTGTCTGTCTGTCTGTCTGTCTGTCTGTCTGTCTGTCTGTCTGTCTCACTTTTTGGGACACAATAACTCTCTTCCTAATTGAGCTAGAATGTTCAAACTTGGTGTATGTGTTTATTAGGTCAATGCCTTGATGGAGTTCGAAGATGAGCATTTTCCGCTTAGGGTAAGCAGAGATAAGCAATTTGATTGGTTGATGCTTTGGGACACGATAACTCTCTTCCTAATTGGGCTAGAATGTTCAAACTTGGTGTATGTGTTTATTAGGTCAATGCCTTGATGAAATTCGAAGATGAGCATTTTCCGCTTAGGGTAAGCAGAGATAAGCAATTTGATTGGTTGATGCTTTGGGACACGATAACTTTAGTTCTAATTAAGTGAGATTGATGAAACAAACTTGGTGTATGTGTTTATTAGGTCAATGCCTTGATGGAGTTCGAAGATGAGCATTTTCCGCTTAGGGTTAGCAGAGATAAGCAATTTGATTGGTTGATGCTTTGGGACACGATAACTCCCTTCCTAATTGGGCTAGAATGTTCAAACTTGGTGTATGTGTTTATTAGGTCAATGCCTTGATGGAGTTCGAAGATGAGCATTTTCCGCTTAGGGTAAGCAGAGATAAGCAATTTGATTGGTTGATGCTTTGGGACACGATAACTTCAGTTCTAATTAAGTGAGACTGATGAAACTTGGTGTATAGTTTCATGAGCATTTTCCGCTTAGGGTAAGCAGAGATAAGCAATTTGATTGGTTGATGCTTTGGGACATGATAACTTTAGTTCTAATTAAGTGAGATTGATGAAACTTGGTGTATAGTTTCATTACAGTAATACCTTGACTAAGTTCGATAATGAGCATTTTCTGCTCAGGGTAAGCAGAGCAATACACAATTTGATTGGTCGAGACTTTGGAAAACAATAACTCTCCTTCTAATTGAGTTAAAATGTTCAAACTTGGTGTATATGCTTATTAGGTCAATGCCTTGTTTCATAATTGATTGAAATTTGGTACACTTGTAATACCAGTGGAAAAGCAGATTTACAGCTTAAGTTATTGTTTGCTGGAATTCCATTTTTTTTGTCCCCCGCCTTTCGAAGAAAGTTGGGGGACTATTAAAATGGGTTCGTCCGTCTGTCTGTCTGTCCGTCACACTTTTTGGGACACAATAACTCTCTTCCTAATTGAGCTAGAATGTTCAAACTTGGTGTATGTGTTTATTAGGTCAATGCCTTGATGGAGTTCGAAGATGAGCATTTTCCGCTTACGGTAAGCAGTGATAAGCAATTTGATTGGTTGATACTTTGGGACAAGATAACTTAGGTTCATCTTGATTGATGATATTTATGCCAATACAATGACTGCATTCTCATTCAGTAATGGATTCGACAGTAACAGTGTATAGAAACAATTGACTTGGACACAAAGGCCCTTTCCCTTGGCCAGGGGGGCCCTTTTGTCAAGCGTGGGGGCCCTTTTGTCTGCCTTTAGGGTCCCCCTAACTAGGGTACATTTTCATTTTTCTCGTCAGTTTTAGCATTTTTCTTTATAAAACACTTTTGGATGACACTTCGTGTACAGTTTGATTGCTCGATACGTTTGAAAAAAATAAATATGCGATTAATTAATATGTGTCATCTATTTATTTTGGGATTTCGGCGGGGGACATCAGCCTCACTGTTGGCTTGTTTACTTACAGACACGGGAGTTATATTTTCTGAATCCATGAAGGTTGGCCCAAAAATCGCTGGGAGCAGAATTTTGATTTAGGTCTAATGATGGATTCCATTTTGAAGTGAATATGAAAAGTAGTAGCAATTTGAAGGGCCGAGACTTTGAAACACAATAACTCTCCTTCTAATTAAGCTAGAATGTTCAAACTTGGTGTAGACGTTCACTAGGTCAATGTCATGATTGAGTTTAAAGATGAGCATTTTCTGCTTAGGGTAAGCAGAGATAAATATGCTGATTTGTTGATTCTTTAGGGCACGATAACTTCTGTTATAATGAAGAGAGGGTCAATCGAGAGTCTAAAAGCTAGCCCGTTGTGTGAAATATTTGTATCATTTTTTTTAAATGTCAGGGATAGCATAAAAAAAGAGATCGAAAATCCAAAAAGTCGTATTTTTACGATTTTGAGCATTTTTAAAGTTCCTTTTCTCTTCAATCAACATAATATTTTTGGGGAACTTCTTCTACAAAGAGTCTTATCGATAGTCTTTTATATGAAACCATCGATCAACAGTCCAAAATATCAGGAGTAGAAGAATAAAAGGATCGAAAATTGAATACTGCACCCTTTCATTGTTTAGCGAAACACGCAGCGTGGGTGACTACAATTTGCACATTTAGTCATCGTATAGAGCTTATTCAACAGTATCGAATTCCAACTGCTTAGGGATATTTTACGTGCACTACAATGTGTACACGGGACCTTGGCTTTTCGTCCCATCCAAACAACTAGACAACTGTCCTTGTCTAGGATTCCAAAAAAGTACTTGTTGTGAATTCTTCAAATTTCAGTCACCTTTTCGATTTTGACGAAATTTAGTATAGCTCAAGAGGTAGAATTTTTGAATGATCTCCACTGAACTTGAAATTTTTTTTACTTGAACAAAGTCAACGTCCAGGATTCCAAAACCGTACTTGTCGTGAATTTTTGTACTTCTTCGAATTTCGTTCACTTTTTCCGATTTTTACGAAATTTTGTATATCTCAAGAGATAGAATTTTTGGATGACGTCCAATGAACTTGAATTTTTTTTTTCTTGAACAAAGTCAACTTTTAGGATTCCAAAAAAAAAGTACATGTCGTGAATTTTTGTAGTACTTCGAATTTCAGTCACTTTTCAGATTTTGAATTTTGTATATCTCAAGAGGTAGAATTTTTGGTTGACCTTCTATGATCTTGAACTTTTTTTTTCTTGATTAAAGTCAAGGTCTAGGATTCCAAAAAAGTGCTTGACGTGAATTTTTGTAGTTCTTCGCATTTCATTCACTTTTTCCGATTTTGACGAAATTTTGTATAGCTGAAGAAGTAGGATTTTTGGATCATCTCCACTGAACTTGAAATTTTTTTTTCTTGAATAAAGTCAATGTCTAGGATTCCACCAAAAGTTCTTGTTTTGAATTATTGTAGATCTTGAATTTCAGTCACTTTTTCGATTTTGACGAAATTTTGTATAGTTCAAGAGGTAGAATTTTTGGATGACATTTCTATGATCTTGAACTTTTTTTTCTTGAATAAAGTCAAGTTCTAGGATTCCAAAAAAGTACTTGTCGTGAATTCTTCGAATTTTAGTCACTTTTCCAATTTTGACGAAATTTTGTGTAGCTCAAGAGGTAGAATTTTTGGATGATCTCCACTGAACTTGAAATTTTTTTTTCTTAAATAAAGTCAAGGTCTAGGATTCCACCAAACATTCTTGTCGTGAATTTTTGTAGTTCTTCGAATTTCAGTCACTTGTTCGATTTTGACGAAATTTTGTATAGCTCAAGAGATAGAATTTTTGGATGACCTCCTATGATGTTGAACTTTTTTTTTCTTGAATAAAGTCAAGGTCTAGGATTCCAAAAAGTACTTGTCGTGAAATTTTGTAGTTCTTCGAATTTCAGTGACTTTTTCGATTTTGCCGAAATTTTGTATAGATCAAGAGGTTGAATTTTTGGATGATCTCCATTGAACTTGAAATTTTTTTTTCTTGAACAAAGTCATCCTCCAGGATTCCAAAAACCTACTTGTCGTGAATTTTTGTAGTTCTTCGAAAATCAGTCACTTTTATGATTTTGACGAAATTTTGTATAGCTCAAGAGATAGAATTTTTGGATGACGTTCGATGAACTTGAAATTTTTTTTTCTTCAACAGAGTCAACGTCCAGGATTCCAAAAATGTACTTGTCGTGAATTTTTGTAGTTATTCGAATTTCAGTCACTTTTCCGATTTTGACGAAATTTTGTATAGCTCAAGAGTTAGAATTTTTGGTTGACCTCCTATGATCTTGAACTTTTTTTTTCTTGAACAAAGTCAACTTTTAGGATTCCAAAAAAGTACATGTCATGAATTTTTGTAGTTTTTCGAATTTCAGTCTTTTTTCCGATTTTGCCGAAATTTTGTATAGCTCAAGAGGTAGAATTTTTGGGTGACCTCTGATGAACTTTTTTTTTTCTTGAACAAAGTCAATGTCTAGTATTCCAAAAACTGACTTGTAGTGAATTTTTGTAGTTCTTCGAATTTCAGTCACTTTTTTGAATTTGACGAAATTTTGTTTATCTCAAAAGGTAGAATTTTTGGATGATCTCCACTGAACTTGAAATTTTTTTTTCTTGAACAAAGTCATTTGTATTGCGTGTTATTCAATGTTTTTTGAATTATGTGTCAGTTTAAACAAGTGACTATGCGAGTGTTAGTCCCATGTGTGTTCAATATGCCAGGACACTATTGGAAATGGGTCTTTATATTGCGATATTATTTCAGACTATTGCAAATACAGAAATAGCTTTTAGGGATTAATGCCTCTGAAATAACGACTTTTCTGTGTATTTACCAACCTTCATGGTCATTGTTATTTGTTTACATTTGTCGTGCATATTATGAAGGTCCATGCGTGTGTCAAATGTCATGCAGTCACTTGTCAATGGATTAGCGTTCTAGTCTAGTCCTTTAGAGGAACATTATTTCGTGGTAGTCTAATAATTTAAAGGGACATTTATGTCATGAATTGTCACAATCAGTTCTAGTCCTTATTCATTTATTGTTCTTAACTTTTGTCTTTGCAGATTGGAAGATATATGAATGACATGAATTGAGTGCCATATAAATGAATGATATATACTGTAGATGAACATCATATATGAATGATATGACATATGATGATACTATACGAATAAACATCTATATGTCTAAAGTCTAAATAAGTCGTCATTATCGGAAGATCATCGAGCCCTTGAACAGCTACATCACAAGAGGTAGAATTTTTGGATGACCTCCAATGAACTTTTTTTTTCTTGAACAAAGTCAACGTCTAGGATTCCAAAAAAGTACATGTCGTGAATTTTTTTAGTGCTTCAAATTCCAGTCACTCTTCCGATTTCGACGAATGTTTGTATAGCTCAAGAGGTAGAATTTTGACGAAATTTTGTATATCTCAAGAGGTAGAATTTTTGGATGACCTCGTATGAACTTGAATTTTTTTTTTTCTTCAACAAAGTCAACTTTTAGGATTCCAATAAAGTACATGTCGTGAATTTTTGTAGTACTTCGAATTTCAGTCACTTTTCCGATTTTGCCGAAATTTTGTATAGCTGAAGAGGTAGAATTTTTGGATGACCTCCAATGAACTTGAAATTTTTATACGCCCACATTTTTATGTGGACGTATATTGTCGTCGCCACTGTTCGTCCGTCCGTCCGTCCACAATTGTTTGTGAACAGTCTACAGGTCACAATTTTTATCCGATTTCAATGAAACTTTGAATATAGTTTTATCACCCTAAGATCTCGGTTCCTTTCGATATTGGCATGTATCGGACCGTAACTTCATGGGTTATGGCCCCTGATTGTACAAAAAATCACGTTTTTTAGCTTGTGAACAGTGTAGAGGTCACAATTTTGAACCGATTTTGATGAAACTTGAAATGCATGTTTATAACCCAAAGATCTTGGTTCCTTTCGATATTTGCGCCAATCGGATCGTAACTTCCTGAATTATGGCCACTGATTGTCTGAAAAATCGCCCTTTTTAGCTTGTGGTCCCTCTGGAGGTCAAAATTGTTATCCGATTTAAAAATCCGTTTGATTATATCACCGTCGCATGGTTATGAAGTTTGAGTTCGAATTTCGTGAAAATCGGACCAAAATTGACGGACAAAATGGCCGCCGTTTGTACGCGAATAGTGTGAAAATATGTTATATCAAGGTTGTGGACCTTATAGAGGTCACAATTTTGAACCGATTTTGATGAAACTTTACATGTATGTTTATGACCCAAAGATCTTGGTTCCTTTCAATATTTGCGCCCATCGGAGCGTAACTTCCTGAATTATGGCCCCTGATTGTCCGAAATATCTCCCTTTTTAGCTTGTGGTCTCTCTGGAGGTCAAAATTGTTATCCGATTTAAAAAACCGTTAGAGTATATCACCGTTCCATGGTTATGAAGGTTGAGTTCTAATTTCGTGAAAATCGGACCAAAATTGACGGACAAAATGGCCGCCGTTTGTACGCGAATGGTGTGAAAATATGTTACACATGTATATCAAGGTTGTGGACCTTATAGAGGTCACAATTTTGAACCGATTTTGATGAAACTTGACATGTATGTTTATAACCCAAAGATCTTGGTTCTTTTCGATATTTGCGCCCATCGGATCAAAACTTCCTGAATTATGGCCCCTGATTGTCCGAAAAATCGCCCTTTTTAGCTTGTGGTCCCTCTGGAAGTCAAAATTGTTATCCGATTTAAAAAACCGTTAGAGTATATCACGTTCCATGGTTATGAAGGTTGAGTTCGAATTTCGTGAAAATCGGACCAAAATTGACGGACAAAATGGCCGTCGTTTGTACGCGAATGGTGTGAAAATATGTTATATCAAGGTTGTGGACCTTATAGAGGTCACAATTTTGAACCCATTTTGATGAAACTTGACATGTATGTTTATAACCCAAAAATCTTGGTTCCTTTCGATATTTGCACCCATCGAATCATAACTTCATGAATTATGTCCCCTGATTTTGTTAGCTTGTGGTCCCTCTGGAGGTCAAAATTATTATCCGATTTAAAAAAACGTTTGATTATATCACGTTTTCATGGTAATGAAGAGAGAATTTGAATTTTGTGAAAATCGTACCAGAGTTGACGGAGAAAATGGCCGCCGTCTGTACGCGAATTGTGTAAAAATATGTTATATCAAGGTTGTGGACCCTATAGAGGTCACAATTTTTAACTGATTTTGATGAAACTTGAAATATATGTTTATAACCTAATGATCTTGGTTCCATTGCATATTTGCCCATATCGGATCGTAACTTCCTGAATCATGGCCCCTGATTGTACGAAAAATCACCCTTTTTAGCTTGTGATTTAAAAAAAAGGGTTGATTATATCACAGTTACACCATAGTTATGGGTGAGTTTGAATTATGATTTTCTGGTGATTACTTAAAATGCAACAACTCTTGTTGACTGAAAAATGTCAACATCTAGGATTCCAAAAAAGTACATGTCGTGAATTTTTTTAGTGCTTCGAATTTCAGTCACTTTTCCTATTTTGACGAAATTTTGTATATCTCAAGAGGTAGAATTTTTGGATGACCTCCTATGATCTTGAACTTATTTTTTCTTGAATGAAGTCAAGGTCTAGGATTCCAAAAAAGTACTTTTCTGATTTTGACGAAATTTTGTATAGCTCAAGAGATAGAATTTTTAGATGACGTCCGATTAACTTGAACTTTTTTTTTTTTGAACAAAGTCAAACACTGGGATTCGAAAAAAGTACATGTTTTGAATTTTTGTAGTTTCTCGAATTTCAGTCTCTTTTCCGATTTTGACTAAATTTTGTATAGCTCAAGAGATAGAATTTTTGGATGACGTCCAATGAATTTGAACTTTTATTTCTTGAACAAAGTCAACTTTTAGGTTTCAAAAAAAATTACTTTTCGTGAATTTTTATACTACTCGAATCACTTTTCCGATTTTGCCGAAATTTTGTATAGCTCAAGAGGTAGAATTTTTGGATGACCTTCTGATGAACTTGAAATTTTTTTTTTGACGAAATTTTGTATAGCTCAAGAGATAGAATTTTTGGATGACGTCCAATGAACTTGAATTTTTTTTTCTTGAACAAAGTCAACTTTTAGGATTCCAAAAAAGTACATGTTGTGAATTTTTGTAGTACTTCGAATTTCAGTAACTTTTCCGCCAAAATTTTGTATAGCTAAAGAGATAGAATTTTGGATGACCTCCGATAAACTTGAAATTTTTTTTTCTTGAACAAAGTCAACGTCTAGGATTCCAAAAAAGAACATGTCGTGAGTTTTTTTAGTGCTTCGAATTTCAGTCACTTTTCCGATTTTGAAGAAATTTTGTATATCTCAAGAGGTAGAATTTTTCGATGACCTCTTGAATTTTTTTTTCTTAAATAAAGCCAAGGTCTAGGATTCCAATTTAGTATGATCTTGAACTTTTTTTTTCTTGAATAAAGTCAAGGTCTTGGATTCTAAAATTGTAATTGTTGTGAATTCTTCGAATTTCAGTCACCTTTTCGATTTTGATGAAATTTTGTATAGCTCAAGAGGTAGAATATTTGGATGATCTCAACTGAACTTGAAATTTTTTTTTCTTGAACAAAGTCAACGTTCAGGATTCCAAAAACGTAGCTTTCGTGAATTTTTGTAGTTCTTCGAATTTCAGTGACTTTTCCGATTTTGACAAAATATTGTATATCTCAAGAGGTAGAATTTTTGGATGACGTCCGATGAAATTGAACTTTTTTTTCTTAAACAAAATCAACTTCTAGGATTTCAAAAAATTACATGTCGTGAATTTTTTTAGCACTTCAAATTTCAGTCACTTTTCCGATTTTGCCGAACTTTTGTATAGCTCAAGCGGTAGAAATTTTGAATGGTCTAGGATTCCAAAAAAGTACTTGTCTTGAATTTTTGTAGTACTTCGAATTTCAGTCACCTTTCTGATTTTGATGAAATTTTGTATATCTCAAGAGGTAGAATTTTTTGATGACCTGTGATGAACTTGAAATTTTTTTTTCTTGAAAAAAGGCAACGTCAAGGATTCCAAAAAAGTACATGTCGTGAATTTTTTTAGTTCTTTGAATTTCAATCACTTTTCCAATTTTGACGAAATTTTGTATATCTCAAGAGGTAGAATTTTTGGATGATCTCTGATGAACTTGAATTTTTTTTTTCTTGAACAAAGTAACTGTCTAGGATTCCATAAAAGTACATGTCGTGAATTTTTTTAGTGCTTCTAATTTCCGATTTTGATGAAATTTTGTATATCTCAAGAAGTTGAATTTTTGGATGAGCTACTATGATCTTGAAATTTTTTTTTCTTGAACACTGTCAACATCTAGGATTCTAAAACAGTACATGTCGTGAATTTTTTTAGTGCTTCGAATTTCAGTCACTTTTCCTATTTTGACGAAATTTTGTATATCTCAAGTGGTAGAATTTTTGGATGACCTCCTATGATCTTGAACTTATTTTTTCTTGAATGAAGTCAAGGTCTAGGATTCCAAAAAAGTACTTGTCGTGAATTCTTCAAATTTAAGTCACTTTTTCAATTTTGACGAAATTTTGTATAGCTCAAGAGGTAGAATTTTTGAATGATCTCCACTGGACTTGAAATTTTTTTTTCTTGAACAAAGTCATCCTCCAGGATTCCAAAAACCTACTTGTCGTGAATTTTTGTAGTTCTTCGAAAACCAGTCTCTTTTATGATTTTGACGAAATTTTGTATAGCTCAAGAGATAATTTTTGGATGACGTCCGATGAACTTGAAATTTTTGTCCCCCGCCTTTCGAAGAAAGTTGGGGGACTATTAAAATGGGTTCGTCCGTCTGTCTGTCTGTCTGTCTGTCTGTCTGTCTGTCCGTCTGTCTGTCCGTCCGTCACACTTTTTGGGACACAATAACTCTCTTCCTAATTGAGCTAGAATGTTCAAACTTGGTGTATGTGTTTATTAGGTCAATGCCTTGGTGGAGTTCGAAGATGAGTATTTTCCGCTTAGGGTAAGCAGAGATAAGCAATTTGATTGGTTGATGCTTTGGGACACGATAACTTTAGTTCTAATTAAGTGAGATTGATGAAACTTGGTGTATAGTTTCATTATAGTAATACCTTGACTAAGTTCGATAATGAGCATTTTCTGCTCAGGGTAAGCAGAGCTATACGCAATTTGATTGGTCGAGAATTTGGAACACAATAACTCTCCTTCTAATTGAGTTAAAATGTTCAAACTTGGGGTATATGCTTATTAGGTCAATGCCTTGATGGAGTTCAAAGATGAGCATTTTCCGCTTAGGGTAAGCAGAGATAAGCAATTTGATTGGTTTATGCTTTGGGACACGATAACTTTAGTTCTAATTAAGTGAGAGTGATGAAACTTGGTGTATAGTTTCATTATAGTCATACCTTGACTAAGTTCGATAATGAGCATTTTCTGCTCAGGGTAAGCAGAGCGATACGCAATTTGATTGGTCGAGACTTTGGAACACAATAACTCTCCTTCTAATTTAGTTAAAATGTTCAAACTTGGTGTATATGCTTATTAGGACAATGCCCTGATGGAGTTCGAAGATGAGCATTTTCCGCTTAGGGTAAGCAGAGATAAGCAATTTGATTGGTTGATGCTTTGGGACACGATAACTTTAGTTCTAATTAAGTGAGAGTGATGAAACTTGGTGTATAGTTTCATTACAGTAATACCTTGACTAAGTTCGATAATGAGCATTTTCTGCTCAGGGTAAGCAGAGCGATACGCAATTTGATTGGTCGAGACTTTGGAACACAATAACTCTCCTTCTAATTGAGTTAAAATGTTCAAACTTGGTGTATATGCTTATTAGGTCAATGCCTTGATGGAGTTCGAAGATGAGCATTTTCCGCTTAGGGTAGGCAGAGATAAGCAATTTGATTGGTTGATGCTTTGAGACACGATAACTTTAGTTCTAATTAAGTGAGAGTGATGAAACTTGGTGTATAGTTTCATTACAGTAATACCTTGACTATGATCGATAATGAGCATTTTCTGCTCAGGGTAAGCAGAGCGATAAGCAATTTGATTTGCCGAGACTTTGGAACACAATAACTCTCCTTCGAATTGAGTTAAAATGTTCAAAATTGGTGTGTATGCTTATTAGGTCAATGCCTTGATGGAGTTCGAAGATGAGCATTTTCTTCTTACGGTAGGCAGAGATAAGCAATTTTTGGATGACACTTCGTGTTCAGTTTGATTGGTCGATACTTTTGAAAAAAATAAATGTGCGATTAATTAATATGTGTCATCTATTTATTTTGGGATTTCGGCGGGGGACATCAGCCTCACTGTTGGCTTGTTTTTCTTAAACAAAGTCAACGTCTAGGATTCCAAAAAAGTACATGTCGTGAATTTTTGTAGTGCTTCGAATTTCAGTCACTTTTCCGCCTAAATTTTGTATAGCTTAAAAGATAGAATTTTTGGATGACCTCCTATGAACTTGAAATTTTTTTTTCTTGAGCAAAGTCAAGCTCAAGGATTCCAAAAAAAGTACATGTCGTGAATTTTTTTAGTGCTTCGAATTTCAGTCACTTTTCTGATTTTGAAAAAATTTTGTGTATCTCAAAAGCTAGAATTTTCGGATGACCTCCTATGATCTTGAACTTTTTTTCTCTTGAATAAAGTCATGGTCTAGGAATCCAAAAAAGTACTTGTCGTGACTTTTTGTAGTTCTTCGAATTTCAGTCACTTTTTCAATTTTGACGAAATTTTGTATAGCTCAAAGGGTAGAATTTTTGGATGATCTCCACTGAACTTGAATTTTTTTTTTCTTGTACAAAGTCAACATCCAGGGTTCCAAAAACGTACTTGTTGTCAATTTTTGTAGTTCTACGAATTTCAGTCACTTTTCCGATTTTGACGAAATTTTGTATAGCTCAAAGGGTAGAATTTTTGGATGATCTCCACTGAACTTGAACTCTTTTTTTCTTGAACAAAGTCAACTTTTAGGATTCCAAAAAAGTACTTGTCGTGAACTTTTGTAGTTCTTCGAATTTCAGTCACATTTCCGCCGAAATTTTGTATAGCTCAAGAAGTAGAATTTTTGGATAACCTCCGATGAACTTCAAAAGGATTTCAAAAAAGTACCTGTCGTGAATTTTTGTAGTTCTTCGAATTTCAGTCACTTTTCCGATTTTGACGAAATTTTGTATAGCTCAAGAGGTAGAATTTTTGGATGATCTCCGATGAACTTGAAATTTTTTTTTCTTTAACAATGTCAATGTCTAGGTTTCGCAAAAAGTACATTTCGTCAATTTTTTAGTGCTTCGAATTTCAGTCACTTTTCCGATTTTGACGAAATTTTGTACATCTCAAGAGGTAGAATTTTTGGATGATCTCCACTGAACTTGAAATTTTTTTTTCTTGAACAAAGTCAACATCTAGGATTCCAAAAAAGTACATGTCGTGAATTTTTGTAGTTCTTCGAATTTCAGTCACTTTTCTGATTTTGACGAAATTTTGTATAGCTCAAGAGATAGATTTTTTGGATGGCGTTCGATGAACTTGAATTTTTTTTTCTTGAACAAAGTCAACGTCCAGGATTCCAGAATGTACTTGTTGTGAAATTTTGTACTTCTTCGAATTTCAGTCACTTTTCTGATTTTCACGAAATTTTGTATAGCTCAAGAGATAGAATTTTTGGATGACGTCCGATGAACTTGAAATTTTTTTTTCTTGAACAAAGTCAATGTCTAGGATTCCAAAAAAGTACTTGTCGTGAACTTTTGTAGTTCTTCGAATTTCAGTCACATTTCCGCCGAAATTTTGTATAGCTCAAGAAGTAGAATTTTTGGATAACCTCCGATGAACTTGAAATTTTTTTTTCTTGAGCAAAGTCAAGGTCAAGGATTTCAAAAAAGTACCTGTCGTGAATTTTTTTAGTGCTTCGAATTTCAGTCACTTTTACGATTTTGACGAAATTTTGAACATCTCAAGAGGTATAATTTTTGGATGACCTCCTATGATCTTAAACTTTTTTTCCAAAAAAGTACTTGTCATGAATTTTTGTAGTTCTTCGAATTTCAGTCACTTTTTCGATTTTGACGAAATTTTGTATAGCTCAAGAGGTAGAATTTTTGGATGATCTCCGATGAACTTGAAATTTTTTTTTCTTTAACAATGTCAATGTCTAGGTTTCGAAAAAAGTACATTTCGTCAATTTTTTAGTGCTTCGAATTTCAGTCACTTTTCCGATTTTGACGAAATTTTGTACATCTCAAGAGGTAGAATTTTTGGATGATCTCCACTGAACTTGAAATTTTTTTTTCTTGAACAAAGTCAACATCTAGGATTCCAAAAAAGTACATGTCGTGAATTTTTGTAGTTCTTCGAATTTCAGTCACTTTTCTGATTTTGACGAAATTTTGTATAGCTCAAGAGATAGATTTTTTGGATGGCGTTCGATGAACTTGAATTTTTTTTTCTTGAACAAAGTCAACGTCCAGGATTCCAGAATGTACTTGTTGTGAAATTTTGTAGTTCTTCGAATTTCAGTCACTTTTCCGATTTTGACGAAATTTTGTATAGAATTTTTGGATGACGTCCGATGAACTTGAAATTTTTTTTTCTTGAACAAAGTCAACTTTTAGGATTCCAAAAAAGAGCATGTCGTGAATTTTTGTAGTACTTCGAATTTCAGTCACTTTTCCGATTTTGCCGAAATTTTGTATAACTCAAGAGGTAGAATTTCAGTCACTTTTTTGATTTTGACGAAATTTGTATGCTCAAGAGGTAGAATTTTTGGATGATTTCCATTGAACTTGAAATTTTTTTTCTTCAACAAAGTCAACGTCCAGTATTTCAAAAAACGTACTTGTCGTGAAATTTTGTAGTTTTTCGAATTTCAGTCACTTTTACCATTTTGACGAAATTTTGTATAGCTCAAGAGATAGAATTTTTGGATGACGTCTGATGAATTTGAACTTTTTTTTTCTTGAACAAAGTCAACTTTTAGGATTCCAAAAAAGTACATGTCGTGAATTTTTGTAGTACTTCGAATTTCAGTCACTTTTCAATTTTGACGAAATTTTGTATAGCTCAAGAGGTAGAATTTTTGGATGATCTCTACTGAACTTGAATTTTTTTTTCTTTAACAAAGTCATCGTCCTGGATTCCAAAAACGTACTTGTCGTGAATTTTTGTAGTTCTTCGAATTTCAGTCACTTTTCCAATTTTGACGAAATTTTGTATAGCTCAAGAGGTAGAATTTTTGGATGACCTCTGATGAACTTAAAATTCTTTTTTCTTGAACAAAGTCACTGTCTACGATTCCAAAAAAGTACATGTCATGAATTTTTTTAGTGATTCTAATTTCCGATTTTGATGAAATTTTGTATATCTCAAGAGGTAGAATTTTTGGATGACCTCCTATGATTTTGAAATTTTTTTTTCTTGAATAAAATCAAGGCCTAGGATTCCAATAATCTACTTGTTGTGAATGCTTAGAATTTCAGTCACTTTTAGTGACTCAAGAGATAGAATTTTTGGATGACGTCCTATGAAGTTGAACTTTTTTTTTCTTAAACAAAGTCAACGTCTAGGATTCCAAAAAAGTACATGTCATGAATTTTGACGAAATTTTGTATATCTCTAGAGGTAGAATATTTGGATGACCTCCTATGATCTTGAACTTTTTTTTTCTTGAATAAAGTCAAGGTCTAAGATTCCAAAAAAGTACTTGTCGTGAATTTTTGTAGTTCTTCGAATTTCAGTCACTTTAAGTACTTATCGTGAATTATTCGAATTTCAGACACTTTTTTTTGTATAGCTCAAGATGTTCTGAATAATCGAAAATCTTATTTCGTTTGTGTCTTATTTTTAGTTCAGTGCCGATGAGTCCCAATTTGTATTTCTAACCTCGCATTATTAGCAAATCAGCGTCCTGGAAGTTTTCTGTGTGCGTCTAGCCTGTCAGTTCGCCATTGTTGTCAACAATCTTTTCAGTCCGTCTTTAATAGTCAAAATGTCATCTTATATTAATTAACTAGCTTTGTCATTGCAAGGGCGAGATAGATCCACTTGAACTTTTTTTTTCTTGAACAAAGTCAATATCTAGGATTCCAGAAAAGTACTTGTCGTGAATTTTTGTAGTACTGGTACTTCGAATTTCAGTCTCTTTTTCGATTTTGACGAAATTTTGTATAGCTCAAGAGGTATAATTTTTGGATTACCTCCACTGAACTTGAAATTTTTTTTTCTTGAACAAAGTCAACGTCTAGGATTCTAAAAACGTACTTGTCGTGAATTTTTGTAGTTTAGACACTTTTCCGATTTTGACGAAATTTTGTATAGCTCAAGAGATAGAATTTTTGGATGACGTGCGATGAACTTGAATTTTTTTTTTCTTGAATAAAGTCAAGGTCAAGGATTCGAAAAAAATACCTGTCGTGAATTTTTTTAGTGCTTCGATATTTCAGTCACTTTTCCGATTTTGACGAAATTTTGTATAGCGCAGGTATAATTTTTGGATGACCTCCGATGAACTTGAAATTTTTTTTTCTTGAACAAAGTCAACTTTTAGGATTCCAAAAAAGGACATGTTGTGTATTTTTTAGTTTTTCGAATTTCAGTCACTTTTCCGATTTTGAAGAAATTTTGTATATCTCAAGAGGTAGAATTTTTGGATGACCTCCTATGACCTTGAACCTTTTTTTTTCTTGAACAAATTCAAGGTCTAGGATTCCCAAAAACTACATGTCGTGAGTTTTTTTAGTGCTTTGAATTTCAGTTACTTTTCCGATTTTGAAGAAATTTTGTGTATCTCAAGAGGTTGAATTTTTGGATGACCTCCTATGATCTTGAACTTTTTTTTTCTTGAATAAAGTCAAGGTCTAGGATTCCAAAAAAGTACTTGTCGTGACTTTTTGTAGTTCTTCGAATTTCAGTCACTTTTTCGATTTTTACGAAATTTTGTATAGCTCAAGAGGTAGAATTTTTGGAGGATCTCCACGGAACTTGAAATTTTTTTTTCATGAACAAAATCAACGTCCAGGAGTCCAAAAACGTATTTGTTGTCAATTTTTGTAGTTCTTCGAATTTCAGTCACTTTTCCGCCGAAATTTTGTATAGCTCAAGAGGTAGAATTTTTGGATCACTTCCGATGAACTTGAAATTTTTTTTTCAAGGATTTCAAAAAAGTACCTGTCGTGAATTTTTTTAGAACTTCGAATTTAAGTCACTTTTCTGATTTTGACGAAATTTTGTATATCTCAAGAGGTAGAATATGATCTTCAACTTTTTTATCTTGAATAAAGTCAAGGTCTAGTATTCCCAAAAAGTACTTGTAGTGAATTTTTGTAGTTCTTCGAATTTCAGTCACTTTTTCGATTTTGACCAAATTTTTTATAGCTCAAGAGGTAGAATTTTTGGTTGATCTCCGATGGACTTGAAATTTTTTTTTCTTAACAATGACAATGTCTAGGTTTCCAAAAAAAGTACATTTCGTGAATTTTTTAGTGCTTTGAATTTCAGTCACTTTTCCGATTTTGACGAAATTTTGTACATCTCAAGAGGTAGAATTTTTGGATGACCTCCTCTGATCTTGAAATTTTTTTTTCTTGAATAAAGTCAAGGTGTAGGATTCCAAAAAAGTACATGTTGTGAATTCTACGAATTTCAGTCACTTTTTCGATTTTGACGAAACTTTGTATAGCTGAAGAGGTAGAATTTTTCAAAAATGTACTTGTCGTGAATTTTTGTAGTTCTTCGAATTTCAGTCACTTTTCCGATTTTGACGAAATTTTGTGTAGCTCAAGAGATAGAATTTTTGGATGACGTCCGATGAACTTGAATTTTTTTTTCTTGAACAAAGTCAACGTTTAGAATTCCAAAAAAGTACATGTCGTGAATATTTTTAGCACCTCGAAATTCAGTCACTTTTCCGATTTTGCCGAAATTTTGTATAGCTCTAGAGGTAGAATTTTTGGATGATCTCAGATGAAGTTGAAATTTTATTTCTTGAACAAAGTCAACGTCTAGGATTCCAAAAAGTACATGTCGTGAATTTTTTTAAGTGCTTCAATTTTCAGTCACTTTTCCGATTTTGTCAATATTTTGTATAGCTCAAGAGGTAACATTTTTGGATGACCTCCGATGAACTTGAAATTTTTTTTTCTTGAACAAAGTCAATGTCTATCTTTCCAAATAGTACATGTTGTGAATTTTTTTAGTGTTTCGAATTTCGGTCACTTTTCCGATTTTGACGAAATTTTGTATATCTGAAGAGGTAGAATTTTTGAATAACCTCCTGTGACCTTGAACTTTGTTTTTTCTTGAATAAAGTCAAAGTCTAGGATTACAAAAAAGTATGTGTCGTGAATTCTTCGAATTTCAGTCACTGTTCCGATTTTGACGAAATTTTGTATAGCTCAAGAGGTAGAATGTTTGGATGATCTGCACTGAACTTGAAATTTTATTTTCTTGAACAAGGTCAACTTTTAGGATATGAAAAAAGTACATATCGTGAATTTTTGTTGTACTTCAAATTTCAGTCACTTTTCCTCCAAAGTTTTGTATAGCTCAAGAGGTAGAATTTTTGGATGACGTCCGATGAACTTGAAATTTTTTTTTCTTGAACAAAGTCAATGCCTAGGATTCCAAAAAAGTACATGTCGTGAATGTTTTTAGTTCTTCGATTTTAATTCACTTTTCTGATATTGAAGAAATTTTGTATATCTCAAGAGGTAGAATTTTTGGATGACCTCCTACGTCGTGAATTTTGTAGTACTTCTAATTTTTTCAGTGCTTCGAATTTCAGTCACTTTTCCGATTTTGACGAAATTTTGTATAGCTCTAGCGATAGAATGTATGGATGATCTCCACTGAACTTGAAATTATTTTTTCTTAAATAAAGTCAAGGTCTAGGATTCCACCAAAAGTTCTTGTCGTGAGTTTTTGTAGTTCTTAGAATTTCAGTCACATTTTCGATTTTGACGAAATTTTGTATAGCTCAAGAGGTAGATTTTTGGGATGACCTCCTATGATCTTGAACATTTTTTTTCTTGAATAAAATCAAGGTCTAGGATTCAAAAAAAGTACATGTTGTGAATTCTTCGAATTTCAGTCACTTTTTCGATTTTGACGAAACTTTGTATAGCTCAAAGATAGAATTTTTGGATGATCTCCACTGAACTTGAAATTTTTTTAGTGCATCGAATTTCAGTCACATTTCCGAATTTGACGAAATTTTGTATATCTCAAGAGGTAGAATTTTTGGATGACCTCCTATGATCTTGAACTTTTTTTTCTTGAATAAAATCAAGGTCTAGGATTCCAAAAAGTACATGTCATGAATTCTTCAAATTTCAGTCACTTTTTCGATTTTGACGAAACTTTGTATAGCTCAAGAGGTATAATTTTCGGATGATCTCCACTGAACTTGAAATTTATTTTTCTTAAACAAAGTCAACGTCCAGGTTTCCAAAAACGTACTTGTCGTGAATTTTTGTAGTTCTTCGAATTTCTTTTAACTGACCATAATGTTACCAAAGAGCAGCTTCGGTTGGATTTTAGCACATTATTATTATTATTAAGCTTTCATATTAGGGCACGATAACTTTGGTTATAATGAAGAGAGGGTCAATCGAGAGTCTAAAAGCTAGCCCGTTGTGTGAAATCATTGTATCATTTTTTTTAAATGTCAGGGATAGCATAAAAAAAGAGACCGAAAATCCAAAAAGTCGTATTTTTACGATTTTGAGCATTTTTAAAGTTCCTTTTCTCTTAAATCAACATAATATTTTGGGGGAACTTCTTCTACAAAGAGTCTTATCGATATTCTTTTATATGAAACCATCGATCAACAGTCCAAAATATCAGGAGTAGAAGAATAAAAGGATCGAAAATTGAATACTGCACCCTTTCATTGTTAAGCGAAACACGCAGCGTGGGTGACTACAATTTGCACATTTAGTCATCGTATAGAGCTTATTCAACAGTATCGAATTCCAACTGCTTAGGGATATTTTACGTGCACTACAATGTGTACACGGGACCTTGGCTTTTCGTCCCATCCGAACGACTAGACAACTGTCCTTGTCTAGGATTCCAAAAAAGTACTTGTTGTGAATTCTTCAAATTTCAGTGACCTTTTCGATTTTGGCGAAATTTAGTATAGCTCAAGAGGTAGAATTTTTGAATGATCTCCACTGAACTTGAAATTTTTTTTTCTTGAACAAAGTCAACGTCCAGGATTCCAAAACCGTACTTGTCGTGAATTTTTGTACTTCTTCGAATTTCGTTCACTTTTTCCGATTTTTACGAAATTCTGTATAGCTCAAGAGATAGAATTTTTGGATGACGTCCAATGAACTTGAATTTTTTTTTTCTTGAACAAAGTCAACTTTTAGGATTCCAAAAAAAAAGTACATGTCGTGAATTTTTGTAGTACTTCGAATTTCAGTGACTTTCCCGATTTTGACGAAATTTTGTATAGCTCAAGAGTTAGAATTTTTAGAGTCTGATGAACTTGAAATTTTTTTTTCTTGAACAAAGTCAACTTTTAGGATTCCAAAAAAGTACAGGTCGTGAATTTTTTTAGTGTTTCGATTTTCAGTCACTTTTCCGATTTTGACGAAATTTTGTATATCTCAAATGATCTTGAACTTTTTTTATTTTTTTTAATAAAGTCAAGGTCTAGGACACCTTTTCGATTTTGGCGAAATTTAGTATAGCTCAAGAGGTAGAATTTTTCGATGATCTCCACTGAACTTGAAATTTTTTTTTCTTGAACAATGTCAATGTCTAGGTTTCCAAAAAAGTACATTCCGTGAATTTTTTAGTGCTTTGAATTTCAGTCACTTTTCCAATTTGCACGAAATTTTTGTATATCTCAAGAGTTAGAATTTTTGGTTGACCTCCTATGATCTTGAACTTTTTTTTTCTTGAATAAAGTCAAGGTCTAGGATTCCAAAAAAGTACATGGCGTGAATTTTTGTAGTTTTTCGAATTTCAATCATTTTTTCGATTTTGATGAAATTTTGTATAGCTCAAGAGGTAGAATTTTTGGATGATCTACACTGAACTTGAAATTTTTTTTTCATGAACAAAGTCAACGTCCAGGATTCCAAAAATGTACTTGTCGTGAATTTTTGTAGTTCTTCGAATTTCAGTCACTTTTCCGATTTTGATGAAATTTTGTATAGCTCAAGAGATAGATTTTTTGGATGACGTCTGAGAACTTGAACTTTTTTTTCTTGAACAAAGTCAACTTTAAGGATTCCAAAAAAGTACATGTCATGAATTTATGTAGTACTTCGAATTTCAGTCACTTTTCCAATTTTGCCGAAATTTTGTATAGCTCAAGAGGTAGAATTTTTGGATGACCTTCGATGAACTTGAAATTTTTTTTTCTTGAACAAAGTCAACTTTTAGGATTCAATAAAAATTCCTTTTCATGAATTTTTGTACTACTTCGAATTTCAGTCATTTTTCCGATTTTGCCGAAATTTTGTATAGCTCAACAGGTAGAATTTTTGGATGACCTGATCAACTTGAAATTTTTTTTTCTTCAACAAAGTCACTGTCTAGGATTTCAAAAATGTACATGTCGTGAATTTTTTTAGTTCTTCGAATTTCAGTCACTTTTCCGATTTTGACGAAATTTTGTATAGCTCAAGAGATAGAATTTTTGGATGACGTTCAATGAACTTGAATTTTTTTTTATTGAACAAAGTCAATTTTTAGGATTCCAAAAAAGTACATGTCGTGAATTTTTGTAGTACTTCGAATTTCAGTAACTTTTCCGCCGAAATTTTGTATAGCTAAAGAGGTAGAATTTTTGGATGACCTCCTATGATCTTGAACTTTTTTTTTCTTGAATAAAGTCAAGGTGTAGGATTCCAAAAAAGTACATGTCGTGAATTTTTGTAGTTCTTCGAATTTCAGTCACCTTTCCGATTTTGACGAAATTTTGTATATCTCAAGAGGTAGAATTTTTGGATTACCTGTGATGAACTTGAATTTTTTTTTTCTTGAAGAAAGTCAACGTCTAGGATTCCAAAAAAGTACATGTCGTGAATTTTTTTAGTTCTTTGAATTTCAATCACTTTTCCAATTTTGACCAAATTTTTTATATCTCAAGAGGTAGAATTTATGGATGATCTCTGATGAACTTGAATTTTTTTTTCTTGAACAAAGTCAACGTCTAGGAATCCAAAAAAGTACATGTCGTGAATTTTTGTAGTACTTCGAATTTCAGTCACTTTTCCGATTTTGCCGAAATTTTGTATAGCTCAAGAGGTAGAATTTTTGAATGACCTCTGGTGAACTTGAATTTTTTTTTTCTTCAACAAAGTCAACTTCTAGGATTCCAAAAAAGTACATGTTTTTAATTTTTGTAGTACTTTGACTTTCAGTCATTTTTCCGATTTTGAAGAAATGTTATATATCTCAAGAGGTAGAATTTTTGGATGACCTCCGATGAAGTTGACATTTTTTTTTCTTGAACAAAGTCAACGTCTACGATTCCAAAAAAGTACATGTCAAGAGGTAGAATTTTTGGATTACCTCCTTGATCTTGAAATTTTTTTCTTGAATTAAGTCAAGGTTTAGGATTCCAAAAAGTACTTGTTGTGAATTTTTGTAGTTCTTCGAATTTCAGTCACTTTTCTGATTTTGACGAAATTTTGTATAGTTCAAGAGATAGATTTTTTGGATGGCGTTCAATGAACTTGAATTTTTTTTTCTTGAACAAAGTCAACGTCCAGGATTCCAAAATGTACTTGTTGTGAAATTTTGTAGTTCTTCGAATTTCAGTCCCTTTTCCAATTTTGCTGCAATTTTGTATAGCTCAAGAGATAGAATTTTTGGATGACGTCCAATGAACTTGAAATTTTTTTTTCTTGAACAAAGTCAATGTCTAGGATTCCAAAAAAGTACATGTCGTGAATTTTTTTAGTGCTTCGAATTTCAGTTACTTTTCCGATTTTGACGAAATTTTGTATATCTCAAGAGGTAGAATTTTTGGATGACTTCCTATGATCTTGAACTTTTTTTTTCTTGAATAAATTCAAGGTCTAGGATTCCAAAAAAGGACTTGTCCTGAATTCTTCGAATTTCAGTCACTTTTTCGATTTTGACGAAATTTTGTATAGCTCAAGAGGTAGAATTTTTGATAGACCTCCTATGATCTTAAACATTTTTTTTCTTGAATAAAGTCAAGGTCTATGATTCCAAAAAAGTACTTGTCGTGAATTTTTGTAGTTCTTCGAATTTCTGTCAATTTTTCGATTTTGACGAAATTTTGTTTAGTTCAAGAGGTAGTATTTTTGGAAAATCTCCACTGAATTAGAAATTTTTTTTTCTTGAACAAAGTCATTGTCCAGGATTCAAAAAACTTACTTGTCGTGAATTTTTGTAGTTCTTCGAATATCAGTCACTTTTCCGATTTTGATGAAATTTTGTTTACCTAAAGAGATAGAATTTTTCGATGACGTCCGATGAACTTGAAATTTTTTTTTCTTGAACAAAGTCAACTTCTGGGATTCAAAAAAAGAGCATGTCGTGAATTTTTGTAGTACTTCGAATTTCAGTCACTTTTCCGATTTTGCCGAAATTTTGTATAACTCAAGAGGTAGAATTTCAGTCACTTTTTTGATTTTGACGAAATTTTTGGATGGTAGAATTTTTGGATGATCTCTACTAAACTTGAAATTTTTTTTTCTTGAACAAAATCATCGTCCAGGATTCCAAAAACGTACTTCTCGTGAATTTTTGTATTTCTTCGAATTTCAGTCACTTTTCTGATTTTGACGAAATTTTGTAAGGATTCAAAAAAAGTACATGTCGTGAATTTTTGTAGTGCTTCGACTTTCAGTTACTTTTCCAATTTTGCCGAAATTTTGTATAGCTCATGAGGTAGAATTTTTGGATGACCTCCGATGAACTTGTCTAGGATTCCAAAAATGTACATGTCGTGAATTTTTTTAGTGCTTCGAATTTCAGTCACTTGTCCGATTTTGACGAAATTTTATATATTTCAAATGGTAGGCTTTTTGGATGATCTCCACTGAACTTGAATTTTTTTTTCTTGAGTAAAGTCAAGGTCTAGGATTCCAAAAAAGTACTTGTCGTGAATTTTTGTAGTTCTTCGAATTTCAGTCACTTTTCTGATTTTGATGAAATTTTGTATAGCTCAAGAGGCAGAATTTTTGGATGATCTCCACTGAACTTTTTTTTTTTTTCTTGAACAAAGTCAACGTCCAGTATTCCAAAACTTTACTTGTCGTGAATTTTTGTAGTTCTTCAAATTTCAGTCACTTTTCCGATTTTGACGATATTTTGTATAGCTCAAGAGATACAATTTTTGGATGACGTCCGATGAACGTGAACTTTTTGTTCTAGAACAAAGTCAACTTTTACGATTCCAAAAAAGTACATGGGAATTTTTGTAGTTCTTCGAATTTTAGTCACTTTTTCGATTTTGACGAAATTTTGTATAGCTCAAGATGTTGTGAATAATCGGAAATCTTATTTCGTTTGTGTCTTATTTTTAGTTCAGTGCCGATGAGTCCCAATTTGTATTTCTAACCTCGCATTATTAGCAAATCAGCGTCCTCGAGGTGTTCTGTGTGCGTCTGGCCTATCAGTTCGCCATTGTTGTCAACAATCTTTTTAGTTCGTCTTTAATAATCAAAATGTCATCTTATATTGATTAACTATCTTTGTCATTGCAAGGGCGAAATAGATCCACTCTCCAGGTACTTTTCTATATCATTTGTATTGCGTGTTATTCAGTGTTTTGAATTATGTGTCAGTTTCAACGAGTGACCATGCGAGTGTTAGTCCCACGTGTGTTCAATATGCCAGGACACTATTGGAAATCGGTCTTAACATTTCGATATTATTTCAGACTATTGCAAATACAGAAATGGCTTTTAGGGATTAATGCACATTTAATGCCTCTGAAATAACGACTTTTCTGTGTATTTACCAACCTTTATTGTCATTGTTATTTGTTTTCATTTGTCATGCATATTATAAAGGTCATGCGTGTGTCAAATGTCTTGCAGCCACTTGTCAGTGGATTAGCATTCTAGTCTAGTCCTTTAAAGGAACATTAATTGTCATATTTTGTCGTGGTCTAATCCTTCAAAGGGACATTGCATGCAACTGTCATATTTTGTGGTAGTCTAATAATTCAAAGGGACATTTATGTCATAAATTGTCACAATCAGTTCTAGTCCTTATTCATTTATTGTTCTTAACTTTTGTCTTTTCAGATTGGAAGATATATGAATGACATGAATTGAGTGCCATATAAATGAATGATATATACTGTAGATGAACAATCATATATGAATGATATGACGTATGATGATACTATACGAATAAACGTCTACATGTCTAAAGTCTAAATAAGTTGTCATTAACGGAAGGTCATCGAGCCCTTGAACAGCTACAACTCGAGTAGTCACAACACAAGAGGTAGAATTTTTGGATGACCTCCAATGAACTTTTTTTTTCTTGAACAAAGTCAACGTCTAGGATTCCAGTAAAGTACATGTTGTGAATTTTTTTAGTGCTTCGAATTTCAGTCACTCTTCGGATTTCAGTCACTCTTCGGATTTCGCCGAATTTTTGTATAGCTCAAAAGGAAGAATTTTTGGATTACCTCCAATGAAACTGAACTTTTTTTTTCTTGAACAAAGTCAATATCTAGGATTCCAGAAAAGTACTTGTCGTGAATTTTTGTACTACTACGAATTTCAGTCACTTTTTCGATTTTGACGAAATTTTGTATAGCTCAAGAGGTATCATTTTTGGATGACCTCCACAGAATTTGAAATTTTTTTTTCTTGAACAAAGTCAACGTCTAGGATTCCAAAAACGTACTTGTCGTGAATTTTTGTAGTTCAGTCAATTTTCCGATTTTGACGTAATTTTGTATAGCTCAAGAGATAGAATTTTTGGATGATGTCCGATGAACTTTTTTTTTTCTTGAACAAAGTCAACTTTTAGGAATCCAAATAAGTACTTGTTGTGAATTCGTCTAATATCAGTCACTTTTTCGATTTTGACGAAATTTTGTAAGGATTCAAAAAAAGTACATGTCGTGAATTTTTGTAGTGCTTCGACTTTCAGTTACTTTTCCAATTTTGCCGAAATTTTGTATAGCTCATGAGGTAGAATTTTTGGATGACCTCCGATGAACTTGTCTAGGATTCCAAAAATGTACATGTCGTGAATTTTTTTAGTGCTTTGAATTTCAGTCACTTGTCCGATTTTGACGAAATTTTATATATTTCAAATGGTAGGCTTTTTGGATGATCTCCACTGAACTTGAATTTTTTTTTCTTGAATAAAGTCAAGGTCAGGATTCCAAAAAAGTACTTGTCGTGAATTTTTGTAGTTCTTTGAATTTCAATCACTTTTTCGATTTTGACGAAATTTTGTATAGCTCAAGAGGTAGAATTTTTGGATGATCTCCACTGAACTTGAAATTTTTTTTTCGGGAACAAAATCATCGTCCAGGATTCCAAAACCTACTTGTCGTGAATTTTTGTAGTTCCTTGAATTTCAGTCACTTTTCCGATTATGACGAAATTTTGTATAGCTCAAGAAATAGATTATAGATGTTATGATGAAACCATATTAAGTGTGGCCCTTGATCTTGAGTACTGATTAACTCGTGATTATCCGACTAAGAGGTAGTCTTTATTATTGTTTGATCATATATTGTTATTGTATGTACTTCTATGTTTATGGTTTCTTCTGATTATTATTAATTTGTTGCAAGCTAAAATTATGTATAAATAGGCTGACTAGATGGATATTTGTCATTAACTTGAAAACGTGACCTGTATGTGTTACGAAACATCGTTATTAAATTATAGAGAAGTAGTTATATCCATATATACCTTGTGTTGTGTTTTATTATGAATATTGAACAAAGTCATCGTCCAGGTTTCCAAAAACGTACTTCTCATGAATTTTTGTAGTTCCTCGAATTTCAGTCACTTTTCCGATTTTGACAAAATTTTGTATAGCTCAAGAGGTAGAATTTTCGGATGACCTCAGATGAACTTGAAATTTTTTTTTCTTGAACAAAGTCAACGTCTAGGATTCCAAAAAAGTACACGTCGTGAATTTTTTTAGTGCATCGAATTTCAGTCACTTGTCCGATTTTGACGACTTGTCCGACTTGTCGTGAATTTTTGTAGTTCTTTGAATTTCAGTCACTTTTCCGATTTTGACGAAATTTTGTATAGCTCAAGAAATAGATTATAGATGTTATGATGAAACCATATTAAGTGTGGCCCTTGATCTTGAGTACTGATTAACTCGTGATTATCCGACTAAGAGGTAGTCTTTATTATTGTTTGATCATATATTGTTATTGTATGTACTTCTATGTTTATGGTTTCTTCTGATTATTATTAAATTGTTGCAAGCTAAAATTATGTATAAATAGGCTGACTAGATGGATATTTGTCATTAACTTGAAAACGTGACCTGTATGTGTTACGAAACATTGTTATTAAATTATAGAGAAGTAGTTATATCCATATATACCTTGTGTTGTGTTTTATTATGAATATTGAACAAAGTCATCGTCCAGGTTTCCAAAAACGTACTTCTCATGAATTTTTGTAGTTCTTCGAATTTCAGTCACTTTTCCGATTTTGACGAAATTTTGTATAGCTCAAGAGGTAGAATTTTTGGATGACCTCAGATGAACTTGAAATTTTTTTTTCTTGAACAAAGTCAACGTCTAGGATTCCAAAAAAGTACACGTCGTGAATTTTTTTAGTGCATCGAATTTTAGTCACTTGTCCGATTTTGACGACTTGTCCGACTTGTCGTGAATTTTTGTAGTTCTTTGAATTTCAGTCACTTTTCCGATTTTGACGAAATTTTGCATAGCTCAAGAGATAGAACTTTTGGATGACGTCCGATGAACTTGAAATTTTTTTTTCTTGAACAAAGTCAACTTTAAGGATTCCAAAAAAGTGCATGTCGTGTATTTTTGTAGTACTTCGAATTTCAGTCACTATTCCGATTTTGCCGAAATTTTGTATAGCTCAAGAGGTAGAATTTTTAGATGACCTCCGAGGAACTTGAAATTTCTTTTCTTGAACAAAGTCAACGTCTAGGATTCCAAAAAAGTACATGTCGTGATTATTTTGTAGTTCCTCGAATTTCAGTCACTTTTCCGATTTTGACGAAATTTTGTCTAACTTAAGAGGTAGAATTTTTGGATAAACTTTTTTTTTCTTGAATAAAGTCAAGGCCTAGGATTCCAAAAAAGTACTTGTCGTGAATTTTTGTAGTTCTTCGAATTTCAGTCACTTTTCCAATTTTGACGAAATTTTGTATAGCTCAAGAAATAGATTATAGATGTTATGATGAAACCATATTAAGTGTGGCCCTTGATCTTGGGTACTGATTAACTCGTGATTATCCGACTAAGAGGTAGTCTTTATTATTGTTTGATCATATATTGTTATTGTATGTACTTCTATGTTTATGGTTTCTTCTGATTATTATTAAATTGTTGCAAGCTAAAATTATGTATAAATAGGCTGACTAGATGGATATTTGTCATTAACTTGAAAACGTGACCTGTATGTGTTACGAAACATCGTTATTAAATTATAGAGAAGTAGTTATATCCATATATACCTTGTGTTGTGTTTTATTATGAATATTGAACAAAGTCATCGTCCAGGTTTCCAAAAACGTACTTCTCATGAATTTTTGTAGTTCTTTGAATTTCAGTCACTTTTCCGATTTTGACGAAATTTTGTATAGCTCAAGAGGTAGAATTTTTGGATGACCTCAGATGAACTTGAAATTTTTTTTTCTTGAACAAAGTCAACGTCTAGGATTCCAAAAAAGTACACGTCGTGAATTTTTTTAGTGCATCGAATTTCAGTCACTTGTCCGATTTTGACGACTTGTCCGACTTGTCGTGAATTTTTGTAGTTCTTTGAATTTCAGTCACTTTTCCGATTTTGACGAAATTTTGCATAGCTCAGGAGATATAACTTTTGGATGACGTCCGATGAACTTGAAATTTTTTTTTCTTGAACAAAGTCAACTTTAAGGATTCCAAAAAAGTGCATGTCGTGTATTTTTGTAGTACTTTGAATTTCAGTCACTATTCCGATTTTGCCGAAATTTTGTATAGCTCAAGAGGTAGAATTTTTAGATGACCTCCGAGGAACTTGAAATTTCTTTTCTTGAACAAAGTCAACGTCTAGGATTCCAAAAAAGTACATGTCGTGAATATTTTGTAGTTCCTCGAATTTCAGTCACTTTTCCGATTTTGACGAAATTTTGTCTAACTTAAGAGGTAGAATTTTTGGATAAACTTTTTTTTTCTTGAATAAAGTCAAGGCCTAGGATTCCAAAAAAGTACTTGTCGTGAATTTTTGTAGTTCTTCGAATTTCAGTCACTTTTCCAATTTTGACAAAATTTTGTATAGCTCAAGAGGTAGAATTTTTAGATGATCTCCACTGAACTTAAAATTTTTTTTCCTCATTAAAGTTAAGGTCTAGGATTCCACCAAAAGTTCTTGTTGTGAATTTTTGTAGTTCTTCGAATTTCAGTCACTTTTTCAATTTTGACCAAATTTTGTATATCACAAGAGGTAGAATTTTTGGATTACTTCCTATGATCTTGAACTTTTCTTTTCTTGAATAAAGTTAAGGTCTAGTATTCCAAAAAAGTACTTGTTGTGAATTTTGTAGTTCTTCGAATTTCAGTCACTTTGTCGATTTTGACGAAATTTTGTATACCTCAAGAGGTAGAATTTTTGGATGATCTCTACTGAACTTGAAATTATTTTTTCTTGAACTAAATCATCGTCCAGGATTCCAAAACGTACTTGTCGTGAATTTTTGTAGTTGTTTGAATTTCAGTCACTTTTCCGATTATGACGAAATTTTGTATAGCTCAAGAAATAGAATTTTTGGATGACGTCCGATGAACTTGAATTTTTTTTTCTTGAACAAAGTCAACTTTTGGGATTCAAAAAAAGTACATGTCGTGAATTTTTGTAGTGCTTCGACTTTCAGTCACTTTTCCGATTTTGCCGAAATTTTGTATAGCTCAAGAGGTAGAATTTTTGGATGACCTCCGATGAACTTGAAATTTTTTTCTCTTGAAGAAAATCAATGTCTAGGATTCCAAAAAAGTACATGTCGTGAATTCTTCAAATTTCAGTCACTTTTTCGATTTTGACGAAACTTTGTATATCTCAAGAGGTAGAATTTTTCGATGACGTCCGATGAACTTGAATTTTTTTTTTTTTTCTTGAACAAAGTCAACTTTTAGGATTCCAAAAAAGTACATGTCATGAATTTTTGTAGTACTTGGAATTTCAGTCTTTTTTTCCGATTTTTGCCGAAATTTTGTATAGCTTAAGAGATAGAACTTTTTTTTTTCTTAAACAAAGTCAACGTCCAAGATTCCAAAAACGTATTTGTCGTGAATTTTTTTTTCTTAAACAAAGTCAATGTCGTGAATTTTTGTAGTTCTTCGAATTACAGTCACTTTTCCGATTTTGACGAAATTTTATATAGCTCAAGAGCAGAGTTGGGATTTCAAAATTTTTTGTGTCGGACATTTTACCGAAAATAAAGGGGCATAACTCTTATCATTATTTAAGCAGACGAATTCATACCACAATTAAAAGTCACATGTCAAAATATTCAAATCACGTACATAACAAAAGTAGGTGAACCTCGCTATTTTTCATATTTAATTCCCGTACGATATTCAATTCATACCACAATTAAAAATCACATGTCAACAAAATATTCAAATCCCGTACGTAATAAAAATTGGTGAACCTCGCTATTTTTCACACCTAATTCCCGTACGGCATTCAAATTTATGTCAGTAAATGTCGTACAAAATTAAGCATTTTCGTAATACATTGAATGAAAGCTTGTCGATCCTGCTTCGGCATAAAATTCACAACCGTAATATTCCGTAATATTCCTTTACATTTACGTGGCAGCAAATGAATGCCGAACTTCCGAAATAAGAATAGTTTGTGATGTCAGAACATCGTTTTTTCTTTATAAAATGTCAACAAAATATTCAAATCCATGCGTAATAGAATTAAGAACACGGCAGCAAATGAAAGAAAAGCAATCGAAATAATACTTGTGGTGATGACAAAAGGCATAGCTGACTTCAGCGTATTGCCGCTATGGCGTACGTGACTTACAGCACACAGCTTCATAGTAAGCACTGCCTAACATGTTAAGCAATATTCGTGCGGCGCTCGAGATCACGGGAAAGTGCCACTGTGGATGAGAATTTATATATGGATTCTTAAAAGACGTAAAGGATATCGTAGACAAAATGAATTAAGGTGTTATAAAATAATATACTCTTACGATATGTGACATCTATGATTAGTTGATAGATGCTGTCGGCTCAAATCAATGCGATTAAAATGCCCGACAATTGAAGACCACGAGGTAAACAGGTGAATTAAAATTATAATCACTCTTATTGGATTGATGAATAGTCCGACAAAGGGAAAGCAATGACTTCTGTTTAAGATTAGATTGGTGAATTGTCCGACAAAGGATTAAGTCAATCAATCAAGGCAGATTAAGTAGTTAATCTAGGTAGGTTTATTGACGGTATAACACGATAAATACGTTGATCACTTAATTACCTAATCAATCTTGCCTATTGTCAACGATTATGGGGTTTAGTGGTAGTTATACTCTCAGTACACTATATTAATTTTGGAATTTTGAATATTATTCACTATGTCTTGATGTCCGATTGGGCATATTCCCGGTCGGACAATATTGTGCGTTTGGAAAAAAAATTCGGACAAGTCCGGAATATACGGGCGAAATCCCAACTCTGCTCAAGAGGTAGAATTTTTGGATGATCTCCACTGAACTTGAAATTATTTTTTCTTGAACAAAGTCAATGTCCAGGATTCCAAAAACGTACTTGTAGTGAATTTTTGTAGTTCTTCGAATTTCAGTCACTTTTACGATTTTGACGAAATTTTATATAGCTCAAGAGGTAGAATTTTTGGATGATCTCCACTGAACTTGAAATTATTTTTTCTTGAACAAAGTCAATGTCCAGGATTCCAAAAACGTACTTGTCGTGAATTTTTGTAGTTCTTCGAATTTCAGTCACTTTTACGATTTTGACGAAATTTTGTTTATCTCAAGAGGTAGAATTTTTGGATGACCTCCAATGAACTTGAAATTTTTTTTTCTTGTTAGGATTCGAAAAAAGTACATGTCGTGAATTTTTGTAGTACTTCGAATTTCAGTCACTTTTCCAATTTTGACAAAATTTTGTCTAACTTAAGAGGTAGAATTTTTGGATGACCTCCTATGATCTTGAACGTTTTTTTTCTTGAATAAAGTCAAGGTCTAGGATTCCAAAAAAGTACTTGTTATGAATTCTTTGAATTTCACTTTCTTTTTCGATTTTGCTGAAATTTTGTATAGCTCAAGAGGTAGAATTTTTGGATGATCTCCATTCAACTTGAAATTTTTTTTTTCTTGAACAAAGTCAACATCAGGGATATTTTGTATATCTCAAGAGGTAGAATTTTTTGGATGACCTCCTGTGATCTTAAACTTTTTTTTTTCTTCAATAAAGTCAAAGTCTAGGATTCCAAAAAAGTACTTGTCGTGAATTTTTGTAGATCTTCGAATTTCAGTCACTTTTTCGATTTTGATGAAATTTTGTATAGCTCAAGAGATAGAATTTTTTCGATGATCTCCACTGAACTTGAAATTTTTTTTTCTTGAACAAAGTCAACGTCTAGGATTCCAAAAACGTACTTGTCGTGAATTTTTGTAGTTTAGACACTTTTCCGATTTTGAAGAAATTTTGTATAGCTCAAGAGATAGAATTTTTGGATGACGTCTGATGAACTTGAAATTTTTTTTTCTTCAACAAAGTCAAGTTTTATGATTCCAAAAAAAGGCATATCGCGAATTTTTGTAGTACTTCGAATTTCAGTCATTTTTCCGATTTTGCCGAAATTTTGTATAGCTCAAGAGGTAGAAGTTTTGGATGACCTTGAATAAAGTCAAGGTTTAGGATTCAAAAAAAGTACTTGTTGTGAATTCTTTGAATTTCAGTCACTTTTCTAATTTTGACAAAATTTTGTATAGCTCAAGAGGTAGAATTTTTGGATGACCTCCTATGATCTTGAACTTTTTTTTTCTAGAATAAAGTCAAGGTCTAGATTTTCAAAAACATACTTGTCGTGAATTCTTTGAATTTCAGTCACTTCTCCGATTTTGACGAAATTTTGTTATAGCTCAAGAGATAGAATTTTTAGATGACGTCCGATGAACTTGAAATTTTTTTTTCTTGAACAAAGTCAACTTCTAGGATTCCAAAAAAGTACGTGACGTGAATTTTTTTAGTGCTTCCAATTTCAGTCACTTTTCGATTTTGAAGAAATTTTGTATATCTCAAGAGGTAGAATTTTTGGATGACCTCCTATGATCTTAAGCTTTTTTTTCCTGAATAAAGTCAAGGTCTAGGATTCCAAAAAAGTACTTGTCGTGAATTTTTGTTGTACTTCGAATTTCAGTCACTTTTCCGATTTTGCGAAAATTTTGAATAACTCAAGAGGTAGAATTTTTTGGATGGCGTCTGATGAACTTGAAATTTTTTTTTCTTGAACAAAGTCACTGTCTAGGATTCCAAAAAAGTACACGTCGTGAATTTTTTTAGTGCTTCGAATTTCAGTCACTTTTTCGATTTTGACGAAATTTTGAATAGCTGAAGAGGTAGGATTTTTGGATTATCTCCACTGAACTTGAAATTTTTTTTTCTTGAATAAAGTCAATGTCTAGGATTCCACCAAAATTTCTTGTTGTGAATTATTGTAGATCTTGAATTTCAGTCACTTTTTCGATTTTGACGAAATTTTGTATAGTTGAAGAGGTAGAATTTTTGGATGACATTTCTATGATCTTGAACTTTTTTTTCTTGAATAAAGTCAAGTTCTAGGATTCCAAAAAAGTACTTGTCGTGAATTCTTCGAATTTCTGTCACTTTTCCAATTTTTACGAAATTTTGTGTAGCTCAAGAGGTAGAATTTTTGGATGATCTCCACTGAACTTGAAATTTTTTTTTCTTAAATAAAGTCAAGGTCTAGGATTCCACCAAATGTTCTTGTCGTGAATTTTTGTAGTTCTTCGAATTTCAGTCTCTTGTTCGATTTTGACGAAATTTTGTATAGCTCAAGAGATAGAATTTTTGGATGACCTCCTATGATCTTGAACTTTTTTTTTCTTGAATAAAGTCAAGGTCTAGGATTCCAAAAAGTACTTGTCGTGAATTTTTGTAGTTCTTCGAATTTCAGTGACTTTTTCGATTTTGACGAAATTTTGTATAGATCAAGAGGTTGAATTTTTGAATGATCTCCACTGGACTTGAAATTTTTTTTTCTTGAACAAAGTCATCCTCCAGGATTCAAAAAACCTACTTGTCGTAAATTTGTAGTTCTTCGAAAATCAGTCACTTTTATGATTTTGACGAAATTTTGTATAGCTCAAGAGATAATTTTTGGATGACGTCCGATGAACTTGAAATTTTTTTTTCTTCAACAATGTCAATGTCTAGGTTTCGAAAAAAGTACATTTCGTCAATTTTTTAGTGCTTTGAATTTCAGTAACTTTTCCGATTTTGACGAAATTTTGTACATCTCATGAGGTAGAATTTTTGGATGACCTCCTCTGCTCTTGAAATTTTTTTTTCTTGAATAAAGTCAAGGTCTAGGATTCCAAAAAAGTACATGTCGTGAATTCTACGAATTTCAGTCACTTTTTCGATTTTGACGAAACTTTGTATAGCTCAAGAGGTAGAATTTGTCGTGAATTTTTGTAGTTCTTTGAATTTCAGTCACTTTTCCGATTTTGACGGAATTTTGCATAGCTCAAGAGGTAAAATTTTTGGATGACCTTCTGATGAACTTGAAATTTTTTTTTCTTCAACAAAGTCAACGTCTAGGATTCCAAAAAAAAGTACTTGTCGTGAATTTTTGTAGTACCTCAAGAGGTAGTATTTTTGGATGATCTCTACTGAACTTGAAATTCAATTTTTTTTTCTTCACCAAAATCATCGTCCAGGATTCCAAAAATGTACTTCTCGTGAATTTTTGTAGTTCTTCGAATTTCAGTCACTTTTCTGACTTTGACGAAATTTTGTATAGCTCAAGAGTGGATGACGTCCGATGAACTTGAATTTTTTTTTCTTGAACAAAGTCAACTTTTAGGATTCAAAAAAAGTACATGTCGTGAATTTTTGTAGTGCTTCGACTTTCAGTCACTTTTCCGATTTTGCCGAAATTTTGTATAGCTCATGAGGTAGAATTTTGGATGACCTCCGATGAACTTCAAATTTTTTTTTCTTGAACAAAGTCAAAGTCTAGGATTCCAAAAAAGTACATGTCGTGATTTTTTGTTGTACTTAGAATTTCAGTCACTTTTCCGATTTTGCCGAAATTTTGTATAGCTCAAGAGGTAGAATTTTTGAATGACCTCTGGTGAACTTGTTCTGAATAATCGAAAATCTTATTTCGTTTGTGTCTTATTTTTAGTTCAGTGCCGATGAGTCCCAATTTGTATTTCTAACCTCGCATTATTAGCAAATCAGCGTCCTGGAAGTTTTCTGTGTGCGTCTAGCCTGTCAGTTCGCCATTGTTGTCAACAATCTTTTCAGTCCGTCTTTAATAGTCAAAATGTCATCTTATATTAATTAACTAGCTTTGTCATTGCAAGGGCGAGATAGATCCACTTGAACTTTTTTTTTCTTGAACAAAGTCAATATCTAGGATTCCAGAAAAGTACTTGTCGTGAATTTTTGTAGTACTGGTACTTCGAATTTCAGTCACTTTTTCGATTTTGACGAAATTTTGTATAGCTCAAGAGATATAATTTTTGGATTACCTCCACTGAACTTGAAATTTTTATACGCCCACATTTTCATGTGGACGTATATTGTCGTCGCCCCTGTTCGTCCGTCCGTCCGTCCGTCCACAATTGTTTGTGAACAGTCTACAGGTCACAATTTTTATCCGATTTCAATGAAACTTGAAATATAGGTTTATCACCCTAAGATCTCGGTTCCTTTCGATATTGGCATGTATCGGACAGTAACTTCATGGGTTATGGTCCCTGATTGTACGAAAAATCACGTTTTTTAGCTTGTGAACAGTGTAGAGGTCACAATTTTGAACCGATTTGGATGAAACTTGGTTCCTTTCGATATTTGCGCCAATTGGATGGTAACTTCCTGAATTATGGCCCCTGATTGTCCGAAAAATCGCCCTTTTTAGCTTGTGGTCCCTCTGGAGGACAAAATTGTTATCCGATTTAAAAAAACGTTTGATTATATCACCGTTCCATGGTTATGAAGGTAGAATTCGAATTTTGTCAAAATTGGACCAAAATTGACGGATAAAATGGCCGCCATTTTTTTTTCTTGAACAAAGTCAACGTCTAGGATTCCAAAAACATACTTGTCGTGAATTTTTGTAGTTTAGACACTTTTCCGATTTTGACGAAATTCTGTATAAGCTCAAGAGGTAGAATTTTGGGATGACGTGCGATGAACTTGAATTTTTTTTTTCTTGAATAAAGTCAAGGTCAAGGATTCGAAAAAAGTACCTGTCGTGAATTTTTTTAGTGCTTCGAATTTCAGTCACTTTTCCGATTTTGACGAAATTTTGCATTGCTCAAGAGATAGAATTTTTGGATGACGTCCAATGAACTTGAACTTTTTTTTTCTTGAACAAAGTCAACTTTTAGGATTTCAAAAAAGTACATATTGTGAATTTTTGTAGTACTTCGAAATTCAGTCACTTTTCCGATTTTGCCGAAATTTTGTATAGCTCTAGAGGTAGAATTTTTGGATGATCTCAGATGAACTTGAAATTTTTTTTTCTTGAACAAAGTCAACGTCTATGATTCCAAAAAGTACATGTCCTGAATTTTTTTAGTGCTTCAATTTTCAGTCACTTTTCCGATTTTGACAAAATTTTGTATATCTCAAGAGGTATTTTTTTCTTGAATAAAGTCAAGGTCTAAGATTCCCAAAAAGTACTTGTTGTGAATTTTTGCAGTTCTTCGAATTTCAGTCACTTTTTTGATTTTGACGAAATTTTGTACAAAAAAGTACTTGTCGTGAATTATTCGAATTTCAGTCACTTTTTCGATTTTGACGAAATTTTGTATAGCTCAAGATGTTCTGAATAATCGGAAATCTTATTTGGTTTGTGTCTTATTTTTAGTTCAGTGCCGATGAGTCCCAATTTGTATTTCTAACCTCGCATTATTAGCACACGGTTTTCTGTGTGCGTCTAGCCTGTCAGTTCGCCATTGTTGTCAACAATCTTTTCAGTCCGTCTTTAATAGTCAAAATGTCATCTTATATTAATTAACTAGCTTTGTCATTGCAAGTGCGAGATAGATCCACTCTCCAGGTACTTTTCTATATCATTTGTATTGCGTGTTATTCAGTGTTTTTTTAATTATGTGTCAGTTTAAATGAGTGACCATGCGAGTGTTAGCCCCAAGTGTGTTCAATATGCCAGGACACTATTGGAAATGAGTCTTAACATTTCAATATTATTTCAGACTATTGCAAATACAGAAATATCTTTTAGGGATTAATGCACATTTAATGGCTCTGAAATAACAACTTTTCTGTGTATTTACCATCCTTTATTGTCATTGTTATTTGTTTACATTTGTCGTGCATATTATAAAGGTCCATGCGTGTGTCAAATGTCTTGCAGCCACTTGTCAGTGGATTAGCGTTCTAGTCTAGTCCTTTAAAGGAACATTAATTGCCATATTTTGTCGTGGTCTAATCCTTTAAAGGGACATTGCATGCAACTGTCATATTTTGTGGTAGTCTAATAATTTAAAGGGACATTTATGTCATGAATTGTCACAATCAGTTCTAGTCCTTATTCATTTATTGTCCTTAACTTTTGTCTTTTCAGATTGGAAGATATATGAATGACATGAATTGAGTGCCATATAAATGAATGATATATACTGTAGATGAACAATCATATATGAATGATATGACATATGATGATACCATACGAATATACGTCTACATGTCTAAAGTCTAAATAAGTCGTCATTAATGGAAGATCATCGAGCCCTTGAACAACTACAACTCGAATAGTCACAACACAAGATGTAGAATTTGGATGACCTCCATTGAACTTATTTTTTCTTGAACAAAGTCAACTTTTTGGATTCCAAAAAAGTACATGTCGTGAATTTTTGTAGTACTTCGAATTTCAGTCACTTTTCCAATTTTGACGAAATTTTATATAGCTCAAGAGGTAGAATTTTTGGATGACCTCCGATGAACTTGAAATTTATTTTTCTTGAACAAAGTCAACGTCTAGGATTCCAAAAAAGTACATTTCGTGAATTTTTTTACTGCTTCGAATATCAATCACTTTTCCGATTTTGACGAAATTTTGTATATCTCAAGAGGTAGAATTTTTGGATGACCTCCTATGATCTTGAACTTTTTTTTTCTTGAATAAAGTCAATGTCTAGGATTCCACCAAAAGTTCTTGTTGTGAATTATTGTACATCTTGAATTTCAGTCACTTTTTCGATTTTGGCGAAATTTTGTATAGCTCAAGAGGTAGAATTTTTGGATGACATTTCTATGATCTTGAACTTTTTTTTCTTGAATAAAGTCAAGTTCTAGGATTCCAATAAAGTACTTGTCGTGAGTTCTTCGAATTTCAGTCACTTTTAGTGACTCAAGAGATAGAATTTTTGGATGACGTCCTATGAACTTGATCTTTTGTTTTCTTGAACAAAGTCAACGTCTAGGATTCCAAAAAAATACAAGTTGTGAATTTTTTAGTGCTTTGAATTTCAGTCACTTTTTCGATTTTGACGAAATTTTGTATAGCTCAAGAGGTAGAATTTTTGGATGATCTCCACTGAACTTGAAATTTTTTTTTCTTGAACTAAATCATCGTCCAGGATTCCAAAAACGTACTTGTCGTGAATTTTTGTAGTTCTTCGAATTTCAGTCACTTTTCCGATTTTGACGAAATTTTGTGTAGCTCAAGAGATAGATTTTTTGGATTGCGTTCGATGAACTTGAATTTTTTTTTCTTGAACAAAGTCAACGTCCAGGATTCCAAAATGTACTTGTTGTGAAATTTTGTTTTTTTTCGAATTTTAGTCACTTTTTCGATTTTGCTGAAATTTTGTATAGCGCAAGAGGTAGAATTTTTGGATGACCTCCGATGAAGTTGAAATTTTGTTTTCTTGAACAAAGACAACGTCTATGATTCCAAAATAGTACATGTCGTGAATTTTTTTAGTGCTTCGAATTTCAGTCACTTTTCCGATTTTGACGAAAATTTATATATCTCAAGAGGTAGAATTTTTGAATGACCTTTCTATGATCTTGAATTTTTTTTTTTTGAATAGTCAAGGTCTAGCATTCCAAAAAAGTACTTTTCGTGAATTCTTCGAATTTCAGTCACTTTTAGTGACTCAAGAGATAGAATTTTTGGATGACGTCCTATGAACTTGATCTTTTGTTTTCTTGAACAAAGTCAACGTCTAGGATTCCAAAAAAATACAAGTTGTGAATTTTTTAGTGCTTTGAATTTCAGTCACTTTTTCGATTTTGACGAAATTTTGTATAGCTCAAGAGGTAGAATTTTTGGATGATCTCCACTGAACTTGAAATTTTTTTTTCTTGAACTAAATCATCGTCCAGGATTCCAAAAACGTACTTGTCGTGAATTTTTGTAGTTTTTCGAATTTCAGTCACTTTTCCGATGTTGACGAAATTTTGTATAGCTCAAGAGATAGAATTTTTGAATGACGTCTGATGAATTTGAACTTTTTTTCTCTTGAACAAAGTCAACTTTTAGGATTCAAAAAAAAAGTACAATGTCAATGTCTAGGTTTCCAAAAAAGTACATTTCGTGAATTTTTTAATGCTTCGAATTTCAGTCACTTTTCCGATTTTGACGAAATTTTGTATAGCTCAAGAGATAGAATTTTTGGATGACCTCCTATGATCTTGAACTTTTTCTTTCTTGAATAAATTCAAGGTCTAGGATTCCAAAAAGTACTTGTCGTGAATTTTTGTAGTTCTTCGAATTTCACTGACTTTTTCGATTTTGACGAAATTTTGTATAGATCAAGAGGTTGAATTTTTAGATGATCGCCACTGGACTTGAAATTTTTTTTTCTTGAACAAAGTCAACATCCAGGATTCCAAAAACGTATTTGTTGTGAATTTTTGTAGTACTTTGAATTTCAGTCACTTTTCTGATTTTGACGAAATTTTGTATAGCTCAAGAGATATAATTTTTAGATGACGTTCGATTAACTTGAACTTTTTTTTTCTTGAACAAAGTCAAACTCTGGGATTCGAAAAAAGTACATGTTTTGAATTTTTGTAGTTCCTCGAATTTCAGTCTCTTTTCCGATTTTGACTAAATTTTGTATAGCTCAAGAGATAGAATTTTTGAATGACGTCCGATGAATTTGAACTTTTATTTCCTGAACAAAGTCAACTTTTAGGATTCAAAAAAAATTACTTTTCGTGAATTTTTGTACTACTTCGAATTTCAGTCACTTTTCCGATTTTGCCGAAATTTTGTATAGCTCAAGAGGTAGAATTTTTGGATGACCTTCTGATGAACTTGAAATTTTTTTTTTGACGAAATTTTGTATAGCTCAAGAGATAGAATTTTTGGATGACATCCAATGAACTTGAATTTTTTTTTCTTGAACAAAGTCAACTTTTAGGATTCCAAAAAAGTACATGTCGTGAATTTTTGTAGTACCTTGAATTTCAGTAACTTTTCCGCCAAAATTTTGTATAGCTAAAGGAGGTAGAATTTTTGGATGACCTCCGATGAACTTGAAATTTTTTTTTCTAGAACAAAGTCAACGTCTAGGATTCCAAAAAAGTACATGTCGTGAGTTTTTTTAGTGCTTCGAATTTCAGTCACTTTTCCGATTTTGAAGAAATTTTGTATATCTGAAAAGGTAGAATTTTTGGATGACCTCTTGAATTTTTTTTTCTTGAATAAAGCCAAGGTCTAGGATTCCAATTTAGTATGATCTTGAACTTTTTTTTCTTGAATAAAGTCAAGGTGTAGGATTCTAAAAATGTACTTGTTGTGAATTCTTCGAATTTCAGTCACTTTTTCGATTTTGATGAAATTTTTTTTTCTTGAACAAAGTCAACGACTAGGATTCCAAAAAAGTTCATGTCGTGAATTTTTGTAGTGCTACGAATTTCAGTCACTTTTCCGATTTTGACGAAATATTGTATATCTCAAGAGGTAGAATTTTTGGATGACCTCCGATGAAGTTGAAATTTTTTTTTCTTGAACAAAGTCAACGTCTAGGATTCCCAAAAAGTACATGTCGTGAATTTTTTTAGTGCTTCGAATTTCAGTCACTTTTCCGATTTTGACGAAAATTTGTATAGCTCAAGAGGTAGAATTTTTGGATGACCTCCGATGAACTTGATATTTTTTTTTCTTGAACAAAGTCAACGTCTAGGATTCCAAAAAAGTTCATGTCGTGAATTTTTTTAGTGCTTCGAATTTCAGTCACTTTTCCGATTTTGACGAAAATTTATATATCTCAAGAGGTAGAATTTTTGGATGACATTCTATGATCTTGAACTTTTTTTTTCTTGAATAAAGTCAAGGTCTAGGATTCCAAAAAAGTACCGGTACTTGGCGTAAATTTTTGTAGTTCTTCGAATTCCAGTCACTTTTTTGATTTTGACGAAATTTTATACAGCTCAAGAGGTAGGATTTTTCTGATGATCTCCACTGAACTTGAAATTTTTTTTTCTTGAACAAAGTGAACGTCGAGGGTTCCAAAAACATACTTGTCGTGAATTTTTGTAGTTCTTCGAATTTTAGTCACTTTTCTAATTTTGACGAAATTTTGTATAGCTCAAGAGGTAGAATTTTTGGATGACCTCCGATGAACTTGAAATTTGTTTTTCTTGAACAAAGTCGACGTCAAGGATTCAAAAAAAGTACACGTCGTGAATTTCAGTCACTTTTCCGATTTTTCCAAAATTTTGTCTAACTTAAAGAAGTAGAATTTTTGGTTGACATCCTATGATCTTGAGCTTTTTTTTTCTTGAAGAAAGTCAAGGTCTAGGAATCCAAAAAAGTACTTGGCGTGAATTTTTGTATTTCTTCGAATTTCACTTTTCCGATTTTGACGAAATTTTGTATAGCTCAAGAGATAGAATATTTAGATGAAGTCCGATGAACTTGAACTTTTTTTTTCTTGAACAAAGTCAACGTCTAGGATTCCAAAAAAGTACTTGTCGTGAATTTTTGTAATTCTTTGAATTTCATTTTTTCGATTTTTTGACGAAAATCTTGTGAAAGCTTAAGACGTAGAATTTTTGGATGACCTCCTCTGATCTTGAAATTTTTTTTTCTTGAATAAAGTCAAGGTCTAGGATTCCAAAAAAGTACATGTCGTGAATTCTACGAATTTCAGTCACTTTTTCGATTTTGACGAAACTTGGTATAGCTCAAGAAGTAGAATTTTTGGATGACCTCTGATGAACTTGAATTTTTTTTTTATTGAACAAAGTCAACGTCCAGGATTCCAAAAAAGTACATGTCGTGAAATTTTTTAAGGCTTCGAATTTCAGTCACTTTTCCGATTTTGATGAAATTCTTGAACAAAGTCAACGCCCAGGATTCCAAAAACGTACTTGTCGTGAATTTTTGTAGTACTTCGAATTTCAGTCACTTTTCCGATTTTGCCGAAATTTTGTATAGCTCAAGAGGTAGAACCTTTGAATGACCTCTGGTGAATTTGAATTTTTTTTTTCTTGAACAAAGTCAACGTCTAGGATTCGAAAAAAGTACATGTTTTGAATTTTTGTAGTACTTCGAATTTCAGTCACTTTTCCGATTTTGAAGAAATTTTGTATATCTCAAGAGGTAGAATTTTTGGATGACCTCCGAGGAACAAAGTCAATGTCTAGGATTCCAAAAAAGTACATGTCGTGAATTTTTTTAGTACTTTAAATTTCAGTCACTTTTCCGATTTTGCCGAAATTTTGTATAGCTCAAGAGGTAGAATTTTTGGATGACCTCCGATGAACATGAACTTTTTTTTTCTTGAACAAAGTCAACGTCCAGGATTCCAAAAAAGTACTTATCGTGAATTATTCGATTTTCAGTCACTTTTTGATTTGATGAAATTTTGTATAGCTCAAGAGGTAGAATTTTTGGATGATCTCCACTGAACTTGAAATTTTTTTTTATTGAACAAAGTCAATGTTCAGGATTCCAAAAAAGTACATGTCGTGAATTTTTTTAAGGCTTCGAATTTCAGTCACTTTTCCGATTTTGACGAAATTCTTGAACAAAGTCACTTCCAGTATTCCAAAAATGTATTTGTTGTGAATTTCTGTAGTTCTTCGAATTTCAGACACTTTTCCGATTTTGACGAAATTTTGTATAGCTCAAGAGGTAGAATTTTTTAATAATCTCCACTGAACATGAAATTTTTTTTTCTTGAACAAATTCAACGTCCTGTATTCCAAAAATGTACTTGTCGTGAATATTTGTACTTCTTCGAATTTCAGTCACTTTTCCGATTTTGGCGTAATTTTGTGTAGCTCAAGAGATAGAATTTTTGGATGACGTCGACGTTTATGATTCCAAAAAAGTACATGTCGCCGATTTTGCCGAAATTTTGTATAGCTCAAGAGGTAGGGTTCCAAAAAAGTACATATCGTGAATTTTTTTAGTGCTTCGAATTTCAGTCACTTTTCCGATTTTGACGAAATTTTGTATATTTCAAAAGGTAGGATTTTTGGATGATCTCCACTGAACTTGAATTTTTTTTTCTTGAGTAAAGTCAAGGTCTAGGATTCCAAAAAAGTACTTGTTGTGAATTTTTGTAGTTCTTCAAATTTCAGTGACTTTTCTGAGTTTGATGAAATTTTGTATAGCTCAAGAGGCAGAATTTTTGGATGATCTCCACTGAACTTGAAATTTTTTTTTCTTGAACAACGTCAACGTCCAGGATTCCAAAACCGTACTTGTCGTGAATTTTTGTAGTTCTTCGAATTTCAGTCACTTTTCCGATTTTGACGAAATTTTGTATAGCTGAAGATGTTCTGAATAATCGGAAATCTTATTTGGTTTGTGTCTTATTTTTAGTTCAGTGCCGATGAGTCCCAATTTGTATTTCTAACCTCGCATTATTAGCAAATCAGCATCCTGGAGGTTTTCTGTGTGCGTCTAGCCTGTCAGTTCGCCATTGTTGTCAACAATCTTTTCAGTCCGTCTTTAATAGTCAAATTGTCATCTTATATTAATTAACTAGCTTTGTCATTGCAAGGAGGAGATAGATCCACTCTCCAGGTACTTTTCTATATCATTTGTATTGCGTGTTATTCAGTGTTTTTTGAATTATGTGTCAGTTTCAACGAGTGACCATGCGAGTGTTAGTCCCACGTGTGTTCAATATGCCAGGACGCTATTGGAAATGGGTCTTAACATTTCGATATTATTTCAGACTATTGCAAATACAGAAATGGCTTTTAGGGATTAATGCACATTTAATGACTTTTCTGTGTATTTACCAACCTTTATTGTCATTGTTATTTGTTTACATTTGTTGTGCATATTATAAAGGTCCATGCGTGTGTCAAATGTCTTGCAGCCACTTGTTAGCGGATTAGCGTTCTAGTCTAGTCCTTTAAAGGAACATTAATTGTCATATTTTGTCGTGGTCTAATCCCTTTAAATGGACATTGCATGCAACTGTCATATTTTGTGGTAATCTAATAATTTAAAGGGACATTTATGTCATAAATTGTCACAATCAGTTATAGTCCTTATTCATTTATTGTTCTTAACTTTTGTCTTTCCAGATTGGAAGATTTATGAATGAAATGAATTGAGTGCCATATAAATGAATGATATATACTGTAGATGAACAATCATATATGAATGATATGACATATGATGATACTATACGAATAAAGGTCTACATATCTAAAGTCTAAATAAGTTGTCATTAACGGAAGATCATCGAGCCCTTGAACAGCTACAACTCGAGTAGTCACAACACAAGACGTAGAATTTTTGGATGACCTCCAATGAACTTTTTTTTTCTTGAACAAAGTCAACATCTAGGATTCCAGTAAAGTACATGTTGTGAATTTTTTTAGTGCTTCGAATTTCAGTCACTCTTCCGATCTCGCCGAATTTTTGTATAGCTCAAAAGGAAGAATTTTTGGATGACCTCCAATGAACTTGAACTTTTTTTTTTCTTGAACAAAGTCAATATCTAGGATTCCAGAAAAGTACTTGTCGTGAATTTTTGTAGTACTACGAATTTCAGTCACTTTGTCGATTTTGACAAACTTTTGTATAGCTCAAGAGGTATCATTTTTGGATGTCCTCCACTGAACTTGAAATTTTTTTTTCTTGAACAAAGTCAACGTCTAGGATTCCAAAAACGTACTTGTCATGAATTTTTGTAGTTCAGTCAATCCGATTTTGACGAAATTTTGTATAGCTCAAGAGATAGAATTTTTGGATGACGTCTGATGAACTTTTTTTCTTGACCAAAGTCAACTTTTAGGATTCCAAATAAGTACATGTCGTGAATTTTTGTAGTACTTCCAGTTTCAGGCACTTTTCCGATTTTGCAGAAATTTTTCTTTAACTTAAGAGGTAGAATTTTTGGATGATCTCCACTGAACTTGAAATTTTTTTTTCTTGAACAAACTCAACGTCTAGGATTCCAAAAAAGTACACGTCGTGAATTTTTTTAGTGCATCGAATTTCAGTCACTTGTCCGATTTTGACGACTTGTCGTGAATTTTTGTAGTTCTTTGAATTTCAGTCACTTTTCTGATTTTGATGAAATTTTGTACAGCTCAAAAGGTAGAATTTTTGGATGACGTCTAATGAACTTGAACTTTTCTTTGTCAACCTATAGGATTTGGATGACCTCAGAATAACTTGAAATTTTTTTTTCTTGAACAAAGTCAACGTCTAAGATTCCAAAAAAGTACACGTCGTGAATTTTTTTAGTGCTTCGAATTTCAATCACTTTGCAGATTTTGACGAAATTTTGTATATCTCAAGTGGTATAATTTTTGGATGACCTCCTATGATCTTGACCTTTTTTTTTCTTAAATAAAGTCAAGGTCTGGGATGCCATAAAAGTACTTGTCGTGAATTTTTGTACTTATTCGAATTCCAGTCACTTTTTCGATTTTGACGAAATTTTGTATAGCTCAAGATGCAGAATTTTTGGATTACCTCCTACAATCTTGAACTTTTTTTTTCTTGAGTAAAGTCACCTTTTAGGATTCCAAAAAAGTACTTTTCGTGAATTTTTGTAGTACTTCGAATTTCAGTCACTTTTCTGATTTTGCCGAAATTTTGGATTACCTCTTCTGATCTTGAAATTTTTTTTCTTGAATAAAGTCAAGGTCTAGGATTCCAAATAAGTACATTTCGTGAATTCTTCGAATTTCAGTCAGTTTTTCGATTTTGAGAAACTTTGTATAGCTCAAGAGGTAGAATTTTTGGATGTTCTCCATTAAACTTGAAAATTTTTTTTCTTGAATAAAATCAAGGTCTAGGATTCCACCAAAAGTTCTTGTCGTGAATTTTGTAGTTCTTCGAATTTCAGTCACCTTTTCGATTTTGACGAAATTTTGTATAGCTCAAGAGGTAGAATTTTTGGATGACCTTTCTACGATCTTGAACTTTTTCTTCTTGAATAAAGTCAAAGTCTAGGATTCAAAAAAAGTATTTTTCTTGAATTCTTCGAATTTCAGTCACTTTTCCAATTTTGACGAAATTTTGTATTTCAGTTACTTTTCCGCCGAAATTTTATATAGCTAAAGAGGTAGAATTTTTGGATGACCTCCTATGATCTTGAACTTTTTTTTATCTTGAATAAAGTCAAGGTCTAGGATTCTACTTTCTTTCACTTTTTTGATTTTGACGAAGTTTTATACAGCTCAAGAGGTAGAATATTTGGATTATCTCCACTGAACTTGAAATTTTTTTTTCTTGAACAAAGTCAACGTCGAGGATTCCAAAAACGTACTTGTCGTGAATTTTTGTAGTTCTTCGAACTTTAGTCACTTTTCCGATTTTGACGAAATTTTGTATAGCTCAAGAGGTAGAATTTTTGGATAACCTCCGATGAACTTGAAATTTGTTTTTCTTGAACAAAGTCAACGTCAAAGAATCCAAAAAAGAACATATCGTGAATTTTTTTAGAGCTTCGAATTTCAGTCACTTTTCCGATTTTGATGAAATTTTGTATATTTCAAAAGGTAGGATTTTTGGATGATCTCCACTGATCTTGAATTTTTTTTTTCTTGAGTAAAGTCAAGGTCTAGGATTCCAAAAAAAGTACTTGTCGTGAATTTTTGTAGTTCTTCGAATTTCAGTCACTTTTCTGATTTTGATGAAATTTTGTATAGCTCACGAGGCAGAATTTTTGGATGATCTCCACTTAATTTTTTTTTCTTGAACAAAGTCAACGTCCAGGATTCCAAAACTGTACTTGTCGTAATTTTTGTCTTGCAGCCACTTGTCAGTGGATTAGCGTTCTAGTCTAGTCCTTTAAAGGAACATTAATTGTCATATTTTGTCGTGGTCTAATCCTTTAAAGGGACATTGCATGCAACTGTCATATTTTGTGGTAGTCTAATAATTTAAAGGGACGTTTATGTCATGAATTGTCACAATCAGATCTAGTCCTTATTCATTTATTGTTCTTAACTTTTGTCTTTTCAGATTGGAAGATATATGAATGACATGAATTGAGTGCCATATAGATAAATGATATATACGGTAGATGAACAATCATATATGAATGATATGACATATGATGATACTATATGAATAAACGTCTACATGTCTAAAGTCTAAATAAGTTGTCATTAACGGAAGATCATCGAGCCCTTGAACAGCTACAACTCGAGTAGTCACAACACAAGAGGTAGAATTTTTGGATGACCTCCAATGAACTTTTTTTTTCTTGAACAAAGTCAACGTCTGGGATACCAGTAAAGTACATGTTGTGAATTTTTTTAGTGCTTCGAATTTAAATCACTTTTCCGATTTTGCCGAAATTTTGTATAACTCAAGAGATAGAACTTTTGGATGACGTCCGATGAACTTGAAATTTTTTTTTCTTGAACAAAGTCAACTTTTAGGATTCCAAAAAAGTGCATGTTGTGTATTTTTGTAGTACTTCGAATTTCAGTCACTATTCCGATTTTGACGAAATTTTGTATAGCTCAAGAGGTAGAATTTTTAGATGACCTCCGAGGAACTTGAAATTTTTTTTCTTGGACAAAGTCTACGTCTAGGATTCCAAAAAAGTACATGATGTGAATATTTTGTAGTTCCTCGAATTTCAGTCACTTTTCCGATTTTGACGATATTTTGTCTAACTTAAGAGGTAGAATTTTTGGATAACCTCCTATGATCTTGAACTTTTTTTTTCTTGAATAAAGTCAAGGTCTAGTATTCCAGTAAAGTACATGTTGTGAATTTTTTTAGTGCTTCGAATTTCAGTCACTCTTCCGATCTCGCCGAATTTTTGTATAGCTCAAAAGGAAGAATTTTTGGATGACCTCCTATGATCTTGAATTTTTTTTTCTAGAATAAAGTCAAGGTCTAGGATTCCCAAAAAGTACTTGGCGTGAATTTTTGTAGTTCTTCGAATTTCAGTCACTTTTCCAATTTTGACGAAATTTTGTATAGCTCAAGAGGTAGAATTTTTAGATGATCTCCACTGAACTTGAAATTTATTTTTCCTCATTAAAGTCAAGGTCTAGGATTCCACCAAAAGTTCTTGTTGTAAATTTTTGTAGTTCTTCGAATTTCAGTCACTTTTTCGATTTTGACCAAATTTTGTATACCTCAAGAGGTAGAATTTTTGGATGATCTCTACTGAACTTGAAATTATTTTTTCTTGAACAAAATCATCGTCCAGGATTCCAAAACGTACTTGTCGTGAATTTTTGTATATCACAAGAGGTAGAATTTTTGGATTACTTCCTATGATCTTGAACTTATTTTTTCTTGAATAAAGTCAAGGTCTAGTATTCCAAAAAAGTACTTGTTGTGAATTTTGTAGTTCTTCGAATTTCAGTCACTTTGTCGATTTTGACGAAATTTTGTATACCTCAAGAGGTAGAATTTTTGGATGATCTCTACTGAACTTGAAATTATTTTTTCTTGAACAAAATCATCGTCCAGGATTCCAAAATGTACTTGTCGTGAATTTTTGTAGTTCTTCGAATTTCAGTCACTTTTCCGATTATGACGAAATTTTGTATAGCTCAAGAAATAGAATTTTTGGATGACGTCCAATGAACTTGAACTTTTTTTTTCTTGAACAAAGTCAACGCTTAGGATTTCAAAAAAGTACATGTCGTGAATTTTTTTAGTGCTTTGAATTTTAGTCACTTTTCCGATTTTAACGAAATTTTGTATATCTCAAGAGGTAGAATTTTTGGATGACCTCCTATGATGTTAAGCTTTTTTTTCTTAAATAAAATGAAGGTGTAGGATTCCAAAAAAGTACTTGTCGTGAATTTTTGTAGTTCATCGAATTTCAGTCACTTTTTCGATTTTAACGAAATTTTGTATAGCTCAAGAGGTAGAATTTTTGGATGATCTCCGATGAAGTTGAAATTTTTTTTTCTTTAACAATGTCAATGTCTAGGTTTCGAAAAAAGTACATTTCGTCAATTTTTTAGTGCTTCGAATTTCAGTAACTTGAACAAAGTCAACTTTTGGGATTCAAAAAAAGTACATGTGGTGAATTTTTGTAGTGCTTCGACATTCAGTCACTTTTCGGATTTTGCCGAAATTTTGTATAGCTCAAGAGGTAGAATTTTTGGATGACCTCCGATGAACTTGAAATTTTTTTTTCTTAAACAAAGTCAACGTCCAAGATTCCAAAAACGTATTTGTCGTGAATTTTTGTAGTTCTTCAATTTCAGTCACTTTTCCGATTTTGACAAAATTTTGTATATCTCAAGAGGTAGAATTTTTGGATGACGTCCGATGAACTTGAACTTTTTTTTTCTTGAACATAGTCAACTTTTAGGATTCCAAAAAATTACATGTCATGAATTTTTGTAGTAGTTGGAATTTCAGTCTTTTTTCCGATTTTGCCGAAATTTTGTATAGCTTAAGAGGTAGAATTTTTGGATGACCTCCGCTGAACTTTTTTTTTTCTTGAACAAAGTCAACGTCTAGGATTCCCAAAAAGTACTTGTCTTGAATTTTTTTAGTGCTTCGAATTTCAGTCACTTTTCCAATTTTGACGAAATTTTGTATATCTCAAATGCTAGAATTTTTGGATGACTTGTCGTGAATTTTTTTAGAAGTACCTCTAATTTCAGTCACTTTTCCAATTTTGCCGAAATTTTGTCTAACTTAAGAGGTAGAATTTTTGGATGATCTTCACTGAACTTGAATTTTTTTTTTCTTGAACAAAGTCAACGTCTAGGATTCCAAAAACATTCTTGTCGTGAATTTTTGTAGTTCTTCGAATTTCAGTCACTTTTTCGATTTTGACGAAATTTTATATAGCTCAAGAGGTAGAATTTTTGGATGATCTCCACTGAACTTGAAATTTTTTTTTCTTCAACAAAGTCAACGTCCAGGATTCCAAAAACGTACTTGTCGTGAATTTTTGTAGTTCTTCGAATTTCAGTCACTTTTCCGATTTTTGTGAAATTTTGTATATCTCAAGAGATAGAATTTTTGGATGACGTCCAATGAACTTGAACTTTTTTTTTCTTGAACGAAGTCAACGCTTAGGATTTAAAAAAAGTACATGTCGTGAATTTTTGTAGCACCTCGAATTTCAGTCACTTTTCCGATTTTGAATTTTGTATATCTCAAGAGGTAGAATTTTTGGATGACCTCCGATAAACTTGAAATTTTTTTTTCTTGAACAAAGTCAATGTCTAGGATTCCAAAAAAGTACATGTCTTGAATTTTTTTAGTGCTTCGAATTTCAGTCACTTTTCCAATTTTGACGAAATTTTGTATATCTCAAATGGTAGAATTTTTGGATGACTTGTCGTGAATTTTTTTAGTAGTACCTCTAATTTCTGTCACTTTTCCAATTTTGCCGATATTTTGTCTAACTTTAAGAGGTAGAATTTTTGGATGATCTTCACTGAACTTGAATTTTTTTTTTATTGAACAAAGTCAACGTCTAAGATTCCAAAAAAGTCGTGAATTTTTGTAGTTTTTCGAATTTCAGTCACTTTTCCGATTTTGACGAAATTTTGTATAGCTCAAGAGATAGAATTTTTGAATGACGTCTGATGAATTTGAACTTTTTTTCTCTTGAACAAAGTCAACTTTTAGGATTCAAAAAAAAAGTACAATGTCAATGTCTAGGTTTCCAAAAAAGTACATTTCGTGAATTTTTTAATGCTTCGAATTTCAGTCACTTTTTCGATTTTGACGAAATTTTTTACATCTGAAGAGGTATAATTTTTGGATGACCTCCTCTGATCTTGAATTGTTTTTTCTTGAATAAAGTCATGGCCTAGGATTCCAAAAAAGTACTTGTTATGAATTCTTCGAATTTCAGTCACCTTTTCGATTTTGACGAAATTTTTTATAGCTCAAGAGGTAGAATTTTTGGATGATCTCCACTGAACTTGAAATTTTGTTTTCTTGAATGAAGTCAAGGTCTAGGATTCCACCAAAAGTTCTTGTCGTTAATTTTTGTAGTTCTTCGAATTTCAGTCACTTTTTTGATTTTGACGAAATTTTATATATCTCAAGAGGCAGAATTTTTGGATGACCTTTCTATGATCTTGAACTTTTTTTTCTTCAATAAAGTCAAGGTCTAGGATTCCAAAAAATACTTGTTGTGAATTTTTCGAATTTCAGTCACCTTTTCAATTTTGGCGAAATTTAGTATACCTCAAGAGGTAGAATTTTTGGATGATCTCCACTGAACTTGAATTTTTTTTTTCTTGAACAAAGTCAACGTCCAGGATCCCAAAAGCGTACTTGTCATGAATTTTTGTAGTTCTTCGAATTTCGTTCACTTTTCCGATTTTTACAAAACTTTCTATAGCTCAAGAGATAGAATTTTTGGATGACGTCTAATGAACATGAATTTTTTTTTTCTTGAATAAAGTGAACTTTTAGGATTCAAAAAAAAAAGTACCTGTTGTGATATTTTGTAGTACTTCGAATTTCAGTCACTTTTCTGCAAAAATTTTGTATAGCTCAAGAGTTCGAATTTTTGGATGACGTCCGATGAACTTGAAATTTTTTTTTCTTGAACAAAGTCAACGCCTAGGATTCCAAAAAAGTACATGTCGTGAATTGTTTTAGTGCTTCGATTTTCATTCACTTTTCCGATATTGAAGAAATTTTGTATATCTCAAGAGGTAGAATTTTTGGATGACCTCCGATGAACTTTTTTTTTTCTTGAACAAAGTCAACGTCTAGGATTCCAAAAACGTACTTGTCGTGAATTTTTGCATATCTCAAGAGGTAGAATTTTTGGATGACCTCCAATGATCTTGAACTTTTTTTTCTTGAATAAAATCAATGTCTAGGATTCCAAAAAAGTACATGTTGTGAATTGTTTTAGTGCTTCGATTTTCATTCACTTTTCCGATATTGAAGAAATTTTGTATATCTCAAGAGGTAGAATTTTTAGGATGACCTCCTATGATCTTGAACTTTTTTTTTCTTGAATAAAGTCAAGGTCTAGGATTCCAAAAAAGTACATGTTGTGAATTCTTTGAATTTCAGTCACTTTTTCGATTTTGACGAAACTTTGTATAGGTCAAGAGGTAGAATTTTTGGATGATCTCCACTGAACTTGAAATTATTTTTTCTTGAACAAAGTCAACGTCCAGGATTCCAAAATCGTACTTGTCGTGAATTTTTCTTGTTCTCCGAATTTCAATCACTTTTCCGATTTTGACGAAATTTTGTTTATCTCAAGAGGTAGAAGAATTTTTGGATGACCTCAAATGAATTTGAATTTTTTTTTTCTTGAATAAAGTCAACGTCTATGATTACAAAAATGTACTTGTCGTGAATTTTTGTAGTTCTTCGAGTTTCAGTCACTTTTTTGAATTTGACGAAATTTTGTATAGCTTCAAAGGTAGAATTTTTGGATGATCTCCACTGAACTTGAACAAAGTAAACGTCCAGGATTCCAAAAACGTACTTATCGTGAATTTTTGAAGTTCTTTGAATTTTAGTCACTTTTCCGATTTTGACGAAATTTTGTATAGCTCAAGATATAGATATTTTGAATGACGTCCAAACTTTTTTTTTTCTTGAACAAAGTCAACTTATAGGATTCCAAAAAAGTACATGTGGTGAATTTTTGTAGTACTTCGAATTTCCGTCACTTTTCCACCGAAATTTTGTATAGCTCAAGAGATAGAATTTTTGGATCACCTCCGATGAACTTGAAATTTTTTTTTCTTGAACAAAGTCAAGGTCAAGGATTTCAAAAAAGTACCTGTCGTGAATTTTTTAGTGCTTTTAATTTCAGTCACTTTTCCGATTTTGACGTGAATTTTTGTTGTACTTCGAATTTCAGTCACTTTTCCAATTTTGCCGAAATTTTGTATAGCTCAAGAGGTGGAATTTTTGGATGACCTCCGAGGAACTTGAAATTTTTTTTTCTGAACAAAGTCACTGTCTAGGATTCCAAAAAAGTACATGTCGTGAATTTTTTTAGTGCTTCGAATTTCCGATTTTGACGAAATTTTGCATATCTCAAGAGGTAGAATTTTTGGATGACCTCCAATGATCTTGAACTTATTTTTTCTTGAATAAAGTCAAGGTCTAGGATTCCAAAAAAGTACTTTTCGTGAATTCTTCGAATTTCAGTCACTTTTCCAATTTTGACAAAATTTTGTATAGCTCAAGAGGTAAAATTTTTGGATGATCTCCACTGAACTTGAACAAAGTCATCGTCCTGGATTCCAAAAACCTACTTGGCGTGAATTTTTGTTGTACTTCGATTTTCAGTCACTTTTCCGATTTTACCGAAATTTTGTATAGCTCAAGAGGTAGAATTTTTGGATGACCTCTGATGAACTTGAATTTTTTTTTTCTTGAACAAAGTCAACTTTTGACGAAATTTTGTTTAGCTCAAGAGGTAGAAATTTTGGATGATCTCTACTGAACTTGAAATTTTTTTTTCTTGAACAAAATCGTCGTCCAGGATTCCAAAACGTACTTGTCGTGAATTTTTGTAGTTCTTCGAATTTCAGTCACTTTTCCGATTTTGTATAGATCAAGAGATTGAATTTTTGGATGACGTCTGATGAACTTGAATTTTTTTTTCTTGAACAAAGTCAACTTTTAGTATTAAAAAAAAGTACATATCGTGAATTTTTGTAGTGCTTCGACTTTCAGTCACTTTTCCGATATTGCCGAAATTTTGTATAGCTCAAGAGGTAGAATTTTTGGATGACCTCTGATGAACTTGAAATTTTTTTTTCTTGAAGAAATTCAACGTTTAGGATTCCAAAAAACTACATAACGTGAATTCTTCGAATTTCAGTCACTTTTTCGATTTTGACGAAACTTTGTATAGCTCAAGAGGTAGAATTTTTGGATGATCTCCGATGAAGTTGAAATTTTTTTTAACAATATCAATGTCTAGGTTTCGAAAAGAGTACATTTCGTCAATTTTTTAGTGCTTCGAATTTCAGTAACTTTTCCAATTTTGACGAAATTTTGTACATCTCAAGAGGTAGAATTTTGGGATTATCTCCACTGAACTTGAAATTTTTTTTTCTTCAACAACGTCAACCTCCAGGATTCCAAAAACCTACTTGTCGTGAATTTTTGTAGTTCTTCGAATTTCAGTCACTTTTCCGATTTTGAGTATATTTTGTATAGCTCAAGAGATGGAATATTTGGATGACATCCGATGAACAAAGTCAACTTTTAGGATTCCAAAATTTTGACATATTTTGTATAGCTCAAAAGATAGAATATTTGGATGACATCCGATTAACAAAGTCAACTTTTAGGATTCCAAAATAGTACATATCGTGAATTTTTGTAGTACTTCGAATTTCAGTCACCTTTCCGATTTTGCCGAAATTTTGTTTAACTTAACAGGTAGAATTTTTCAGATGACCTCTAATGAACTTGAAATTTTTTTTTATTGAACAATGTCAACGTCTAAGATTGCAAAAAAGTACTTGTCTTGAATTCTTCGAATTTCAGTCATCTTTTCGATTTTGGCGAAATTTAGTATAGCTCAAGAGGTAGAATTTTTGGATGATCCCCACTGAACTTGAAATTTTTTTTCTTGAACAAAGTCAATTTTTGTAGTACTTCGAATTTAAGTCACTTTTCCGACGAAATTTTGTTTAGCTCAAGAGGTAGAATTTTTTGATCACCTCCGATGAACTTGAAATTTTTTTTTCTTGAACAAAGTCAACGCCTAGGATTTCAATAAAGTACATGTCGTGAATTTTTTTAGTGCTTTGAATTTCAGTCACTTTTCCGATTTTGACGAAATTTTGTATATCTCAAGAGGTAGAATTTTTGGATGACCTCCTATGATGTTAAGCTTTTTTTTCTTGAATAAAATGAAGGTGTAGGATTCCCAAAAAGTACTTGTCGTGAATTTTTGTAGTTCATCGAATTTCAGTCACTTTTTCGATTTTGACGAAATTTTGTATAGCTCAAGAGGTAGAATTTTTGGATGATCTCCGATGAAGTTGAAATTTTTTTTAACAATATCAATGTCTAGGTTTCGAAAAGAGTACATTTCGTCAATTTTTTAGTGCTTCGAATTTCAGTAACTTTTCCAATTTTGACGAAATTTTGTACATCTCAAGAGGTAGAATTTTTGGATGACTTCCTCTGATCTTGAAATTTTTTTTTCTTGAATAAAGTCAAGGTCTAGGATTCCAAAAAAGTACATGTCGTGAATTCTACGAATTTCAGCCACTTTTTCGATTTTGACGAAACTTTATATAGCTCAAGAGGTAGAATTTTCGGATTATCTCCACTGAACAAAGTCAACGTCTAGGATTCCAAAAAAGTACATGTCGTGAATTTTTGAAGAACTTCGAATTTCAGTCACTTTTCTGATTTTGACGAAATTTTGTATAGCTCAAGAGATAGATTTTTTGGATGGCGTTCGATGAACTGGAATTTTTTTTTCTTGAACAAAGTCAACGTCCAGGATTCCAAAATGTACTTGTTGTGAAATTTTGTAGTTCTTCGAATTTTAGTCACTTTTCCGATTTTGCTGAAATTTTGTATAGCTCAAGAAATAGAATTTTTGGATGACGTCCTATGAACTTGAAATTTTTTTTTCTTGAACAAAGTCAATGTCTAGGATTCCAAAAAAGTACATGTCGTGAATTTTTTTAGTGCTTCGAATTTCAGTCACTTTTCCGATTTTGACGAAATTTTGTATATCTCAAAAGGTAGAATTTTTTGATGACCAATGAAATTGAAATTTTGTTTTCTTGAACAAATTCACTGTCTAGGATTCCAAAAATGTTGTGAATTCTTCGAATTTCAGTCATTTTTTCGATTTTGACGAAACTTTGTATAGCTCAAGAGATAGAATTTTTGGATGATCTCCACTGAACTTGAAATTTTTTTAGTGCATCGAATTTCAGTCACTTTTCCGAATTTGACGAAATTTTGTATATCTCAAGAGGTAGAATTTTTGGATGACCTCCTATGATCTTGAACTTTTTTTTCTTGAATAAAATCAAGGTCTAGGATTCCAAAAAGTACATGTCATGAACTCTTCAAATTTCAGTTTTGGATGACCTTTCTATGATCTTGAACTTTTTTTTCTTGAATAAAGTCAAGGTGTAGAATTCAAAAAAAGTACTTTTCGTGAATTCTTCGTATTTCAGTCACTTTTCCAATTTTGACGAAATTTTGTATAGCTCAAGAGGTAGAATTTTTGCATGATCTCCGATGAACTTGAATTATTTTTCTTGAACGAAGTCAATGTCTAGGACTCCAAAAAAGTGCATGTCGTGAATTTTTGTAGTACTTCGAATTTTAGTCACTTTTCCGATTTTGACGAGATTTTGTATATCTCAAAAGGTAGAATTTTTTGATGACCAATGAAATTGAAATTTTGTTTTCTTGAACAAATTCACTGTCTAGGATTTCAAAAATGTTGTGAATTCTTCGAATTTCAGTCACTTTTTCGATTTTGACGAAACTTTGTATAGCTCAAGAGATAGAATTTTTGGATGATCTCCACTGAAATTGAAATTTTTTTAGTGCATCGAATTTCAGTCACTTTTCCGAATTTGACGAAATTTTGTATATCTCAAGAGGTAGAATTTTTGGATGACCTCCTATGATCTTGAACTTTTTTTTCTTGAATAAAATCAAGGTCTAGGATTCCAAAAAGTACATGTCATGAATTCTTCAAATTTCAGTCACTTTTTCGATTTTGACGAAACTTTGTATAGCTCAAGAGGTAGAATTTTCGGATGATCTCCACTGAACTTGAAATTTTTTTTTCTTGAACAAAGTCAACGTCCAGGATTCCAAAAACGTACTTGTCGTGAATTTTTGTAGTTCTTCGAATTTCTTTTAACTGACCATAATGTTACCAAAGAGCAGCTTCGGTTGGATTTTAGGACATTATTATTATTATTAAGCTTTCATATTACATATGAAAGCTTATTATTTCTGTTAAAGGTATTATTATTTTTTTTTTTTTGTGTGTGTTTTCTGGAAATCGGATTTCTCAGAATCTATCCATAGGATCTTTTTGAAATTCTGACCTACCCCACCCCCAAAAATGGGGTGCAAACGTTGTTTAAATATATTTTCAAAACGTTTTACGAATCCGAAATCACCGAATTTTACGAACGAAAAAACAGACAATGCATAATCGTAACTTTGTTATTTTTTGACCGATCTTACTAATTCTTTTTTCTTTGAATACCTTGAAAAAAAATCATTTTCATCTGCAGTTTCACATTTTTGAATTTCGAAAATTCGTCACTGTGATTTCGAACCGGAAGTTTAGACCAATTTGACAACTTCTTTAATAGTTGTACGATCTTCATGAAATTTAGTATATAAGTAGATCCTACCGATGTGATTTTAAAAATATAATTAGAAATTTTCAAAATTATCTCCCCTTGACAAAATTAAGGATCAAAATTTTCAAAAAAATCATCGAAATATAGGTCAGAATGACCAGATTTTTTGGGGGGATACTAGATAAGTAATTACAGATTTATACACAAAATATGAAGTTTGTCGATCGAACCGGAAGTGCCACCATCTTTAAACGTGAAAAATCTCTAAGGCTTTTTTGCTATTTTACTTACAGACACGGGAGTTATATTTTCTGAATCCATGAAGGTTGGCCCAAAAATCGGTGGGAGCAGAATTTTGATTTAGGTCTAATGATGAATTCCATTGTGAAGTGAATATGAAAAGTAGTAGCAATTTGAAGGGCCGAGACTTTGAAACACAATAACTCTCCTTCTAATTAAGCTAGAATGTTCAAACTTGGTGTAGACGTTCACTAGGTCAATGTCATGATTGAGTTTAAAGATGAGCATTTTCTGCTTAGGGTAAGCAGAGATAAATATGCTGATTTGTTGATTCTTTAGGGCACGATAACTTCGGTTATAATGAAGAGAGAACAATCGAGAGTCTAAAAGCTAGCCCTTTGTGTGAAATCATTGTATCATTTTTTTTAAATGTCAGGGATAGCATAAAAAAAGAGATCGAAAATCCAAAAAGTCGTATTTTTATGATTTTGAGCGTTTTTAAAGTTCCTTTTCTCTTAAATCAACATAATATTTTTGGGGAACTTCTTCTACAAAGAGTCTTATCGATAGTGTTTTATATGAAACCATCGATCAACAGTCCAAAATATCAGGAGTAGAAGAATAAAAGGATCGAAAATTGAATACTGCACCCTTTCATTGTTAAGCGAAACATGCAGCGTGGGTGACTACAATTTGCACATTTAGTCATCGTATAGAGCTTATTCAACAGTATCGAATTCCAACTGCTTAGGGATATTTTACGTGCACTACAATGTGTACACAGGACCTTGGCTTTTCGTCCCATCCGAACGACTAGACAACTGTCCTTGTCTAGGATTCCAAAAAAGTACTTGTTGTGAATTCTTCAAATTTCAGTCACCTTTTCGATTTTGGCGAAATTTAGTATAGCTCAAGAGGTAGAATTTTTGAATGATCTCCACTGAACTTGACATTGTTTTTTCTTGAACAAAGTCAACGTCCAGGATTCCAAAACCGTACTTGTCGTGAATTTTTGTACTTCTTCGAATTTCATTCACTTTTCCGATTTTTACGAAATTTTGTATAGCTCAAGAGATAGAATTTTTGGATGACGTCCAATGAACTTGAATTTTTTTTTTCTTGAACAAAGTCAACTTTTAGGATTCCAAAAAAAAAGTACATGTCGTGAATTTTTGTAGTACTTCGAATTTCAGTGACTTTCCCGATTTTGACGAAATTTTGTATAGCTCAAGAGATAGAATTTTTGGATGACGTCCGATGAACTTGAAATTTTTTTTTCTTGAACAAAGTCAACTTTTAGGATTCCAAAAAAGTACAGGTTGTGAATTTTTTTAGTGTTTCGATTTTCAGTCACTTTTCCGATAACCTACTATGATCTTGAACTTTTTTTTTCTTGAATAAAGTCAAGTTCTAGGATACCAAAAAAGTACTTGTCGTGAATTTTTATAGTTCTTCGAATTTCAGTCACTTTTTCGATTTTGACGAAATTTTGTATAGCTCAAGAGGTAGAATTTTTGGATGACCTTTCTATGATCTTGAACTTTTTCTTCTTGAATAAAGTCAAAGTCTAGGATTCAAAAAAAGTACTTTTCGTGATTTCTTCGAATTTCAGTCACTTTTCCAATTTTGACGAAAATTTTGTATTTCAGTTACTTTTCCGCCGAAATTTTATATAGCTCAAGAGGTAGAATTTTTGGATGACCTCCTATGATCTTGAACTTTTTTTTTCTTGAATAAAGTCAAGGTCTAGGATTCCAAAAAAGTACTTGTCTTGAATTCTTTGAATTTCAGTCACCTTTTCGATTTGGGCAAAATTTAGTATAGCTCAAGAGGTAGAATTTTTGGATGATGTCCACTGAACTTGAAATTTTTTTTTCTTGAACAAAGTCAATGTACAGGATTCCAAAAGCGTACTTGTCGTGAATTTTTGTAATTCTTCGAATTTCGTTCACTTTTCCGAATTTTACGAAATTTTGTATACCTCAAGAGATAGAATTTTTGGATGACGTCCAATGAACTTGAATTTTTTTTTTCTTGAACAAAGTCAACTTTTAGGATTCAAAAAAAAGTACATGTCGTGAATCTTTGTAGTACTTCGAATTTCAGTCACTTTTCAGATTTTGAATTTTGTATAGCTCAAGAGGTGGAATTTTTGGTTGACCTTCTATGATCTTGAACTTTTTTTTTCTTGATTAAAGTCAAGGTCTAGGATTCCAAAAAAGTACTTGACGTGAATTTTTGTAGTTCTTCGAATTTCATTCACTTTTTCCGATTTTGACGAAATTTTGTATAGCTGAAGAGGTAGGATTTTTGGATTATCTCCACTGAACTTGAAATTTTTTTTTCTTGAATAAAGTCAATGTCTAGGATTCCACCAAAAGTTCTTGTTTTGAATTATTGTAGATCTTGAATTTCAGTCACTTTTTCGATTTTGACGAAATTTTGTATATCTCAAGAAGAAGAATTTTTTGGATTACCTCCTATGATATTGGTCTAGGATTCCAAAAAAGTACTTATTATGAATTTTTGTAGATATTCGAAATTTCATGCACTTTTCCGATTTTGACGAAATTTTGTATATCTCAAGAGGTAGAATTTTTGGATGACCTCCTATGATCTTGAACTTTTTTTTTCTTGAATAAAGTCAAGGTCTAGGATTCCAAAAAAGTACTTCTCGTGAATTTATGTAGTTCTTCGAATTTCAGTCACTTTCCGATTTTTCCAAAATTTTGTATCGCTCGAGAGGTAGAATTTTCAGTCACTTTTCCGATTTTGTCGATATTTTGTATAGCTCAAGAGGTAGAATTTTTTGATGATTTCCGAGGAACTTGAAATTTTTTTTTTTTTAACAAAGTCAACGTCTTGGTTTCCAAAAAAGTACATGTCGTGAATTTTTTTAGTGCTTCCAATTTCAGTCGCTTTTCCAATTTTGAATTTTGTATATCTCAATAGGTAGAATTTTTGGATGACCTCCTATGATCGTGAATTTTTTTTTCTTGAATAAGGTCAAGGTCTAGGATTCCAAAATAGTACTTTGCATGAATTTTTGTATTTCTTCGAATTTTAGTCACTTTTTCGATTTTGACGAAATTTTGTATAGCTCAAGAGGTAACATTTTTGGATGACCTCCGAGGAACTTGAAATTTTTTTTTCTTGAACAATGTCAACGTCTAGGATTCTAAAAAAGTACATGTAATGAATTTTTTTAGTGCTTCTAATTTCAGTCGCTTTTCCGATTTTGAGGTAGTATTTTTGGTTGACCTCCTATGATCTTGAATTTTTTTTTCTTGAATAAAATCAAGGTCTAGGATTCCCAAAAAGTACTTGGCGTGAATTTTTGTAGTTCTTCGAATTTCAGTCACTTTTCCGATTTTGATGAAATTTTGTATAGCTCTAGAGATAGAATTTTTGGATGATCTCCACTGAACTTGAAATTTTTTTTCTTGAACAAAGTCAATGTCCAGGATTCCAAAAGCGTACTTGTCGTGAATTTTTGTAGGACTTCGAATTTCAGTCACTTTTCCGATTCTGCCGAAATTTTGTATAGCTCAAGAGGTAGAATTTTTGGATGACCTCCGATGAACTTGAAATTTTTTTTCTTGAACAAAGTCAACGTCTAGGATTACAAAAAAGTAAATGTCGTGAATATTTTTTAGTGCTTCGAATTTCAATCACTTTTTCGATTTTGACGAAATTTTGTATATCTTAAGAGGTAGAATTTTTGGATGACCTCCTATGATCTTGAACTTTTTTTTTCTTAGATAAAGTCAAGGTACTTGTCGTGAATTTTTGTACTTCTTCGAATTCCAGTCACTTTTTCGATTTTGACGAAATTTTGTATAGCTCAAGATGCAGAATTTTTAGATTACCTCCTACGATCTTGAACTTTTTTTTTCTTGAGTAAAGTCAAGGTCTAGGATTCCCAAAAAGTACATGTCGTGAATTTTTGTAGTTCTTCGAATTTCAGTCATTTTTCTGATTTTGCCGAAATTTTGGATTACCTCCTCTAATCTTGAAAATTATTTTTTCTTGAATAAAGTCAAGGTCTAGGATTCCAAAAAAGTACATGTCGTGAATTCTTCGAATTTCAGTCACTTTTTCGATTTTTTTTTGAACAATGTCAACATCCAGGATTCCAAATATGTACTTGTCGTGAATTTTTGTAGTTCTTCGAATTTCAGTCCCTTTTCCGATTTTGTCGAAATTTTGTATAGCTCAAAAGGTCGAATATTTGAATGACGTCCGATGAACTTGAACTTTTCTTTCTTGAACAATGTCAACCTTTAGGATTCCAAAAAAGTACATGTCGTGAATTTTTTTAGTGCTTCGAATTTCAGTCACTTTTCCGATTTTGACGAAATTTTGTATAGCTCAAAAGGTAGAATTTTTGGATGACGTCCGATGAACTTGAACTTTTTTTTTCTTGAACAAAGTCAACTTTTAGGATTCCAAAAAAGTACATGTCGTGAATTTTTGTAGGACTTCGAATTTCAGTCACATTTCTGATTTTGCCGAAATTTTGTATAGCTCAAGAGGTAGAATTTTTGGATGAACTTGAAATTTTTTTTTCTTGAACAAAGTCAACGTCTAGGATTCCAAAAAAGTACATATCGGGAATTTTTTTAGTGCTTCGAATTTCAATCACTATTCTGATTTTGACGAAATTTTGTATATTTCAAAAGGTAGGATTTTAGGATGATCTCCACTGAACTTGAATTTTTTTTTCTTGAGTAAAGTCAACTTTTAGGATTCCAAAAAAGTACTTTTCATGAATTTTTGTAGTACTTCGACTTTCAGTCACTTTTCTGATTTTGCCGAAATTTTGGATTACCTCCTCTGATCTTGAAATTTTTTTTTTTTGAATAAAGTCAAGGTCTAGGATTCCAAAAAAGTACATTTCGTGAATTCTTCGAATTTCAGTCACTTTTTCGATTTTGACGAAACTTTGTATAGCTCAAGAGGTAGAATTTTTGGATGATCTCCATTAAACTTGAAATTTTTTTTTCTTGAATAAAGTCAAGGTCTAGGATTGAACCAAAAGTTCTTAACGTGAATTTTGTAGTTCTTCGAATTTTCCGATTGGATGATGTCCGATGAACTTTTTTTTTCCTTGAACAAAGTCAACTTTTAGGAATCCAAATAAGTACTTGTCGTGAATTCGTCTAATATCAGTCACTTTTTCGATTTGGACGAAATTTTGTATAACTTCAAATGTAGAATTTTTGGATGATCTCCACTGAACTTGAACTTGAACAAAGTCAACGTCTAGTATTCCAAAAAAGTAAATGTCGTGAACTTTTTTAGTGCTTCGAATTTCAGTCACTTTTCCGATTTTGACGAAATTTTGAAAAAATTTTTTCTTGAATGAAGTCAAAGTCTAGGATTCCAAAAAAGTACTTGTCGTGAATTTTTATAGTTCTTTGAATTTCAGTCACTTTTTCGATTTTGACGAAATTTTGTATAGCTCAAGAGGTAGAATTTTTGGATGATCTCAACTGAACTTGAAATTTTTTTTTCTTGAACAAAGTCATTGTCCAGGTTTCCAAAAACGTACTTCTCATGAATTTTTGTAGTTCTTCGAATTTCAGTCACTTTTACGATTTTGCCGAAATTTTGTATAGCTCAAGAGGTAGAATTTTTGGATGACCTCCGATGAACTTGAAATTTTTTTTTCTTCTACAAAGTCAATGTCTAGGATTCCAAAAAAGTACATGTCGTGAATTTTTGTAGTACTTTGAATTTCAGTCACCTTTCCAATTTTGCCGAAATTTTGTATATCGCAAGAGGTAAAATTTTTGGATTACCTCCTATGATCGTGAACTTTTTTTTTCTTCAACAAAGTCAACTTTTAGGATTTCAAAAAAGTACATGTCGTGAATTTTTTTAATGCTTCGAATTTCAGTCACTCTTCCAATTTCGCCGAATTTTTGTATAGCTCAAAAGGTAAAATTATTTTTGGATGACCTCCAATGAACTTGAACTTTTTTTTTCTTGAACAAAGTCAATATCTAGGATTCCAGAAAAGTACATGTCGTGAATTTTTGTAGTACTACGAATTTCAGTCACTTTTTCGCTTTTGACGAAATTTTGTATATCTCAAGAGGTATAATTTTTGGATGACCTCCACTGAACTTGAAATTTTTTTTTCTTGAACAAAGTCAACGTCTAGGATTCCAAAAACGTACTTGTCATGAATTTTTGTAGTTTAGACACTTTTCCGATTTTGAAGAAATTTTGTATAGCTCAAGAGATAGAATTTTTGGATGACGTCTCATGAACTTGAAATTTTTTTTTCTTCAACAAAGTCAACTTTTATGATTCCAAAAAAAGGCATATCGCGAATTTTTGTAGTACTTCGAATTTCAGTCATTTTTCCGATTTTGCCGAAATTTTGTATAGCTCAAGAGGTAGAAGTTTTGAATGACCTTCTTGAATAAAGTCAAGGTTTAGGATTCAAAAAAAGTACTTGTTGTGAATTCTTTGAATTTCAGTCACTTTTCTAATTTTGACAAAATTTTGTATAGCTCAAGAGGTAGAATTTTTGGATAACCTCATATGATCTTGAACTTTTTTTTTCTTGAATAAAGTCAAGGTCTAGATTTTCAAAAACATACTTGTCGTGAATTCTTTGAATTTCAGTCACTTCTCCGATTTTGACGAAATTTTGTTATAGCTCAAGAGATAGAATTTTTAGATGACGTCCGATGAACTTGAAATTTTTTTTTCTTGAACAAAGTCAACTTCTAGGATTCCAAAAAAGTACATGACGTGAATTTTTTTAGTGCTTCCAATTTCAGTCACTTTTCGATTTTGAAGAAATTTTGTATATCTCAAGAGGTAGAATTTTTGGATGACCTCCTATGATCTTAAGCTATTTTTTCCTGAATAAAGTCAAGGTCTAGGATTCCAAAAAAGTACTTGTCGTGAATTTTTGTTGTACTTCGAATTTCAGTCACTTTTCCGATTTTGCGGAAATTTTGAATAACTCAAGAGGTAGAATTTTTGGATGGCGTCTGATGAACTTTAAATTTTTTTTTCTTGAACAAAGTCACTGTCTAGGATTCCAAAAAAGTACATGTCATGAATTTTTTTAGTGCTTCGAATTTCAGTCACTTTTTCGATTTTGACGAAATTTTGAATAGCTGAAGAGGTAGGATTTTTGGATTATCTCCACTGAACTTGAAATTTTTTTTTCTTGAATAAAGTCAATGTCTAGGATTCGACCAAAATTTCTTGTTGTGAATTATTGTAGATCTTGAATTTCAGTCACTTTTTCGATTTTGACGAAATTTTGTATAGTTCAAGAGGTAGAATTTTTGGATGACATTTCTATGATCTTGAACTTTTTTTTCTTGAATAAAGTCAAGTTCTAGGATTCCAAAAAAGTACTTGTCGTGAATTCTTCGAATTTCTGTCACTTTTCCAATTTTTACGAAATTTTGTGTAGCTCAAGAGGTAGAATTTTTGGATGATCTCCACTGAACTTGAAATTTTTTTTTCTTAAATAAAGTCAAGGTCTAGGATTCCACCAAATGTTCTTGTCGTGAATTTTTGTAGTTCTTCGAATTTCAGTCTCTTGTTCGATTTTGACGAAATTTTGTATAGCTCAAGAGATAGAATTTTTGGATGACCTCCTATGATCTTGAACTTTTTTTTTCTTGAATAAAGTCAAGGTCTAGGATTCCAAAAAGTACTAGTCGTGAATTTTTGTAGTTCTTCGAATTTCAGTGACTTTAGGATTCCAAAAAAGTGCATGTCGTGAATTTTTGTAGTACTTCGAATTTCAGTCAAAATTTCCGATTTTGACGAAATTTTGTATAGCTCAAGAGGTAGAATTTTTGGTTGACCTCCTATGATCTTGAACTTTTTTTTTCTTGAATAAAGTCAAGGTCTAGGATTCCAAAGAAGTACTTGGCATGAATTTTTGTAGTTTTTCGAATTTCAGTCATTTTTTCGATTTTGATGAAATTTTGTATAGCTCAAGAGGTAGAATTTTTGGATGATCTCCACTGAACTTTTTTTTTCTTGAACAAAGTCAACATCCAGGATTCCAAAAACGTACTTGTTGTGAATTTTTGTAGTTCTTCGAATTTCAGTCACTTTTCTGATTTTGACGAAATTTTGTATAGCTCAAGAGAGAGAATTTTTAGATGACGTCCGATTAACTTGAACTTTTTTTTTCTTGAACAAATTCAAACTCTGGGATCCGAAAAAAGTACATGTTTTGAATTTTTGTAGTTTCTCAAATTTAAGTCTCTTTTCCGATTTTGACTAAATTTTGTATTGCTCAAGAGATAGAATTTTTGAATAACGTCCAATGAATTTGAACTTTTATTTCTTGAACAAAGTCAACTTTTAGGATTCAAAAAAAATTCCTTTTCGTGAATTTTTGTACTACTTCGAATTTCAGTCATTTTTCCGATTTTGGTGAAATTTTGTTTAGCTCAAGAGGTAGAATTTTTGGATGACCTTCTGATGAACTTGAAATTTTTTTTTCTTCAACAAAGTCAACGTCTAGGATTCCAAAAAAAGTACTTGTCGTGAATTTTTGTAGTACTTCGATTTTCAGTCACCTTTCCGATTTTGACGAAATTTTGTATAGCTCAAGAGGTAGAATTTTTGGATGACCTCCACTGAATTTGAAATTTTTTTTCTTGAACAAAGTCAACGCCTAGGATTCCAAAAAAGTACATGTCGTGAATTGTTTTAGTGCTTCGATTTTCATTCACTTTTCCGATTTTGAAGAAATTTTGTATATCTCAAGAGGTAGAATTTTTAGGATGACCTCCTATGATCTTGAACTTTTTTTTTCTTGAATAAAGTCAAGGTCTAGTATTCCAAAAAAGTACATGTTGTGAATTCTTCGAATTTCAGTCTCTTTCCGATTTTTCCAAAATTTTGTATCGCTCGAGAGGTAGAATTTTCAATCGCTTTTCCGATTTTGTCGATTCAAAAAAAGGACTTTATTCAAGAAGAAAAAGTTCAAGATCATAGAAAGGTCATCCAAAAATGACCTCCGATGAACTTGAAATTTTTTTTTCTTGAACAAAGTCAACGCCTAGGATTCCAAAAAAGTACATGTCGTGAATTGTTTTAGTGCTTCGATTTTCATTCACTTTTCCGATTTTGAAGAAATTTTGTATATCTCAAGAGGTAGAATTTTTAGGATGACCTCCTATGATCTTGAACTTTTTTTTTCTTGAATAAAGTCAAGGTCTAGTATTCCAAAAAAGTACATGTTGTGAATTCTTTGAATTTCAGTCACTTTTTCGATTTTGACGAAACTTTGTATAGGTCAAGAGGTAGAATTTTTGGATGATCTCCACTGAACTTGAAATTATTTTTTCTTGAACAAAGTCAACGTCCAGGATTCCAAAAACGTATGTGTCGTGACTTTTTGTAGTTCTTCGAATTTCAGTCACTTTTACGATTTTGATGAAATTTTGTTTATCTCAAGAGGTAGAATTTTTGGATGACCTCAAATGAACTTGAAATTTTTTTTTCTTGAACAAAGTCAACGTCTATGATTACAAAAAGGTACTTGTTGTGAATTTTTGTAGTTCTTCGAATTTCAGTCACTTTTTTGAATTTGACGAAATTTTGTATAGCTCAAGAGGTAGAATTTTTGGATGATCTCCACTGAACTTGAAATTTTTGTTTCTTGAACAAAGTCATTTGTATTGCGTGTTATTCAGTGTTTTTTGAATTATGTGTCAGTTTAAACAAGTGACCATGCGAGTGTTAGTCCCATGTGTGTTCAATATGCCAGGACACTATTGGAAATGGGTCTTTATATTGCGATATTATTTCAGACTATTGCAAATACAGAAATGGCTTTTGGGGATTAATGCACATTTAATACCTCTGAAATAACGAATTTTCTGTGTATTTACCAACCTTCATGGTCATTGTTATTTGTTTACATTTGTCGTGCATATTATGAAGGTCCATGCGTGTGTCAAATGTCATGCAGTCACTTGTCAATGGATTAGCGTTCTAGTCTAGTCCTTTAGAGGAACATTATTTCGTGGTAGTCTAATAATTTAAAGGGACATTTATGTCATGAATTGTCACAATCAGTTCTAGTCCTTATTCATTTATTGTTCATAACTTTTGTCTTTGCAGATTGGAAGATATACGAATGACATGAATTGAGTGCCATATAAATGAATGATATATACTGTAGATGAACATCATATATGAATGATATGACATATGATGATACTATACGAATAAACATCTACATGTCTAAACTCTAAATAAGTCGTCATTAACGGAAGATCATCGAGCCCTTGAACAGCTACAACTCGAGTAGTCACATCACAAGAGGTAGAATTTTTAGATGACCTCCAATGAACTTTTTTTTTCTTGAACAAAGTCAACGTCTAGGATTCCTAAAAAGTACATGTCGTGAATTTTTTTAGTGCTTCAAATTCCAGTCACTCTTCATATTACGCCGAATGTTTGTATAGCTCAAGAGGTAGAATTTTGACGAAATTTTGTATATCTCAATAGGTAGAATTTTTAGATGACCTCGTATGAACTTGAATTTTTTTTTTCTTCAACAAAGTCAACTTTTAGGATTCCAATGAAGTACATGTCGTGAATTTTTGTAGTACTTCGAATTTCAGTCACTTTTCCGATTTTGCCGAAATTTTGTATAGCTGAAAGCTGTAGAATTTTTGGATGAACTCCGATGAACTTGAAATTTTTTTTTTCTTCAACAATGTCAACATCTAGGATTCCAAAAAAGTACATGTCGTGAATTTTTGTAGTTCTTCGATTTTCAGTCACTTTTCCTATTTTGACGAAATTTTGTATATCTCAAGAGGTAGAATTTTTGGATCACCTCCTATGATTTTGAACTTATTTTTTCTTGAATAAAATCAAGAACTAGGATTCCAAAAAAGTACTTGTTGTGAATTCTTCGAATTTCAGTCACTTTTTCGATTTTGTTGAAACTTTGTATAGTTCAAGAGGTAGAATTTTCGGATTATCTCCACTGAACTTGAAATTTTTTTTTCTTGAATAAAGTCAAGGTCTAGGATTCCAAAAAAGTACTTGTTGTGAATTTTTGTAGTTCTTCGAATTTCATTCACTTTTTTGATTTTGACGAAATATTGTATATCTCAAGAGGTAGAATTTTTGGATGACGTCCGATGAAATTGAACATTTTTTTCCTTGAACAAAGTCAACTTCTAGGATTCAAAAAAATTACATGTCGTGAATTTTTTTAGCACTTCAAATTTCATTCACTTTTCCGATTTTGCCGAAATTTTGTATAGCTCAAGAGGTAGAATTTTTCTTTGACCTCCGATGAACTTAAAAAATTTTTTTCTTGAACAAAGTCAACGTCTAGGATTCCAAAAAAGTACATGTCGTGAATTTTTTTAGTGCTTCAATTTTCAGTCACTTTTCCGATTTTGACGAAATTTTGTACATCTCAAGAGGTAGAATTTTTGGATGACCTCCTCTGATCTTGAAATTTTTTTTCTTGAATAAAGTCAAGGTCTAGGATTCCAAAAAAGTACATGTTGTGAATTCTACGAATTTCAGTCACTTTTTCGATGTTGTCGAAACTTTGTATAGCTCAAGAGGTAGAATTTTCAAATTATCTCCACTGAACTTGAATTTTTTTTTTCTTGAATAAAGTCAAGGTCTAGGATTCCAAAAAAGTACTTGTTGTGAATTTTTGTAGTTCTTCGAATTTCATTCACTTTTTCGATTTTGACGAAATTTTGTATAGCTCAAGATGTAGAATTTTTGGATTACTTCCTATGATTTCGTCGAATTTTTGGATAGCTCAAGAGATAGAATTTCTGGATGTCGTCTGATGAACTTGAATTTTTTTTCTTGAACAAAGTCAACTTTAAGGATTCAAAAAAAGTACATGTCGTGAATTTTTGTAGTGGTTCGACTTTCAGTCACTTTTCCAATTTTGCCAAAATTTTGTATAGCGCATGAGGTAGAATTTTTGGATGACCTCCGATGAAGGTCTAGGATTCCAAAAAAGTACATGTCGTGAATTTTTGTAGTACTTCGAATTTCAGTCACTTTTCCGCCAAAATTTTGTATAGCTCAAGAAGTAGAATTTTTGGATGACCTCCGATGAACTTGAAATTTTTTTTTCTTGAACAAAGTCAACATCTAGGATTCCAAAAAAGTACATGTCGTGATTTTCAGTCACTTTTTCCATTTTGACGAAATTTTGTATACCGTAGCTCAAGAGGTAGAATTTTTGGATGACCTCCTGTGATCTTGAACTTTTTTTTTCTTGAATAAAGTCAAAGTCTAGGATTCCAAAAAAGTACTTGTTGTGAATTCTTTGAATTTCACTCACTTTTTCGATTTTGACGAAACTTTGTATAGCTCAAGAGGTAGAATTTTTGGATGATCTCCACTCAACTCAAGAAGTAGAATTTTTGGATGATCTCCGATGAACCTGAAATTTTTATTTCTTGAACAAAGTCAACGTCTAGGATTCCAAAAAAGTACATGTCATGAATTTTTTTAGTGCTTCGAATTTCAGTCACTTTTTCCATTTTGACGAAATTTTGTATAGCTCAAGAGGTAGAATTTTTGGATGACCTCCACTCAACTCAAGAAGTAGAATTTTTGGATGACCTCCTGTGATCTTGAACTTTTTTTTTCTTGAATAAAGTCAAAGTCTAGGATTCCAAAAAGTACTTGTTATGAATTCTTCGAATTTCACTCACTTTTTCGATTTTGACGAGATTTTGTATAGCTCAAGAGGTAGAATTTTTGAATGATCTCCATTCAACTTGAAATTTTTTTTTTCTTGAACAAAGTCAACATCAGGGATATTTTGTATATCTCAAGAGGTAGAATTTTTGGATGACCTCCTGTGATCTTGAACTTTTTTTTTTCTTCAATAAAGTCAAAGTCTAGGATTCAAAAAAAGTACTTGTCGTGAATTTTTGTAGATCTTCGAATTTCAGTCACTTTTTCGATTTTGACGAAATTTTGTATAGCTCAAGAGATAGAATTTTTTGGATGATCTCCACTGAACAAAGTCAACGTCCAGGATTCCAAATACGTACTTGTTGTGAATTTTTATAGTTCTTCCAATTTCAGTCACATTTTTCGATTTTGAGGATATTTTGTATAGCTCAAGAGGTAGAATTTTTGGGATGATCTCCAATGAACTTGAAATTTTTTTTTATCGAACAATGTCAATGTCTAGGATTCCAAAAATGTACTTGTTTTGAATTCTTCGTATTTCAGTCACCTTTTCGATTTTGGCGAAATTTAGTATATAGCTCAATTTTTGAATGACCTTATGATGAACTTGAAATTTTTTTTTTGACAAAATTTTGTATAGCTCAAGAGATAGAATTTTTGGATGACGTCCGATGAACTTGAAATTTTTTTTTCTTGAACAAAGTCAATGTCTAGGATTCCAAAAAAGTACATGTCGTGATTTTCAGTCACTTTTTCCATTTTGACGAAATTTTGTATACCGTAGCTCAAGAGGTAGAATTTTTGGATGACCTCCTGTGATCTTGAACTTTTTTTTTCTTGAATAAAGTCAAAGTCTAGGATTCCAAAAAAGTACTTGTTGTGAATTCTTTGAATTTCACTCACTTTTTCGATTTTGACGAAACTTTGTATAGCTCAAGAGGTAGAATTTTTGGATGATCTCCACTCAACTCAAGAAGTAGAATTTTTGGATGATCTCCGATGAACCTGAAATTTTTATTTCTTGAACAAAGTCAACGTCTAGGATTCCAAAAAAGTACATGTCGTGAATTTTTTTAGTGCTTCGAATTTCAGTCACTTTTTCCATTTTGACGAAATTTTGTATAGCTCAAGAGGTAGAATTTTTGGATGACCTCCACTCAACTCAAGAAGTAGAATTTTTGGACGACCTCCTGTGATCTTGAACTTTTTTTTTCTTGAATAAAGTCAAAGTCTAGGATTCCAAAAAGTACTTGTTATGAATTCTTCGAATTTCACTCACTTTTTCGATTTTGACGAGATTTTGTATAGCTCAAGAGGTAGAATTTTTGAATGATCTCCATTCAACTTGAAATTTTTTTTTTCTTGAACAAAGTCAACATCAGGGATATTTTGTATATCTCAAGAGGTAGAATTTTTGGATGACCTCCGATGAACCTGAAATTTTTATTTCTTGAACAAAGTCAACGTCTAGGATTCCAAAAAAGTACATGTCGTGATTTTTTTTAGTGCTTCGAATTTCAGTCACTTTTCTGATTTTGACGAAATTTTGTATATCTCAAGAGGTAGAATTTTTGGATGACCTCCTATGATTTTGAAATTTTTTTTTCTTGAATAAAGTCAAAGCCTAGGATTCCAAAAATCTACTTGTTGTGAATGCTTAGAATTTCAGTCACTTTTAGTGACTCAAGAGATAGAATTTTTGGATGACGTCCTATGAAGTTGAACTTTTTTTTTCTTGAACAAAGTCAACGTCTAGGATTCCCAAAAAGTACATGTCATGAATTTTGACGAAATTTTGTATATCTCTAGAGGTAGAATATTTGGATGACCTCCTATGATCTTGAACTTTTTTTTTCTTGAATAAAGTCAAGGTCTAAGATTCCAAAAAAGTACTTGTCGTGAATTTTTGTAGTTCTTCGAATTTCAGTCACTTTAAGTACTTATCGTGAATTATTCGAATTTCAGACATTTTTTTTTGTATAGCTCAAGATGTTCTGAATAATCGAAAATCTTATTTCGTTTGTGTCTTATTTTTAGTTCAGTGCCGATGAGTCCCAATTTGTATTTCTAACCTCGCATTATTAGCAAATTCGCGTCCTGGAAGTTTTCTGTGTGCGTCTAGCCTGTCAGTTCGCCATTGTTGTCAACAATCTTTTCAGTTCGTCTTTAATAGTCAAAATGTCATCTTATATTAATTAACTAGCTTTGTCATTGCAAGGGCGAGATAGATCCACTTGAACTTTTTTTTTCTTGAACAAAGTCAATATCTAGGATTCCAGAAAAGTACTTGTCGTGAATTTTTGTAGTACTGGTACTTCGAATTTCAGTCTCTTTTTCGATTTTGACGAAATTTTGTATAGCTCAAGAGGTATAATTTTTGGATAACCTCCACTGAACTTGAAATTTTTTTTTCTTGAACAAAGTCAACTTCTAGGATTCTAAAAACGTACTTGTCGTGAATTTTTGTAGTTTAGACACTTTTCCGATTTTGACGAAATTTTGTATAGCTCAAGAGATAGAATTTTTGGATGACGTGCGATGAACTTGAATTTTTTTTTCTTGAATAAAGTCAAGGTCAAGGATTCGAAAAAAGTACCTGTCGTGAATTTTTTTAGTGCTTCGATATTTCAGTCACTTTTCCGATTTTGACGAAATTTTGTATAGCGCAGGTATAATTTTTGGATGACCTCCGATGAACTTGAAATTTTTTTTTCTTGAACAAAGTCAACTTTTAGGATTCCAAAAAAGTACATGTTGTGTATTTTTTTAGTTTTTCGAATTTCAGTCACTTTTCCGATTTTGAAGAAATTTTGTATATCTCAAGAGGTAGAAATTTTGGATGACCTCCTATGACCCTGAACTTTTTTTTTCTTGAACAAATTCAAGGTCTAGGATTCCCAAAAACTACATGTCGTGAGTTTTTTTAGTGCTTTGAATTTCAGTTACTTTTCCGATTTTGAAGAAATTTTGTGTATCTCAAGAGGTTGAATTTTTGGATGACCTCCTATGATCTTGAACTTTTTTTTTCTTGAACAAATTCAAGGTCTAGGATTCCCAAAAACTACATGTCGTGAGTTTTTTTAGTGCTTTGAATTTCAGTTACTTTTCCGATTTTGAAGAAATTTTGTGTATCTCAAGAGGTTGAATTTTTGGATGACCTCCTATGATCTTGAACTTTTTTTTTCTTGAATAAAGTCAAGGTCTAGGATTCCAAAAAAGTACTTGTCGTGACTTTTTATAGTTCTTCGAATTTCAGTCACTTTTTCGATTTTGACCAAATTTTTTATAGCTCAAGAGGTAGAATTTTTGGTTGATCTCCGATGGACTTGAAATTTTTTTTTCTTTAACAATGACAATGTCTAGGTTTCCAAAAAAAGTACATTTCGTGAATTTTTTAGTGCTTTGAATTTCAGTCACTTTTCCGATTTTGACGAAATTTTGTACATCTCAAGAGGTAGAATTTTTGGATGACCTCCTCTGATCTTGAAATTTTTTTTTCTTGAATAAAGTCAAGGTGTAGGATTCCAAAAAAGTACATGTTGTGAATTCTACGAATTTCAGTCACTTTTTTGATTTTGACGAAACTTTGTATAGCTGAAGAGGTAGAATTTTTGGATGATCTCCACTGAACTTGAAATTTTTTTTTCTTGAACAAAGTCAACGTCCAGGATTTAAAAAATGTACTTGTTGTGAATATTTGTAGTTCTTCGAATTTCAGTCACTTTTCCGATTTTGATGTAGTTTTGTGTAGCTCAAGAGATAGAATTTTTGGATGATGTCCGATGAACTTGAACTTTTTTTTTCTTGAACAAAGTCAACGTTTAGAATTCCAAAAAAGTACATGTCGTGAATATTTTTAGCACCTCGAAATTCAGTCACTTTTCCGATTTTGCCGAAATTTTGTATAGCTCTAGAGGTAGAATTTTTGGATGATCTCAGATGAAGTTGAAATTTTTTTTCTTGAACAAAGTCAACGTCTAGGATTCCAAAAAGTACATGTCGTGAATTTTTTTAAGTGCTTCAATTTTCAGTAACTTTTCCGATTTTGACGAAATTTTGTATATCTCAAGAGGTATTTTTTTTTGAATAAAGTCAAGGTCTAAGATTCCCAAAAAGTACTTGTCGTGAATTTTTGTAGTTCTTCGAATTTCAGTCACTTTTTTGATTTTGACGAAATTTTGTACAAAAGAGTACTTGTCGTGAGTTATTCGAATTTCAGTCACTTTTTCGATTTTGACGAAATTTTGTATAGCTCAAGAGGTAGAATTTTTGGATGATCTCCACTGAACTTGAAATTTTTTTAGTGCTTCGAATTTCAGTCACTATTCCGAATTTGACGAAATTTTTGTATATCTCAAGAGGTAGAATTTTTGGATGACCTCCTATGATCTTTCTTGAATAAAGTCAAGGTCTATGATTCCAAAAAAGTACTTGTCTTGAATTTTTGTAGTTCTTCGAATTTCGGTCACTTTTCTGATTTTGACGGAATTTTGTATAGCTCAAGAGATAGAATTTTTGGATGACGTCCGATGAACTTGAAATTTTTTTTTCTTGAACAAAGACAACGTCTAGGATTACAAAAATGTACATGTCGTGAATTTTTTTAGTGCTTCAAATTTCAATCACTTTTTCGATTTTGACGAAATTTTGTATATCTTAAGAGGTAGAACTTTTGGATGACCTCCTATGATCTTGAACTTTTTTTTTCTTGAATAAAGTCAAGGTCTGGGATGCCAAAAAAGTACTTGTCGTGAATTTTTGTACTTCCTGGAATTCCAGTCACTTTTCCGATTTTGCCGAAATTTTGTATATCTCAAGAGGTAGAATTTTTGGATGACCTCCTATGATTTTGAACTTTTTTTTTTTTTAATAAAGTCAAGGTCTAGGATACCAAAAAAGTACTAGTCGTGAATTTGTGTAGTTCTTCGAATTTTAGTCACTTTTCCGATTTTGACGAAATTTTGTATAGCTCAAGAGGTAGAATTTTTGGATGACCTGTGGTGAACTTGAAATTTGTTTTTCTTGAACAAAGTCAACTTTTAGGATTCAAAAAAAGTGTATGTCGTGAATTTTTGTAGTGCTTCGGATTTCACTCACTATTCCGATTTTGCCGAAATTTTGTATAACTCAAGAGGTAGAATTTCAGTCACTTTTTTGATTTGACGAAATTTTGTATACCTCAAGAGGTAAAATTTTTGGATGATCTCTACTGAATTTGAAATTTTTTTTTCTTGAACAAAATCATCTTCCAGGATTCCAAAAACGTACTTGTCGTGAATTTTTGTAGTTCTTCGAATTTTACCAAAAAAGTACTAGTCGTGAATTTGTGTAGTTCTTAGAATTTTAGTCACTTTTCCGATTTTGACGAAATTTTGTATAGCTCAAGAGATAGAATTTCTGGATGTCGTTCGATGAACTTGAATTTTTTTTTCTTGAACAAAGTCAACTTTAAGGATTCAAAAAAAGTACATGTCGTGAATTTTTGTAGTGCTTCGACTTTCAGTCACTTTTCCAATTTTGCCGAAATTTTTTATAGCTCATGAGGTAGAATTTTTGGATGACCTCCGATGAACTTCAAATTTTTTTTTCTTCAACGAAGTCAACGTCTAGGATTCCAAAAAAGTACATGTCGTGAATTCTACGAATTTCAGTCACTTTTTCGATTTTGACGAAACTTTATATAGCTCAAGAGGTAGAATTTTCGGATTATCTCCACTGAACTTGAATTGTTTTTTTCTTCAACAAAGTCAACGTTCAGGATTACCTCTGATGAACTTGAAATATTTTTTTCTTGAACAAAGTCACTGTCTAGGATTCCAAAAAAGTACATGTCGTGAATTTTTTTAGTGCTTCCAATTTCAGTCACTTTTCTGATTTTGTATATCTCAAAAGGAAGAATTTTTGGATGACCTCCTATGATCTTGAACTTTTTTTTTCTTGTACAAAATCAACGTCTAGGATTCCAAAAAAGTACATGTGGTGAATTTTTTTAGTGCTTCCAATTTCAGTCAATTTTCCGATTTTGAATTTTGTATATCTCAAGAGGTAGAAATTTTTGTTGACCTCCTATGATCTTGAACTTTTTTTTCTTGAATAAAGTCAAGGTCTAGGATTCCAAAAAAAGTACTTGGTGTGAATTTTTGTATTTCTTCGAATTTCAGTCACGTTTTCGATTTTGACGAAATTTTGTATAGCTCAAGAGGTAGAATTTTTGGAGGACCTGTCTATGATCTTGAACTTTTTCTTCTTGAATAAAGTCAATGTCTAGGATTCAAAAAAAAGTACTTTACGTGAATTCTTCGAATTTCAGTCACTTTTCCAATTTTGATGAAATTTTGTATTTCTGTTACTTTTCCGCTGAAATTTTATACAGCTCAAGAGGTAGAATTTTTGGATGACCTCCTATGATCTTGAACTTTTTTTATCTTGAATAAAGTCAAGGTCTAGGATTCCAAAAAAGTACTACTTTCTACTTTCTTTCACTTTTTCAATTTTGACGAAATTTTATATAGCTCAAGAGGTAGAATTTTTGGATGATCTCCACTGAACTTGACATTTTTTTTTTTGAACAATGTCAACATCCAGGATTCCAAATATGTACTTGTCGTGAATTTTTGTAGTTCTTCGAATTTCAGTCACTTTTCTGATTTTGACGAAATTTTGTATAGCTGAAGAGATAGAATTTTTGGATGACCTCCTATGACCTTGAACTTTTTTTTTCTTGAACAAATTCAAGGTCTAGGATTCCCAAAAACTACATGTCGTGAGTTTTTTTAGTGCTTTGAATTTCAGTTACTTTTCCGATTTTGAAGAAATTTTGTGTATCTCAATAGATTGAATTTTTGGATGACCTCCTATGATCTTGAACTCGAATTTCAGTCACTTTTCCGATTTTGCCGAAATTTTGTATAGCTCAAAAGGTAGTATTTTTGGATGACGTCCGATGAACTTGAACTTTTCTTTCTTGAACAATGTCAACCTTTAGGATTCCAAAAAAGTACATGTCGTGAATTTTGCCGAAATTTTGTATAGCTACTAAGAGGTTGAATTTTTGGATGATCTCCGATGAACTTGAAATTTTTTTTTCTTGAACAATGTCTGTCAATGTCTAGGTTTCCAAAAAAGTACATTCAGTGAATTTTTTAGTGCTTTGAATTTCAGTCACTTTTCCAATTTGGACGAAATTTTTTAAATCTCAAGAGGTAGAATTTTTGGATGACCTCCTCTGATCTTGAAATTTTTTTTTCTTGAATGAAGTTAAGGTCTAGGATTCCAAAAAAGTACTTGTCTTGAATTCTTCGAATTTCAGTCACCTTTTCGATTTTGGCGAAATTTAGTATAGCTCAAGAGGTAGAATTTTTGGATGATCTCCACTGAACTTGATATTTTTTTTTCTTGAACAATGTCAATGTCTAGGTTTCCAAAAAAGTACATTTCGTGAATTTTTTAGTGCTTTGAATTTCAGTCACTTTTCCGATTTGGACAAAAATTTTTACATCTCAAAAGGTAGAATTTTTGGATGACCTCCTCTGATCTTGAAATTTTTTTTTCTTGAATAAAGTCAAGGTCTAGGATTCCAAAAAAGTACATGTCGTGAATTCTACGAATTTCAGTCACTTTTTCGATTTTGACGAAACTTTGTATAGCTCAAGATGTAGAATTTTTGGATGACCTCTGATGAACTTGAATTTTTTTTTTCTTGAACAAAGTCAACATCTAGGATTCCAAAAAAGTACATGTCGTGAATTTTTGTAGTACTTCGAATTTCAGTCACTTTTCCGATTTTGCCGAAAATTTTGTATACCTCAAGAGGTAGAATTTTTGAATGACCTCTGGTGAACTTGAATTTTTTTTTCTTGAACAAAGTCAACGTCTAGGATTCCAAAAACGTACATGTTTTGAATTTTTGTAGTACTTCGAATTTCAGTCACTTTTCTGATTTTGAAGAAATTTTGTATATCTCAAGAGGTAGAATTTTTGGATGACCTCCGAGGAACTTGAAATTTTTTTTTCTTGAACAAAGTCAATGTCTAGGATTCCAAAAAAGTACATGTCGTGAATTTTTTTAGTGCTTCGAATTTCAGTCACTTTTCCGGTTTTGACGAAATTTTGTATATCTCAAGAGGTAGAATTTTTAAATGACCTCCTATTATCTTGAACTTTTTTTTTCTTGAATAAAGTCAATGTCTAGGATTCCAAAAAAGTACTTGTCGTGAATTTTTATAGTTCTTCGAATTTCAGTCACTTTTTCGATTTTGACGTAATTTTGTATAGCTGAAGAGGTAGAATTTTTGGATGACCTTTCTATGAGCTTAAACTTTTTTTTCTTGAATGAAGTCAAGGTCTAGGATTCAAAAAAAGTACTTTTTGTCAATTCTTCGAATTTCAGTCACTTTTCCAATTTTGACGAAATTTTGTATAGCTCAAGAGGTAGAATTTTTGGAATGATCTCCACTGAGCTTGAAAATTTTTTTTCTTGAACAAAGTCATTGTCCAGGATTCCAAAAACCTACTTGTCGTGAATTTTTGAAGTTCTTTGAATTTCAATCACTTTTCCGATTTTGACCAAATTTTGTATAGCTCAAGAGATAGAATTTTTGGATGACGTCCGATGAATTTGAACTTTTTTTTTCTTGAACAAAGTCAACTTTTATGATTCCAAAAATGTGCATGTCGCGAATTTTTGTAGTACTTCGAATTTCAGTCACTTTTCCGATTTTGCCGAAATTGAGTTTTTTTAGTGCTTCGAATTTCATTCACTTTTCCGATTTTGAAGAAATTTTGTGTATCTCAAGCGGTAGAATTTTTGGATGACCTCTTGAACTTTTTTTCTTGAATAAAGACAAGGTCTAGGATTCCAATTTAGTATGATTTTGAACTTTTTTTTTCTTGAATAAAGTCAAGGTCTTGGATTCTAAAAATGTACTTGTTGTGAATTCTTCGAATTTCAGTCACATTTTCGATTTTGACGAAATTTTGTATAGCTCAAGGGGTAGAATATTTGGATGATCTCCAGTGAACTTGAAATTTTTTTTTCTTGAACAAAGTCCACGTCCAGGATTCCAAAAACGTATTTGTCATGAATTTTTGAAGTTCTTTGAATTTCAGTCACTTTTCCGATTTTGACAAAATTTTGTTTAGCTCAAGAGATAGAATTTTTGGATGACATCCAATGAACTTGAACTTTTTTTTTCTTGAACAAAGTCAACTTTTAGGATTTCAAAATAGTACATGTCGTGAATTTTTATAGTTCTTCGAATTTCAGTCACTTTCCGATTTTTCCGAAATTTTGTATCGCTCGAGAGGTAGATTTTTCAGTCACATTTCCGATTTTGGCGATATTTTGTATAGCTCAAGAGGTAGAATTTTTGGATGACCTCCGATGAACTTGAAATTTTTTTTTCTTGGACAAAGACAACGTCTAACATTCCAAAAAAAGTACATGTTGTGAATTTTTTAAGTGCTTCAAATTTCAGTGACTTTTCCGATTTTGACGAAATTTTGTATAACTCCAGAGGTAGAATTTTTGGATGACCTCCTATGATCTTGAACTTTTCTTTTCTTGAATAAAGTCAAGGTCTAGGATTCCAAAAAAGTACTTGTCGTGAATTTTTGTAGTTCTTCGCACTTCAGTCACTTATCTGATTTTGACGAAACTTTTTATAGCTCAAGAGGTAGAATTTTTGGATGATCTCAACTGAACTTGAAATTTTTTTTTCTTGAACAAAGTCAACTTTTAGGATTTCAAAAAAGTACATGTTGTGAATTTTTGTAGTACTTCGAATTTCAGTCACTTTTCCGGAAAAATTTTGTATAGCTCAAGAGATAGAATTTTTGATTGACCTCCGATGAACTTAAAATTTCTTTTCTTGAACAAAGTCAACGTCTAGCATTCCAAAAAAGTACATGTCGTGAATTTTTTTACTGCTTCGAATATCAATCACTTTTCCAATTTTGACGAAATTTTGTATAGCTCAAGATGTTGTGAATAATCGGAAATCTTATTTCGTTTGTGTCTTATTTTTAGTTTAGTGCCGATGAGTCCCAATTTGTATTTCTAACCTCGCATTATTAGCAAATCAGCGTCCTCGAGGTGTTCTGTGTGCGTCTAGCCTGTCAGTTCGCCATTGTTGTCAACAATCTTTTCAGTTCGTCTTTAATAATCAAAATGTCATCTTATATTAATTAACTAGCTTTGTCATTGCAAGGGCAAGATAGATCCACTCTCCAGGTACTTTTCTATATCATTTGTATTGCGTGTTATTCAGTGTTTTGAATTATGTGTCAGTTTCAACGAGTGACCATGCGAGTGTTAGTCCCACGTGTGTTCAATATGCCAGGACACTATTGGAAATCGGTCTTAACATTTCGATATTATTTCAGACTATTGCAAATACAGAAATGGCTTTTAGGGATTAATGCACATTTAATACCTCTGAAATAACGACTTTTCTGTGTATTTACCAACCTTTATTGTCATTGTTATTTGTTTACATTTGTCATGCATATTATAAAGGTCCATGGGTGTGTCAAATGTCTTGCAGCCACTTGTCAGTGGATTAGCGTTCTAGTCTAGTCCTTTAAAGGAACATTAATTGTCATATTTTGTCGTGGTCTAATCATTGCATGCAACTGTCATATTTTGTGGTAGTCTAATAATTTAAAGGGACATTTGTTTCATGATTGTCACAATCAGTTCTAGTCCTTATTCATTTATTGTTCTTAACTTTTGTCTTTTCAGATTGGAAGATATATGAATGACATGAATTGAGTGCCATATAAATGAATGATATATACTGTAGATGAACAATCATATATGAATGATATGACATATGATGATACTATACAAATAAACGTCTACATGTCTAAAGTCTAAATAAGTTGTCATTAACGGAAGATCATCGAGCCCTTGAACAGCTACAACTCGAGTAGTCACAACACAAGAGGTAGAATTTTTGGATGACCTCCAATGAACTTTTTTTTTCTTGAACAAAGTCAACGTCTAGGATTCCAGTAAAGTACATGTTGTGAATTTTTTTAGTGCTTCGAATTTCAGTCACTCTTCCGATTTCGCCGAATTTTTCTATAGCTCAAAAGGAAGAAATTTTGGATGACCTCCAATGAAACTGAACTTTTTTTTTCTTGAACAAAGTCAATATCTAGGATTCCAGAATAGTACTTGTCGTGAAGTTTTGTACTACTACGAATTTCAGTCACTTTTTCGATTTTGACGAAATTTTGTATAGCTCAAGAGGTATCATTTTTGGATGACCTCCACTGAATTTGAAATTTTTTTTTCTTGAACAAAGTCAACGTCTAGGATTCCAAAAACGTACTTGTCGTGAATTTTTGTAGTTCAGTCAATTTTCCGATTTTGACGAAATTTTGTATAGCTCAAGAGATAGAATTTTTGGATGATGTCCGATGAACTTTTTTTTTTCTTGAACAAAGTCAACTTTTAGGAATCCAAATAAGTACTTGTCGTGAATTCTTCGAATTTCTGTCACTTTTCCAATTTTGACGAAATTTTGTGTAGCTCAAGAGGTAGAATATCAGTCACTTTATCGATTTTGACGAAATTTTGAAAAAATCTTTTCTTGAATAAAGTCAAAGTCTAGGATTCCAAAAAAGTACTTGTCTTGAATTTTTGTAGTTCTTTGAATTTCAGTCACTTTTTCGATTTTGACGAAATTTTGAAAAAATCTTTTCTTGAATAAAGTCAAAGTCTAGGATTCCAAAAAAGTACTTGTCGTGAATTTTTGTAGTTCTTTGAATTTCAGTCACTTTTTCGATTTTGACGAAATTTTGTATAGCTCAAGAGGTAGAAGTTTGGAATATATCTCCACTGAAGTTGAAATTTTTTTTTCTTGAACATAGTCATCGTCCAGGTTTCCAAAAACGTACTTCTCATGAATTTTTGTAGTTCTTCGAATTTCAGTCACTTTTCCGATTTTGACGAAATTTTGTATAGCTCAAGAGGTAGAATTTTTGGATGACCTCAGATGAACTTGAAATTTTTTTTTCTTGAACAAAGTCAACGTCTAGGATTCCAAAAAAGTACATGTCGTGAATTTTTTTAGTGCGTCGAATTTCAGTCACTTGTCCGATTTTAACGACTTGTCGTGAATTTTTGTAGTTTTTTGAATTTTAGTCACTTTTCCGATTTTGACAAAATTTTGTATAGCTCAAGAGATAGAACTTTTGGATGACGTCCGATGAAATTGAAATATTTTTTTCTTGAACAAAGTCAACTTTTAGGATTCAAAAAAAGTGCATGTCGTGTATTTTTGTAGTACTTCGAACTTCAGTCACTATTCCGATTTTGACGAAATTTTGTATAGCTCAAGAGGTAGAATTTTTAGATGACCTCCGAGGAACATGAAATTTTTTTTCTTGAACAAAGTCAACTTTTAAGATTCCAAAAAAGTACATGTCATGAATTTTTGTAGTACTTGGAATTTCAGTTGTAGTGCTTCGACTTTCAGTCACTTTTCCGATTTTGCCGAAATTTTGTATAGCTCATGAGGTAGAAATTTTGGATGACCTTCGATGAACTTCAAATTTTGTTTTTCTTGAACAAAGTCAAAGTCTAGGATTCCAAAAAAGTACATGTCGTGAATTTTTGTTGTACTTAGAATTTCAGTCACTTTTCCGATTTTGCCGAAATTTTGTATAACTGAAGAGGTAGAATTTTTGGATGGCCTCTGATGAACTTGAAATTTTTTTTTCTTGAACAAAGTCACTGTCTAGCATTCCAAAAAAGTACATGTCGTGAATTTTTTAAGTGCTTCGAATTTCCGAATTTGCCGAAATTTTGCATATCTCAAGAGGTAGAATTTTTGGATGACCTCCTATGTCGTGAATTTTTGTAGTACTTTGAATTTTTTCAGTGCTTCGAATTTCAGTCACTTTTCCGATTTTGATGAAATTTTGTATAGCTCTAGCGATAGAATGTTTGGATGATCTCCACAGAACTTGAAATTTTTTTTTCTTAAAAAAAGTCAAGGCCTAGGATTCCACCAAAAGTTCTTGTCGTGAATTTTTGTAGTTCTTAGAATTTCAGTCACATTTTCGATTTTGACGAAATTTTGTATAGCTCAAGAGGTAGATTTTTGGGATGACCTCCTATGATCTTGAACATTTTTTTTCTTGAATAAAATCAAGGTCTAGGATTCCAAAAAGTACATGTCATGAATTCTTCAAATTTCAGTCACTTTTTCGACTTTGACGAAACTTTGTATAGCTCAAGAGGTAGAATTTTCGGATGATCTCCACTGAACTTGAAATTTTTTTTTCTTGAACAAAGTCAACGTCCAGGATTCCAAAAACGTACTTGTCGTGAATTTTTGTATTTCTTCGAATTTCTTTTAACTGACCATAATGTTACCAAAGAGCAGCTTCGGTTGGATTTTAGGACATTATTATTATTATTAAGCTTTCATATTACATATGAAAGCTTATTATTTCTGTTAAAGTTATTATTATTTTTTTTTTTTTTGTGTGTGTTTTCTGGAAATCGGATTTCTCAGAATCTGTCCATAGGATCTTTTTGAAATTTTGACCTACCCCTCCCCCCCCCCAAAAAAATGGGGTGCAAACGTTTAAATATATTTTCAAAACGTTTTACGAATCCGAAGTCACCGAATTTTACGAACGAAAAAACAGACAATGCATAATCGTAACTTTGTTATTTTTTGACCGAGCTTACTAATTCTTTTTTCTTTGAATACCTTGAAAAAAATCATTTTCATCTGCAGTTTCACATTTTTGAATTTCGAAAATTCGTCAATGTGATTTTGAACCGAAAGTTTAGACCAATTTGACAACTTCTTTAATAGTTGTACGATCTTCATGAAATTTAGTATATAAGTAGATCTTACCGATGTGATTTCAAAAATATAATTAGACATTTTCAAAATTATCTCCCCTTGACAAAATTAAGGATCAAAATTTTCAAAAAAATCATCGAAATATAGGTCAGAATGACCAGATTTTTTTTTTGGATAATAGATAAGTAATTACAGATTTGTACACAAAATATGAAGTTTGTCGATCGAACCGGAAGTGCCACCATCTTTAAACGTGAAAAATCTCTAAGGCTTTTTTTCTATTTGTCCCCCGCCTTAAAATGGGTTCGTCCGTCTGTCTGTCTGTCTGTCTGTCTGTCTGTCTGTCTGTCTGTCTGTCTGTCTGTCTGTCTGTCTGTCTGTCTGTCTGTCTGTCTGTCTGTCTGTCCGTCACACTTTTTGGGACACAATAACTCTCTTCCTAATTGAGCTAGAATGTTCAAACTTGGTGTATGTGTTTATTAGGTCAATGCCTTGATGGAGTTCGAAGATGAGCATTTTCCGCTTAGGGTAAGCAGAGATAAGCAATTTGATTGGTTGATGCTTTGGGACACGATAACTCTCTTCCTAATTGGGCTAGAATGTTCAAACTTGGTGTATGTGTTTATTAGGTCAATGCCTTGATGGAATTCGAAGATGAGCATTTTCCGCTTAGGGTAAGCAGAGATAAGCAATTTGATTGGTTGATGCTTTGGGACACGATAACTTTAGTTCTAATTAAGTGAGATTGATGAAACAAACTTGGTGTATGTGTTTATTAGGTCAATGCCTTGATGGAGTTCGAAGATGAGCATTTTCCGCTTAGGGTTAGCAGAGATAAGCAATTTGATTGGTTGATGCTTTGGGACACGATAACTCCCTTCCTAATTGGGCTAGAATGTTCAAACTTGGTGTATGTGTTTATTAGGTCAATGCCTTGATGGAGTTCGAAGATGAGCATTTTCCGCTTAGGGTAAGCAGAGATAAGCAATTTGATTGGTTGATGCTTTGGGACACGATAACTTCAGTTCTAATTAAGTGAGACTGATGAAACTTGGTGTATAGTTTCATGAGCATTTTCCGCTTAGGGTAAGCAGAGATAAGCAATTTGATTGGTTGATGCTTTGGGACATGATAACTTTAGTTCTAATTAAGTGAGATTGATGAAACTTGGTGTATAGTTTCATTACAGTAATACCTTGACTAAGTTCGATAATGAGCATTTTCTGCTCAGGGTAAGCAGAGCAATACACAATTTGATTGGTCGAGACTTTGGAAAACAATAACTCTCCTTCTAATTGAGTTAAAATGTTCAAACTTGGTGTATATGCTTATTAGGTCAATGCCTTGTTTCATAATTGATTGAAATTTGGTACACTTGTAATACCAGTGGAAAAGCAGATTTACAGCTTAAGTTATTGTTTGCTGGAATTCCATTTTTTTTGTCCCCCGCCTTTCGAAGAAAGTTGGGGGACTATTAAAATGGGTTCGTCCGTCTGTCTGTCTGTCCGTCACACTTTTTGGGACACAATAACTCTCTTCCTAATTGAGCTAGAATGTTCAAACTTGGTGTATGTGTTTATTAGGTCAATGCCTTGATGGAGTTCGAAGATGAGCATTTTCCGCTTACGGTAAGCAGTGATAAGCAATTTGATTGGTTGATACTTTGGGACAAGATAACTTAGGTTCATCTTGATTGATGATATTTATGCCAATACAATGACTGCATTCTCATTCAGTAATGGATTCGACAGTAACAGTGTATAGAAACAATTGACTTGGACACAAAGGCCCTTTCCCTTGGCCAGGGGGGCCCTTTTGTCAAGCGTGGGGGCCCTTTTGTCTGCCTTTAGGGTCCCCCTAACTAGGGTACGTTTTCATTTTTCTCGTCAGTTTTAGCATTTTTCTTTATAAAACACTTTTGGATGACACTTCGTGTACAGTTTGATTGCTCGATACGTTTGAAAAAAATAAATATGCGATTAATTAATATGTGTCATCTATTTATTTTGGGATTTCGGCGGGGGACATCAGCCTCACTGTTGGCTTGTTTACTTACAGACACGGGAGTTATATTTTCTGAATCCATGAAGGTTGGCCCAAAAATCGCTGGGAGCAGAATTTTGATTTAGGTCTAATGATGGATTCCATTGTGAAGTGAATATAAAAAGTAGTAGCAATTTGAAGGGCCGAGACTTTGAAACACAATAACTCTCCTTCTAATTAAGCTAGAATGTTCAAACTTGGTGTAGACGTTCACTAGGTCAATGTCATGATTGAGTTTAAAGATGAGCATTTTCTGCTTAGGGTAAGCAGAGATAAATATGCTGATTTGTTGATTCTTTAGGGCACGATAACTTTGGTTATAATGAAGAGAGAACAATCGAGAGTCTAAAAGCTAGCCCTTTGTGTGAAATCATTGTATCATTTTTTTTAAATGTCAGGGATAGCATAAAAAAAGAGATCGAAAATCCAAAAAGTCGTATTTTTACGATTTTGAGTGTTTTTAAAGTTCCTTTTCTCTTAAATCAACATAATATTTTTGGGGAACGTCTTCTACAAAGAGTCTTATCGATAGTCTTTTATATGAAACCATCGATCAACAGTCCAAAATATCAGGAGTAGAAGAATAAAAGGATCGAAAATTGAATACTGCACCCTTTCATTGTTTAGCGAAACACGCAGCGTGGGTGACTACAATTTGCACATTTAGTCATCGTATAGAGCTTATTCAACAGTATCGAATTACAACTGCTTAGGGATATTTTACGTGCACTACAATGTGTACACGGGACCTTGGCTTTTCGTCCCATCCGAACGACTAGACAACTGTCCTTGTCTAGGATTCCAAAAAAGTACTTGTTGTGAATTCTTCAAATTTCAGTCACCTTTTCGATTTTGGCGAAATTTAGTATAGTTCAAGAGGTAGAATTTTTGAATGATCTCCACTGAACTTAAAAATTTTTTTTCTTGAACAAAGTCAACGTCCAGGATTCCAAAACCGTACTTGTCGTGAATTTTTGTACTTCTTCGAATTTCGTTCACTTTTTCCGATTTTTACGAAATTTTGTACAGCTCAAGAGATAGAATTTTTGGATGACGTCCAATGAACTTGAATTTTTTTTTTCTTGAACAAAGTCAACTTTTAGGATTCCAAAAAAAAAGTACATGTCGTGAATTTTTGTAGTACTTCGAATTTCAGTGACTTTCCCGATTTTGATGAAATTTTGTATAGCACAAGAGATAGAATTTTTGGATGACGTCCGATGAACTTGAAATTTTTTTTTCTTGAACAAAGTCAACTTTTAGGATTCTAAAAAAGTACAGGTCGTGAATTTTTTTAGTGTTTCGAATTTCAGTGACTTTCCCGATTTTGACGAAATTTTGTATATCTCAAGAGGTAGAATTTTTGGATGACCTACTATGATCTTGAACTTTTTTTTTCTTGAATAAAGTCAAGTTCTAGGATACCAAAAAAGTACTTGTCGTGAATTTTTATAGTTCTTCGAATATCAGTCACTTTTTCGATTTTGACGTAATTTTGTACAGCTCAAGAGGAAGATTTTTTGGATGATCTCCTATGATCTTGAACTTTTTTTTCTTGAATAAAGTCAAGTCTAGGATTCAAAAAAAGTACATTTCGTCAATTCTTCAAATTTCAGTCACTTTTCCAATTTTGACGAAATTTTGTATAGCTCAAGAGGTAGAATTTTTGGATGATCTCCACTGAACTTGAAATTTTTTTTTCTTGAACAAAGTCAACATCTAGGGTTCCAAAAATGTACATGTCGTGAATTTCTTTAGTGCTTCAAATTTCAGTCACTTTTCCGATTTTGACGAAATTTTGTATATTTCAAAAGGTAGGATTTTTGGATGATCTCCACTGAACTTGAATTTTTTTTTCTTGAGTAAAATCAACTTTTAGGATTCCAAAAAAGTACTTTTCGTAAATTTTAGTAGTACTTCGAATTTCAGTCACTTTTCTGATTTTGCCGAAATTTTGGATTATCTCCTCTGATCTTGAAATTTTTTTTCTTGAATAAAGTCAAGGTCTAGGATTATAAAAAAGTACATATCGTGAATTCTTCGAATTTCAGTCACTTTTTCGATTTTGACGAAACTTTGTATAGCTCAAGAGGTAGAATTTTTGGATGATCTCCATTAAACTTTAAAATTTTTTTTCTTGAATAAAGCCAAGGTCTAGGATTCCACCAAAAGTTCTTGTCGTGAATTTTGTAGTTCTTCGAATTTCAGTCACCTTTTCGATTTTGACGAAATTTTGTATAGCTCAAGAGGTAGAATTTTTGGATGACCTTTCTATGATCTTGAACTTTTTCTTCTTGAATAAAGTCAAAGTCTAGGATTCCAAAAAGTACTTGTCGTGAATTCTTCGAATTTTAGTCACTTTTCCAATTTTGACGGAATTTTGTGTAGCTCAAGAGGTAGAATTTTTGGATGATCTCCACTGAACTTGAAATTTTTTTTTCTTAAATAAAGTCAAGGTCTAGGATTCCACCAAACGTTCTTGTCGTGAATTTTTGTAGTTCTTCGAATTTCAGTCACTTGTTCGATTTTGACGGAATTTTGTATAGCTCAAGAGATAGAATTTTTGGATGACCTCCTATGATGTTGAACTTTTTTTTTCTTGAATAAAGTCAAGGTCTAGGATTCCAAAAAGTACTTGTCGTGAATTTTTGTAGTTTTTCGAATTTCAGTGACTTTTTCGATTTTGCCGAAATTTTGTATAGATCAAGAGGTTGAATTTTTGGATGATCTCCACTGAACTTGAAATTTTTTTTTCTTGAACAAAGTCATCCTCCAGGATTCCAAAAACCTACTTGTCGTGAATTTTTGTAGTTCTTCGAAAATCAGTCACTTTTATGATTTTGACGAAATTTTGTATAGCTCAAGAGATAGAATTTTTGGATGACGTTCGATGAACTTGAAATTTTTTTTTCTTCAACAAAGTCAACGTCCAGGATTCCAAAAATGTACTTGTCGTGAATTTTTGTAGTTCTTCGAATTTCAGTCACTTTTCCGATTTTGACAAAATTTTGTATAGCTCAAGAGTTAGAATTTTTGGTTGACCTCCTATGATCTTGAACTTTTTTTTTCTTGAACAAAGTCAACTTTTAGGATTCCAAAAAAGTACATGTCATGAATTTTTGTAGTTTTTCGAATTTCAGTCTTTTTTCCGATTTTGCCGAAATTTTGTATAGCTCAAGAGGTAGAATTTTTGGGTGACCTCCGATGAACTTTTTTTTTTTCTTGAACAAAGTCAACGTCTAGTATTCCAAAAACTGACTTGTCGTGAATTTTTGTAGTTCTTCGAATTTCAGTCACTTTTTTGAATTTGACGAAATTTTGTTTATCTCAAAAGGTAGAATTTTTGGATGACCTCCGATGAACCTGAAATTTTTATTTCTTGAACAAAGTCAACGTCTAGGATTCCAAAAAAGTACATGTCGTGAATTTTTAGTGCTTCGAATTTCAGTCACTTTTTCCATTTTGACGAAATTTTGTATAGCTCAAGAGGTAGAATTTTTGGATGACCTCCACTCAACTCAAGAAGTAGAATTTTTGGATGACCTCCTGTGATCTTGAACTTTTTTTTTCTTGAATAAAGTCAAAGTCTAGGATTCCAAAAAAGTACTTCTTATGAATTCTTCGAATTTCACTCACTTTTTCGATTTTGACGAAATTTTGTATAGCTCAAGAGGTAGAATTTTTGAATGATCTCCATTCAACTTGAAATTTTTTTTTTCTTGAACAAAGTCAACATCAGGGATATTTTGTATATCTCAAGAGGTAGAATTTTTGGATGACCTCCTGTGATCTTGAACTTTTTTTTTTCTTCAATAAAGTCAAAGTCTAGGATTCCAAAAAAGTACTTGTCGTGAATTTTTGTAAATCTTCGAATTTCAGTCACTTTTTCGATTTTGACGAAATTTTGTATAGCTCAAGAGATAGAATTTTTTGGATGATCTCCACTGAACTTGAATTTTTTTTTTCTTGAACAAAGTCAACGTCCAGGATTCCAAATACGTACTTGTTGTGAATTTTCGTAGTGGTTCGACTTTCAGTCACATTTTTCGATTTTGAGGATATTTTGTATAGCTCAAGAGGTAGAATTTTTGGGATGATCTCCAATGAACTTGAAATTTTTTTTTATCGAACAATGTCAACGTCTAGGATTCCAAAAATGTACTTGTCTTGAATTCTTCGTATTTCAGTCACCTTTTCGATTTTGGCGAAATTTAGTATATAGCTCAATTTTTGAATGACCTTCTGATGACCTTCTGATTTTTTTTTTGACAAAATTTTGTATAGCTCAAGAGATAGAATTTTTGGATGACGTCCAATGAACTTGAATTTTTTTTTCTTGAACAAAGTCAACTTTTAGGATTCCAAAAAAGTACATGTCGTGAATTTTTGTAGTACTTCGAATTTCAGTAACTTTTCCGCCAAAATTTTGTATAGCTAAAGAGATAGAATTTTTGGATGACCTCCAATGAACTTGAAATTTTTTTTTCTTGAACAAAGTCAACGTCTAGGATTCCAAAAAAGAACATGTCGTGAGTTTTTTTAGTGCTTTGAATTTCAGTCACTTTTCCGATTTTGAAGAAATTTTGTATATGTCAAGAGGTAGAATTTTTGGATGACCTCTTGAATTTTTTTTTCTTGAATAAAGCCAAGGTCTAGGATTCCATAAAAGTACATGTCGTGAATTTTTTTAGTGCTTCTAATTTCCGATTTTGATGAAATTTTGTATATCTCAAGAGGTAGAATTTTTGGATGAGCTACTATGATCTTGAATTTTTTTTTCTTGAACACTGTCAACATCTGGGATTCTAAAACAGTACATGTCGTGAATTTTTTTAGTGCTTCGAATTTCAGTCACTTTTCCTATTTTGACGAACTTTTGTATAGCTCAAGCGGTAGAAATTTTGAATGGTCTAGGATTCCAAAAAAGTACTTGTCTTGGATTCTAAAAATGTACTTGTTGTGAATTCTTCGAATTTCAGTAACTTTTTCGATTTTGATGAAATTTTGTATAGCTCAAGAGGTAGAATATTTGGATGATCTCAACTGAACTTGAAATTTTTTTTTCTTGAACAAAGTCAACGTTCAGGATTCCAAAAACGTACTTGTCGTGAATTTTTGTAGTTCTTCGAATTTCAGTCACTTTTCCGATTTTGACAATATATTGTATATCTCAAGAGGTAGAATTTTTGGATGACGTCCGATGAAATTGAACTTTTTTTTCTTGAACAAAGTCAACTTCTAGGATTTCAAAAAATTACATGTCGTGAATTTTTTTAGCACTTCAAATTTCAGTCACTTTTCCGATTTTGCCGAACTTTTGTATAGCTCAAGCGGTTGAATTTTTGAATGACCTCCGATGAACTTGAAATTTTTTTTTCTTCAACAAAGTCAACGTCTAGGATTCCAAAAAAGTACATGTCGTGAATTTTTTTAGTGCTTCAATTTTTAGTCACTTTTCCGATTTTGACGAAATTTTGTATATCTCAAGAGGTAGAATTTTTGGATGACCTCCTATGATCTTGAACTTTTTTTTTCTTGAATAAAGTCAAGGTCTAGGATTCCAAAAAAGTACTTGTCATGAATTTTTGTAGTACTTCGAATTTCAGTCACCTTTCCGATTTTGACGATATTTTGTATATCTCAAGAGGTAGAATTTTTGGATGACCTGTGATGAACTTGAAATTTTTTTTTCTTGAAAAAAGGCAACGTCAAGGATTCCAAAAAAGTACATGTCGTGAATTTTTTTAGTTCTTTGAATTTCAATCACTTTTCCGATTTTGACGAAATTTTGTATATCTCAAGAGGTAGAATTTTTGGATGACCTCTGATGAACTTGAATTTTTTTTTTTCTTGAACAAAGTAACTGTCTAGGATTCCATAAAAGTACATGTCGTGAATTTTTTTAGTGCTTCTAATTTCCGATTTTGATGAAATTTTGTATATCTCAAGAGGTAGAATTTTTGGATGAGCTACTATGATCTTGAATTTTTTTTTCTTGAACACTGTCAACATCTAGGATTCTAAAACAGTACATGTCGTGAATTTTTTTATTTTAGTGCTTCGAATTTCAGTCACTTTTCCTATTTTGACGAAATTTTGTATATCTCAAGTGGTAGAATTTTTGGATGACCTCCTATGATCTTGAAGTTATTTTTTCTTGAATGAAGTCAAGGTCTAGGATTCCAAAAAAGTAATTTCAGTCTCTTTTCCGATTTTGACTAAATTTTGTATAGCTCAAGAGGTAGAATTTTTGGATGACGTCCAATGAATTTGAACTTTTATTTCTTGAACAAAGTCAACTTTTAGGTTTCAAAAAAAATTACTTTTCGTGAATTTTTATACTACTCGAATTTCAGTCACTTTTCCGATTTTGCCGAAATTTTGTATAGCTCAAGAGGTAGAATTTTTGGATGACCTTCTGATGAACTTGAAATTTTTTTTTTGACGAAATTTTGTATAGCTCAAGAGATAGAATTTTTGGATGACGTCCAATGAACTTGAATTTTTTTTTCTTGAACAAAGTCAACTTTTAGGATTCCAAAAATGTACATGTTGTGAATTTTTGTAGTACTTCGAATTTCAGTAACTTTTCCGCCAAAATTTTGTATAGCTAAAGAGATAGAATTTTGGATGACCTCCGATAAACTTGAAATTTTTTTTTCTTGAACAAAGTCAACGTCTAGGATTTCAAAAAAGAACATGTCGTGAGTTTTTTTAGTGCTTCGAATTTCAGTCACTTTTCCGATTTTGAAGAAATTTTGTATATCTCAAGAGGTAGAATTTTTCGATGACCTCTTGAATTTTTTTTTCTTGAATAAAGCCAAGGTCTAGGATTCCAATTTAGTATGATCTTGAACTTTTTTTTTCTTGAATAAAGTCAAGGTCTTGGATTCTAAAATTGTAATTGTTGTGAATTCTTCGAATTTCAGTCACATTTCCGCCGAAATTTTGTATAGCTCAAGAAGTAGAATTTTTGGATAACCTCCGATGAACTTGAAATTTTTTTTTCTTGAGCAAAGTCAAGGTTAAGGATTTCAAATTTTTTTTTCTTGAGCAAAGTCAAGGTCAAGGATTTCAAAAAAGTACCTGTCGTGAATTTTTTTAGTGCTTCGAATTTCAGTCACTTTTCCGATTTTGACGAAATTTTGAATATCTCAAGAGGTATAATTTTTGGATGACCTCCTATGATCTTAAACTTTTTTTCCAAAAAAGTACTTGTCGTGAATTTTTGTAGTTCTTCGAATTTCAGTCACTTTTTTGATTTTGACGAAATTTTGTATAGCTCAAGAGGTATAATTTTTGGATGATCTCCGATGAACTTGAAATTTTGTTTTCTTTAACAATGTCAATGTCTAGGTTTCGAAAAAAGTACATTTCGTCAATTTTTTAGTGCTTCGAATTTCAGTCACTTTTCCGATTTTGACGAAATTTTGTACATCTCAAGAGGTAGAATTTTTGGATGATCTCCACTGAACTTGAAATCCTATGTCGTGAATTTTTGTAGTACTTCGAATTTTTTCAGTGCTTCGAATTTCAGTCACTTTTCCGATTTTGACGAAATTTTGTATAGCTCTAGCGATAGAATGCTTGGATGATCTCCACTGAACTTGAAAATTTTTTTTCTTAAATAAAGTCAAGGTCTAGGATTCCACCAAAAGTTCTTGTCATGAATTTTTGTAGTTCTTAGAATTTCAGTCACATTTTCAATTTTGACAGAATTTTGTATAGCTCAAGAGGTAGATTTTTGGGATGACCTCCTATGATCTTGAACATTTTTTTTCTTGAATAAAAGTCAAGGTCTAGGATTCCAAAAAAGTACTTGTCGTGAATTTTTGTAGTTTTTCGAATTTCAGTCACTTTTTCGATTTTGACGAAATTTTGTTTAGCTCAAGAGGTAGTATTAACTTGAAATTTTTTTTTTCTTGAACAAAGTCATTGTCCAAGATTCCAAAACCTTACTTGTCGTGAATTTTTGTAGTTCTTCGAATATCAGTCACTTTTCTGATTTTCACGAAATTTTAAATAGCTCAAGAGATAGTATTTTTGGATGATGTCCGATGAACTTGAAATTTTTTTTTCTTGAACAAAGTCAATGTCTAGGATTCCAAAAAAGTACTTGTCGTGAACTTTTGTAGTTCTTCGAATTTCAGTCACATTTCCGCCGAAATTTTGTATAGCTCAAGAAGTAGAATTTTTGGATAACCTCCGATGAACTTGAAATTTTTTTTTCTTGAGCAAAGTCAAGGTCAAGGATTTCAAAAAAGTACCTGTCGTGAATTTTTTTAGTGCTTCGAATTTCAGTCACTTTTCCGATTTTGACGAAATTTTGAATATCTCAAGAGGTATAATTTTTGGATGACCTCCTATGATCTTAAACTTTTTTTCTTGAATAAAGTCAAGGTCTAGGATTCCAAAAAAGTACATGTCGTGAATTCTTCGAATTTCAGTCACTTTTTCGATTTTGACGAAATTTTGTATACCTCAAGAGGTAGAATTTTTGGATGATCTCTACTGAACTTGAAATTATTTTTTCTTGAACAAAATCATCGTCCAGGTTTCCAAAATGTACTTGTCGTGAATTTTTGTAGTTCTTCGAATTTCAGTCACTTTTCCGATTATGACGAAATTCTGTACATCTCAAGAGGTAGAATTTTTGGATGATCTCCACTGAACTTGAAATTTTTTTTTCTTGAACAAAGTCAACATCTAGGATTCCAAAAAAGTACATGTTGTGAATTTTTGTAGTTCTTCGACAATCAGTCACTTTTCTGATTTTGACGAAATTTTGTATAGCTCAAGAGATAGATTTTTTGGATGGCGTTCGATGAACTTGAATTTTTTTTTCTTGAACAAAGTCAACGTCCAGGATTCCAGAATGTACTTGTTGTGAAATTTTGTAGTTCTTCGAATTTCAGTCACTTTTCCGATTTTGACGAAATTTTGTATAGCTAAAGAGATAGAATTTTTGGATGACGTCCGATGAACTTGAAATTTTTTTTTCTTGAACAAAGTCAACTTTTAGGATTCCAAAAAAGAGCATGTCGTGAATTTTTGTAGTACTTCGAATTTCAGTCACTTTTCCGATTTTGCCGAAATTTTGTATAACTCAAGAGGTAGAATTTCAGTCACTTTTTTGATTTTGACGAAATTTGTATGCTCAAGAGGTAGAATTTTTGGTTGATTTCCATTGAACTTGAAATTTTTTTTCTTCAACAAAGTCAACGTCCAGTATTTCAAAAAACGTACTTGTCGTGAAATTTTGTAGTTTTTCGAATTTCAGTCACTTTTACCATTTTGACGAAATTTTGTATAGCTCAAGAGATAGAATTTTTGGATGACGTCTGATGAATTTGAACTTTTTTTTTCTTGAACAAAGTCAACTTTTAGGATTCCAAAAAAGTACATGTCGTGAATTTTTGTAGTACTTCGAATTTCAGTCACTTTTCAATTTTGACGAAATTTTGTATAGCTCAAGAGGTAGAATTTTTGGATGATCTCTACTGAACTTGAAATTTTTTTTCTTGAACAAAGTCATCGTCCTGGATTCCAAAAACGTACTTGTCGTGAATTTTTGTAGTTCTTCGAATTTCAGTCACTTTTCCAATTTTGACGAAATTTTGTATAGCTCAAGAGGTAGAATTTTTGGATGACCTCTGATGAACTTGAAATTCTTTTTTCTTGAACAAAGTCACTGTCTACGATTCCAAAAAAGTACATGTCATGAATTTTTTTAGTGATTCTAATTTCCGATTTTGATGAAATTTTGTATATCTCAAGAGGTAGAATTTTTGGATGACCTCCTATGATTTTGAAATTTTTTTTTCTTGAATAAAGTCAAGGCCTAGGATTCCAATAATCTACTTGTTGTGTGTGAATGCTTAGAATTTCAGTCACTTTTAGTGACTCAAGAGATAGAATTTTTGGATGACGTCCTATGAAGTTGAACTTTTTTTTTCTTGAACAAAGTCAACGTCTAGGATTCCAAAAAAGTACATGTCATGAATTTTGACGAAATTTTGTATATCTCTAGAGGTAGAATATTTGGATGACCTCCTATGATCTTGAACTTTTTTTTTCTTGAATAAAGTCAAGGTCTAAGATTCCAAAAAAGTACTTGTCGTGAATTTTTGTAGTTCTTCGAATTTCAGTCACTTTAAGTACTTATCGTGAATTATTCGAATTTCAGACACTTTTTTTTGTATAGCTCAAGATGTTCTGAATAATCGACAATCTTATTTCGTTTGTGTCTTATTTTTAGTTCAGTGCCGATGAGTCCCAATTTGTATTTCTAACCTCGCATTATTAGCAAATCAGCGTCCTGTAAGTTTTCTGTGTGCGTCTAGCCTGTCAGTTCGCCATTGTTGTCAACAATCTTTTCAGTCCGTCTTTAATAGTCAAAATGTCATCTTATATTAATTAACTAGCTTTGTCATTGCAAGGGCGAGATAGATCCACTTGAACTTTTTTTTTCTTGAACAAAGTCAATATCTAGGATTCCAGAAAAGTACTTGTCGTGAATTTTTGTAGTACTGGTACTTCGAATTTCAGTCTCTTTTTCGATTTTGACGAAATTTTGTATAGCTCAAGAGGTATAATTTTTGGATTACCTCCACTGAACTTGAAATTTTTTTTTCTTGAACAAAGTCAACGTCTAGGATTCTAAAAACGTACTTGTCGTGAATTTTTGTAGTTTAGACACTTTTCCGATTTTGACGAAATTTTGTATAGCTCAAGAGATAGAATTTTTGGATGACGTGCGATGAACTTGAATTTTTTTTTTCTTGAATAAAGTCAAGGTCAAGGATTCGAAAAAAGTACCTGTCGTGAATTTTTTTAGTGCTTCGATATTTCAGTCACTTTTCTGATTTTGACGAAATTTTGTATAGCGCAGGTATAATTTTTGGATGACCTCCGATGAACTTGAAATTTTTTTTTCTTGAACAAAGTCAACTTTTAGGATTCCAAAAAAGGACATGTTGTGTATTTTTTTAGTTTTTCGAATTTCAGTCACTTTTCCGATTTTGAAGAAATTTTGTATATCTCAAGAGGTAGAATTTTTGGATGACCTCCTATGACCTTGAACATTTTTTTTTTCTTGAACAAATTCAAGGTCTAGGATTCCCAAAAACTACATGTCGTGAGTTTTTTTAGTGCTTTGAATTTCAGTTACTTTTCCGATTTTGAAGAAATTTTGTGTATCTCAAGAGATTGAATTTTTGGATGACCTACTATGATCTTGAACTTTTTTTTTCTTGAATAAAGTCAAGGTCTAGGATTCCAAAAAAGTACTTGTCGTGACTTTTTGTAGTTCTTCGAATTTCAGTCACTTTTTCGATTTTTACGAAATTTTGTATAGCTCAAGAGGTAGAATTTTTGGAGGATCTCCACTGAACTTGAAATTTTTTTTTCATGAACAAAATCAACGTCCAGGAGTCCAAAAACGTATTTGTTGTCAATTTTTGTAATTCTTCGAATTTCAGTCACTTTTCCGCCGAAATTTTGTATAGCTCAAGAGGTAGAATTTTTGGATCACTTCCGATGAACTTGAAATTTTTTTTTCAAGGATTTCAAAAAAGTACCTGTCGTGAATTTTTTTAGAACTTCGAATTTCAGTCACTTTTCTGATTTTGACGAAATTTTGTATATCTCAAGAGGTAGAATATGATCTTCAACTTTTTTATCTTGAATAAAGTCAAGGTCTAGTATTCCAAAAAAGTACTTGTAGTGAATTTTTGTAGTTCTTCGAATTTCAGTCACTTTTTCGATTTTGACCAAATTTTTTATAGCTCAAGAGGTAGAATTTTTGGTTGATCTCCGATGGACTTGAAATTTTTTTTTCTTAACAATGACAATGTCTAGGTTTCCAAAAAAAGTACATTTCGTGAATTTTTTAGTGCTTTGAATTTCAGTCACTTTTCCGATTTTGACGAAATTTTGTACATCTCAAGAGGTAGAATTTTTGGATGACCTCCTCTGATCTTGAAATTGTGTAGGATTCCAAAAAAGTACATGTTGTGAATTCTACGAATTTCAGTCACTTTTTCGATTTTGACGAAACTTTGTATAGCTGAAGAGGTAGAATTTTTCAAAAATGTACTTGTCGTGAATATTTGTAGTTCTTCGAATTTCAGTCACTTTTCCGATTTTGACGTAATTTTGTGTAGCTCAAGAGATAGAATTTTTGGATGATGTCTGATGAACTTGAACTTTTTTTTTCTTGAACAAAGTCAACGTTTAGAATTCCAAAAAAGTACATGTCGTGAATATTTTTAGCACCTCGAAATTCAGTCACTTTTCCGATTTTGCCGAAATTTTGTATAGCTCTAGAGGTAGAACTTTTGGATGATCTCAGATGAAGTTGAAATTTTTTTTCTTGAACAAAGTCAACGTCTAGGATTCCAAAAAGTACATGTCGTGAATTTTTTTAAGTGCTTCAATTTTCAGTCACTTTTCCGATTTTGACGAAATTTTGTATATCTCAAGAGGTATTTTTTTTTTAATAAAGTCAACGTCTAAGATTCCCAAAAAGTACTTGTCGTGAATTTTTGTAGTTCTTCGAATTTCAGTCACTTTTTTGATTTTGACGAAATTTTGTACAAAAGTTTTTTCTTGAATAAAGTCATGGCCTAGGATTCCAAAAAAGTACTTGTTGTGAATTATTCGAATTTCGGTCACTTTTTCGATTTTGACGAAATTTTGTATAGCTCAAGAGGTAGAATTTTTGGATAATCTCCACTGAACTTGAAATTTTTTTAGTGCTTCGAATTTCAGTCACTATTCCGAATTTGACGAAATTTTTGTATATCTCAAGAGGTAGAATTTTTGGATGACCTCCTATTATCTTGAACTTTTTTTTTCTTGAATAAAGTCAAGGTCTATGATTCCAAAAAAGTACTTGTCTTGAATTTTTGTAGTTCTTCGAATTTCGGTCACTTTTCTGATTTTGACGGAATTTTGTATAGCTCAAGAGATAGAATTTTTGGATGACCTCCGATGAACTTGAAATTTTTTTTTCTTGAACAAAGACAACGTCTAGGATTACAAAAATGTACATGTCGTGAATTTTTTTAGTGCTTCAAATTTCAATTTTTTCTTGAATAAAGTCAAGGTCTGGGATGCCAAAAAAGTACTTGTCGTGAATTTTTGTACTTCCTGGAATTCCAGTCAATTTTCCGATTTTGAATTTTGTATATCTCAAGAGGTAGAATTTTTTGTTGACCTCCTATGATCTTGAACTTTTTTTTTCTTGAATAAAGTCAAGGTCTAGGATTCCAAAAAAGTACTACTTTCTACTTTCTTTCACTTTTTCGATTTTGACGAAATTTTATATAGCTCAAGAGGTAGAATTTTTGGATGATCTCCACTGAACTTGAAATTTTTTTTTTTGAACAATGTCAACATCCAGGATTCCAAATATGTACTTGTCGTGAATTTTTGTTGTTCTTCGAATTTCAGTCACTTTTCCGATTTTGCCGAAATTTTGTATAGCTCAAAAGGTAGAATTTTTGGATGACGTCCGATGAACTTGAACTTTTCTTTCTTGAACAATGTCAACCTTTAGGATTCCAAAAAAGTACATGTCGTGAATTTTGCCGAAATTTTGTATAGCTACTAAGAGGTTGAATTTTTGGATGATCTCCTATGAACTTGAAATTTTTTTTTCTTGAACAATGTCAATGTCTAGGTTTCCAAAAAAGTACATTCAGTGAATTTTTTAGTGCTTTGAATTTCAGTCACTTTTTCAATTTGGACTAAATTTTTTAAATCTCAAGAGGTAGAATTTTTGGATGACCTCCTCTGATCTTGAAATTTTTTTTTCTTGAATGAAGTTAAGGTCTAGGATTCCAAAAAAGTACTTGTCTTGAATTCTTCGAATTTCAGTCACCTTTTCGATTTTGGCGAAATTTAGTATAGCTCAAGAGGTAGAATTTTTGGATGATCTCCACTGAACTTGATATTTTTTTTTCTTGAACAATGTCAATGTCTAGGTTTCCAAAAAAGTACATTTCGTGAATTTTTTAGTGCTTTGAATTTCAGTCACTTTTCCGATTTGGACAAAAATTTTTACATCTCAAAAGGTAGAATTTTTGGATGACCTCCTCTGATCTTGAAATTTTTTTTTCTTGTATAAAGTTAAGGTCTTGGATTCCAAAAAAGTACAAATCGTGAATTCTTCGAATTTCAGTCACTTTTTCTATTTTGACGAAACTTTGTATAGCTCAAGAGGTAGAATGTCGTGAATTTTTTTAGTTCTTCGAATTTCAGTCACCTGTCCGATTTTGACGAAATTTTGTATATCTCAAGAGGTAGAATTTTTGGATGACCTCCACTGAACTTGAAATTTTTTTTTTCTTGAACAAAGTCAACGTCCAGGATTCCAAAAACGAACTTGTCGAGAATTTTTGTAGTTCTCCGAATTTCAGTCACTTTTCCGATTTTGATGAAATTTTATACAGCTCAAGAGGTAGAATATTTGGATGATCTCCACTGAACTTGAAATTTTTTTTTCTTGAACAAAGTCAACGTCGAGGATTCCAAAAACGTACTTGTCGTGAATTTTTGTAGTTATTCGAATTTAAGTCACTTTTCCGATTTTGACGAATTTTTGTATAGCTCAAGAGGTAGAATTTTTGGATGACCTCCGATGAACTTGAAATTTGTTTTTCTAGAACAAAGTCAACGTCAAAGAATCCAAAAAAGAACATGTCGTGAATTTTTTTAGTGCTTCGAATTTCAGTCACTTTTTCGATTTTGACGAAATTTTGTATAGCTCAAGAGGTATAATATTTGGATGATCTCCACTGAATTTGAAATTTTTTTTTCTTCAACAAAGTCAACGTCTAGGATTCCAAAAACGTACTTGTCGTGAATTTTTGTAGTTCAGTCACTTTTCCGATTTTGACGAAATTTTGTATAGCTCAAAAGGTATCATTTTTGGATGATCTCCACTGAATTTGAAATTTTTTTTTCTTGAACAAAGTCAACGTCTTGGATTCCAAAAACGTACTTGTCGTGAATTTTTGTAGTTCAGTCACTTTTCGGATTTTGACGAAATTTTGTATAGCTCAAGAGATAGAATTTTTGGATGATGTCCGATGAACTTTTTTTTTTCTTGAACAAAGTCAACTTTTAGGATTCCAAAAAAAAAAGTACATGTCGTGAATTTTTGTAGTACTTCGAATTTCAGTGACTTTCCCTATTTTGACGAAATTTTGTATAGCTCAAGAGATAGAATTTTTGGATGACGTCCGATGAACTTGAAATTTTTTTTTCTTGAACAAAGTCAACTTTTAGGATTTCAAAAAAGTACAGGTCGTGAATTTTTTTAGTGTTTCGATTTTCAGTCACTTTTCCGATTTTGACGAAATTTTGTATATCTCAAGAGATAGAATTTTTGGATGACCTACTATGATCTTGAACTTTTTTTTTCTTGAATAAAGTCAAGTTCTAGGATACCAAAAAAGTACTTGTCGTGAATTTTTATAGTTCTTCGAATTTCAGTCACTTTTTCGATTTTGACTTAATTTTGTATAGCTCAAGAGGTAGAATTTTTGGATGATTTCCTATGATCTTGAACTTTTTTTTCTTGAATAAAGTCAAGTCTAGGATTCAAAAAAAGTACTTTTCGTCAATTCTTCGAATTTCAGTCACTTTTCCAATTTTGACGAAATTTTGTATAGCTCAAGAGGTAGAATTTTTGGATGACCTCCTCTGATCTTAAAATTTTCTTTTCTTGAATAAAGTTAAGGTCTAGGATTCCAAAAAAGTACTTGTCTTGAATTCTTCGAATTTCAGTCACCTTTTCGATTTTGGCGAAATTTAGTATAGCTCAAGAGGTAGAATTTTTGGATGATCTCCACTGAACTTGATATTTTTGTCCCCCGCCTTTCGAAGAAAGTTGGGGGACTATTAAAATGGGTTCGTCCGTCCGTCTGTCTGTCTGTCTGTCTGTCTGTCTGTCTGTCTGTCTGTCTGTCTGTCTGTCTGTCTGTCTGTCTGTCTGTCTGTCTGTCTGTCTGTCTGTCTGTCTGTCTGTCTGTCTGTCTGTCCGTCTGTCCGTCACACTTTTTGGGACACAATAACTCTCTTCCTAATTGAGCTAGAATGTTCAAACTTGGTGTATGTGTTTATTAGGTCAATGCCTTGATGGAGTTCAAAGATGAGCATTTTCTGCTTAGGGTAAGCAGAGATAAGCAATTTGATTGGTTGATGCTTTGGGACACGATAACTTTAGTTCTAATTAAGTGAGAGTGATGAAACTTAGGGTATAGTTTCATTACAGTAATACCTTGACTAAGTTCGATAATGAGCATTTTCCGCTCAGGGTAAGCAGAGCAATTTGATTGGTCGAGACTTTGGAACACAATAACTCTCCTTCTAATTGAGTTAAAATGTTCAAACTTGGTGTATATGCTTATTAGGTCAATGCCTTGATGGAGTTCGGAGATGAGCATTTTCCGCTTAGGGTAAGCAGAGCGATACGCAATTTGATTGGTCGAGACTTTGGAACACAATAACTCTTCTTCTAATTGAGTAAAAATGTTCAAACTTGGTGTATATGCTTATAAGGTCAATGCCTTGATGGAGTTCGAAGATGAGCATTTTCCACTTAGGGTAAGCAGAGATAAGCAATTTGATTGGTTGATGCTTTGGGACACGATAACTTTAGTTCTAATTAAGTGAGAGTGATGAAACTTGGTGTATAGTTTCATTACAGTAATACCTTGACTAAGTTCGATAATGAGCATTTTCTGCTCAAGGTAAGCAGAGCGATACGCAATTTGATTGGTCGAGAGTAGTCGAGACTTTGGAACACAATAACTCTCCTTCTAATTGAGTTAAAATGTTCAAACTTGGTGTATATGCTTATTAGGTCAATGCCTTGATGGAGTTCGAAGATGAGCATTTTCCGCTTAGGGTAAGCAGAGATAAGCAATTTGATTGGTTGATACTTTGGGACAAGATAACTTAGGTTCATCTTGATTGATGATTTTTATGCCAATACAATGACTGCATTCTCATTTAGTAATCGATTCGACAGTAACAGTGTATAGAAATGATTGACTTGGACACGAGGGCCCTTTCCCTTGGCCAGAAGGGCCCTTTTGTCTGCCTTTAGGGTCCCCCTAACTAGGGTACATTTTCATTTTTCTCGTCGGTTTTAGCATTTTTCTTTATAAAGCACTTTTGGATGACACTTAGTGTACAGTTTGATTGCTCGATACATTGAAAAAAATAAATGTGCAATTAATTAATATGTGTCTTCTATTTATTTTGGGATTTCGGCGGGGGACATCAGCCTCACTGTTGGCTTGTTTTTTCTTGAACAATGTCAATGTCTAGGTTTCTAAAAAAAGTACATTCCGTGAATTTTTTAGTGCTTTGAATTTCACTCACTTTTCCAATTTGGACGAAATTTTTGTATATCTCAAGAGGTAGAATTTTTGGATGACCTCCTATGATCTTGAACTTTTTTTTTCTTGAATAAAGTCAAGGTCTAGGATTTCAAAAAAGTACTTGTCTTGAATTCTTTGAATTTCAGTCACCTTTTCGATTTGGGCGAAATTTAGTATAGCTCAAGAGGTAGAATTTTTGGATGATGTCCACTGAACTTGAAATTTTTTTTTCTTGAACAAAGTGAACGTCTAGGATTCCAAAAAAGTACTTCTCGTGAATTTTTGTAATTCTTTGAATTTCATTTTTTTGATTTTTTGAAGAAAATCTTGTATAGCTCAAGAGGTAGAATTTTTGGATGATCTCCACTGAACTTGATATTTTTTTTTCTTGAACAAAGTGAACGTCTAGGATTCCAAAAAAGTACTTGTCGTGAATTTTTATAGTTCTTCGAATTTCAGTCACTTTTTCAATTTTGATGTAATTTTGTATAGCTGAAGAGGTAGAATTTTTGGATGACCTTTCTATGAGCTTAAACTTTTTTTTCTTGAATGAAGTCAAGGTCTAGGATTCAAAAAAAGTACTTTTTGTCAATTCTTCGAATTTCAGTCACTTTTCCAATTTTGACGAAATTTTGTATAGCTCAAGAGGTAGAATTTTTGGAATGATCTCCACTGAGCTTGAAATTTTTTTTTCTTGAACAAAGTCATTGTCCAGGATTCCAAAAACATACTTGTCGTGAATTTTTGAAGTTCTTTGAATTTCAATCACTTTTCCGATTTTGACCAAATTTTGTATAGCTCAAGAGATAGAATTTTTGGATGACGTCCGATGAATTTGAACTTTTTTTTTCTTGAACAAAGTCAACTTTTATGATTCCAAAAATGTGCATGTCGCGAATTTTTGTAGTACTTCGAATTTCAGTCACTTTTCCGATTTTGCCGAAATTGAGTTTTTTTAGTGCTTCGAATTTCATTCACTTTTCCGATTTTGAAGAAATTTTGTGTATCTCAAGCGGTAGAATTTTTGGATGACCTTTTGAACTTTTTTCTTGAATAAAGACAAGGTCTAGGATTCCAATTTAGTATGATTTTGAACTTTTTTTTTCTTGAATAAAGTCAAGGTCTTGGATTCGAAAAATGTACTTGTTGTGAATTCTTCGAATTTCAGTCACTTTTTCGATTTTGACGAAATTTTGTATAGCTCAAGAGGTAGAATATTTGGATGATCTCCAGTGAACTTGAAATTTTTTTTTCTTGAACAAAGTCCACGTCCAGGATTCCAAAAACGTATTTGTCATGAATTTTTGAAGTTCTTTGAATTTCAGTCACTTTTCCGATTTTGACAAAATTTTGTATAGCTCAAGAGATAGAATTTTTGGATGACATCCAATGAACTTGAACTTTTTTTTTCTTGAACAAAGTCAACTTTTAGGATTTCAAAATAGTACATGTCGTGAATTTTTATAGTTCTTCGAATTTCAGTCACTTTCCGATTTTTCCGAAATTTTGTATCGCTCGAGAGGTAGAATTTTCAGTCACATTTCCGATTTTGGCGATATTTTGTATATCTCAAGAGGTAGAATTTTTGGATGACCTCCGATGAACTTGAAATTTTTTTTTCTTGGACAAAGACAACGTCTAACATTCCAAAAAAGTACATGTTGTGAATTTTTTAAGTGCTTCAAATTTCAGTGACATTTCCGATTTTGACGAAATTTTGTATAACTCCAGAGGTAGAATTTTTGGATGACCTCCTATGATCTTGAACTTTTCTTTTCTTGAATAAAGTCAAGGTCTAGGATTCCAAAAAAGTACTTGTCGTGAATTTTTGTAGTTCTTCGCACTTCAGTCACTTATCTGATTTTGACGAAACTTTTTATAGCTCAAGAGGTAGAATTCAACTGAACTTGAAATTTTTTTTTCTTGAACAAAGTCAACTTTTAGGATTTCAAAAAAGTACATGTTGTGAATTTTTGTAGTACTTCGAATTTCAGTCACTTTTCCGGAAAAATTTTGTATAGCTCAAGAGATAGAATTTTTGAATGACCTCCGATGAACTTAAAATTTCTTTTCTTGAACAAAGTCAATGTCTAGCATTCCAAAAAAGTACATGTCGTGAATTTTTTTACTGCTTCGAATATCAATCACTTTTCCAATTTTAACGAAATTTTGTATATCTCAAGAGGTAGAATTTTTCGATGACCTCCTATGATCTTGAACTTTTTTTTCTTGAATAAAGTCAAGGTCTAGGATTCCAAAAAAGTACTTGTTGTGAATTCTTCGAATTTCAGTCACTTTTTCGATTTTGATGAAATTTTGTACAGCTCAAGAGGCCTAATTTTTGGATGATCTCCACTGAACTTGACATTTTTTTTTCTTCAACAAAGTCATCGTCCAGGATTCCAAAAAAGTACATGTCGTGAATTTTTTTAAGGCTTCGAATTTCAGTCACTTTTCCGATTTTGACGAAATTCTTGAACAAAGTCAATGTCCAGGATTCCAAAAACGTACTTGTTGTGAATTTCTGTAGTTCTTCGAATTTCAGACACTTTTCCGATTTTGACGAAATTTTGTATAGCTCAAGAGGTAGAATTTTTGGATAATCTCCACTGAACATGAAATTTTTTTTTCTTGAACAAATTCAATGTCCTGTATTTCAAAAATGTACTTGTCGTGAATATTTGTAGTTCTTCGAATTTCAGTAACTTTTCCGATTTTGACGTAATTTTGTGTAGCTCAAGAGATAGAATTTTTGGATGACGTCCAATGAACTTGAACTTTTTTTTTCTTGAACAAAGTCAACTTTTAGGATTCCAAAAAAGTACATGTCATGAATTTTTGTAGTACTTGGAATTTAAGTGTTTTTTCCGATTTTGCCGAAATTTTGTATAGCTCAAGAGGTAGAATTTTTGGATGACCTCCGATGACCTTTTTTTTTTCTTGAACAAAGTCAACGTCTAGGATTCCAAAAACATACTTGTCGTGAATTTTTGTAGTTCTTTGAATTTCAGTCACTTTTTCGATTTTGACTAAATTTTATATAGCTCAAGAGGTAGAATTTTTGGATGATCTCCACTGAACTTGAAATTTTTTTTTTTTCAACTAAGTCAATGTCCAGGATTCCAAAAACGCACTTGTCGTGAATTTTTGTAGTTCTTCGAATTTCAGTCACTTTTTCGATTTTGGTGAAATTTTGTATATCTCAAGAGATAGAATTTTTGGATGACGTCCAATGAACTTGAACTTTTTTTTTCTTGAACAAAGTCAACGCTTAGGATTTAAAAAAAGTACATGTCGTGAATTTTTGTAGCAACTCGAATTTCAGTCACTTTTCCGATTTTGAATTTTGTATATCTCAAGAGGTAGAATTTTTAGATGACCTCCGCTAAACTTGAAATTTTTTTTTCTTGAACAAAGTCAACGTCTAGGATACCCAAAAAGTACATTTCTTGAATTTTTTTAGTGCTTCGAATTTCAGTCACTTTTCCAATTTTGACGAAATTTTGTATATCTCAAATGGTAGAATTTTTGGATGACTTGTCGTGAATTTTTTTAGTAGTACCTCTAATTTCAGTCACTTTTTCGATTTTGCCGAAATTTTGTCCAACTTAAGAGGTAGAATTTTTGGCTGATCTTGACTGAACTTGAATTTTTTTTTTATTGAACAAAGTCAACGTCTAAGATTCCAAAAAAGTACATGTCATGAATTTTTGTAGTTCTTCGAATTTCAGTCACTTTTCCGATTTTGATGAAATTTTGTATAGCTCAAGAGATAGATTTTTTGGATGACCTGATGAACTTGAAATTTTTTTTTCTTCAACAAAGTCACTGTCTAGGATTTCAAAAATGTACATGTCGTGAATTTTTTTAGTTCTTCGAATTTCAGTCACTTTTCCGATTTTGACGAAATTTTGTATAGCTCAAGAGATAGAATTTTTGGATGACGTCCAATGAACTTGAATTTTTTTTTATTGAACAAAGTCAACTTTTAGGATTCAAAAAAAGTACATGTCGTGAATTTTTGTAGTACTTCGAATTTCAGTAACTTTTCCGCCAAAATTTTGTATATCTAAAGAGGTAGAATTTTTGGATGACCTCCTATGATCTTGAACTTTTTTTTTCTTGAATAAAGTCAAGGTGTAGGATTCCAAAAAAGTACATGTCGTGAATTTTTGTAGTTCTTCGAATTTCAGTCACCTTTCCGATTTTGACGAAATTTTGTATATCTCAAGAGGTAGAATTTTTGGATTACCTGTGATGAACTTGAATTTTTTTTTTCTTGAAGAAAGTCAACGTCTAGGATTCCAAAAAAGTACATATCGTGAATTTTTTTAGTTCTTTGAATTTCAATCACTTTTCCGATTTTGACCAAATTTTTTATATCTCAAGAGTTAGAATTTATGGATGATCTCTGATGAACTTGAATTTTTTTTTCTTGAACAAAGTCAACGTCTAGGAATCCAAAAAAGTACATGTCGTGAATTTTTGTAGTACTTCGAATTTCAGTCACTTTTCCGATTTTGCCGAAATTTTGTATAGCTCAAGAGGTAGAATTTTTAAATGACCTCTGGTGAACTTGAATTTTTTTTTTCTTCAACAAAGTCAACTTTTAGGATTCCAAAAAAGTACATGTTTTTAATTTTTGTAGTACTTTGAATTTCAGTCATTTTTCCGATTTTGAAGAAATGTTATATATCTCAAGAGGTAGAATTTTTGGATGACTTCCGATGAAGTTGACATTTTTTTTTCTTGAACAAAGTCAACGTCTACGATTCCAAAAAAGTACATGTCAAGAGGTAGAACTTGATCTTGAACTTTTTTTTTTCTTGAATTAAGTCAAGGTTTAGGATTACAAAAAGTACTTGTTGTGAATTTTTGTAGTTCTTCGAATTTCAGTCACTTTTCTGATTTTGACGAAATTTTGTATAGTTCAAGAGATAGATTTTTTGGATGGCGTTCAATGAATTTGAATTTTTTTTTCTTGAACAAAGTCAACGTCCAGGATTCCAAAATGTACTTGTTGTGAAATTTTGTAGTTCTTCGAATTTCAGTCCCTTTTCCAATTTTGCTGCAATTTTGTATAGCTCAAGAGATAGAATTTTTGGATGACGTCCAATGAACTTGAAATTTTTTTTTCTTGAACAAAGTCAATGTCTAGGATTCCAAAAAAGTACATGTCGTGAATTTTTTTAGTGCTTCGAATTTCAGTCACTTTTCCGATTTTGACGAAATTTTGTATATCTCAAGAGGTAGAATTTTTGGATGACTTCCTATGATCTTGAACTTTTTTTTTCTTGAATAAATTCAAGGTCTAGGATTCCAAAAAAGGACTTGTCCTGAATTCTTCGAATTTCAGTCACTTTTTCGATTTTGACGAAATTTTGTATAGCTCAAGAGGTAGAATTTTTGATAGACCTCCTATGATCTTAAACATTTTTTTTCTTGAATAAAGTCAATGTCTATGATTCCAAAAAAGTACTTGTCGTGAATTTTTGTAGTTCTTCAAATTTCAGTCAATTTTTCGATTTTGACGAAATTTTGTTTAGTTCAAGAGGTAGTTTTTTGGAAAATCTCCACTGAACTTGAAATTTTTTTTTCTCGAACAAAGTCATTGTCCAGGATTCAAAAAACTTACTTGTCCTGAATTTTTGTAGTTCTTCGAATATCAGTCACTTTTCCGATTTTGATGAAATTTTGTTTAGCTAAAAAGATAGAATTTTTCGATGACGTCCGATGAACTTGAAATTTTTTTTTCTTGAACAAAGTCAACTTTTAGGATTCAAAAAAAGAGCATGTCGTGAATTTTTGTAGTACTTCGAATTTCAGTCACCTTTCCGATTTTGCCGAAATTTTGTATAACTCAAGAGGTAGAATTTCAGTCACTTTTTTGATTTTGACGAAATTTTTGGATGGTAGAATTTTTGGATGATCTCTACTAAACTTGAAATTTTTTTTTCTTGAACAAAATCATCGTCCAGGATTCCAAAAACGTACTTCTCGTGAATTTTTGTATTTCTTTGAATTTCAGTCACTTTTCTGATTTTGACGAAATTTTGTAAGGATTCAAAAAAAGTACATGTCGTGAATTTTTGTAGTGCTTCGACTTTCAGTTACTTTCCAATTTTGCCGAAATTTTGTATAGCTCATGAGGTAGAATTTTTGGATGACCTCCGATGAACTTGTCTAGGATTCCAAAAATGTACATGTCGTGAATTTTTTTAGTGCTTCGAATTTCAGTCACTTGTCCGATTTTGACGAAATTTTATATATTTCAAATGGTAGGCTTTTTGGATGATCTCCACTGAACTTGAATTTTTTTTTCTTGAGTAAAGTCAAGGTCTAGGATTCCAAAAAAGTACTTGTCGTGAATTTTTGTAGTTCTTCGAATTTCAGTCACTTTTCTGATTTTGATGAAATTTTTTATAGCTCAAGAGGCAGAATTTTTGGATGATCTCCACTGAACTTTTTTTTTTTTTCTTGAACAAAGTCAAAGTCCAGTATTCCAAAACTTTACTTGTCGTGAATTTTTGTAGTTCTTCAAATTTCAGTCACTTTTCCGATTTTGACGATATTTTGTATAGCTCAAGAGATACAATTTTTGGATGACGTCCGATGAACGTGAACTTTTTGTTCTTGAACAAAGTCAACTTTTACGATTCCAAAAAAGTACATGTGAATTTTTGTAGTTCTTCGAATTTTAGTCACTTTTTCGATTTTGACGAAATTTTGTATAGCTCAAGATGTTGTGAATAATCGGAAATCTTATTTCGTTTGTGTCTTATTTTTAGTTCAGTGCCGATGAGTCCCAATTTGTATTTCTAACCTCGCATTATTAGCAAATCAGCGTCCTCGAGGTGTTCTGTGTGCGTCTGGCCTATCAGTTCACCATTGTTGTCAACAATCTTTTCAGTTCGTCTTTAATAATCAAAATGTCATCTTATATTAATTAACTAGCTTTGTCATTGCAAGGGCGAAATAGATCCACTCTCCAGGTACTTTTCTATATCATTTGTATTGCGTGTTATTCAGTGTTTTGAATTATGTGTCAGTTTCAACGAGTGACCATGCGAGTGTTAGTCCCACGTGTGTTCAATATGCCAGGACACTATTGGAAATCGGTCTTAACATTTCGATATTATTTCAGACTACTGCAAATACAGAAATGGCTTTTAGGGATTAATGCACATTTAATGCCTCTGAAATAACGACTTTTCTGTGTATTTACCAACCTTTATTGTCATTGTTATTTGTTTACATTTGTCGTGCATATTATAAAGGTCATGCGTGTGTCAAATGTCTTGCAGCCACTTGTCAGTGGATTAGCATTCTAGTCTAGTCCTTTAAAGGAACATTAATTGTCATATTTTGTCGTGGTCTAATCCTTCAAAGGGACATTGCATGCAACTGTCATATTTTGTGGTAGTCTAATAATTCAAAGGGACATTTATGTCATAAATTGTCACAATCAGTTCTAGTCCTTATTCATTTATTGTTCTTAACTTTTGTCTTTTCAGATTGGAAGATATATGAATGACATGAATTGAGTGCCATATAAATGAATGATATATACTGTAGATGAACAATCATATATGAATGATATGACATATGATGATACTATACGAATAAACGTCTACATGTCTAAAGTCTAAATAAGTTGTCATTAACGGAAGATCATCGAGCCCTTGAACAGCTACAACTCGAGTAGTCACAACACAAGAGGTAGAATTTTTGGATGACCTCCAATGAACTTTTTTTTTCTTGAACAAAGTCAACGTCTAGGATTCCAGTAAAGTACATGTTGTGAATTTTTTTAGTGCTTCGAATTTCAGTCACTCTTCGGATTTCAGTCACTCTTCGGATTTCGCCGAATTTTTGTATAGCTCAAAAGGAAGAATTTTTGGATGACCTCCAATGAAACTGAACTTTTTTTTTCTTGAACAAAGTCAATATCTAGGATTCCAGAAAAGTACTTGTCGTGAATTTTTCTACTACTACGAATTTCAGTCACTTTTTCGATTTTGACAAAATTTTGTATAGCTCAAGAGGTATCATTTTTGGATGACCTCCACTGAATTTGAAATTTTTTTTTCTTGAACAAAGTCAACGTCTAGGATTCCAAAAACGTACTTGTCGTGAATTTTTGTAGTTCAGTCAATTTTCCGATTTTGACGTAATTTTGTATAGCTCAAGAGATAGAATTTTTGGATGATGTCCGATGAACTTTTTTTTTTCTTGAACAAAGTCAACTTTTAGGAATCCAAATAAGTACTTGTCGTGAATTCGTCTAATATCAGTCACTTTTTCTATTTTGACGAAATTTTTTAAGGATTCAAAAAAAGGACATGTCGTGAATTTTTGTAGTGCTTCGACTTTCAGTTACTTTTCCAATTTTGCCGAAATTTTGTATAGCTCATGAGGTAGAATTTTTGGATGACCTCCGATGAACTTGTCTAGGATTCCAAAAATGTACATGTCGTGAATTTTTTTAGTGCTTTGAATTTCAGTCACTTGTCCGATTTTGACGAAATTTTATATATTTCAAATGGTAGGCTTTTTGGATGATCTCCACTGAACTTGAATTTTTTTTTCTTGAATAAAGTCAAGGTCAGGATTCCAAAAAAGTACTTGTCGTGAATTTTTGTAGTTCTTTGAATTTCAATCACTTTTTCGATTTTGACGAAATTTTGTATAGCTCAAGAGGTAGAATTTTTGGATGATCTCCACTAAACTTGAAATTTTTTTTTCTTGAACAAAATCATCGTCCAGGATTCCAAAACGTACTTGTCGTGAATTTTTGTAGTTCTTTGAATTTCAGTCACTTTTCCGATTATGACGAAATTTTGTATAGCTCAAGAAATAGATTATAGATGTTATGATGAAACCATATTAAGTGTGGCCCTTGATCTTGAGTACTGATTAACTCGTGATTATCCGACTAAGAGGTAGTCTTTATTATTGTTTGATCATATATTGTTATTGTATGTACTTCTATGTTTATGGTTTCTTCTGATTATTATTAAATTGTTGCAAGCTAAAATTATGTATAAATAGGCTGACTAGATGGATATTTGTCATTAACTTGAAAACGTGACCTGTATGTGTTACGAAACATGGTTATTAAATTATAGAGAAGTAGTTATATCCATATATACCTTGTGTTGTGTTTTATTATGAATATTGAACAAAGTCATCGTCCAGGTTTCCAAAAACGTACTTCTCATGAATTTTTGTAGTTCTTCGAATTTCAGTCACTTTTCCGATTTTGACGAAATTTTGTATAGCTCAAGAGGTAGAATTTTTGGATGACCTCAGATGAACTTGAAATTTTTTTTTCTTGAACAAAGTCAACGTCTAGGATTCCAAAAAAGTACATGTCGTGAGTTTTTGTAGTTCTTCGAATTCCAGTCACTTTTTTGATTTTGACGAAATTTTATATTTTTGGATGATCTCCACTGAACTTGAAATTTTTTTTTCTTGAACAAAGTGAACGTCGAGGGTTCCAAAAACATACTTGTCGTGAATTTTTGTAGTTCTTCGAATTTTAGTCACTTTTCCAATTTTGACGAAATTTTGTATAGCTCAAGAGGAAGAATTTTTGGATGACCTCCGATGAACTTGAAATTTGTTTTTCATGAACAAAGTCAACGTCAACGATTCCAAAAAAGTACACGTCGTGAATTTCAGTCACTTTTCCGATTTTTCCAAAATTTTGTCTAACTTAAAGAAGTAGAATTTTTGGTTGACATCCTATGATCTTGAGCTTTTTTTTTCTTGAAGAAAGTCAAGGTCTAGGAATCCAAAAAAGTACTTGGCGTGAATTTTTGTATTTCTTCGAATTTCACTTTTCCGATTTTGACGAAATTTTGTATAGCTCAAGAGATAGAATATTTAGATGAAGTCCGATGAACTTGAACTTTTTTTTTCTTGAACAAAGTCAACGTCTAGGATTCCAAAAATTAGTTGTCGTGAATTTTTGTAATTCTTTGAATTTCATTTTTTCGATTTTTTGACGAAAATCTTGTATAGCTCAAGACGTAGAATTTTTGGATTACCTCCTCTGATCTTGAAATTTTTTTTTCTTGAATAAAGTCAAGGTCTAGGATTCCCAAAAAGTACATGTCGTGAATTCTATGAATTTCAGTCACTTTTTCTATTTTGACGAAACTTTGTATAGCTCAAGAAGTAGAATTTTTGGATGACCTCTGATGAAAATGAATTTTTTTTTTCTTGAACAAAGTCAACGTCCAGGATTCCAAAAAAGTACATGTCGTGAAATTTTTTAAGGCTTCGAATTTCAGTCACTTTTCCAATTTTGACGAAATTCTTGAACAAAGTCAACCTCCAGGATTCCAAAAACGTACTTGTCGTGAATTTTTGTAGTTCTTGACAAATTTGTATAGCTCAAGAGGTAGAATTTTTGGATGACCTCTGATGAACTTGAATTTTTTTTTTCTTGAACAAAGTCAACGTCTAGGATTCCAAAAAAGTACATGTCGTGAATTTTTTTAGTGCTTCAAATTTCAGTCACTTTTCCAATTTTGACAAAATTTTGTATATCTCAAGAGGTAGAATTTTTGGATGACTTCCTATGATCTTAAAATTTTTTTTCTTCAACAAATTCAACGTCCAGGATTCCAAAAACGTACTTGTCGTGAATTTTTGTAGTTTTTCGAATTTCAGTCACTTTTTCGATGTTGACGAAATTTTGTATAGCTCAAGAGATAGAATTTTTGAATGACGTCTGATGAATTTGAACTTTTTTTCTCTTGAACAAAGTCAACTTTTAGGATTCAAAAAAAAAGTACAATGTCAATGTCTAGATTTCCAAAAAAGTACATTTCGTGAATTTTTTAATGCTTCGAATTTCAGTCACTTTTCCGATTTTGACGAAATTTTGTATAGCTGAAGAGATAGAATTTTTGGATGACCTCCTATGATCTTGAACTTTTTCTTTCTTGAATAAATTCAAGGTCTAGGATTCCAAAAAGTACTTGTCGTGAATTTTTGTAGTTCTTCGAATTTCACTGACTTTTTCGATTTTGACGAAATTTTGTATAGATCAAGAGGTTGAATTTTTAGATGATCGCCACTGGACTTGAAATTTTTTTTTCTTGAACAAAGTCAACATCCAGGATTCCAAAAACGTATTTGTTGTGAATTTTTGTAGTACTTTGAATTTCAGTCACTTTTCTGATTTTGACGAAATTTTGTATAGCTCAAGAGATATAATTTTTAGATGACGTTCGATTAACTTGAACTTTTTTTTTCTTGAACAAAGTCAAACTCTGGGATTCGAAAAAAGTACATGTTTTGAATTTTTGTAGTTCCTCGAATTTCAGTCTCTTTTCCGATTTTGACTAAATTTTGTATAGCTCAAGAGATAGAATTTTTGAATGACGTCCGATGAATTTGAACTTTTATTTCCTGAACAAAGTCAACTTTTAGGATTCAAAAAAAATTACTTTTCGTGAATTTTTGTACTACTTCGAATTTCAGTCACTTTTCCGATTTTGCCGAAATTTTGTATAGCTCAAGAGGTATAATTTTTGGATGACCTTCTGATGAACTTGAAATTTTTTTTTTTGACGAAATTTTGTATAGCTCAAGAGATAGAATTTTTGGATGACATCCAATGAACTTGAATTTTTTTTTCTTGAACAAAGTCAACTTTTAGGATTCCAAAAAAGTACATGTCGTGAATTTTTGTAGTACCTCGAATTTCAGTAACTTTTCCGCCAAAATTTTGTATAGCTAAAGGAGGTAGAATTTTTGGATGACCTCCGATGAACTTGAAATTTTTTTTTCTAGAACAAAGTCAACGTTTATGATTCCAAAAAAGTACATGTTGTGAGTTTTTTTAGTGCTTCGAATTTCAGTCTCTTTTCCGATTTTGAAGAAATTTTGTATATCTGAAAAGGTAGAATTTTTGGATGACCTCTTGAATTTTTTTTTCTTGAATAAAGCCAAGGTCTAGGATTCCAATTTAGTATGATCTTGAACTTTTTTTTCTTGAATAAAGTCAAGGTGTAGGATTCTAAAAATGTACTTGTTGTGAATTCTTCGAATTTCAGTCACTTTTTCGATTTTGATGAAATTTTTTTTTCTTGAACAAAGTCAACGACTAGGATTCCAAAAAAGTTCATGTCGTGAATTTTTGTAGTGCTACGAATTTCAGTCACTTTTCCGATTTTGACGAAATATTGTATATCTCAAGAAGTAGAATTTTTGGATGACCTCCGATGAAGTTGAAATTTTTTTTTCTTGAACAAAGTCAACGTCTAGGAATCCCAAAAATTACATGTCGTGAATTTTTTTAGTGCTTCGAATTTCAGTCACTTTTCCGATTTTGACGAAAATTTGTATAGCTCAAGAGGTAGAATTTTTGGATGACCTCCGATGAACTTGAAATTTTTTTTTCTTGAACAAAGTCAACGTCTAGGATTCCAAAAAAGTACATGTCGTGAATTTTTTTAGTGCTTCGAATTTCAGTCACTTTTCCGATTTTGATGAAAATTTATATATCTCAAGAGGTAGAATTTTTGGATGACATCCTATGATCTTGAACTTTTTTTTTCTTGAATAAAGTCAAGGTCTAGGATTCCAAAAAAGTACCGGTACTTGGCGTGAATTTTTGTAGTTCTTCGAATTCCAGTCACTTTTTTGATTTTGACGAAATTTTATACAGCTCAAGAGGTAGGATTTTTCTGATGATCTCCATGCACTGAACTTGAAATTTTTTTTTCTTGAACAAAGTGAACGTCGAGGGTTCCAAAAACATACTTGTCGTGAATTTTTGTAGTTCTTCGAATTTTAGTCACTTTTCTAATTTTGACGAAATTTTGTGTAGCTCAAGAGGTAGAATTTTTGGATGACCTCCGATGAACTTGAAATTTGTTTTTTTTTAACAAAGTCAACGTCAAGGATTCAAAAAAAGTACACGTCGTGAATTTCAGTCACTTTTCCGATTTTTCCAAAATTTTGTCTAACTTAAAGAAGTAGAATTTTTGGTTGACATCCTATGATCTTGAGCTTTTTTTTTCTTGAAGAAAGTCAAGGTCTAGGAATCCAAAAAAGTACTTGGCGTGAATTTTTGTATTTCTTCGAATTTCACTTTTCCGATTTTGACGAAATTTTGTATAGCTCAAGAGATAGAATATTTAGATGAAGTCCGATGAACTTGAACTTTTTTTTTCTTGAACAAAGTCAACGTCTAGGATTCCAAAAAAGTACTTGTCGTGAATTTTTGTAATTCTTTGAATTTCATTTTTTCGATTTTTTGACGAAAATCTTGTATAGCTTAAGACGTAGAATTTTTGGATGACCTCCTCTGATCTTGAAATTTTTTTTTCTTGAATAAAGTCAAGGTCTAGGATTCCAAAAAAGCACATGTCGTGAATTCTACGAATTTCAGTCACTTTTTCGATTTTGACGAAACTTGGTATAGCTCAAGAAGTAGAATTTTTGGATGACCTCTGATGAACTTGAATTTTTTTTTTATTGAACAAAGTCAACGTCCAGGATTCCAAAAAAGTACATGTCGTGAAATTTTTTAAGGCTTCGAATTTCAGTCACTTTTCCGATTTTGACGAAATTCTTGAACAAAGTCAACGCCCAGGATTCCAAAAACGTACTTGTCGTGAATTTTTGTAGTACTTCGAATTTCAGTCACTTTTCCGATTTTGCCGAAATTTTGTATAGCTCAAGAGGTAGAATTTTTGAATGACCTCTGGTGAATTTGAATTTTTTTTTTCTTGAACAAAGTCAACGTCTAGGATTCGAAAAAAGTACATGTTTTGAATTTTTGTAGTACTTCGAATTTCAGTCACTTTTCCGATTTTGAAGAAATTTTGTATATCTCAAGAGGTAGAATTTTTGGATGACCTCCGAGGAACAAATTCAATGTCTAGGATTCCAAAAAAGTACATGTCGTGAATTTTTTTAGTACTTTAAATTTCAGTCACTTTTCCGATTTTGCCGAAATTTTGTATAGCTCAAGAGGTAGAATTTTTGGATGACCTCCGATGAACATGAACTTTTTTTTTCTTGAACAAAGTCAACGTCCAGGATTCCAAAAAAGTACTTATCGTGAATTATTCGATTTTCAGTCACTTTTTCGATTTGATGAAATTTTGTATAGCTCAAGAGGTAGAATTTTTGGATGATCTCCACTGAACTTGATTTTTTTTTTTATTGAACAAAGTCAATGTTCAGGATTCCAAAAAAGTACATGTCGTGAATTTTTTTAAGGCTTCGAATTTCAGTCACTTTTCCGATTTTGACGAAATTCTTGAACAAAGTCACTTCCAGTATTCCAAAAATGTACTTGTTGTGAATTTCTGTAGTTCTTCGAATTTCAGATACTTTTCCGATTTTGACGAAATTTTGTATAGCTCAAGAGGTAGAATTTTTGAATAATCTCCACTGAACATGAAATTTTTTTTTCTTGAACAAATTCAACGTCCTGTATTCCAAAAATGTACTTGTCGTGAATATTTGTACTTCTTCGAATTTCAGTCACTTTTCCGATTTTGACGTAATTTTGTGCTCAAGAGATAGAATTTTTGGATGACGTCGACGTTTATGATTCCAAAAAAGTACATGTCGTGAATTTTTTTAGTACTTTGAATTTCAGTCACTTTTCCGATTTTGACGAAATTTTGTATAGCTCAAGAGGTAGGGTTCCAAAAAAGTACATATCGTGAATTTTTTTAGTGCTTCGAATTTCAGTCACTTTTCCGATTTTGACGAAATTTTGTATATTTCAAAAGGTAGGATTTTTGGATGATCTCCACTGAACTTGAATTTTTTTTTCTTGAGTAAAGTCAAGGTCTAGGATTCCAAAAAAGTACTTGTTGTGAATTTTTGTAGTTCTTCGAATTTCAGTGACTTTTCTGAGTTTGATGAAATTTTGTATAGCTCAAGAGGCAGAATTTTTGGATGATCTCCACTGAACTTGAAATTTTTTTTTCTTGAACAACGTCAACGTCCAGGATTCCAAAACCGTACTTGTCGTGAATTTTTGTAGTTCTTCGAATTTCAGTCACTTTTCCAATTTTGACGAAATTTTGTATAGCTGAAGATGTTCTGAATAATCGGAAATCTTATTTGGTTTGTGTCTTATTTTTAGTTCAGTGCCGATGAGTCCCAATTTGTATTTCTAACCTCGCATTATTAGCAAATCAGCATCCTGGAGGTTTTCTGTGTGCGTCTAGCCTGTCAGTTCGCCATTGTTGTCAACAATCTTTTCAGTCCGTCTTTAATAGTCAAAATGTCATCTTATATTAATTAACTAGCTTTGTCATTGCAAGGGCGAGATAGATCCACTCTCCAGGTACTTTTCTATATCATTTGTATTGCGTGTTATTCAGTGTTTTTTGAATTATGTGTCAGTTTCAACGAGTGACCATGCAAGTGTTAGTCCCACATGTGTTCAATATGCCAGGACGCTATTGGAAATGGGTCTTAACATTTCGATATTATTTCAGACTATTGCAAATACAGAAATGGCTTTTAGGGATTAATGCACATTTAATGACTTTTCTGTGTATTTACCAACCTTTATTGTCATTGTTATTTGTTTACATTTGTTGTGCATATTATAAAGGTCCATGCGTGTGTCAAATGTCTTGCAGCCACTTGTTAGTGGATTAGCGTTCTAGTCTAGTCCTTTAAAGGAACATTAATTGTCATATTTTGTCGTGGTCTAATCCCTTTAAATGGACATTGCATGCAACTGTCATATTTTGTGGTAATCTAATAATTTAAAGGGACATTTATGTCATAAATTGTCACAATCAGTTATAGTCCTTATTCATTTATTGTTCTTAACTTTTGTCTTTCCAGATTGGAAGATTTATGAATGAAATGAATTGAGTGCCATATAAATGAATGATATATACTGTAGATGAACAATCATATATGAATGATATGACATATGATGATACTATACGAATAAAGGTCTACATGTCTAAAGTCTAAATAAGTTGTCATTAACGGAAGATCATCGAGCCCTTGAACAGCTACAACTCGAGTAGTCACAACACAAGAGGTAGAATTTTTGGATGACCTCCAATGAACTTTTTTTTTCTTGAACAAAGTCAACGTCTAGGATTCCAGTAAAGTACATGGTTGTGAATTTTTTTAGTGCTTCGAATTTCAGTCACTCTTCCGATCTCGCCGAATTTTTGTATAGCTCAAAAGGAAGAATTTTTGGATGACCTCCAATGAACTTGAACTTTTTTTTTTCTTGAACAAAGTCAATATCTAGGATTCCAGAAAAGTACTTGTCGTGAATTTTTGTAGTACTACGAATTTCAGTCACTTTTTCGATTTTGACGAACTTTTGTATAGCTCAAGAGGTATCATTTTTGGATGTCCTCCACTGAACTTGAAATTTTTTTTTCTTGAACAAAGTCAACGTCTAGGATTCCAAAAACGTACTTGTCATGAATTTTTGTAGTTCAGTCAATCCGATTTTGACGAAATTTTGTATAGCTCAAGAGATAGAATTTTTGGATGACGTCTGATGAACTTTTTTTCTTGACCAAAGTCAACTTTTAGGATTCCAAATAAGTACATGTCGTGAATTTTTGTAGTACTTCCAGTTTCAGGCACTTTTCCGATTTTGCAGAAATTTTTCTTTAACTTAAGAGGTAGAATTTTTGGATGATCTCCACTGAACTTGAAATTTTTTTTTCTTGAACAAACTCAACGTCTAGGATTCCAAAAAAGTACACGTCGTGAATTTTTTTAGTGCATCGAATTTCAGTCACTTGTCCGATTTTGACGACTTGTCGTGAATTTTTGTAGTTCTTTGAATTTCAGTCACTTTTCTGTTTTTGATGAAATTTTGTACATCTCAAAAGGTAGAATTTTTGGATGACGTCTAATGAACTTGAACTTTTCTTTGTCAACCTATAGGATTTGGATGACCTCAGATGAACTTGAAATTTTTTTTTCTTGAACAAAGTCAACGTCTAAGATTCCAAAAAAGTACACGTCGTGAATTTTTTTAGTGCTTCGAATTTCAATCACTTTGCAGATTTTGACGAAATTTTGTATATCTCAAGTGGTATAATTTTTGGATGACCTCCTATGATCTTGAACTTTTTTTTTCTTGAATAAAATCAAGTTCAAGGATTCCAAAAAAGTACTTGTGAATTCTTCGAATTTCAGTCACTTTTTCGATTTTGACGAAATTTTGTATATCTCAAGAGGTAGATTTTTTGGATGACCTCCTATGATCTTGAACTTTTTGTCCCCCGCCTTTCGAAGAAAGTTGGGGGACTATTAAAATGGGTTCGTCCGTCTGTCTGTCTGTCTGTCCGTCTGTCTGTCCGTCACACTTTTTGGGACACAATAACTCTCTTCCTAATTTAGCTAGAATGTTTAAACTTGGTGTATGTGTTTATTAGGTCAATGCCTTGATGGAGTTCGAAGATGAGCATTTTCCGCTTAGGGTAAGCAGAGATAAGCAATTTGATTGGTTGATGCTTTGGGACGCGATAACTTTAGTTCTAATTAAGTGAGATTGATGAAACTTGGTGTATAGTTTCATTATAGTAATACCTTGACCAAGTTCGATAATGAGCATTTTCTGCTCAGGGTAAGCAGAGCTATACGCAATTTGATTGATCGAGAATTTGGAACACAATTACTCTCCTTCTAATTGAGTTAAAATCTTCAAACTTGGTGTATATGCTTATTAGGTCAATGCCTTGATGGAGTTCGAAGATGAGCATTTTCCGCTTAGGGTAAGCAGAGATAAGCAATTTGATTGGTTGATGCTTTGGGACACGATAACTTAGTTCTGATTAAGTGAGAGTGGTGAAACTTGGTGTATAGTTTCATTATAGTAATACCTTGACTAAGTTCGATAATGAGCATTTTCTGTTCAGGGTAAGCAGAGCGATACGCAATTTGATTGGTCGAGACTTTGGAACACAATAACTCTCCTTCTAATTTAGTTAAAATGTTCAAACTTGGTGTATATGCTTACTAGGTCAATGTCTTGATGGAGTTCGAAGATGAGCATTTTCCGCTTAGGGTAAGCAGAGATAAGCAATTTGATTGGTTGATGCTGTGGGACATGATAACTTTAGTTCTAATTAAGTGAAAGTGATGAAACTTGGTGTATAGTTTCATTCCAGTAATACCTTGACTAAGTTTGATAATGAGCATTTTCTGCTCAGGGTAAGCAGAGCGATACGCAATTTGATTGGTCAAGACTTTGGAACACAATAACTCTCCTTCTAATTGAGTTAAAATGTTCAGACTTGGTGTATATGCTTATTAGGTCAATGCCTTGATGGAGTTCGAAGATGAGCATTTTCCGCTTAGGGTAGGCAGAGATAAGCAATTTGATTGGTTGATGCTTTGAGACACAATAACTTTAGTTCTAATTAAGTGAGAGTGATGAAACTTGGTGTATAGTTTCATTACAGTAATACCTTGACTATAATCGATAATGAGCATTTTCTGCTCAGGGTAAGCAGAGCGATAAGCAATTTGATTTGCCGAGACTTTGGAACACAATAACTCTCCTTCGAATTGAGTTAAAATGTTCAAAATTGGTGTGTATGCTTATTAGGTCAATGCCTTGATGGAGTTCGAAGATGAGCATTTTCTTCTTACGGTAGGCAGAGATAAGCAATTTTTGGATGACACGTACGTTTGAAAAAAATAAATGTGCGATTAATTAATATGTGTCATCTATTTATTTCGGGATTTCGGCGGGGGACATCAGCCTCACTGTTGGCTTGTTTTTTCTTGAATAAAGTCAAGGTCTAGGATTCCAAAAAAGTACTTCTCGTGAATTTATGTAGTTCTTCGAATTTCAGTCACTTTCCGATTTTTCTAAAATTTTGTATCGCTCGAGAGGTAGAATTTTCAGTCACTTTTCCGATTTTGTCGATATTTTGTATAGCTCAAGAGGTAGAATTTTTGGATGATTTCCGAGGAACTTGAAATTTTTTTTTTTTGAACAAAGTCAACGTCTAGGTTTCCAAAAAAGTACATGTCGTGAATTTTTTTAGTGCTTCCAATTTCAGTCGCTTTTCAGATTTTGAATTTTGTATATCTCAAGAGGTTGAATTTTTGGTTGACCCCACTATGATCTTGAACTTTTTTTTCTTGAATAAAGTCAAGGTCTAGGATTCCAAAAAAGTATTTGGCGTGAATTTTTGTAGTTCTTCGAATTTCAGTCACTTTATCGATTTTGACGAAATTTTGTATAGCTGAAGAGGTAGGATTTTTGGATGATCTCCACTGAACTTGAAAATTTTTTTTCTTGAATAAAGTCAATGTCTAGGATTCCACCAAAAGTTCTTGTCGTGAATTATTTTAGTTCTTCGAATTTCAGTCACTTTTTCGATTTTGACGAAATTTTGTATAGCTCAAGAGGTATAATTTTTAGATGACATTTCTATGATCTTGAACTTTTTTTTCTTGAATAAAGTCAAGGTCTAGGATTCCAAAAAAGTACTTGGCGTGAATTTTTGTAGTTCTTCGAATTTCAGTCACTTTTTTGAATTTGACGAAATTTTGTATATCTCAAGAGGTAGAATTTTTGGATGACGTCCGATGAACTTGAACTTTTTTTTTCTTGAACAAAGTCAACTTTTAGGATTCCAAAAAAGTACATGTCGTGAATATTTGTAGTACTTCGAATTTAAGTCACTTTTCCAATTTTGCCGAAATTTTGTAGAGCTCAAGAGGTAGAATTTTTGGATGACCTCCGATAAACTTGAATTTTTTTTTTCTTGAAGAAAGTCAATGTCTAGGATTCTAAAAAAGTACATGTCGTCCGATGAACTTGAAATTTTTTTTTCTTGAACAAAGTCAAGTTTTAGGATTCCAAAATAGTACATGTCGTGAATATTTTGTAGTACCTCTAATTTCAGTCACTTTTCCGATTTTGCAGAAATTTTGACTAACTTAAGAGGTAGAATTTTTGGATGACCTCCGATCAACTTGAAATTTTTTTTTATTGAACAAAGTCAACGTCTAGGATTCTAATAAAGTACGTTTCCTGAATTGTTTTAGTGCTTCCAATTTCAGTCACTTTTCCAATTTTGAATTTTGTATATCTCAATAGGTAGAATTTTTTGATGACCTCCTATGATCGTGAATTTTTTTTTCTTGAATAAGGTCAAGGTCTAGGATTCCAAAATAGTACTTGGCATGAATTTTTGTATTTCTTCGAATTTTAGTCACTTTTTCGATTTTGACGAAATTTTGTATAGCTCAAGAGGTAACATTTTTGGATGACCTCCGAGGAACTTGAAATTTTTTTTCTTGAACAATGTCAACGTCTAGGATTCCAAAAAAGTACATGTCGTGAATATTTTGTAGTTCCTCGAATTTCAGTCACTTTTCCAATTTTGACGATATTTTGTCTAACTTAAGAGGTAGAATTTTTGGATAACCTCCTATGATCTTGAACTTTTTTTTTCTTGAATAAAGTCAAGGCCTGTGATTCCAAAAAAGTACTTGTCGTGAATTTTTGTAGTTCTTCGAATTTCAGTCACTTTTCCAATTTTGACGAAATTTTGTATAGCTCAAGAGGTAGAATTTTTAGATGATCTCCACTGAACTTGAAATTTATTTTTCCTCATTAAAGTCAAGGTCTAGGATTCCACCAAAAGTTTTTGTTGTAAATTTTTGTAGTTCTTCGAATTTCAGTCACTTTTTCGATTTTGACCAAATTTTGTATATCACAAGAGGTAGAATTTTTGGATTACTTCCTATGATCTTGAACTTTTTTTTTCTTGAATAAAGTCAAGGTCTAGTATTCCAAAAAAGTACTTGTTGTGAATTTTGTAGTTCTTCGAATTTCAGTCACTTTGTCGATTTTGACGAAATTTTGTATACCTCAAGAGGTAGAATTTTTGGATGATCTCTACTGAACTTGAAATTATTTTTTCTTGAACAAAATCATCGTCCAGGATTCCAAAACGTACTTGTCGTGAATTTTTGTAGTTCTTCGAATTTCAGTCACTTTTCCGATTATGACGAAATTCTGTATAGCTCAAGAAATAGAATTTTTGGATGACGTCCAATGAACTTGAACTTTTTTTTTCTTGAACAAAGTCAACGCTTAGGATTTCAAAAAATTACATGTCGTGAATTTTTTTAGTGCTTTGAATTTCAGTCACTTTTCCGATTTTGACGAAATTTTGTATATCTCAAGAGGTAGAATTTTTGGATGACCTCCTATGATGTTAAGCTTTTTTTTCTTAAATAAAATGAAGGTGTAGGATTCCAAAAAAGTACTTGTCGTGAATTTTTGTAGTTCATCGAATTTCAGTCACTTTTTCGATTTTGACGAAATTTTGTATAGCTCAAGAGGTAGAATTTTTGGATGATCTCCGATGAAGTTGAAATTTTTTTTTCTTTAACAATGTCAATGTCTAGGTTTCGAAAAAAGTACATTTCGTCAATTTTTTAGTGCTTCGAATTTCAGTAACTTGAACAAAGTCAACTTTTGGGATTCAAAAAAAGTACATGTGGTGAATTTTTGTAGTGCTTCGACTTTCAGTCATTTTTCGGATTTTGCCGAAATTTTGTATAGCTCAAGAGGTAGAATTTTTGGATGACCTCCGATGAACTTGAATTTTTTTTTTCTTAAACAAAGTCAACGTCCAAGATTCCAAAAACGTATTTGTCGTGAATTTTTGTAGTTCTTCAATTTCAGTCACTTTTCCGATTTTGACGAAATTTTGTATATCTCAAGAGGTAGAATTTTTGGATGACGTCCGATGAACTTGAACTTTTTTTTTCTTGAACAAAGTCAACTTTTAGGATTCCAAAAAATTACATGTCATGAATTTTTGTAGTAGTTGGAATTTCAGTCTTTTTTCCGATTTTGCCGAAATTTTGTATAGCTTAAGAGGTAGAATTTTTGGATGACCTCCGCTTAACTTTTTTTTTTCTTGAACAAAGTCAACGTCTAGGATTCCCAAAAAGTACATGTCTTGAATTTTTTTAGTGCTTCGAATTTCAGTCACTTTTCCAATTTTGACGAAATTTTGTATACCTCAAATGCTAGAATTTTTGGATGACTTGTCGTAAATTTTTTTAGAAGTACCTCTAATTTCAGTCACTTTTCCAATTTTGCCGAAATTTTGTCTAACTTAAGAGGTAGAATTTTTGGATGATCTTCACTGAACTTGAATTTTTTTTTTCTTGAACAAAGTCAACGTCTAGGATTCCAAAAACATACTTGTCGTGAATTTTTGTAGTTCTTCGAATTTCAGTCACTTTTTCGATTTTGACGAAATTTTATATAGCTCAAGAGGTAGAATTTTTGGATGATCTCCACTGAACTTGAAATTTTTTTTTCTTCAACAAAGTCAACGTCCAGGATTCCAAAAATGTACTTGTCGTGAATTTTTGTAGTTCTTCGAATTTCAGTCACTTTTCCGATTTTTGTGAAATTTTGTATATCTCAAGAGATAGAATTTTTGGATGACGTCCAATGAACTTGAACTTTTTTTTTTCTTGAACGAAGTCAACGCTTAGGATTTAAAAAAAGTACATGTCGTGAATTTTTGTAGCACCTCGAATTTCAGTCACTTTTCCGATTTTGAATTTTGTATATCTCAAGAGGTAGAATTTTTGGATGACCTCCGATAAACTTGAAATTTTTTTTTCTTGAACAAAGTCAACGTCTAGGATTCCCAAAAAGTACATGTCTAATTTCAGTCACTTTTCCAATTTTGCCGATATTTTGTCTAACTTAAGAGGTAGAATTTTTGGATGATCTTCACTGAACTTGAATTTTTTTTTTATTGAACAAAGTCAACGTCTAAGATTCCAAAAAAGTCGTGAATTTTTGTAGTTTTTCGAATTTCAGTCACTTTTCCGATTTTGACGAAATTTTGTATAGCTCAAGAGATAGAATTTTTGAATGACGTCTGATGAATTTGAACTTTTTTTCTCTTGAACAAAGTCAACTTTTAGGATTCAAAAAAAAAGTACAATGTCAATGTCTAGGTTTCCAAAAAAGTACATTTCGTGAATTTTTTAATGCTTCAAATTTCAGTCACTTTTTCGATTTTGACGAAATTTTTTACATCTGAAGAGGTATAATTTTTGGATGACCTCCTCTGATCTTGAATTGTTTTTTCTTGAATAAAGTCATGGCCTAGGATTCCAAAAAAGTACTTGTTGTGAATTCTTCGAATTTCAGTCACCTTTTCGATTTTGACGAAATTTTTTATAGCTCAAGAGGTAGAATTTTTGGATGATCTCCACTGAACTTGAAATTTTGTTTTCTTGAATGAAGTCAAGGTCTAGGATTCCACCAAAAGTTCTTGTCGTTAATTTTTGTAGTTCTTCGAATTTCAGTCACTTTTTTGATTTTGACGAAATTTTATATATCTCAAGAGGCAGAATTTTTGGATGACCTTTCTATGATCTTGAACTTTTTTTTCTTGAATAAAGTCAAGGTCTAGGATTCCAAAAAATACTTGTTGTGAATTTTTCGAATTTCAGTCACCTTTTCAATTTTGGCGAAATTTAGTATACCTCAAGAGGTAGAATTTTTGGATGATCTCCACTGAACTTGAATTTTTTTTTTCTTGAACAAAGTCAACGTCCAGGATTCCAAAAGCGTACTTGTCATGAATTTTTGTAGTTCTTCGAATTTCGTTCACTTTTCCGATTTTTACAAAACTTTCTATAGCTCAAGAGATAGAATTTTTGGATGACGTCTAATGAACATGAATTTTTTTTTTCTTGAATAAAGTGAACTTTTAGGATTCAAAAAAAAAAGTACCTGTTGTGATATTTTGTAGTACTTCGAATTTCAGTCACTTTTCCGATTTTGTATAGCTCAAGAGGTAGAATTTTTGGATGACGTCCGATGAACTTGAAATTTTTTTTTCTTGAACAAAGTCAACGCCTAGGATTCCAAAAACGTACTTGTCGTGAATTTTTGCATATCTCAAGAGGTAGAATTTTTGGATGACCTCCAATGATCTTGAACTTTTTTTTCTTGAATAAAATCAATGTCTAGGATTCCAAAAAAGTACATGTTGTGAATTGTTTTAGTGCTTCGATTTTCATTCACTTTTCTGATATTGAAGAAATTTTGTATATCTCAAGAGGTAGAATTTTTAGGATGACCTCCTATGATCTTGAACTTTTTTTTTCTTGAATAAAATCAAGGTCTAGGATTCCAAAAAGTACATGTCATGAATTCTTCAAATTTCAGTCACTTTTTCGATTTTGACGAAATTTTGTTTAGCTCAAGAGGTAGAATTTTTTGATCACCTCCGATGAACTTGAAATTTTTTTTTCTTGAACAAAGTCAACGCCTAGGATTTCAATAAAGTACATGTCGTGAATTTTTGTAGTTCTTCGAATTTCTTTTAACTGACCATAATGTTACCAAAGAGCAGCTTCGGTTGGATTTTAGGACATTATTATTATTATTAAGCTTTCATATTACATATGAAAGCTTATTATTTCTGTTAAAGTTATTATTATTTTTTTTTTTTGTGTGTGTTTTCTGGAAATCGGATTTCTCAGAATCTATCCATAGGATCTTTTTGAAATTCTGACCTACCCCACCCCCAAAAATGGGGTGCAAACGTTGTTTAAATATATTTTCAAAACGTTTTACGAATCCGAAATCACCGAATTTTACGAACGAAAAAACAGACAATGCATAATCGTAACTTTGTTATTTTTTGACCGATCTTACTAATTCTTTTTTCTTTGAATACCTTGAAAAAAAATCATTTTCATCTGCAGTTTCACATTTTTGAATTTCGAAAATTCGTCACTGTGATTTCGAACCGGAAGTTTAGACCAATTTGACAACTTCTTTAATAGTTGTACGATCTTCATGAAATTTAGTATATAAGTAGATCCTACCGATGTGATTTTAAAAATATAATTAGAAATTTTCAAAATTATCTCCCCTTGACAAAATTAAGGATCAAAATTTTCAAAAAAATCATCGAAATATAGGTCAGAATGACCAGATTTTTTGGGGGGATACTAGATAAGTAATTACAGATTTATACACAAAATATGAAGTTTGTCGATCGAACCGGAAGTGCCACCATCTTTAAACGTGAAAAATCTCTAAGGCTTTTTTGCTATTTTACTTACAGACACGGGAGTTATATTTTCTGAATCCATGAAGGTTGGCCCAAAAATCGGTGGGAGCAGAATTTTGATTTAGGTCTAATGATGGATTCCATTGTGAAGTGAATATGAAAAGTAGTAGCAATTTGAAGGGCCGAGACTTTGAAACACAATAACTCTCCTTCTAATTAAGCTAGAATGTTCAAACTTGGTGTAGACGTTCACTAGGTCAATGTCATGATTGAGTTTAAAGATGAGCATTTTCTGCTTAGGGTAAGCAGAGATAAATATGCTGATTTGTTGATTCTTTAGGGCACGATAACTTCGGTTATAATGAAGAGAGAACAATCGAGAGTCTAAAAGCTAGCCCTTTGTGTGAAATCATTGTATCATTTTTTTTAAATGTCAGGGATAGCATAAAAAAAGAGATCGAAAATCCAAAAAGTCGTATTTTTACGATTTTGAGCGTTTTTAAAGTTCCTTTTCTCTTAAATCAACATAATATTTTTGGGGAACTTCTTCTACAAAGAGTCTTATCGATAGTGTTTTATATGAAACCATCGATCAACAGTCCAAAATATCAGGAGTAGAAGAATAAAAGGATCGAAAATTGAATACTGCACCCTTTCATTGTTAAGCGAAACATGCAGCGTGGGTGACTACAATTTGCACATTTAGTCATCGTATAGAGCTTATTCAACAGTATCGAATTCCAACTGCTTAGGGATATTTTACGTGCACTACAATGTGTACACAGGACCTTGGCTTTTCGTCCCATCCGAACGACTAGACAACTGTCCTTGTCTAGGATTCCAAAAAAGTACTTGTTGTGAATTCTTCAAATTTCAGTCACCTTTTCGATTTTGGCGAAATTTAGTATAGCTCAAGAGGTAGAATTTTTGAATGATCTCCACTGAACTTGACATTTTTTTTTCTTGAACAAAGTCAACGTCCAGGATTCCAAAACCGTACTTGTCGTGAATTTTTGTACTTCTTCGAATTTCATTCACTTTTCCGATTTTTACGAAATTTTGTATAGCTCAAGAGATAGAATTTTTGGATGACGTCCAATGAACTTGAATTTTTTTTTTCTTGAACAAAGTCAACTTTTAGGATTCCAAAAAAAAAAGTACATGTCGTGAATTTTTGTAGTACTTCGAATTTCAGTGACTTTCCCGATTTTGACGAAATTTTGTATAGCTCAAGAGATAGAATTTTTGGATGACGTCCGATGAACTTGAAATTTTTTTTTCTTGAACAAAGTCAACTTTTAGGATTCCAAAAAAGTACAGGTCGTGAATTTTTTTAGTGTTTCGATTTTCAGTCACTTTTTCCGATTTTGACGAAATTTTGTATATCTCAAGAGGTAGAATTTTTGGATAACCTACTATGATCTTGAACTTTTTTTTTCTTGAATAAAGTCAAGTTCTAGGATACCAAAAAAGTACTTGTCGTGAATTTTTATAGTTCTTCGAATTTCAGTCACTTTTTCGATTTTGAAGTAATTTTGTATAGCTCAAGAGGTAGAATTTTTGGATGATCTCCTATGATCTTGAACTTTTTTTTCTTGAATAAAGTCAAGTCTAGGATTCAAAAAAAGTACTTTTCGTCAATTCTTCGAATTTCAGTCACTTTTCCAATTTTGACGAAATTTTGTATAGCTCAAGAGGTAGAATTTTTGGATGATCTCCACTGAACTTGAAATTTTTTTTTCTTGAACAAAGTCAACGTCTAGGGTTCCAAAAATGTACATGTCGTGAATTTTTTTAGTGCTTCGAATTTCAGTCACTTTTCCGATTTTGACGAAATTTTGTATATTTCAAAAGGTAGGATTTTTGGATGATCTCCACTGAACTTGAATTTTTTTTCTTGAGTAAAGTCAACTTTTAGGATTCCAAAAAAGTACTTTTCGTGAATTTTTGCAGTACTTCGAATTTCAGTCACTTTTCTGATTTTGCCGAAATTTTGGATTACCTCCTCTGATCTTGAAATTTTTTTTTCTTGAATAAAGTCAAAGTCTAGGATTCCAAAAAAGTACATATCGTGAATTCTTCGAATTTCAGTCACTTTTTCGATTTTGACGAAACTTTGTATAGCTCAAGAGGTAGAATTTTTGGATGATCTCCATTAAACTTGAATTTTTGGATGATCTCCATTAAACTTGAAATTTTTTTTTCTTGAATAAAGTCAAGGTCTAGGATTCCACCAAAAGTTCTTGTCGTGAATTTTGTAGTTCTTCGAATTTCAGTCACCTTTTCGATTTTGACGAAATTTTGTATAACTCAAGAGGTAGAATTTTTGGATGACCTTTCTATGATCTTGAACTTTTTCTTCAAGTCAAAGTCTAGGATTGAAAAAAAGTACTTTTCGTGAATTCTTCGAATTTCAGTCACTTTTCCAATTTTGACGAAATTTTGTATTTCAGTTACTTTTCCGCCGAAATTTTATACAGCTCAAGAGGTAGAATTTTTGTATGACCTCCTATGATCTTGAACTTTTTTTATCTTGAATAAAGTCAAGGTCTAGGATTCCAAAAAAGTACTACTTTCTCCTTTCTTTCACTTTTTCGATTTTGACGAAATTTTATATAGCTCAAGAGGTTGAATTTTTGGATGATCTCCACTGAACTTGAAATTTTTTTTTTTGAACAATGTCAACATCCAGGATTCCAAATATGTACTTGTCGTGAATTTTTGTAGTTCTTCGAATTTCAGTCACTTTTCCGATTTTGACAAAATTTTTGTAGCTCAAGAGGTATAATTTTTGGATGATCTGCACTGAACTTGAAATTTTATTTTCTTGAACAAAGTCAACTTTTAGCATTCCAAAAAAAGTACATGTCGTGAATTTTTGTTGTACTTCAAATTTCAGTCACTTTTCCGATTTTGCCGAAATTTTGTATAACTCAAGAGGTAGAATTTTTGGACGGCGTCTGATGAACTTGAATTTTTTTTTTCTTGAACAAAGTCAACGTCTAGGATTCCAAAAAAGTACATTTTGTGAATTTTTTTTACTGCTTCGAATATCAGTCACTTTTCCTATTTTGACAAAATTTTGTATATCTCAAGAGGTAGAATTTTTGGATGACCTCCTAAGATCTTGAACTCTTTTTTTTTTTTATTTTAATAAAGTCAAGGTCTAGGACACCTTTTCGATTTTGGCGAAATTTAGTATAGCTCAAGAGGTAGAATTTTTGGATGATCTCCACTGAACTTGAAATTTTTTTTTCTTGAACAATGTCAATGTCTAGGTTTCCAAAAAAGTACATTCCGTGAATTTTTTAGTGCTTTGAATTTCAGTCACTTTTCCAATTTGGACGAAATTTTTGTATATCTCAAGAGGTAGAATTTTTGGATGACCTCCTATGATCTTGAACTTTTTTTTTCTTGAATAAAGTCAAGGTCTAGGATTCCCAAAAAGTACTTGTCTTGAATTCTTTGAATTTCAGTCACCTTTTCGATTTGGGCGAAATTTAGTATAGCTCAAGAGGTAGAATTTTTGGATGATGTCCACTGAACTTGAAATTTTTTTTTCTTGAACAAAGTCAACGTCCAGGATTCCAAAAGCGTACTTGTCGTGAATTTTTGTAATTCTTCGAATTTCGTTCACTTTTCCGAATTTTACGAAATTTTGTATACCTCAAGAGATAAAATTTTTGGATGACGTCCAATGAACTTGAATATTTTTTTTCTTGAACAAAGTCAACTTTTAGGATTCAAAAAAAAGTACATGTCGTGAATCTTTGTAGTACTTCGAATTTCAGTCACTTTTCAGATTTTGAATTTTGTATAGCTCAAGAGGTAGAATTTTTGGTTGACCTTCTATGATCTTGAACTTTTTTTTTCTTGATTAAAGTCAAGGTCTAGGATTCCAAAAAAGTACTTGACGTGAATTTTTGTAGTTCTTCGAATTTCATTCACTTTTTCCGATTTTGACGAAATTTTGTATAGCTGAAGAGGTAGGATTTTTGGATTATCTCCACTGAACTTGAAATTTTTTTTTCTTGAATAAAGTCAATGTCTAGGATTCCACCAAAAGTTCTTGTTTTGAATTATTGTAGATCTTGAATTTCAGTCACTTTTTCGATTTTGACGAAATTTTGTATAGCTCAAGAAGAAGAATTTTTTGGATTACCTCCTATGATATTGGTCTAGGATTCCAAAAAAGTACTTATTATGAATTTTTGTAGATATTCGAATTTCAGTCACTTTTCCGATTTTACCGAAATTTTGTATAGCTCAAGAGGTAGAATTTTTGGATGACCTCCGATGAGCAGAAATTTTTTTTTCTTGAAGAAAGTCAACGTTTAGTATTCCAAAAAAGTACATGTCGTGAATTCTTCGAATTTCAGTCACTTTTTCGATTTTGACAAAACTTTGTATAGCTCAAGAGGTAGAATTTTTGGATTATCTCCACTGAATTTAAAATTTTTTTTCTTGAACAAAGTCAACGTACAGGATTCCAAAAATGTACTTGTTGTGAATTTTTGTAGTTCTTCGAAATTTCATGCAGTTTTCCGATTTTGACGAAATTTTGTATATCTCAAGAGGTAGAATTTTTGGATGACCTCCTATGATCTTGAACTTTTTTTTTCTTGAATAAAGTCAAGGTCTAGGATTCCAAAAAAGTACTTCTCGTGAATTTATGTAGTTCTTCGAATTTCAGTCACTTTCCGATTTTTCCAAAATTTTGTATCGCTCGAGAGGTAGAATTTTCAGTCACTTTTCCGATTTTGACGAAACTTTGTATAGCTCAAGAGGTAGAATTTTTGGATGATTTCCGAGGAACTTGAAATTTTTTTTTTTTGAACAAAGTCAACGTCTAGGTTTCCAAAAAAGTACATGTCGTGAATTTTTTTAGTGCTTCCAATTTCAGTCGCTTTTCCAATTTTGAATTTTGTATATCTCAATAGGTAGAATTTTTGGATGAGCTCCTATGATCGTGAATTTTTTTTTCTTGAATAAGGTCAAGGTCTAGGATTCCAAAATAGTACTTTGCATGAATTTTTGTATTTCTTCGAATTTTAGTCACTTTTTCGATTTTGACGAAATTTTGTAAAGCTCAAGAGGTAACATTTTTGGATGACCTCCGAGGAACTTGAAATTTTTTTTTCTTGAACAATGTCAACGTCTAGGATTCCAAAAAAGTACATGTAATGAATTTTTTTAGTGCTTCTAATTTCAGTCGCTTTTCCGATTTTGAGGTAGTATTTTTGGTTGACCTCCTATGATCTTGAATTTTTTTTTCTTGAATAAAGTCAAGGTCTAGGATTCCCAAAAAGTACTTGACGTGAATTTTTGTAGTTCTTCGAATTTCAGTCACTTTTCCGATTTTGATGAAATTTTGTATAGCTCTAGAGATAGAATTTTTGGATGATCTCCACTGAACTTGAAATTTTTTTTCTTGAACAAAGTCAATGTCCAGGATTCCAAAAGCGTACTTGTCGTGAATTTTTGTAGGACTTCGAATTTCAGTCACTTTTCCGATTCTGCCGAAATTTTGTATAGCTCAAGAGGTAGAATTTTTGGATGACCTCCGATGAACTTGAAATTTTTTTTCTTGAACAAAGTAAATGTCGTGAATATTTTTTAGTGCTTCGAATTTCAATCACTTTTTCGATTTTGACGAAATTTTGTATATCTTAAGAGGTAGAATTTTTGGATGACCTCCTATGATCTTGAACTTTTTTTTTCTTAGATAAAGTCAAGGTCTGGGATGCCAAAAAAGTACTTGTCGTGAATTTTTGTACTTCTTCGAATTCCAGTCACTTTTTCGATTTTGACGAAATTTTGTATAGCTCAAGATGCAGAATTTTTGGATTACCTCCTACGATCTTGAACTTTTTTTTTCTTGAGTAAAGTCAAGTTCTAGGATTCCAAAAAAGTACATGTCGTGAATTTTTGTAGTTCTTCGAATTTCAGTCATTTTTCTGATTTTGCCGAAATTTTGGATTACCTCCTCTAATCTTGAAAATTATTTTTTCTTGAATAAAGTCAAGGTCTAGGATTCCAAAAAAGTACATGTCGTGAATTCTTCGAATTTCAGTCACTTTTTCGATTTTGACGAAACTTTTTATAGCTCAAGATGTAGAATTTTTGGATGATCTCCACTAAACTTGAAATTTTTTTTCTTGAATAAAGTTAAGGTCTAGTATTCCACCAAAAGTTCATGTCATGAATTTTGTAGTTCTTCGAATTTCAGTCACTTTTTCGATTTTGACGAAATTTTGTATAGCTCAAGAGGTAGAATTTTTGGATGACCTTTCTATGATCTTGAACTTTTTCTTCTTGAATAAAGTCAAAGTCTAGGATTCAAAAAAAGGACTTTTCGTGGATTCTTCGAATTTCAGTCACTTTTCCAATTTTGACGAAATTTTGTATTTCAGTTACTTTTCCGCCGAAATTTTATATAGCTCAAGAGGTAGAATTTTGGATGACCTCCTATGATCTTGAACTTTTTTTATCTTGAATAAAGTCAAGGTCTAGGATTCCAAACAAGTACTTGTCATGAATTTTTGTAGTTCTTCTACTTTCTTTCACTTTTTCGATTTTGACGAAATTTTATATAGCTCAAAGGGTAGAATTTTTGGATGATCTCCACTGAACTTGAAATTTTTTTTTTTGAACAATGTCAACATCCAGGATTCCAAATATGTACTTGTCGTGAATTTTTGTAGTTCTTCGAATTTCAGTCACTTTTCCGATTTTGTCGAAATTTTGTATAGCTCAAAAGGTCGAATATTTGAATGACGTCCGATGAACTTGAACTTTTCTTTCTTGAACAATGTCAACCTTTAGGATTCCAAAAAAAAAGTACATGTCGTGATATTTTGTAGTACTTCGAATTTCAGTCACTTTTCTGCCAAAATTTTGTATAGCTCAACAGGTAGAATTTTTGGATGACGTCCGATGAACTTGAAATTTTTTTTTCTTGAACAAAGTCAACGCCTAGGATTCCAAAAAAGTACATATCGTGAATTGTTTTAGTGCTTCGATTTTCATTCACTTTTCCGATTTTGAAGAAATTTTGTATATCTCAAGAGGTAGAATTTTTAGGATGACCTCCTATGATCTTGAACTTTTTTTTTCTTGAATAAAGTCAAGGTCTAGTATTCCAAAAAAGTACATGTTGTGAATTCTTTGAATTTCAGTCACTTTTTCGATTTTGACGAAACTTTGTATAGGTCAAGAGGTAGAATTTTTGGATGATCTCCACTGAACTTGAAATTATTTTTTCTTGAACAAAGTCAACATCCAGGATTCCAAAAACGTACTTGTCGTGACTTTTTGTAGTTCTTCGAATTTCAGTCACTTTTACGATTTTGACGAAATTTTGTTTATCTCAAGAGGTAGAATTTTTGGATGACCTCAAATGAACTTGAAATTTTTTTTTCTTGAACAAAGTCAACGTCTATGATTACAAAAACATACTTGTTGTGAATTTTTGTAGTTCTTCGAATTTCAGTCACTTTTTTGAATTTGACGAAATTTTGTATAGCTCAAGAGGTAGAATTTTTGGATGATCTCCACTGAACTTGAAATTTTTGTTTCTTGAACAAAGTCATTTGTATTGCGTGTTATTCAGTGTTTTTTGAATTATGTGTCAGTTTCAACGAGTGACCATGCGAGTGTTAGTCCCACGTGTGTTACTATTGGAAATCGGTCTTAATATTGCGATATTATTTCAGACTATTGCAAATACAGAAATGGCTTTTGGAGATTAATGCACATTTAATGCCTCTGAAATAACGAATTTTCTGTGTATTTACCAACCTTCATGGTCATTGTTATTTGTTTACATTTGTCGTGCATATTATGAAGGTCCATGCGTGTGTCAAATGTCATGCAGTCACTTGTCAATGGATTAGCGTTCTAGTCTAGTCCTTTAGAGGAACATTATTTCGTGGTAGTCTAATAATTTAAAGGGACATTTATGTCATGAATTGTCACAATCAGTTCTAGTCCTTATTCATTTATTGTTCATAACTTTTGTCTTTGCAGATTGGAAGATATACGAATGACATGAATTGAGTGCCATATAAACGAATGATATATACTGTAGATGAACATCATATATGAATGATATGACATATGATGATACTATACGAATAAACATCTACATGTCTAAACTCTAAATAAGTCGTCATTAACGGAAGATCATCGAGCCCTTGAACAGCTACAACTCGAGTAGTCACAACACAAGAGGTAGAATTTTTGGATGACCTCCAATGAACTTTTTTTTTCTTGAACAAAGTCAACGTCTAGGATTCCTAAAAAGTATATGTCGTGAATTTTTTTAGTGCTTCAAATTCCAGTCACTCTTCATATTACGCTGAATGTTTGTATAGCTCAAGAGGTAGAATTTTGACGAAATTTTGTATATCTCAATAGGTAGAATTTTTGGATGACGTCCGATGAACTTGAAATTTTTTTTTCTTGAACAAAGTCAACTTCTAGGATTCCAAAAAAGTACATGACGTGAATTTTTTTAGTGCTTCCAATTTCAGTCACTTTTCGATTTTGAAGAAATTTTGTATATCTCAAGAGGTAGAATTTTTGGATGACCTCCTATGATCTTAAGCTTTTTTTTCCTGAATAAAGTCAAGGTCTAGGATTCCAAAAAAGTACTTGTCGTGAATTTTTGTTGTACTTCGAATTTCAGTCACTTTTCCGATTTTGCGGAAATTTTGAATAACTCAAGAGGTAGAATATTTTGGATGGCGTCTGATGAACTTGAAATTTTTTTTCTTGAATAAAGTCAAGGTCTAGGATTCCAAAAAAGTACATGTAGTGAATTCTACGAATTTCAGTCACTTTTTCGATTTTGTCGAAACTTTGTATAGTTCAAGAGGTAGAATTTTCGGATTATCTCCACTGAACTTGAAATTTTTTTTTCTTGAATAAAGTCAAGGTCTAGGATTCCAAAAAAGTACTTGTGAATTTTTGTAGTTCTTCGAATTTCATTCACTTTTTTGATTTTGACGAAATATTGTATATCTCAAGAGGTAGAATTTTTGGATGACGTCCGATGAAATTGAACTTTTTTTTCCTTGAACAAAGTCAACTTCTAGGATTCAAAAAAATTACATGTCGTGAATTTTTTTAGCACTTCAAATTTCATTCACTTTTCCGATTTTGCCGAAATTTTGTATAGCTCAAGAGGTAGAATTTTTCTTTGACCTCCGATGAACTTAAAAATTTTTTTTCTTGAACAAAGTCAACGTCTAGGATTCCAAAAAAGTACATGTCGTGAATTTTTTTAGTGCTTCTATTTTCAGTCACTTTTCCGATTTTGACGAAATTTTGTACATCTCAAGAGGTAGAATTTTTGGATGACCTCCTCTGATCTTGAAATTTTTTTTCTTGAATAAAGTCAAGGTCTAGGATTCCAAAAAAGTACATGTTGTGAATTCTACGAATTTCAGTCACTTTTTCGATGTTGTCGAAACTTTGTATAGCTCAAGAGGTAGAATTTTCAGATTATCTCCACTGATTTTGAAATTTTTTTTTCTTGAATAAAGTCAAGGTCTAGGATTCCAAAAAAGTACTTGTTGTGAATTTTTGTAGTTCTTCGAATTTCATTCACTTTTTCGATTTTGACGAAATTTTGTATAGCTCAAGATGTAGAATTTTTGGATTACTTCCTATGATTTCTTCGAATTTTTGGATAGCTCAAGAGATAGAATTTCTGGATGTCGTCTGATGAACTTGAATTTTTTTTCTTGAACAAAGTCAACTTTAAGGATTCAAAAAAAGTACATGTCGTGAATTTTTGTAGTGCTTCGACTTTCAGTCACTTTTCTGCCAAAATTTTGTATAGCGCATGAGGTAGAATTTTTGGATGACCTCCGATGAACTTCAAATTTTTTTTTCTTGAACAAAGTCAACGTCTAGGATTCCAAAAATGTACATGTCGTGAATTTTTTTAGTGTTTCGAATTTCAGTCACTTTTCCGATTTTGACGAAATTTTGTATATCTCAAGAGGTAGAATTTTTAGGATGACCTCCTATGATCTTGAACTTTTTTTTTCTTGAATAAAGTCAAGGTCTAGTATTCCAAAAAAGTACATGTTGTGAATTCTTTGAATTTCAGTCACTTTTTCGATTTTGACGAAACTTTGTATAGGTCAAGAGGTAGAATTTTTGGATGATCTCCACTGAACTTGAAATTATTTTTTCTTGAACAAAGTCAACATCCAGGATTCCAAAAACGTACTTGTCGTGACTTTTTGTAGTTCTTCGAATTTCAGTCACTTTTACGATTTTGACGAAATTTTGTTTATCTCAAGAGGTAGAATTTTTGGATGACCTCAAATGAACTTGAAATTTTTTTTTCTTGAACAAAGTCAACGTCTATGATTACAAAAACATACTTGTTGTGAATTTTTGTAGTTCTTCGAATTTCAGTCACTTTTTTGAATTTGACGAAATTTTGTATAGCTCAAGAGGTAGAATTTTTGGATGATCTCCACTGAACTTGAAATTTTTGTTTCTTGAACAAAGTCATTTGTATTGCGTGTTATTCAGTGTTTTTTGAATTATGTGTCAGTTTAAACAAGTGACCATGCGAGTGTTAGTCCCATGTGTGTTCAATATGCCAGGACACTATTGGAAATGGGTCTTTATATTGCGATATTATTTCAGACTATTGCAAATACAGAAATGGCTTTTGGAGATTAATGCACATTTAATGCCTCTGAAATAACGAATTTTCTGTGTATTTACCAACCTTCATGGTCATTGTTATTTGTTTACATTTGTCGTGCATATTATGAAGGTCCATGCGTGTGTCAAATGTCATGCAGTCACTTGTCAATGGATTAGCGTTCTAGTCTAGTCCTTTAGAGGAACATTATTTCGTGGTAGTCTAATAATTTAAAGGGACATTTATGTCATGAATTGTCACAATCAGTTCTAGTCCTTATTCATTTATTGTTCATAACTTTTGTCTTTGCAGATTGGAAGATATACGAATGACATGAATTGAGTGCCATATAAATGAATGATATATACTGTAGATGAACATCATATATGAATGATATGACATATGATGATACTATACGAATAAACATCTACATGTCTAAACTCTAAATAAGTCGTCATTAACGGAAGATCATCGAGCCCTTGAACAGCTACAACTCGAGTAGTCACAACACAAGAGGTAGAATTTTTGGATGACCTCCAATGAACTTTTTTTTTCTTGAACAAAGTCAACGTCTAGGATTCCTAAAAAGTATATGTCGTGAATTTTTTTAGTGCTTCAAATTCCAGTCACTCTTCATATTACGCTGAATGTTTGTATAGCTCAAGAGGTAGAATTTTGACGAAATTTTGTATATCTCAATAGGTAGAATTTTTGGATGACCTCGTATGAACTTGAATTTTTTTTTTCTTCAACAAAGTCAACTTTTAGGATTCCAATGAAGTACATGTCGTGAATTTTTGTAGTACTTCGAATTTCAGTCACTTTTCCGATTTTGCCGAAATTTTGTATAGCTGAAAGCTGTAGAATTTTTGGATGAACTCAGATGAACTTGAAATTTTTTTTTTCTTGAACAATGTCAACATCTAGGATTCCAAAAAAGTACATGTCGTGAATTTTTGTAGTTCTTCGATTTTCAGTCACTTTTCCTATTTTGACGAAATTTTGTATATCTCAAGAGTTAGAATTTTTGGATCACCTCCTATGATTTTGAACTTATTTTTTCTTGAATAAAATCAAGAACTAGGATTCCAAAAAAGTACTTGTTGTGAATTCTTCGAATTTCAGTCACTTTTTCAATTTTGACGAAATTTTGTATAGCTCAAGAGGTAGAATTTTTGGATGATCTCCACTGAACTTGAAATTTTTTTTTTCTTGAACAAAGTCAACGTCCAGGATTCCAAAAACGTACTTATCGTGAATTTTTGAAGTTCTTCGATTTTCAGTCACTTTTTTGAATTTGACGAAATTTTGTATAGCTCCAGAGGTAGAATTTTTGGATGATCTCCACTGAACTTGAAATTTTTTTTTTCTTGAACAAAGTCAAGGTCCAGGATTCAAAAAATGTACTTGCCGAAATTTTATATAGCTCAAGATGTTCTGAATTATTGGAAATCTTATTTCGTTTTTTTCTTCAACAAAGTCAACTTTAGGATTCCAGAAAAAAGTGCATGACGTGAATTTTGTTGTACTTCGAATTTCAGTAACTTTTCCGATTTTACCGAAATTTTGTATAGCTCAAGAGGTAGAATTTTGGATGACCTCTGATGAACTTGAAATTTTTTTTTCTTGAAGAAAGTCAACGTCTAGGATTCCAAAAAAGTACATGTCGTGAATTCTTCTAATTTCAGTCACTTTTTCGATTTTGACGAAACTTTGTATAGCTCAAGAGGTAGAATTTTTGGATGATCTCCACTGAACTTGAAATTTTTTTTCTTGAACAAAGTCATCGTCCTAGATTCCAAAAACCTACTTGGCGTGAATTTTTGTTGTACTTCGAATTTCAGTCACTTTTCCGATTTTACCGAAATTTTGTATAGCTCAAGAGGTAGAATTTTTGGATGACCTCTGATGAACTTGAATTTTTTTTTTCTTGAACAAAGTCAACTTTTAGGATTCCAAAAAAGTGCATGTCGTGAATTTTTGTAGTACTTCGAATATCAGTCACTTTTCCGATTTTGCCAAAATTTTGTATAACTTCAGAGGTAGAATTTTTGGATGACCTCCGAGGAACGTGAAATTATTTTTTCTTGAACACAGTCAACGTCTAGGATTCCAAAAAAGTACATGTCGTGAATTTTTTTAGTGCTTCCAATTTCAGTCACTTTTCCGATTTTGAATTTTGTATATCCCAAGAAGTAGAATTTTTGGTTGACCTCCTATGATCTTGAACTTTTTTTTTCTTGAATAAAATCAAGGTCTAGGATTCCCAAAAAGTACTTGGCGTGAATTTTTGTAGTTCTTCGACTTTCAGTCATTTTTTCGATTTTGACCAAATTTTTTATAGCTCAAGAGGTAGAATTTTTGGATGATCTCCGATGAACTTGAAATTTTTTTTTCTTTAACAATGTCAATGTCCAGGTTTTCAAAAAAGTACATTTCATGAATTTTTTAGTGCTTCGAATTTCAGTCACTTTTCCGATTTTGACGAAATTTTGTACATCTCAAGAGGTAGGATTTTTGGATGACCTCCTCTGATATTGAAAATTTTTTTTCTTGAATAAAGTCAAGGTCTAGGATTCCAAAAAAGTACATGTAGTGAATTCTACGAATTTCAGTCACTTTTTCGATTTTGTCGAAACTTTGTATAGTTCAAGAGGTAGAATTTTCGGATTATCTCCACTGAACTTGAAATTTTTTTTTCTTGAATAAAGTCAAGGTCTAGGATTCCCAAAAAGTACTTGTGAATTTTTGTAGTTCTTCGAATTTCATTCACTTTTTTGATTTTGACGAAATTTTGTATATCTCAAGAGGTAGAATTTTTGGATGACGTCCGATGAACTTGAACTTTTTTTTTCTTGAACAAAGTCAACTTTTAGGATTCCAAAAAAGTACATGTCATGAATTTTTGTAGTACTTGGAATTTAAGTGTTTTTTCCGATTTTGCCGAAATTTTGTATAGCTCAAGAGGTAGAATTTTTGGATGACCTCCGATGACCTTTTTTTTTTTCTTGAACAAAGTCAACGTCTAGGATTCCAAAAACATACTTGTCGTGAATTTTTGTAGTTCTTTGAATTTCAGTCACTTTTTCGATTTTGACGAAATTTTATATAACTCAAGAGGTAGAATTTTTGGATGATCTCCACTGAACTTGAAATTTTTTTTTCTTCAACAAAGTCAACGTCCAGGATTCCAAAAACGTACTTGTCGTGAATTTTTGTAGTTCTTCGAATTTCAGTCACTTTTTCGATTTTGGCGAAATTTTGTATATCTCAAGAGATAGAATTTTTAGATGACCTCCGCTAAACTTGAAATTTTTTTTCTTGAACAAAGTCAACGTCTAGGATTCCCAAAAAGTACATTTCTTGAATTTTTTTAGTGCTTCGAATTTCAGTCACTTTTCCAATTTTGACGAAATTTTGTATATCTCAAATGGTTAAATTGTTGGATGACTTGTCGTGAATTTTTTTAGTAGTACCTCTAATTTCAGTCACTTTTCCGATTTTACCGAAATTTTGTCCAACTTAAGAGGTAGAATTTTTGGCTGATCTTCATTCCAAAAAAGTACATGTCATGAATTTTTGTAGTTTTTCGAATTTCAGTCACTTTTCCGATTTTGACGAAATTTTGTATAGCTCAAGAGATAGAATTTTTGAATGACGTCTGATGAATTTGAACTTTTTTTCTCTTGAACAAAGTCAACTTTTAGGATTCAAAAAAAAAGTACAATGTCAATGTCTAGGTCTAGAAAAAAGTACATTTCGTGAATTGTTTAATGCTTCGAATTTCAGTCACTTTTCCGATTTTGACGAAATTTTTTACATCTCAAGAGGTATAATTTTTGGATGACCTCCTCTGATCTTGAATTGTTTTTTCTTGAATAAAGTCATCGTCTAGGATTCCCAAAAAGTACTTGTTGTGAATTCTTCGAATTTCAGTCACCTTTTCGATTTTGACGAAATTTTGTACAGCTCAAGAAGTAGAATTTTTGGATGATCTCCACTGAACCTGAAATTTTGTTTTCTTGAATGAAGTCAAGGTCTAGGATTCCACCAAAAGTTCTTGTCGTGAATTTTTGTAGTTCTTCGAAATTCAGTCACTTTTTTGATTTTGAAGAAATTTTATATATCTCAAGAGGCAGAATTTTTGGATGACCTTTCTATGATCTTGAACTTTTTTTTCTTGAATAAAGTCAAGGTCTAGGATTCCAAAAAATACTTGTTGTGAATTTTTCGAATTTTAGTCACCTTTTCAATTTTAGCGAAATTTAGTATACCTCAAGAGGTAGAATTTTTGGATGATCTCCACTGAACTTGAATTTTTTTTTTCTTCAACAAAGTCAATGTCCAGAATTCCAAAAGCGTACTTGTCATGAATTTTTGTAGTTCTTCGAATTTCGTTCACTTTTCCGATTTTTACGAAATTTTCTATAGCTCAAGAGATAGAATTTTTGGATGATGAACATGAATATTTTTTTTCTTGAACAAAGTCAACTTTTAGGATTCAAAAAAAAAAGTACCTGTTTTGATATTTTGTAGAATTTCAGTCACTTTTCTGCCAAAATTTTCTATAGCTCAAAAGGTAGAATTTTTGGATGATGTCCGATGAACTTGAAATTTTTTTTTCTTGAACAAAGTCAACGCCTAGGATTCCAAAAAAGTACATGTCGTGAATTGTTTTAGTGCTTCGATTTTCATTCACTTTTCCGATATTGAAGAAATTTTGTATATCTCAAGAGGTAGAATTTTTGGATGACCTCCGATGAACTTTTTTTTTTCTTAAACAAAGTCAACGTCTAGGATTCCAAAAACGTACTTATCGTGAATTTTTGCATATCTCAAGAGATACAATTTTTGGATGACCTCCAATGATCTTGAACTTTTTTTTTCTTGATAAAGTCGATGTCTAGGATTCCAAAAAAGTACATGTCGTGAATTTTTTTAGTGCTTCGAATTTCCGATTTTGATGAAATTTTGCATATCTCAAGAGGTAGAATTTTTGGATGACCTCCAATGATCTTGAACTTATTTTTTCTTGAATAAAGTCAAGGTCTAGGATTCCAAAAAAGTACTTTTCGTGAATTCTTCGAATTTCAGTCACTTTTCCAATTTTGACAAAATTTTGTATAGCTCAAGAGGTAAAATTTTTGGATGATCTCCACTGAACTTGAACAAAGTCATCCTCCTGGATTCCAAAAACCTACTTGGCGTGAATTTTTGTTGTACTTCGATTTTCAGTCACTTTTCCGATTTTACCGAAATTTTGTATAGCTCAAGAGGTAGAACTTTTGGATGACCTCTGATGAACTTGAATTTTTTTTTTTCTTGAACAAAGTCAACTTTTGACGAAATTTTGTTTAGCTCAAGAGGTAGAATTTTTCGATGATCTCTACTGAACTTGAAATTTTTTTTTCTTGAACAAAATCGTCGTCCAGGATTCCAAAACGTACTTGTCGTGAATTTTTGTAGTTCTTCGAATTTCAGTCACTTTTCCGATTTTGTATAGATCAAGAGATTGAATTTTTGTATGACGTCTGATGAACTTGAATTTTTTTTTCTTGAACAAAGTCAACTTTTAGTATTAAAAAAAAGTACATATCGTGAATTTTTGTAGTGCTTCGACTTTCAGTCACTTTTCCGATATTGCCGAAATTTTGTATAGCTCAAGAGGTAGAATTTTTGGATGACCTCTGATGAACTTGAAATTTTTTTTTCTTGAAGAAATTCAACGTTTAGGATTCCAAAAAAGTACATAACGTGAATTCTTCGAATTTCAGTCACTTTTTCGATTTTGACGAAACTTTGTATAGCTCAAGAGGTAGAATTTTGGGATTATCTCCACTGAACTTGAAATTTTTTTTTCTTCAACAACGTTAACCTCCAGGATTCCAAAAACCTACTTGTCGTGAATTTTTGTAGTTCTTCGAATTTCAGTCACTTTTCCGATTTTGAGGATATTTTGTATAGCTCAAGAGATGGAATATTTGGATGACATCTGATGAACAAAGTCAACTTTTAGGATTCCAAAATTTTGACATATTTTGTATAGCTCAAGAGATAGAATATTTGGATGACATCCGATGAACAAAGTCAACTTTTAGGATTCCAAAATAGTACATATCGTGAATTTTTGTACTTCTTCGAATTTCAGTCACCTTTCCGATTTTGCCGAAATTTTGTTTAACTTAACAGGTAGAATTTTTCGGATGACCTCTAATGAACTTGAAATTTTTTTTTATTGAACAATGTCAACGTCTAAGATTGCAAAAAAGTACTTGTCTTGAATTCTTCGAATTTCAGTCACCTTTTCGATTTTGGCGAAATTTAGTATAGCTCAAGAGGTAGAATTTTTGGATGATCCCCACTGAACTTGAAATTTTTTTTCTTGAACAAAATCAATTTTTGTAGTACTTCGAATTTCAGTCACTTTTCCGACGAAATTTTGTTTAGCTCAAGAGGTAGAATTTTTTGATCACCTCCGATGAACTTGAAATTTTTTTTTCTTGAACAAAGTCAACGCCTAGGATTTCAATAAAGTACATGTCGTGAATTTTTTTAGTGCTTTGAATTTCAGTCACTTTTCCGATTTTGACGAAATTTTGTATATCTCAAGAGGTAGAATTTTTGGATGACCTCCTATAATGTTAAGCTTTTGTTTCTTGAATAAAATGAAGGTGTAGGATTCCAAAAAAGTACATTCCGTGAATTTTTTAGTGCTTTGAATTTCAATCACTTTTCCAATTTGGACGAAATTTTTGTATATCTCAAGAGTTAGAATTTTTGGTTGACCTCCTATAATCTTGAACTTTTTTTTTCTTGAATAAAGTCAAGGTCTAGGATTCCAAAAAAGTACATGGCGTGAATTTTTGTAGTTTTTCGAATTTCAATCATTTTTTCGATTTTAATGAAATTTTGTATAGCTCAAGAGGTAGAATTTTTGGATGATCTTCACTGAACTTGAAATTTTTTTTTCATGAACAAAGTCAACGTCCAGGATTCCAAAAATGTACTTGTCGTGAATTTTTGTAGTTCTTTGAATTTCAGTCACTTTTCCGATTTTGATGAAATTTTGTATAGCTCAAGAGATAGATTTTTTGGATGACGTCCGAGAACTTGAACTTTTTTTTCTTGAACAAAGTCAACTTTAAGGATTCCAAAAAAGTACATGTCATGAATTTATGTAGTACTTCGAATTTCAGTCACTTTTCCAATTTTGCCGAAATTTTGTATAGCTCAAGAGGTAGAATTTTTGGATGACCTTCGATGAACTTGAAATTTTTTTTTCTTGAACAAAGTCAACTTTTAGGATTCAAAAAAAATTCCTTTTCATGAATTTTTGTACTACTTCGAATTTCAGTCATTTTTCCGATTTTGCCGAAATTTTGTATAGCTCAACAGGTAGAATTTTTGGATGACCTTCTGATGAACTTGAAATTTTTTTTTCTTCAACAAAGTCACTGTCTAGGATTTCAAAAAAGTACATGTCGTGAATTTTTTTAGTGCTTCGAATTTCAGTCACTTTTCCGATTTTGACGAAATTTTGTATAGCTCAAGAGATAGAATTTTTGGATGACGTGCAATGAACTTGAATTTTTTTTTATTCAACAAAGTCAACTTTTAGGATTCCAAAAAAGTACATGTCGTGAATTTTTGTAGTACTTCGAATTTCAGTAACTTTTCCGCCGAAATTTTGTATAGCTAAAGAGGTAGAATTTTTGGATGACCTCCTATGATCTTGAACTTTTTTTTTCTTGAATAAAGTCAAGGTCTAGGATTCCAAAAAAGTACATGTCGTGAAATTTTGTAGTTCTTCGAATTTCAGTCACCTTTCCGATTTTGACGAAATTTTGTATATCTCAAGAGGTAGAATTTTTGGATTACCTGTGATGAACTTGAATTTTTTTTTTCTTGAAGAAAGTCAACGTCTAGGATTCCAAAAAAGTACATGTCGTGAATTTTTTTAGTTCTTTGAATTTCAATCACTTTTCCGATTTTGACCAAATTTTTTATATCTCAAGAGGTAGAATTTATGGATGATCTCTGATGAACTTGAATTTTTTTTTCTTGAACAAAGTCAACGTCTAGGAATCCAAAAAAGTACATGTCGTGAATTTTTGTAGTACTTCGAATTTCAGTCACTTTTCCGATTTTGCCGAAATTTTGTATAGCTCAAGAGGTAGAATTTTTGAATGACCTCTGGTGAACTTGAATTTTTTTTTTCTTGAACAAAGTCAACTTCTAGGATTCCAAAAAAGTACATGTTTTTAATTTTTGTAGTACTTTGAATTTCAGTCATTTTTCCGATTTTGAAGAAATGTTATATATCTCAAGAGGTAGAATTTTTGGATGACCTCCGATGAAGTTGACATTTTTTTTTCTTGAACAAAGTCAACGTCTACGATTCCAAAAAAGTACATGAATTTTTGGATTACCTCCTTGATCTTGAACTTTTTTTTTTCTTGAATTAAGTCAAGGTTTAGGATTCCAAAAAGTACTTGTTGTGAATTTTTGTAGTTCTTCGAATTTCAGTCACTTTTCTGATTTTGACGAAATTTTGTATAGTTCAAGAGATAGATATTTTGGATGGCGTTCAATGAACTTGAATTTTTTTTTCTTGAACAAAGTCAACGTCCAGGATTCCAAAATGTACTTGTTGTGAAATTTTGTAGTTCTTCGAATTTCAGTCCCTTTTCCAATTTTGCTGCAATTTTGTATAGCTCAAGAGATAGAATTTTTGGATGACGTCCAATGAACTTGAAATTTTTTTTTCTTGAACAAAGTCAATGTCTAGGATTCCAAAAAAGTGCATGTCGTGAATTTTTTTAGTGCTTCGAATTTCAGTCACTTTTCCGATTTTGACGAAATTTTGCATAGTTCAAGAGATAGAACTTTTGGATGACGTCCGATGAACTTGAAATTTTGGTTTCTTGAACAAAGTCAACTTTAAGGATTCCAAAAAAGTGCATGTCGTGTATTTTTGTAGTACTTCGAATTTCAGTCACTATTCCGATTTTGCCGAAATTTTGTATAGCTCAAGAGGTAGAATTTTTAGATGACCTCCGAGGAACTTGAAATTTCTTTTCTTGAACAAAGTCAACGTCTAGGATTCCAAAAAAGTACATGTCGTGAATATTTTGTAGTTCCTCGAATTTCAGTCACTTTTCCGATTTTGACGAAATTTTGTCTAACTTAAGAGGTAGAATTTTTGGATAAACTTTTTTTTTCTTGAATAAAGTCAAGGCCTAGGATTCCAAGAAAGTACTTGTCGTGAATTTTTGTAGTTCTTCGAATTTCAGTCACTTTTCCAATTTTGACGAAATTTTGTATAGCTCAAGAGGTAGAATTTTTAGATGATCTCCACTGAACTTGAAATTTTTTTTCCTCGTTAAAGTCAAGGTCTAGGATTCCACCAAAAGTTCTTGTTGTGAATTTTTGTAGTTCTTCGAATTTCAGTCACTTTTTCAATTTTGACCAAATTTTGTATATCACAAGAGGTAGAATTTTTGGATTACTTCCTATGATCTTGAACTTTTTTTTTCTTGAATAAAGTCAAGGTCTAGTATTCCAAAAAAGTACTTGTTGTGAATTTTGTAGTTCTTCGAATTTCAGTCACTTTGTCGATTTTGACGAAATTTTGTATACCTCAAGAGGTAGAATTTTTGGATGATCTCTACTGAACTTGAAATTATTTTTTCTTGAACAAAATCATCGTCCAGGATTCCAAAACGTACTTGTCGTGAATTTTTGTAGTTGTTTGAATTTCAGTCACTTTTCCGATTATGACGAAATTTTGTATAGCTCAAGAAATAGAATTTTTGGATGACGTCCGATGAACTTGAATTTTTTTTTCTTGAACAAAGTCAACTTTTGGGATTCAAAAAAAGTACATGTCGTGAATTTTTGTAGTGCTTCGACTTTCAGTCACTTTTCCGATTTTGCCGAAATTTTGTATAGCTCAAGAGGTAGAATTTTTGGATGACCTCCGATGAACTTGAAATTTTTTTTTCTTGAAGAAAATCAACGTCTAGGATTCCAAAAAAGTACATGTCGTGAATTCTTCAAATTTCAGTCACTTTTTCGATTTTGACGAAACTTTGTATATCTCAAGAGGTAGAATTTTTCGATGACGTCCGATGAACTTGAATTTTTTTTTTTTTTCTTGAACAAAGTCAACTTTTAGGATTCCAAAAAAGTACATGTCATGAATTTTTGTAGTACTTGGAATTTCAGTCTTTTTTTCCGATTTTTGCCGAAATTTTGTATAGCTCAAGAGGTAGAACTTAAAAATTTTTTTTTCTTAAACAAAGTCAACGTCCAAGATTCCAAAAACGTATTTGTCGTGAATTTTTTTTTCTTAAACAAAGTCAACGTCCAAGATTCCAAAAACGTATTTGTCGTGAATTTTTGTAGTTCTTCGAATTACAGTCACTTTTCCGATTTTGACGAAATTTTATTTAGCTCAAGAGGTAGAATTTTTGGATGATCTCCACTGAACTTGAAATTATTTTTTCTTGAACAAAGTCAATGTCCAGGATTCCAAAAACGTACTTGTCGTGAATTTTTGTAGTTCTTCGAATTTCAGTCACTTTTACGATTTTGACGTAATTTTGTTTATCTCAAGAGGTAGAATTTTTGGATGACCTCCAATGAACTTGAAATTTTTTTTTCTTGTTAGGATTCCAAAAAAGTACATGTCGTGAATTTTTGTAGTACTTCGAATTTCAGTCACTTTTCCAATTTTGACCAAATTTTGTCTAACTTAAGAGGTAGAATTTTTGGATGACCTCCTATGATCTTGAACGTTTTTTTTCTTGAATAAAGTCAAGGTCTAGGATTCCAAAAAAGTACTTGTTATGAATTCTTTGAATTTCACTCTCTTTTTCGATTTTGCTGAAATTTTGTATAGCTCAAGAGGTAGAATTTTTGGATGATCTCCATTCAACTTGAAAATTTTTTTTTCTTGAACAAAGTCAACATCAGGGATATTTTGTATATCTCAAGAGGTAGAATTTTTTGGATGACCTCCTGTGATCTTAAACTTTTTTTTTTCTTCAATAAAGTCAAAGTCTAGGATTCCAAAAAAGTACTTGTCGTGAATTTTTGTAGATCTTCGAATTTCAGTCACTTTTTCGATTTTGATGAAATTTTGTATAGCTCAAGAGATAGAATTTTTTCGATGATCTCCACTGAAATTGAAATTTTTTGTCTTGAACAAAGTCAACATCCAGGATTCCAAATACGTACTTGTTGTGAATTTTTATAGTTCTTCCAGTTTCAGTCACATTTTCCGATTTTGAGGATATTTTGTATAGCTCAAGAGATAGAATATTTGGATGACGTCTGATGAACAAAGTCAACTTTTAGGATTCCAAAATAGTACATGCCGTGAATTTTGTTTAACTTAAGAGGTAGAATTTTTCGGATGACCTCCAATGAACTTGAAATTTTTTTTTATAGAACAATGTCAACGTCTAGGATTCCAAAAAAGTACTTGTCTTGAATTCTTCGAATTTCAGTCACCTTTTCGATTTTGACGAAATTTTGCATATCTCAAGAGGTAGAATTTTTGGATGACCTCCTATGATCTTAAACTTTTTTCTTCTTGAATAAAGTCAAGGTCTACGATTCCAAAAAAGTACTTATTGTGAATTTTTGTAGTTCTTCGAATTTCAGTCACTTTTCCGATTTTGCCGAAATTTTGTATAGCTCAAGAGGTAGAATTTTTGGATGACCTCCGATGAACTTGAAATTTTTTTTCTTCTACAAAGTCAACGTCTAGGATTCCAAAAAAGTACATGTCGTGAATTTTTGTAGTACTTTGAATTTCAGTCACCTTTCCAATTTTGCTGAAATTTTGTATACCGCAAGAGGTAAAATTTTTGGATTACCTCCTATGATCGTGAACTTTTTTTTTCTTCAACAAAGTCAACTTTTAGGATTTCAAAATGTCGTGAATTTTTTTAATGCTTCGAATTTCAGTCACTCTTCCGATTTCGCCGAATTTTTGTATTTTTTTAGTGCTTCGAATTTCCGATTTTGACGAAATTTTGCATATCTCAAGAGGTAGAATTTTTTTTGGATGACCTCCAATGAACTTGAACTTTTTTTTTCTTGAACAAAGTCAATATCTAGGATTCCAGAAAAGTACTTGTCGTGAATTTTTGTAGTACTACGAATTTCAGTCACTTTTTCGATTTTGACGAAATTTTGTATAGCTCAAGAGGTATAATTTTTGGATGACCTCCACTGAACTTGAAATTTTTTTTTCTTGAACAAAGTCAACGTCTAGGATTCCAAAAACGTACTTGTCGTGAATTTTTGTAGTTTAGACACTTTTCCCATTTTGACGAAATTTTGTATAGCTCAAGAGATAGAATTTTTGGATGACGTCTGATGAACTTGAAATTTTTTTTTCTTCAACAAAGTCAAGTTTTATGATTCCAAAAAAAGGCATATCGCGAATTTTTGTAGTACTTCGAATTTCAGTCATTTTTCCGATTTTGCCGAAATTTTGTATAGCTCAAGAGGTAGAAGTTTTGGATGACCTTGAATAAAGTCAAGGTTTAGGATTCAAAAAAAGTACTTGTTGTGAATTCTTTGAATTTCAGTCACTTTTCTAATTTTGACAAAATTTTGTATAGCTCAAGAGGTAGAATTTTTGGATGACCTCCTATGATCTTGAACTTTTTTTTTCTTGAATAAAGTCAAGGTCTAGATTTTCAAAAACATACTTGTAGTGAATTCTTTGAATTTCAGTCACTTCTCCGATTTTGACGAAATTTTGTTATAGCTCAAGAGATAGAATTTTTAGATGACGTCCGATGAACTTGAAATTTTTTTTTCTTGAACAAAGTCAACTTCTAGGATTCCAAAAAAGTACATGACGTGAATTTTTTTAGTGCTTCCAATTTCAGTCACTTTTCGATTTTGAAGAAATTTTGTATATCTCAAGAGGTAGAATTTTTGGATGACCTCCTATGATCTTAAGCTTTTTTTTCCTGAATAAAGTCAAGGTCTAGGATTCCAAAAAAGTACTTGTCGTGAATTTTTGTTGTACTTCGAATTTCAGTCACTTTTCCGATTTTGTGGAAATTTTGAATAACTCAAGAGGTAGAATATTTTGGATGGCGTCTGATGAACTTGAAATTTTTTTTTCTTGAACAAAGTCACTGTCTAGGATTCCAAAAAAGTACATGTCATGAATTTTTTTAGTGCTTCGAATTTCAGTCACTTTTTCGATTTTGACGAAATTTTGAATAGCTGAAGAGGTAGGATTTTTGGATTATCTCCACTGAACTTGAAATTTTTTTTTCTTGAATAAAGTCAATGTCTAGGATTCCACCAAAATTTCTTGTTGTGAATTATTGTAGATCTTGAATTTCAGTCACTTTTTCGATTTTGACGAAATTTTGTATAGTTCAAGAGGTAGAATTTTTGGATGACATTTCTATGATCTTGAACTTTTTTTTCTTGAATAAAGTCAAGTTCTAGGATTCCAAAAAAGTACTTGTCGTGAATTTAAAAAAACGTTTGACTATATCACCGTTACATGGTAATGAAGAGAGAGTTTGAATTACGTGAAAATCGGACTAGAATTGACGGACAAAATGGCCGCCGTTTGTACACGAATAGTGTGAAAATATGTTATATCAAGGTTGTGGACCCTATAGAGGTCACAATTTTGAATCGATTTTGATGAAACTTGACATGTATGTTTATAACCCAAAGAACTTGGTTCCTTTCGATATTTGCGCCCATCGAGTCATTACTTCCTGAATTATGTCCCCTGATTGTACGAAAAATCACCCTTTTTAGCTTGTTGTGCCTCTGGAGGTCACAATTATTATCTGATTTAAAAAAAAAAACGTTTGATTATAAAAACCAAACAAATTCTAATGATTTTCTGATAATTCCTTAATATGCGACAACTCTTGTTGACTGCCCGGACGATTTGGCTGCTGTGTGGGCGTATGTTTCGTTGCCTGGCAACCTATTTTTTTTTCTTGAACAAAGTCAACGTCTAGGATTCCAAAAACATACTTGTCGTGAATTTTTGTAGTTTAGACACTTTTCCGATTTTGACGAAATTCTGTATAGCTCAAGAGGTAGAATTTTGGGATGACGTGCAATGAACTTGAATTTTTTTTTTCTTGAATAAAGTCAAGGTCAAGGATTCGAAAAAAGTACCTGTCGTGAATTTTTTTAGTGCTTCGAATTTCAGTCACTTTTCCGATTTTGACGAAATTTTGCATAGCTCAAGAGATAGAATTTTTGGATGACGTCCAATGAACTTGAACTTTTTTTTTCTTGAACAAAGTCAACTTTTAGGATTTCAAAAAAGTACATATTGTGAATTTTTGTAGTACTTCGAAATTCAGTCACTTTTCCGATTTTGCCGAAATTTTGTATAGCTCTAGAGGTAGAATTTTTGGATGATCTCAGATGAACTTGAAATTTTTTTTCCTCATTAAAGTCAAGGTCTAGGATTCCACCAAAAGTTCTTGTTGTGAATTTTTGTAGTTCTTCGAATTTTGCCGAAATTTTGTCTAACTTAAGAGGTAGAATTTTTGGATGATCTTCACTGAACTTGAATTTTTTTTTTCTTGAACAAAGTCAACGTCTAGGATTCCAAAAACATACTTGTCGTGAATTTTTGTAGTTCTTCGAATTTCAGTCACTTTTTCGATTTTGACGAAATTTTATATAGCTCAAGAGGTAGAATTTTTGGTTGACATCCTATGATCTTGAGCTTTTTTTTTCTTGAACAAAGTCAACGTCTATGATTCCAAAAAGTACATGTCCTGAATTTTTTTAGTGCTTCAATTTTCAGTCACTTTTCCGATTTTGACAAAATTTTGTATATCTCAAGAGGTATTTTTTTCTTGAATAAAGTCAAGGTCTAAGATTCCCAAAAAGTACTTGTTGTGAATTTTTGTAGTTCTTCGAATTTCAGTCACTTTTTTGATTTTGACGAAATTTTGTACAAAAAAGTACTTGTCGTGAATTATTCGAATTTCAGTCACTTTTTCGATTTTGACGAAATTTTGTATAGCTCAAGATGTTCTGAATAATCGGAAATCTTATTTGGTTTGTGTCTTATTTTTAGTTCAGTGCCGATGAGTCCCAATTTGTATTTTTCTAACCTCGCATTATTAGCACACGGTTTTCTGTGTGCGTCTAGCCTGTCAGTTCGCCATTGTTGTCAACAATCTTTTCAGTCCGTCTTTAATAGTCAAAATGTCATCTTATATTAATTAACTAGCTTTGTCATTGCAAGTGCGAGATAGATCCACTCTCCAGGTACTTTTCTATATCATTTGTATTGCGTGTTATTCAGTGTTTTTTTAATTATGTGTCAGTTTAAATGAGTGACCATGCGAGTGTTAGTCCCACGTGTGTTCAATATGCCAGGACACTATTGGAAATGAGTCTTAACATTTCAATATTATTTCAGACTATTGCAAATACAGAAATATCTTTTAGGGATTAATGCACATTTAATGGCTCTGAAATAACGACTTTTCTGTGTATTTACCAACCTTTATTGTCATTGTTATTTGTTTACATTTGTCGTGCATATTATAAAGGTCCATGCGTGTGTCAAATGTCTTGCAGCCACTTGTCAGTGGATTAGCGTTCTAGTCTAGTCCTTAAAAGGAACATTAATTGTCATATTTTGTCGTGGTCTAATCCTTTAAAGGGACATTGCATGCAACTGTCATATTTTGTGGTAGTCTAATAATTTAAAGGGACATTTATGTCATGAATTGTCACAATCAGGTCTAGTCCTTATTCATTTATTGTCCTTAACTTTTGTCTTTTCAGATTGGAAGATATATGAATGACATGAATTGAGTGCCATATAAATGAATGATATATACTGTAGATGAACAATCATATATGAATGATATGACATATGATGATACCATACGAATATACGTCTACATGTCTAAAGTCTAAATAAGTCGTCATTAATGGAAGATCATCGAGCCCTTGAACAACTACAACTCGAATAGTCACAACACAAGATGTAGAATTTTTGGATGACCTCCATTGAACTTATTTTTTCTTGAACAAAGTCAACTTTTTGGATTCCAAAAAAGTACATGTCGTGAATTTTTGTAGTACTTCGAATTTCAGTCACTTTTCCAATTTTGACGAAATTTTATATAGCTCAAGAGGTAGAATTTTTGGATGACCTCCGATGAACTTGAAATTTATTTTTCTCGAACAAAGTCAACGTCTAGGATTCCAAAAAAGTACATTTCGTGAATTTTTTTACTGCTTCGAATATCAATCACTTTTCCGATTTTGACGAAATTTTGTATATCTCAAGAGGTAGAATTTTTGGATGACCTCCTATGATCTTGAACTTTTTTTTTCTTGAATAAAATCAATGTCTAGGATTCCACCAAAAGTTCTTGTTGTGAATTATTGTACATCTTGAATTTCAGTCACTTTTTCGATTTTGGCGAAATTTTGTATAGCTCAAGAGGTAGAATTTTTGGATGACATTTCTATGATCTTGAACTTTTTTTTCTTGAATAAAGTCAAGTTCTAGGATTCCAATAAAGTATTTGTCGTGAGTTCTTCGAATTTCAGTCACTTTTCCAATTTTGACGAAATTTTGTGTAGCTCAAGAGGTAGAATTTTTGGATGATCTCCACTGAACTTGAAATTTTTTTTTCTTGAATAAAGTCAAGGTCTAGGATTCCACCAAATGTTCTTGTCGTGAATTTTTGTAGTTCTTCGAATTTCAGTCAATTGTTCGATTTTGACGAAATTTTGTATAGCTCAAGAGATAGAATTTTTGGATGACCTCCTATGATCTTGAACTTTTTTTTTCTTGAATAAATTCAAGGTCTAGGATTCCAAAAAGTACTTGTCGTGAATTTTTGTAGTTCTTCGAATTTCACTGACTTTTTCGATTTTGACGAAATTTTGTATAGATCAAGAGGTTGAATTTTTAAATGATCGCCACTGGACTTGAAATTTTGTTTTCTTGAACAAAGTCATCCTCCAGGATTCCAAAAACCTACTTGTCATGAATTTTTGTAGTTCTTCGAAAATCAGTCACTTTTATGATTTTGACGAAATTTTGTATAGCTCAGGAGATAGAATTTTTGGATGACCTCCGATGAACTTGAAATTTTTTTTTCTTGAACAAAGACAACGTCTAGGATTACAAAAAAGTACATGTCGTGAATTTTTTTAGTGCTTCGAATTTTAATCACTTTTTTGATTTTGACAAAATTTTGTATATCTTAAGAGGTAGAATTTTTGGATGACCTCCTATGATCTTGAACTTTTTTTTTCTTGAATAAAGTCAAGGTCTGGGATGCCAAAAAAGTACTTGTAGTGAATTTTTGTACTTCTTCGAATTCCAGTCACCTTTTGGATTTTGACGAAATTTTGTACAGCTCAATAGGTAGAATTTTTGATGATCTCGACTGAACTTGAAATTTTTTTTTCTTCAACAAAGTCAACGTCGAGGATTCCAAAAACGTACTTGTCGTGAATTTTTGTAGTTCTTCGAATTTTAGTCACTTTTCCGATTTTGACGAAATTTTGTATAGCTCAAGAGGTAGAATTTTCGGATGACCTCCTATGATCTCCAACTTTTTTTTTTCTTGAATAAAGTCAAGGTCTAGGATACCAAAAAAGTACTTGTCGTGAGTTTTTGTAGTTCTTCGAATTGCAGTCACTTTTTTGATTTTGACGAAATTTTATATTTTTGGATGATCTCCACTGAACTTGAAATTTTTTTTTCTTGAACAAAGTGAACGTCGAGGGTTCCAAAAACATACTTGTCGTGAATTTTTGTAGTTCTTCGAATTTTAGTCACTTTTCCAATTTTGACGAAATTTTGTATAGCTCAAGAGGAAGAATTTTTGGATGACCTCCGATGAACTTGAAATTTGTTTTTCATGAACAAAGTCAACGTCAACGATTCCAAAAAAGTACACGTCGTGAATTTCAGTCACTTTTCCGATTTTTCCAAAATTTTGTCTAACTTAAAGAAGTAGAATTTTTGGTTGACATCCTATGATCTTGAGCTTTTTTTTTCTTGAAGAAAGTCAAGGTCTAGGAATCCAAAAAAGTACTTGGCGTGAATTTTTGTATTTCTTCGAATTTCACTTTTCCGATTTTGACGAAATTTTGTATAGCTCAAGAGATAGAATATTTAGATGAAGTCCGATGAACTTGAACTTTTTTTTTCTTGAACAAAGTCAACGTCTAGGATTCCAAAAATTAGTTGTCGTGAATTTTTGTAATTCTTTGAATTTCATTTTTTCGATTTTTTGACGAAAATCTTGTATAGCTCAAGACGTAGAATTTTTGGATTACCTCCTCTGATCTTGAAATTTTTTTTTCTTGAATAAAGTCAAGGTCTAGGATTCCAAAAAAGTACATGTCGTGAATTCTACGAATTTCAGTCACTTTTTCTATTTTGACGAAACTTTGTATAGCTGAAGAAGTAGAATTTTTGGATGACCTCTGATGAACTTGAATTTTTTTTTTCTTGAACAAAGTCAACGTCCAGGATTCCAAAAAAGTACATGTCGTGAAATTTTTTAAGGCTTCGAATTTCAGTCACTTTTCCAATTTTGACGAAATTCTTGAACAAAGTCAACGTCCAGGATTCCAAAAACGTACTTGTCGTGAATTTTTGTAGTTCTTGACAAATTTGTATAGCTCAAGAGGTAGAATTTTTGGATGACCTCTGATGAACTTTAATTTTTTTTTTCTTGAACAAAGTCAACGTCTAGGATTCCAAAAAAGTACATGTCGTGAATTTTTTTAGTGCTTCAAATTTCAGTCACTTTTCCAATTTTGACAAAATTTTGTATATCTCAAGAGGTAGAATTTTTGGATGACTTCCTATGATCTTAAAATTTTTTTTCTTCAACAAATTCAACGTCCAGGATTCCAAAAACGTACTTGTCGTGAATTTTTGTAGTTTTTCGAATTTCAGTCACTTTTCCGATGTTGACGAAATTTTGTATAGCTCAAGAGATAGAATTTTTGAATGACGTCTGATGAATTTGAAATTTTTTTCTCTTGAACAAAGTCAACTTTTAGGATTCAAAAAAAAAGTACAATGTCAATGTCTAGGTTTCCAAAAAAGTACATTTCGTGAATTTTTTAATGCTTCGAATTTCAGTCACTTTTCCGATTTTGACGAAATTTTGTATAGCTCAAGAGATAGAATTTTTGGATGACCTCCTATGATCTTGAACTTTTTCTTTCTTGAATAAATTCAAGGTCTAGGATTCCAAAAAGTACTTGTCGTGAATTTTTGTAGTTCTTCGAATTTCACTGACTTTTTCGATTTTGACGAAATTTTGTATAGATCAAGAGGTTGAATTTTTAGATGATCGCCACTGGACTTGAAATTTTTTTTTCTTGAACAAAGTCAACATCCAGGATTCCAAAAACGTATTTGTTGTGAATTTTTGTAGTACTTTGAATTTCAGTCACTTTTCTGATTTTGACGAAATTTTGTATAGCTCAAGAGATATAATTTTTAGATGACGTTCGATTAACTTGAACTTTTTTTTTCTTGAACAAAGTCAAACTCTGGGATTCGAAAAAAGTACATGTTTTGAATTTTTGTAGTTCCTCGAATTTCAGTCTCTTTTCCGATTTTGACTAAATTTTGTATAGCTCAAGAGATAGAATTTTTGAATGACGTCCGATGAATTTGAACTTTTATTTCCTGAACAAAGTCAACTTTTAGGATTCAAAAAAAATTACTTTTCGTGAATTTTTGTACTACTTCGAATTTCAGTCACTTTTCCGATTTTGCCGAAATTTTGTATAGCTCAAGAGGTAGAATTTTTGGATGACCTTCTCATGAACTTGAAATTTTTTTTTTGACGAAATTTTGTATAGCGCAAGAGATAGAATTTTTGGATGACATCCAATGAACTTGAATTTTTTTTTCTTGAACAAAGTCAACTTTTAGGATTCCAAAAAAGTACATGTCGTGAATTTTTGTAGTACCTCGAATTTCAGTAACTTTTCCGCCAAAATTTTGTATAGCTAAAGGAGGTAGAATTTTTTGGATGACCTCCGATGAACTTGAAATTTTTTTTTCTAGAACAAAGTCAACGTCTAGGATTCCAAAAAAGTACATGTCGTGAGTTTTTTTAGTGCTTCGAATTTCAGTCACTTTTCCGATTTTGAAGAAATTTTGTATATCTGAAAAGGTAGAATTTTTGGATGACCTCTTGAATTTTTTTTTCTTGAATAAAGCCAAGGTCTAGGATTCCAATTTAGTATGATCTTGAACTTTTTTTTCTTGAATAAAGTCAAGGTGTAGGATTCTAAAAATGTACTTGTTGTGAATTCTTCGAATTTCAGTCACTTTTTCGATTTTGATGAAATTTTTTTTTCTTGAACAAAGTCAACGACTAGGATTCCAAAAAAGTTCATGTCGTGAATTTTTGTAGTGCTACGAATTTCAGTCATTTTTCCAATTTTGACGAAATATTGTATATCTCAAGAGGTAGAATTTTTGGATGACCTCCGATGAAGTTGAAATTTTTTTTTCTTGAACAAAGTCAACGTCTAGGATTCCCAAAAAGTACATGTCGTGAATTTTTTTAGTGCTTCGAATTTCAGTTACTTTTCCGATTTTTACGAAAATTTGTATAGCTCAAGAGGTAGAATTTTTGGATGACCTCCGATGAACTTGAAATTTTTTTTTCTTGAACAAAGTCAACGTCTAGGATTCCAAAAAAGTACATGTCGTGAATTTTTTTAGTGCTTCGAATTTCAGTCACTTTTCCGATTTTGACGAAAATTTATATATCTCAAGAGGTAGAATTTTTGGATGACATCCTATGATCTTGAACTTTTTTTTTCTTGAATAAAGTCAAGGTCTAGGATTCCAAAAAAGTACCGGTACTTGGCGTGAATTTTTGTAGTTCTTCGAATTCCAGTCACTTTTTTGATTTTGACGAAATTTTATACAGCTCAAGAGGTAGGATTTTTCTGATGATCTCCACTGAACTTGAAATTTTTTTTTCTTGAACAAAGTGAACGTCGAGGGTTCCAAAAACATACTTGTCGTGAATTTTTGTAGTTCTTCGAATTTTAGTCACTTTTCTAATTTTGACGAAATTTTGTATAGCTCAAGAGGTAGAATTTTTGGATGACCTCCGATGAACTTGAAATTTGTTTTTCTTGAACAAAGTCAACGTCAAGGATTCAAAAAAAGTACACGTCGTGAATTTCAGTCACTTTTCCGATTTTTCCAAAATTTTGTCTAACTTAAAGAAGTAGAATTTTTGGTTGACATCCTATGATCTTGAGCTTTTTTTTTCTTGAAGAAAGTCAAGGTCTAGGAATCCAAAAAAGTACTTGGCGTGAATTTTTGTATTTCTTCGAATTTCACTTTTCCGATTTTGACGAAATTTTGTATAGCTCAAGAGATAGAATATTTAGATGAAGTCCGATGAACTTGAACTTTTTTTTTCTTGAACAAAGTCAACGTCTAGGATTCCAAAAAAGTACTTGTCGTGAATTTTTGTAATTCTTTGAATTTCATTTTTTCGATTTTTTGACGAAAATCTTGTATAGCTTAAGACGTAGAATTTTTGGATGACCTCCTCTGATCTTGAAATTTTTTTTTCTTGAATAAAGTCAAGGTCTAGGATTCCAAAAAAGTACATGTCGTGAATTCTACGAATTTCAGTCACTTTTTCGATTTTGACGAAACTTGGTATAGCTCAAGAAGTAGAATTTTTGGATGACCTCTGATGAACTTGAATTTTTTTTTTATTGAACAAAGTCAACGTCCAGGATTCCAAAAAAGTACATGTCGTGAAATTTTTTAAGGCTTCGAATTTCAGTCACTTTTCCGATTTTGACGAAATTCTTGAACAAAGTCAACGCCCAGGATTCCAAAAACGTACTTGTCGTGAATTTTTGTAGTACTTCGAATTTCAGTCACTTTTCCGATTTTGCCGAAATTTTGTATAGCTCAAGAGGTAGAATTTTTGAATGACCTCTGGTGAATTTGAATTTTTTTTTTCTTGAACAAAGTCAACGTCTAGGATTCCAAAAAAGTACATGTTTTGAATTTTTGTAGTACTTCGAATTTCAGTCACTTTTCCGATTTTGAAGAAATTTTGTATATCTCAAGAGGTAGAATTTTTGGATGACCTCCGAGGAACAAAGTCAATGTCTAGGATTCCAAAAAAGTACATGTCGTGAATTTTTTTAGTACTTTAAATTTCAGTCACTTTTCCGATTTTGCCGAAATTTTGTATAGCTCAAGAGGTAGAATTTTTGGATGACCTTCGATGAACATGAACTTTTTTTTTCTTGAACAAAGTCAACGTCCAGGATTCCAAAAAAGTACTTATCGTGAATTATTCGATTTTCAGTCACTTTTTCAATTTGATGAAATTTTGTATAGCTCAAGAGGTAGAATTTTTGTATGATCTCCACTGAACTTGAATTTTTTTTTTATTGAACAAAGTCATTGTTCAGGATTCCAAAAAAGTACATGTCGTGAATTTTTTTAAGGCTTCGAATTTCAGTCACTTTTCCGATTTTGACGAAATTCTTGAACAAAGTCACTTCCAGTATTCCAAAAATGTACTTGTTGTGAATTTCTGTAGTTCTTCGAATTTCAGACACTTTTCCGATTTTGACGAAATTTTGTATAGCTCAAGAGGTAGAATTTTTGAATAATCTCCACTGAACATGAAATTTTTTTTTCTTGAACAAATTCAACGTCCTGTATTCCAAAAATGTACTTGTCGTGAATATTTGTACTTCTTCGAATTTCAGTCACTTTTCCGATTTTGACGTAATTTTGTGTAGCTCAAGAGATAGAATTTTTGGATGACGTCGACGTTTATGATTCAAAAAAAGTACATGTCGTGAATTTTTTTAGTACTTTGAATTTCAGTCACTTTTCCGATTTTGCCGAAATTTTGTATAGCTCAAGAGGTAGGGTTCCAAAAAAGTACATATCGTCAATTTTTTTAGTGCTTCGAATTTCAGTCACTTTTCCGATTTTGACGAAATTTTGTATATTTCAAAAGGTAGGATTTTTGGATGATCTCCACTGAACTTGAATTTTTTTTTCTTGAGTAAAGTCAAGGTCTAGGATTCCAAAAAAGTACTTGTTGTGAATTTTTGTAGTTCTTCGAATTTCAGTGACTTTTCTGAGTTTGATGAAATTTTGTATAGCTCAAGAGGCAGGATTCCAAAACCGTACTTGTCGTGAATTTTTGTAGTTCTTCGAATTTCAGTCACTTTTCCGATTTTGACGAAATTTTGTATAGCTGAAGATGTTCTGAATAATCGGAAATCTTATTTGGTTTGTGTCTTATTTTTAGTTCAGTGCCGATGAGTCCTAATTTGTATTTCTAACCTCGCATTATTAGCACACGGTTTTCTGTGTGCGTCTAGCCTGTCAGTTCGCCATTGTTGTCAACAATCTTTTCAGTCCGTCTTTAATAGTCAAAATGTCATCTTATATTAATTAACTAGCTTTGTCATTGCAAGGGCGAGATAGATCCACTCTCCAGGTACTTTTCTATATCATTTGTATTGCGTGTTATTCAGTGTTTTTTGAATTATGTGTCAGTTTCAACGAGTGACCATGCGAGTGTTAGTCCCACGTGTGTTCAATATGCCAGGACGCTATTGGAAATGGGTCTTAACATTTCGATATTATTTCAGACTATTGCAAATACAGAAATGGCTTTTAGGGATTAATGCACATTTAATGACTTTTCTGTGTATTTACCAACCTTTATTGTCATTGTTATTTGTTTACATTTGTTGTGCATATTATAAAGGTCCATGCGTGTGTCAAATGTCTTGCAGCCACTTGTTAGTGGATTAGCGTTCTAGTCTAGTCCTTTAAAGGAACATTAATTGTCATATTTTGTCGTGGTCTAATCCCTTTAAATGGACATTGCATGCAACTGTCATATTTTGTGGTAATCTAATAATTTAAAGGGACATTTATGTCATGAATTGTCACAATCAGTTATAGTCCTTATTCATTTATTGTTCTTAACTTTTGTCTTTCCAGATTGGAAGATTTATGAATGAAATGAATTGAGTGCCATATAAATGAATGATATATACTGTAGATGAACAATCATATATGAATGATATGACATATGATGATACTATACGAATAAAGGTCTACATGTCTAAAGTCTAAATAAGTTGTCATTAACGGAAGATCATCGAGCCCTTGAACAGCTACAACTCGAGTAGTCACAACACAAGACGTAGAATTTTTGGATGACCTCCAATGAACTTTTTTTTTCTTGAACAAAGTCAACGTCTAGGATTCCAGTAAAGTACATGTTGTGAATTTTTTTAGTGCTTCGAATTTCAGTCACTCTTCCGATCTCGCCGAATTTTTGTATAGCTCAAAAGGAAGAATTTTTGGATGACCTCCAATGAACTTGAACTTTTTTTTTTCTTGAACAAAGTCAATATCTAGGATTCCAGAAAAGTACTTGTCGTGAATTTTTGTAGTACTACGAATTTCAGTCACTTTTTCGATTTTGACGAACTTTTGTATAGCTCAAGAGGTATCATTTTTGGATGTCCTCCACTGAACTTGAAATTTTTTTTTCTTGAACAAAGTCAACGTCTAGGATTCCAAAAACGTACTTGCCATGAATTTTTGTAGTTCAGTCAATCTGATTTTGACGAAATTTTGTATAGCTCAAGAGATAGAATTTTTGGATGACGTCTGATGAACTTTTTTTCTTGACCAAAGTCAACTTTTAGGATTCCAAATAAGTACATGTCGTGAATTTTTGTAGTACTTCCAGTTTCAGGCACTTTTCCGATTTTGCAGAAATTTTTCTTTAACTTAAGAGGTAGAATTTTTGGATGATCTCCACTGAACTTGAAATTTTTTTTTCTTGAACAAACTCAACGTCTAGGATTCCAAAAAAGTTCACCTCGTGAATTTTTTTAGTGTATCGAATTTCAGTCACTTGTCCGATTTTGACGACTTGTCGTGAATTTTTGTAGTTCTTTGAATTTCAGTCACTTTTCTGTTTTTGATGAAATTTTGTACAGCTCAAAAGGTAGAATTTTTGGATGACGTCTAATGAACTTGAACTTTTCTTTGTCAACCTATAGGATTTGGATGACCTCAGATGAACTTGAAATTTTTTTTTCTTGAACAAAGTCAACGTCTAAGATTCCAAAAAAGTACACGTCGTGAATTTTTTTAGTGCTTCGAATTTCAATCACTTTGCAGATTTTGACGAAATTTTTTATATCTCAAGTGGTATAATTTTTGGATGACCTCCTATGATCTTGAACTTTTTTTTTCTTGAATAAAATCAAGTTCAAGGATTCAAAAAAAGTACTTGTGAATTCTTCGAATTTCAGTCACTTTTTCGATTTTGACGAAATTTTGTATATCTCAAGAGGTAGAATTTTTGGATGACCTCCTATGATCTTGAACTTTTTGTCCCCCGCCTTTCGAAGAAAGTTGGGGGACTATTAAAATGGGTTCGTCCGTCTGTCTGTCTGTCTGTCCGTCTGTCTGTCCGTCACACTTTTTGGGACACAATAACTCTCTTCCTAATTTAGCTAGAATGTTTAAACTTGGTGTATGTGTTTATTAGGTCAATGCCTTGATGGAGTTCGAAGATGAGCATTTTCCGCTTAGGGTAAGCAGAGATAAGCAATTTGATTGGTTGATGCTTTGGGACGCGATAACTTTAGTTCTAATTAAGTGAGATTGATGAAACTTGGTGTATAGTTTCATTATAGTAATACCATGACCAAGTTCGATAATGAGCATTTTCTGCTCAGGGTAAGCAGAGCTATACGCAATTTGATTGATCGAGAATTTGGAACACAATTACTCTCCTTCTAATTGAGTTAAAATCTTCAAACTTGGTGTATATGCTTATTAGGTCAATGCCTTGATGGAGTTCGAAGATGAGCATTTTCCGCTTAGGGTAAGCAGAGATAAGCAATTTGATTGGTTGATGCTTTGGGACACGATAACTTTAGTTCTGATTAAGTGAGAGTGGTGAAACTTGGTGTATAGTTTCATTATAGTAATACCTTGACTAAGTTCGATAATGAGCATTTTCTGTTCAGGGTAAGCAGAGCGATACGCAATTTGATTGGTCGAGACTTTGGAACACAATAACTCTCCTTCTAATTTAGTTAAAATGTTCAAACTTGGTGTATATGCTTACTAGGTCAATGTCCTGATGGAGTTCGAAGATGAGCATTTTCCGCTTAGGGTAAGCAGAGATAAGCAATTTGATTGGTTGATGCTGTGGGACATGATAACTTTAGTTCTAATTAAGTGAGAGTGATGAAACTTGGTGTATAGTTTCATTCCAGTAATACCTTGACTAAGTTTGATAATGAGCATTTTCTGCTCAGGGTAAGCAGAGCGATACGCAATTTGATTGGTCAAGACTTTGGAACACAATAACTCTCCTTCTAATTGAGTTAAAATGTTCAGACTTGGTGTATATGCTTATTAGGTCAATGCCTTGATGGAGTTCGAAGATGAGCATTTTCCGCTTAGGGTAGGCAGAGATAAGCAATTTGATTGGTTGATGCTTTGAGACACAATAACTTTAGTTCTAATTAAGTGAGAGTGATGAAACTTGGTGTATAGTTTCATTACAGTAATACCTTGACTATAATCGATAATGAGCATTTTCTGCTCAGGGTAAGCAGAGCGATAAGCAATTTGATTTGCCGAGACTTTGGAACACAATAACTCTCCTTCGAATTGAGTTAAAATGTTCAAAATTGGTGTGTATGCTTATTAGGTCAATGCCTTGATGGAGTTCGAAGATGAGCATTTTCTTCTTACGGTAGGCAGAGATAAGCAATTTTTGGATGACACGTACGTTTGAAAAAAATAAATGTGCGATTAATTAATATGTGTCATCTATTTATTTCGGGATTTCGGCGGGGGACATCAGCCTCACTGTTGGCTTGTTTTTTCTTGAATAAAGTCAAGGTCTAGGATTCCAAAAAAGTACTTCTCGTGAATTTATGTAGTTCTTCGAATTTCAGTCACTTTCCGATTTTTCTAAAATTTTGTATCGCTCGAGAGGTAGAATTTTCAGTCACTTTTCCGATTTTGTCGATATTTTGTATAGCTCAAGAGGTAGAATTTTTGGATGATTTCCGAGGAACTTGAATTTTTTTTTTTTTGAACAAAGTCAACGTCTAGGTTTCCAAAAAAGTACATGTCGTGAATTTTTTTAGTGCTTCCAATTTCAGTCGCTTTTCAGATTTTGAATTTTGTATATCTCAAGAGGTTGAATTTTTGGTTGACCCCACTATGATCTTGAACTTTTTTTTCTTGAATAAAGTCAAGGTCTAGGATTCCAAAAAAGTATTTGGCGTGAATTTTTGTAGTTCTTCGAATTTCAGTCACTTTATCGATTTTGACGAAATTTTGTATAGCTGAAGAGGTAGGATTTTTGGATGATCTCCACTGAACTTGAAAATTTTTTTTCTTGAATAAAGTCAATGTCTAGGATTCCACCAAAAGTTCTTGTCGTGAATTATTTTAGTTCTTCGAATTTCAGTCACTTTTTCGATTTTGACGAAATTTTGTATAGCTCAAGAGGTAACATTTTTGGATGACCTCCGAGGAACTTGAAATTTTTTTTCTTGAACAATGTCAACGTCTAGGATTCCAAAAAAGTACATGTCGTGAATATTTTGTAGTTCCTCGAATTTCAGTCACTTTTCCAATTTTGACGATATTTTGTCTAACTTAAGAGGTAGAATTTTTGGATAACCTCCTATGATCTTGAACTTTTTTTTTCTTGAATAAAGTCAAGGCCTGTGATTCCAAAAAAGTACTTGTCGCGAATTTTTGTAGTTCTTCGAATTTCAGTCACTTTTCCAATTTTGACGAAATTTTGTATAGCTCAAGAGGTAGAATTTTTAGATGATCTCCACTGAACTTGAAATTTATTTTTCCTCATTAAAGTCAAGGTCTAGGATTCCACCAAAAGTTTTTGTTGTAAATTTTTGTAGTTCTTCGAATTTCAGTCACTTTTTCGATTTTGACCAAATTTTGTATATCACAAGAGGTAGAATTTTTGGATTACTTCCTATGATCTTGAACTTTTTTTTTCTTGAATAAAGTCAAGGTCTAGTATTCCAAAAAAGTACTTGTTGTGAATTTTGTAGTTCTTCGAATTTCAGTCACTTTGTCGATTTTGACGAAATTTTGTATACCTCAAGAGGTAGAATTTTTGGATGATCTCTACTGAACTTGAAATTATTTTTTCTTGAACAAAATCATCGTCCAGGATTCCAAAACGTACTTGTCGTGAATTTTTGTAGTTCTTCGAATTTCAGTCACTTTTCCGATTATGACGAAATTCTGTATAGCTCAAGAAATAGAATTTTTGGATGACGTCCAATGAACTTGAACTTTTTTTTTCTTGAACAAAGTCAACGCTTAGGATTTCAAAAAATTACATGTCAATTGTTCGATTTTGACGAAATTTTGTATAGCTCAAGAGATAGAATTTTTGGATGACCTCCTATGATCTTGAACTTTTTTTTTCTTGAATAAATTCAAGGTCTAGGATTCCAAAAAGTACTTGTCGTGAATTTTTGTAGTTCTTCGAATTTCACTGACTTTTTCGATTTTGACGAAATTTTGTATAGATCAAGAGGTTGAATTTTTAAATGATCGCCACTGGACTTGAAATTTTGTTTTCTTGAACAAAGTCATCCTCCAGGATTCCAAAAACCTACTTGTCATGAATTTTTGTAGTTCTTCGAAAATCAGTCACTTTTATGATTTTGACGAAATTTTGTATAGCTCAGGAGATAGAATTTTTGGATGACCTCCGATGAACTTGAAATTTTTTTTTCTTGAACAAAGACAACGTCTAGGATTACAAAAAAGTACATGTCGTGAATTTTTTTAGTGCTTCGAATTTTAATCACTTTTTTGATTTTGACAAAATTTTGTATATCTTAAGAGGTAGAATTTTTGGATGACCTCCTATGATCTTGAACTTTTTTTTTCTTGAATAAAGTCAAGGTCTGGGATGCCAAAAAAGTACTTGTAGTGAATTTTTGTACTTCTTCGAATTCCAGTCACCTTTTGGATTTTGACGAAATTTTGTACAGCTCAATAGGTAGAATTTTTGATGATCTCGACTGAACTTGAAATTTTTTTTTCTTCAACAAAGTCAACGTCGAGGATTCCAAAAACGTACTTGTCGTGAATTTTTGTAGTTCTTCGAATTTTAGTCACTTTTCCGATTTTGACGAAATTTTGTATAGCTCAAGAGGTAGAATTTTCGGATGACCTCCTATGATCTCCAACTTTTTTTTTCTTGAATAAAGTCAAGGCCTGTGATTCCAAAAAAGTACTTGTCGCGAATTTTTGTAGTTCTTCGAATTTCAGTCACTTTTCCAATTTTGACGAAATTTTGTATAGCTCAAGAGGTAGAATTTTTAGATGATCTCCACTGAACTTGAAATTTATTTTTCCTCATTAAAGTCAAGGTCTAGGATTCCACCAAAAGTTTTTGTTGTAAATTTTTGTAGTTCTTCGAATTTCAGTCACTTTTTCGATTTTGACCAAATTTTGTATATCACAAGAGGTAGAATTTTTGGATTACTTCCTATGATCTTGAACTTTTTTTTTCTTGAATAAAGTCAAGGTCTAGTATTCCAAAAAAGTACTTGTTGTGAATTTTGTAGTTCTTCGAATTTCAGTCACTTTGTCGATTTTGACGAAATTTTGTATACCTCAAGAGGTAGAATTTTTGGATGATCTCTACTGAACTTGAAATTATTTTTTCTTGAACAAAATCATCGTCCAGGATTCCAAAACGTACTTGTCGTGAATTTTTGTAGTTCTTCGAATTTCAGTCACTTTTCCGATTATGACGAAATTCTGTATAGCTCAAGAAATAGAATTTTTGGATGACGTCCAATGAACTTGAACTTTTTTTTTCTTGAACAAAGTCAACGCTTAGGATTTCAAAAAATTACATGTCGTGAATTTTTTTAGTGCTTTGAATTTCAGTCACTTTTCCGATTTTGACGAAGAGGTAGAGGTAGAATTTTTGGATGACCTCCTATGATGTTAAGCTTTTTTTTCTTAAATAAAATGAAGGTGTAGGATTCCAAAAAAGTACTTGTCGTGAATTTTTGTAGTTCATCGAATTTCAGTCACTTTTTCGATTTTGACGAAATTTTGTATAGCTCAAGAGGTAGAATTTTTGGATGATCTCCGATGAAGTTGAAATTTTTTTTTCTTTAACAATGTCAATGTCTAGGTTTCGAAAAAAGTACATTTCGTCAATTTTTTAGTGCTTCGAATTTCAGTAACTTGAACAAAGTCAACTTTTGGGATTCAAAAAAAGTACATGTGGTGAATTTTTGTAGTGCTTCGACTTTCAGTCACTTTTCGGATTTTGCCGAAATTTTGTATAGCTCAAGAGGTAGAATTTTTGGATGACCTCCGATGAACTTGAAATTTTTTTTTCTTAAACAAAGTCAACGTCCAAGATTCCAAAAACGTATTTGTCGTGAATTTTTGTAGTTCTTCAATTTCAGTCACTTTTCCGATTTTGACGAAATTTTGTATATCTCAAGAGGCAGAATTTTTGGATGACGTCCGATGAACTTGAACTTTTTTTTTCTTGAACAAAGTCAACTTTTAGGATTCCAAAAAATTACATGTCATGAATTTTTGTAGTAGTTGGAATTTCAGTCTTTTTTCCGATTTTGCCGAAATTTTGTATAGCTTAAGAGGTAGAATTTTTGGATGACCTCCGCTGAACTTTTTTTTTTCTTGAACAAAGTCAACGTCTAGGATTCCCAAAAAGTACATGTCTTGAATTTTTTTAGTGCTTCGAATTTCAGTCACTTTTCCAATTTTGACGAAATTTTGTATATCTCAAATGCTAGAATTTTTGGATGACTTGTCGTAAATTTTTTTAGAAGTACCTCTAATTTCAGTCACTTTTCCAATTTTGCCGAAATTTTGTCTAACTTAAGAGGTAGAATTTTTGGATGATCTTCACTGAACTTGAATTTTTTTTTTCTTGAACAAAGTCAACGTCTAGGATTCCAAAAACATACTTGTCGTGAATTTTTGTAGTTCTTCGAATTTCAGTCACTTTTTCGATTTTGACGAAATTTTATATAGCTCAAGAGGTAGAATTTTTGGATGATCTCCACTGAACTTGAAATTTTTTTTTCTTCAACAAAGTCAACGTCCAGGATTCCAAAAACGTACTTGTCGTGAATTTTTGTAGTTCTTCGAATTTCAGTCACTTTTCCGATTTTTGTGAAATTTTGTATATCTCAAGAGATAGAATTTTTGGATGACGTCCAATGAACTTGAACTTTTTTTTTTCTTGAACGAAGTCAACGCTTAGGATTTAAAAAAAGTACATGTCGTGAATTTTTGTAGCACCTCGAATTTCAGTCACTTTTCCGATTTTGAATTTTGTATATCTCAAGAGGTAGAATTTTTGGATGACCTCCGATAAACTTGAAATTTTTTTTTCTTGAACAAAGTCAACGTCTAGGATTCCCAAAAAGTACATGTCTTGAATTTTTTTAGTGCTTCGAATTTCAGTCACTTTTCCAATTTTGACGAAATTTTGTATATCTCAAATGGTAGAATTTTTGGATGACTTGTCGTGAATTTTTTTAGTAGTACCTCTAATTTCAGTCACTTTTCCAATTTTGCCGATATTTTGTCTAACTTAAGAGGTAGAATTTTTGGATGATCTTCACTGAACTTGAATTTTTTTTTTATTGAACAAAGTCAACGTCTAAGATTCCAAAAAAGTCGTGAATTTTTGTAGTTTTTCGAATTTCAGTCACTTTTCCGATTTTGACGAAATTTTGTATAGCTCAAGAGATAGAATTTTTGAATGACGTCTGATGAATTTGAACTTTTTTTCTCTTGAACAAAGTCAACTTTTAGGATTCAAAAAAAAAGTACAATGTCAATGTCTAGGTTTCCAAAAAAGTACATTTCGTGAATTTTTTAATGCTTCAAATTTCAGTCACTTTTTCGATTTTGACGAAATTTTTTACATCTGAAGAGGTATAATTTTTGGATGACCTCCTCTGATCTTGAATTGTTTTTTCTTGAATAAAGTCATGGCCTAGGATTCCAAAAAAGTACTTGTTGTGAATTCTTCGAATTTCAGTCACCTTTTCGATTTTGACGAAATTTTTTATAGCTCAAGAGGTAGAATTTTTGGATGATCTCCACTGAACTTGAAATTTTGTTTTCTTGAATGAAGTCAAGGTCTAGGATTCAACCAAAAGTTCTTGTCGTTAATTTTTGTAGTTCTTCGAATTTCAGTCACTTTTTTGATTTTGACGAAATTTTATATATCTCAAGAGGCAGAATTTTTGGATGACCTTTCTATGATCTTGAACTTTTTTTTCTTGAATAAAGTCAAGGTCTAGGATTCCAAAAAATACTTGTTGTGAATTTTTCGAATTTCAGTCACCTTTTCAATTTTGGCGAAATTTAGTATACCTCAAGAGGTAGAATTTTTGGATGATCTCCACTGAACTTGAATTTTTTTTTTCTTGAACAAAGTCAACGTCCAGGATTCCAAAAGCGTACTTGTCATGAATTTTTGTAGTTCTTCGAATTTCGTTCACTTTTCCGATTTTTACAAAACTTTCTATAGCTCAAGAGATAGAATTTTTGGATGACGTCTAATGAACATGAATTTTTTTTTTCTTGAATAAAGTGAACTTTTAGGATTCAAAAAAAAAAGTACCTGTTGTGATATTTTGTAGTACTTCGAATTTCAGTCACTTTTCCGATTTTGTATAGCTCAAGAGGTCGAATTTTTGGATGACGTCCGATGAACTTGAAATTTTTTTTTCTTGAACAAAGTCAACGCCTAGGATTCCAAAAACGTACTTGTCGTGAATTTTTGCATATCTCAAGAGGTAGAATTTTTGGATGACCTCCAATGATCTTGAACTTTTTTTTCTTGAATAAAATCAATGTCTAGGATTCCAAAAAAGTACATGTTGTGAATTGTTTTAGTGCTTCGATTTTCATTCACTTTTCCGATATTGAAGAAATTTTGTATATCTCAAGAGGTAGAATTTTTAGGATGACCTCCTATGATCTTGAACTTTTTTTTTCTTGAATAAAGTCAAGGTCTAGGATTCCAAAAAAGTACATGTTGTGAATTCTTTGAATTTCAGTCACTTTTTCGATTTTGACGAAACTTTGTATAGGTCAAGAGGTAGAATTTTTGGATGATCTCCACTGAACTTGAAATTATTTTTTCTTGAACAAAGTCAACGTCCAGGATTCCAAAATCGTACTTGTCGTGAATTTTTGTTGTTCTCCAAATTTCAATCACTTTTCCGATTTTGACGAAATTTTGTTTATCTCAAGAGGTAGAATTTTTGGATGACCTCCAATGAACTTGAATTTTTTTTTTCTTGAACAAAGTCAACGTCTATGATTACAAAAACGTACTTGTCGTGAATTTTTGTAGTTCTTCGAATTTCAGTCACTTTTTTGAATTTGACGAAATTTTGTATAGCTTCAAAGGTAGAATTTTTGGATGATCTCCACTGAACTTGAACAAAGTCAACGTCCAGGATTCCAAAAACGTACTTATCGTGAATTTTTGAAGTTCTTTGAATTTTAGTCACTTTTCCGATTTTGACGAAATTTTGTATAGCTCAAGATATAGATATTTTGAATGACGTCCAAACTTTTTTTTTTCTTGAACAAAGTCAACTTATAGGATTCCCAAAAAGTACATGTGGTGAATTTTTGTAGTACTTCGAATTTCCGTCACTTTTCCACCGAAATTTTGTATAGCTCAAGAGATAGAATTTTTGGATCACCTCCGATGAACTTGAAATTTTTTTTTCTTGAACAAAGTCAAGGTCAAGGATTTCAAAAAAGTACCTGTAGTGAATTTTTTAGTGCTTTGAATTTCAGTCACTTTTCCGATTTTGACGTGAATTTTTGTTGTACTTCGAATTTCAGTCACTTTTCCAATTTTGCCGAAATTTTGTACAGCTCAAGAGGTAGAATTTTTGGATGACCTCCGAGGAACTTGAAATTTTTTTTTCTGAACAAAGTCACTGTCTAGGATTCCAAAAAAGTGCATGTCGTGAATTTTTTTAGTGCTTCGAATTTCCGATTTTGACGAAATTTTGCATATCTCAAGAGGTAGAATTTTTGGATGACCTCCAATGATCTTGAACTTATTTTTTCTTGAATAAAGTCAAGGTCTAGGATTCCAAAAAAGTACTTTTCGTGAATTCTTCGAATTTCAGTCACTTTTCCAATTTTGACAAAATTTTGTATAGCTCAAGAGGTAGAATTTTTGGATGATCCCCACTGAACTTAAAAATTTTTTTCTTGAACAAAGTCAATTTTTGTAGTACTTCGAATTTAAGTCACTTTTCCGACGAAATTTTGTTTAGCTCAAGAGGTAGAATTTTTTGATCACCTCCGATGAACTTGAAATTTTTTTTTCTTGAACAAAGTCAACGCCTAGGATTTCAATAAAGTACATGTCGTGAATTTTTTTAGTGCTTTGAATTTCAGTCACTTTTCCGATTTTGCCGAAATTTTGTATAGCTCATGAGGTAGAAATTTTGGATGACCTCCGATGAACTTCAAATTTTTTTTTCTTGAACAAAGTCAAAGTCTAGGATTCCAAAAAAGTACATGTCGTGAATTTTTGTTCTACTTAGAATTTCAGTCACTTTTCCGATTTTGCCGAAATTTTGTATAACTGAAGAGGTAGAATTTTTGGATGGTCTCTGATGAACTTGAAATTTTTTTTTCTTGAACAAAGTCACTGTCTAGCATTCCAAAAAAGTTCATGTCGTGAATTTTTTTAGTGCTTCGAATTTCCGAATTTGTCAAAATTTTGCATATCTCAATATGTAGAATTTTTGGATGACCTCCTATGTCGTGAATTTTTGTAGTACTTCGAATTTTTTCAGTGCTTCAAATTTCAGTCACTTTTCCGATTTTGACGAAATTTTGTATAGCTCAAGAGGTTGAATTTTTGGATGACCTTTCTATGATCTTGAACTTTTTTTTCTTGAATAAAGTCAAGGTGTAGAATTCAAAAAAAGTACTTTTCGTGAATTCTTCGTATTTCAGTCACTTTTCCAATTTTGACGAAATTTTGTATAGCTCAAGAGGTAGAATTTTTGCATGATCTCCGATGAACTTGAAATTTTTTTTCTTGAACGAAGTCAATGTCTAGGACTCCAAAAAAGTGCATGTCGTGAATTTTTGTAGTACTTCTAATTTCAGTCACTTTTCCGATTTTGACGAAATTTTGTATATCTCAAAAGGTAGAATTTTTTGATGACCAATGAAATTGAAATTTTGTTTTCTTGAACAAATTCACTGTCTAGGATTCCAAAAATGTTGTGAATTCTTCGAATTTCAGTCACTTTTTCGATTTTGACGAAACTTTGTATAGCTCAAGAGATAGAATTTTTGGATGATCTCCACTGAACTTGAAATTTTTTTAGTGCATCGAATTTCAGTCACTTTTCCGAATTTGACGAAATTTTGTATATCTCAAGAGGTAGAATTTTTGGATGACCTCCTATGATCTTGAACTTTTTTTTCTTGAATAAAATCAAGGTCTAGGATTCCAAAAAGTACATGTCATGAATTCTTCAAATTTCAGTCACTTTTTCGATTTTGACGAAACTTTGTATAGCTCAAGAGGTAGAATTTTCGGATGATCTCCACTGAACTTGAAATTTTTTTTTCTTGAACAAAGTCAACGTCCAGGATTCCAAAAACGTACTTGTCGTGAATTTTTGTAGTTCTTCGAATTTCTTTTAACTGACCATAATGTTACCAAAGAGCAGCTTCGGTTGGATTTTAGGACATTATTATTATTATTAAGCTTTCATATTACATATGAAAGCTTATTATTTCTGTTAAAGTTATTATTATTTTTTTTTTTTGTGTGTGTTTTCTGGAAATCGGATTTCTCAGAATCTATCCATAGGATCTTTTTGAAATTCTGACCTACCCCACCCCCAAAAATGGGGTGCAAACGTTGTTTAAATATATTTTCAAAACGTTTTACGAATCCGAAATCACCGAATTTTACGAACGAAAAAACAGACAATGCATAATCGTAACTTTGTTATTTTTTGACCGATCTTACTAATTCTTTTTTCTTTGAATACCTTGAAAAAAAATCATTTTCATCTGCAGTTTCACATTTTTGAATTTCGAAAATTCGTCACTGTGATTTCGAACCGGAAGTTTAGACCAATTTGACAACTTCTTTAATAGTTGTACGATCTTCATGAAATTTAGTATATAAGTAGATCCTACCGATGTGATTTTAAAAATATAATTAGAAATTTTCAAAATTATCTCCCCTTGACAAAATTAAGGATCAAAATTTTCAAAAAAATCATCGAAATATAGGTCAGAATGACCAGATTTTTGGGGGGGATACTAGATAAGTAATTACAGATTTATACACAAAATATGAAGTTTGTCGATCGAACCGGAAGTGCCACCATCTTTAAACGTGAAAAATCTCTAAGGCTTTTTTGCTATTTTACTTACAGACACGGGAGTTATATTTTCTGAATCCATGAAGGTTGGCCCAAAAATCGGTGGGAGCAGAATTTTGATTTAGGTCTAATGATGGATTCCATTGTGAAGTGAATATGAAAAGTAGTAGCAATTTGAAGGGCCGAGACTTTGAAACACAATAACTCTCCTTCTAATTAAGCTAGAATGTTCAAACTTGGTGTAGACGTTCACTAGGTCAATGTCATGATTGAGTTTAAAGATGAGCATTTTCTGCTTAGGGTAAGCAGAGATAAATATGCTGATTTGTTGATTCTTTAGGGCACGATAACTTCGGTTATAATGAAGAGAGAACAATCGAGAGTCTAAAAGCTAGCCCTTTGTGTGAAATCATTGTATCATTTTTTTTAAATGTCAGGGATAGCATAAAAAAAGAGATCGAAAATCCAAAAAGTCGTATTTTTACGATATTGAGCGTTTTTAAAGTTCCTTTTCTCTTAAATCAATATCTAGGATTCCAGAAAAGTACTTGTCGTGAATTTTTGTAGTACTACGAATTTCAGTCACTTTTTCGATTTTGACGAAATTTTGAATATCTCAAGAGGTATAATTTTTGGATGACCTCCTATGATCTTAAACTTTTTTTCCAAAAAAGTACTTGTCGTGAATTTTTGTAGTTCTTCGAATTTCAGTCACTTTTTTGATTTTGACGAAATTTTGTATAGCTCAAGAGGTATAATTTTTGGATGATCTCCGATGAACTTGAAATTTTGTTTTCTTTAACAATGTCAATGTCTAGGTTTCGAAAAAAGTACATTTCGTCAATTTTTTAGTGCTTCGAATTTCAGTCACTTTTCCGATTTTGACGAAATTTTGTACATCTCAAGAGGTAGAATTTTTGGATGATCTCCACTGAACTTGAAATTTTTTTTTCTTGAACAAAGTCAACATCTAGGATTCCAAAAAAGTACATGTCGTGAATTTTTGTAGTTCTTCGAATTTCAGTCACTTTTCTGATTTTGACGAAATTTTGTATAGCTCAAGAGATAGATTTTTTGGATGGCGTTCGATGAACTTGAATTTTTTTTTCTTGAACAAAGTCAACGTCCAGGATTCCAGAATGTACTTGTTGTGAAATTTTGTACTTCTTCGAATTTCAGTCACTTTTCCGATTTTGACGAAATTTTGTATAGCTAAAGAGATAGAATTTTTGGATGACGTCCGATGAACTTGAAATTTTTTTTTCTTGAACAAAGTCAACTTTTAGGATTCCAAAAAAGAGCATGTCGTGAATTTTTGTAGTACTTCGAATTTCAGTCACTTTTCCGATTTTGCCGAAATTTTGTATAACTCAAGAGGTAGAATTTCAGTCACTTTTTTGATTTTGACGAAATTTTGTATTCCTCAAGAGGTAGAATTTTTGGATGATCTCTACTGAACTTGAAATTTTTTTTTTCTTCAACAAAATCATCGTCCAGGATTCCAAAAACGTACTTCTCGTGAATTTTTGTAGTTCTTCGAATTTCAGTCACTTTTCTGACTTTGACGAAATTGAACAAAGTCAAAGTCTAGGATTCCAAAAAAGTGCATGTCGTGATTTTTTGTTGTACTTAGAATTTCAATCACTTTTCTGATTTTGCCGAAATTTTGTATAACTCAAGAGGTAGGATTTTTGGATGGCCTCTGATGAACTTGAAATTTTTTTTTCTTGAACAAAGTCACTGTCTAGCATTCCAAAAAAATACATGTCGTGAATTTTTTTAGTGCTTCGAATTTGTCGAAATTTTGCATATCTCAAGAGGTAGAATTTTTGGATGACCTCCTATGTCGTGAATTTTTGTAGTACTTCGAATTTTTTCAGTGCTTCGAATTTCAGTCACTTTTCCGATTTTGACGAAATTTTGTATAGCTCTAGCGATAGAATGCTTGGATGATCTCCACTGAACTTGAAAATTTTTTTTCTTAAATAAAGTCAAGGTCTAGGATTCCACCAAAAGTTCTTGTCATGAATTTTTGTAGTTCTTAGAATTTCAGTCACATTTTCAATTTTGACAAAATTTTGTATAGCTCAAGAGGTAGATTTTTGGGATGACCTCCTATGATCTTGAACATTTTTTTTCTTGAAAAAAGTCAAGGTCTAGGATTCCAAAAAAGTACTTGTCGTGAATTTTTGTAGTTTTTCGAATTTCAGTCACTTTTTCGATTTTGACGAAATTTTGTTTAGCTCAAGAGGTAGTATTAACTTGAAATTTTTTTTTTCTTGAACAAAGTCATTGTCCAAGATTCCAAAACCTTACTTGTCGTGAATTTTTGTAGTTCTTCGAATATCAGTCACTTTTCTGATTTTCACGAAATTTTAAATAGCTCAAGAGATAGTATTTTTGGATGACGTCCGATGAACTTGAAATTTTTTTTTCTTGAACAAAGTCAATGTCTAGGATTCCAAAAAAGTACTTGTCGTGAACTTTTGTAGTTCTTCGAATTTCAGTCACATTTCCGCCGAAATTTTGTATAGCTCAAGAAGTAGAATTTTTGGATAACCTCCGATGAACTTGAAATTTTTTTTTCTTGAGCAAAGTCAAGGTCAAGGATTTCAAAAAAGTACCTGTCGTGAATTTTTTTAGTGCTTCGAATTTCAGTCACTTTTCCGATTTTGACGAAATTTTGAATATCTCAAGAGGTATAATTTTTGGATGACCTCCTATGATCTTAAACTTTTTTTCTTGAATAAAGTCAAGGTCTAGGATTCCAAAAAAGTACATGTCGTGAATTCTTCGAATTTCAGTCACTTTTTCGATTTTGACGAAATTTTGTATACCTCAAGAGGTAGAATTTTTGGATGATCTCTACTGAACTTGAAATTATTTTTTCTTGAACAAAATCATCGTCCAGGTTTCCAAAATGTACTTGTCGTGAATTTTTGTAGTTCTTCGAATTTCAGTCACTTTTCCGATTATGACGAAATTCTGTACATCTCAAGAGGTAGAATTTTTGGATGATCTCCACTGAACTTGAAATTTTTTTTTCTTGAACAAAGTCAACATCTAGGATTCCAAAAAAGTACATGTTGTGAATTTTTGTAGTTCTTCGAATTTCAGTCACTTTTCTGATTTTGACGAAATTTTGTATAGCTCAAGAGATAGATTTTTTGGATGGCGTTCGATGAACTTGAATTTTTTTTTCTTGAACAAAGTCAACGTCCAGGATTCCAGAATGTACTTGTTGTGAAATTTTGTAGTTCTTCGAATTTCAGTCACTTTTCCGATTTTGACGAAATTTTGTATAGCTAAAGAGATAGAATTTTTGGATGACGTCCGATGAACTTGAAATTTTTTTTTCTTGAACAAAGTCAACTTTTAGGATTCCAAAAAAGAGCATGTCGTGAATTTTTGTAGTACTTCGAATTTCAGTCACTTTTCCGATTTTGCCGAAATTTTGTATAACTCAAGAGGTAGAATTTCAGTCACTTTTTTGATTTTGACGAAATTTGTATGCTCAAGAGGTAGAATTTTTGGTTGATTTCCATTGAACTTGAAATTTTTTTTCTTCAACAAAGTCAACGTCCAGTATTTCAAAAAACGTACTTGTCGTGAAATTTTGTAGTTTTTCGAATTTCAGTCACTTTTACCATTTTGACGAAATTTTGTATAGCTCAAGAGATAGAATTTTTGGATGACGTCTGATGAATTTGAACTTTTTTTTTCTTGAACAAAGTCAACTTTTAGGATTCCAAAAAAGTACATGTCGTGAATTTTTGTAGTACTTCGAATTTCAGTCACTTTTCAATTTTGACGAAATTTTGTATAGCTCAAGAGGTAGAATTTTTGGATGATCTCTACTGAACTTGAAATTTTTTTTCTTGAACAAAGTCATCGTCCTGGATTCCAAAAACGTACTTGTCGTGAATTTTTGTAGTTCTTCGAATTTCAGTCACTTTTCCAATTTTGACGAAATTTTGTATAGCTCAAGAGGTAGAATTTTTGGATGACCTCTGATGAACTTGAAATTCTTTTTTCTTGAACAAAGTCACTGTCTACGATTCCAAAAAAGTACATGTCATGAATTTTTTTAGTGATTCTAATTTCCGATTTTGATGAAATTTTGTATATCTCAAGAGGTAGAATTTTTGGATGACCTCCTATGATTTTGAAATTTTTTTTTCTTGAATAAAGTCAAGGCCTAGGATTCCAATAATCTACTTGTTGTGAATGCTTAGAATTTCAGTCACTTTTAGTGACTCAAGAGATAGAATTTTTGGATGACGTCCTATGAAGTTGAACTTTTTTTTTCTTGAACAAAGTCAACGTCTAGGATTCCAAAAAAGTACATGTCATGAATTTTGACGAAATTTTGTATATCTCTAGAGGTAGAATATTTGGATGACCTCCTATGATCTTGAACTTTTTTTTTCTTGAATAAAGTCAAGGTCTAAGATTCCAAAAAAGTACTTGTCGTGAATTTTTGTAGTTCTTCGAATTTCAGTCACTTTAAGTACTTATCGTGAATTATTCGAATTTCAGACACTTTTTTTTGTATAGCTCAAGATGTTCTGAATAATCGAAAATCTTATTTCGTTTGTGTCTTATTTTTAGTTCAGTGCCGATGAGTCCCAATTTGTATTTCTAACCTCGCATTATTAGCAAATCAGCGTCCTGTAAGTTTTCTGTGTGCGTCTAGCCTGTCAGTTCGCCATTGTTGTCAACAATCTTTTCAGTCCGTCTTTAATAGTCAAAATGTCATCTTATATTAATTAACTAGCTTTGTCATTGCAAGGGCGAGATAGATCCACTTGAACTTTTTTTTTCTTGAACAAAGTCAATATCTAGGATTCCAGAAAAGTACTTGTCGTGAATTTTTGTAGTACTGGTACTTCGAATTTCAGTCTCTTTTTCGATTTTGACGAAATTTTGTATAGCTCAAGAGGTATAATTTTTGGATTACCTCCACTGAACTTGAAATTTTTTTTTCTTGAACAAAGTCAACGTCTAGGATTCTAAAAACGTACTTGTCGTGAATTTTTGTAGTTTAGACACTTTTCCGATTTTGACGAAATTTTGTATAGCTCAAGAGATAGAATTTTTGGATGACGTGCGATGAACTTGAATTTTTTTTTTCTTGAATAAAGTCAAGGTCAAGGATTCGAAAAAAGTACCTGTCGTGAATTTTTTTAGTGCTTCGATATTTCAGTCACTTTTCTGATTTTGACGAAATTTTGTATAGCGCAGGTATAATTTTTGGATGACCTCCGATGAACTTGAAATTTTTTTTTCTTGAACAAAGTCAACTTTTAGGATTCCAAAAAAGGACATGTTGTGTATTTTTTTAGTTTTTCGAATTTCAGTCACTTTTCCGATTTTGAAGAAATTTTGTATATCTCAAGAGGTAGAATTTTTGGATGACCTCCTATGACCTTGAACATTTTTTTTTTCTTGAACAAATTCAAGGTCTAGGATTCCCAAAAACTACATGTCGTGAGTTTTTTTAGTGCTTTGAATTTCAGTTACTTTTCCGATTTTGAAGAAATTTTGTGTATCTCAAGAGATTGAATTTTTGGATGACCTACTATGATCTTGAACTTTTTTTTTCTTGAATAAAGTCAAGGTCTAGGATTCCAAAAAAGTACTTGTCGTGACTTTTTGTAGTTCTTCGAATTTCAGTCACTTTTTCGATTTTTACGAAATTTTGTATAGCTCAAGAGGTAGAATTTTTGGAGGATCTCCACTGAACTTGAAATTTTTTTTTCATGAACAAAATCAACGTCCAGGAGTCCAAAAACGTATTTGTTGTCAATTTTTGTAATTCTTCGAATTTCAGTCACTTTTCCGCCGAAATTTTGTATAGCTCAAGAGGTAGAATTTTTGGATCACTTCCGATGAACTTGAAATTTTTTTTTCAAGGATTTCAAAAAAGTACCTGTCGTGAATTTTTTTAGAACTTCGAATTTCAGTCACTTTTCTGATTTTGACGAAATTTTGTATATCTCAAGAGGTAGAATATGATCTTCAACTTTTTTATCTTGAATAAAGTCAAGGTCTAGTATTCCAAAAAAGTACTTGTAGTGAATTTTTGTAGTTCTTCGAATTTCAGTCACTTTTTCGATTTTGACCAAATTTTTTATAGCTCAAGAGGTAGAATTTTTGGTTGATCTCCGATGGACTTGAAATTTTTTTTTCTTAACAATGACAATGTCTAGGTTTCCAAAAAAAGTACATTTCGTGAATTTTTTAGTGCTTTGAATTTCAGTCACTTTTCCGATTTTGACGAAATTTTGTACATCTCAAGAGGTAGAATTTTTGGATGACCTCCTCTGATCTTGAAATTGTGTAGGATTCCAAAAAAGTACATGTTGTGAATTCTACGAATTTCAGTCACTTTTTCGATTTTGACGAAACTTTGTATAGCTGAAGAGGTAGAATTTTTCAAAAATGTACTTGTCGTGAATATTTGTAGTTCTTCGAATTTCAGTCACTTTTCCGATTTTGACGTAATTTTGTGTAGCTCAAGAGATAGAATTTTTGGATGATGTCTGATGAACTTGAACTTTTTTTTTCTTGAACAAAGTCAACGTTTAGAATTCCAAAAAAGTACATGTCGTGAATATTTTTAGCACCTCGAAATTCAGTCACTTTTCCGATTTTGCCGAAATTTTGTATAGCTCTAGAGGTAGAACTTTTGGATGATCTCAGATGAAGTTGAAATTTTTTTTCTTGAACAAAGTCAACGTCTAGGATTCCAAAAAGTACATGTCGTGAATTTTTTTAAGTGCTTCAATTTTCAGTCACTTTTCCGATTTTGACGAAATTTTGTATATCTCAAGAGGTATTTTTTTTTTAATAAAGTCAACGTCTAAGATTCCCAAAAAGTACTTGTCGTGAATTTTTGTAGTTCTTCGAATTTCAGTCACTTTTTTGATTTTGACGAAATTTTGTACAAAAGAGTACTTGTCGTGAATTATTCGAATTTCGGTCACTTTTTCGATTTTGACGAAATTTTGTATAGCTCAAGAGGTAGAATTTTTGGATAATCTCCACTGAACTTGAAATTTTTTTAGTGCTTCGAATTTCAGTCACTATTCCGAATTTGACGAAATTTTTGTATATCTCAAGAGGTAGAATTTTTGGATGACCTCCTATTATCTTGAACTTTTTTTTTCTTGAATAAAGTCAAGGTCTATGATTCCAAAAAAGTACTTGTCTTGAATTTTTGTAGTTCTTCGAATTTCGGTCACTTTTCTGATTTTGACGGAATTTTGTATAGCTCAAGAGATAGAATTTTTGGATGACCTCCGATGAACTTGAAATTTTTTTTTCTTGAACAAAGACAACGTCTAGGATTACAAAAATGTACATGTCGTGAATTTTTTTAGTGCTTCAAATTTCAATCACTTTTTCGATTTTGACGAAATTTTGTATATCTTAAGAGGTAGAACTTTTGGATGACCTCCTATGATCTTGAACTTTTTTTTTCTTGAATAAAGTCAAGGTCTGGGATGCCAAAAAAGTACTTGTCGTGAATTTTTGTACTTCCTGGAATTCCAGTCAATTTTCCGATTTTGAATTTTGTATATCTCAAGAGGTAGAATTTTTTGTTGACCTCCTATGATCTTGAACTTTTTTTTTCTTGAATAAAGTCAAGGTCTAGGATTCCAAAAAAGTACTACTTTCTACTTTCTTTCACTTTTTCGATTTTGACTAAATTTTATATAGCTCAAGAGGTAGAATTTTTGGATGATCTCCACTGAACTTGAAATTTTTTTTTTTTCAACTAAGTCAATGTCCAGGATTCCAAAAACGCACTTGTCGTGAATTTTTGTAGTTCTTCGAATTTCAGTCACTTTTTCGATTTTGGTGAAATTTTGTATATCTCAAGAGATAGAATTTTTGGATGACGTCCAATGAACTTGAACTTTTTTTTTCTTGAACAAAGTCAACGCTTAGGATTTAAAAAAAGTACATGTCGTGAATTTTTGTAGCAACTCGAATTTCAGTCACTTTTCCGATTTTGAATTTTGTATATCTCAAGAGGTAGAATTTTTAGATGACCTCCGCTAAACTTGAAATTTTTTTTTCTTGAACAAAGTCAACGTCTAGGATACCCAAAAAGTACATTTCTTGAATTTTTTTAGTGCTTCGAATTTCAGTCACTTTTCCAATTTTGACGAAATTTTGTATATCTCAAATGGTAGAATTTTTGGATGACTTGTCGTGAATTTTTTTAGTAGTACCTCTAATTTCAGTCACTTTTTCGATTTTGCCGAAATTTTGTCCAACTTAAGAGGTAGAATTTTTGGCTGATCTTGACTGAACTTGAATTTTTTTTTTATTGAACAAAGTCAACGTCTAAGATTCCAAAAAAGTACATGTCATGAATTTTTGTAGTTTTTCGAATTTCAGTCACTTTTCCGATTTTGACGAAATTTTGTATAGCTCAAGAGATAGAATTTTTGAATGACGTCTGATGAATTTGAACTTTTTTTCTCTTGAACAAAGTCAACTTTTAGGATTCAAAAAAAAAGTACAATGTCAATGTCTAGGTTTCCAAAAAAGTACATTTCGTGAATTTTTTAATGCTTCGAATTTTCAGTCACTTTTCCGATTTTGACGAAATTTTTTACATCTGAAGAGGTATAATTTTTGGATGACCTCCTCTGATCTTGAATTGTTTTTTCTTGAATAAAGTCATGGTCTAGGATTCCAAAAAAGTACTTGTTGTGAATTCTTCGAATTTCAGTCACCTTTTCGATTTTGACGAAATTTTGTATAGCTCAAGAGGTAGAATTTTTGGATGACCTACTATGATCTTGAACTTTTTAAATTTTTTTTAATAAAGTCAAGGTCTAGGACACCTTTTCGATTTTGGCAAAATTTAGTATAGCTCAAGAGGTAGAATTTTTCGATGATCTCCACTGAACTTGAAATTTTTTTTTCTTGAACAATGTCAATGTCTAGGTTTCCAAAAAAGTACATTCCGTGAATTTTTTAGTGCTTTGAATTTCAGTCACTTTTCCAATTTGGACGAAATTTTTGTATATCTCAAGAGTTAGAATTTTTGGTTGACCTCCTATGATCTTGAACTTTTTTTTTCTTGAATAAAGTCAAGGTCTAGGATTCCAAAAAAGTACATGGCGTGAATTTTTGTAGTTTTTCGAATTTCAATCATTTTTTCGATTTTGATGAAATTTTGTATAGCTCAAGAGGTAGAATTTTTGGATGATCTTCACTGAACTTGAAATTTTTTTTTCATGAACAAAGTCAACGTCCAGGATTCCAAAAATGTACTTGTCGTGAATTTTTGTAGTTCTTCGAATTTCAGTCACTTTTCCGATTTTGATGAAATTTTGTATAGCTCAAGAGATAGATTTTTTGGATGACCTGATGAACTTGAAATTTTTTTTTCTTCAACAAAGTCACTGTCTAGGATTTCAAAAATGTACATGTCGTGAATTTTTTTGGTTCTTCGAATTTCAGTCACTTTTCCGATTTTGACGAAATTTTGTATAGCTCAAGAGATAGAATTTTTGGATGACGTCCAATGAACTTGAATTTTTTTTTATTGAACAAAGTCAACTTTTAGGATTCAAAAAAAAGTACATGTCGTGAATTTTTGTAGTACTTCGAATTTCAGTAACTTTTCCGCCAAAATTTTGTATATCTAAAGAGGTAGAATTTTTGGATGACCTCCTATGATCTTGAACTTTTTTTTTCTTGAATAAAGTCAAGGTGTAGGATTCCAAAAAAGTACATGTCGTGAATTTTTGTAGTTCTTCGAATTTCAGTCACCTTTCCGATTTTGACGAAATTTTGTATATCTCAAGAGGTAGAATTTTTGGATTACCTGTGATGAACTTGAATTTTTTTTTTCTTGAAGAAAGTCAACGTCTAGGATTCCAAAAAAGTACATATCGTGAATTTTTTTAGTTCTTTGAATTTCAATCACTTTTCCGATTTTGACCAAATTTTTTATATCTCAAGAGTTAGAATTTATGGATGATCTCTGATGAACTTGAATTTTTTTTTCTTGAACAAAGTCAACGTCTAGGAATCCAAAAAAGTACATGTCGTGAATTTTTGTAGTACTTCGAATTTCAGTCACTTTTCCGATTTTGCCGAAATTTTGTATAGCTCAAGAGGTAGAATTTTTAAATGACCTCTGGTGAACTTGAATTTTTTTTTTCTTCAACAAAGTCAACTTTTAGGATTCCAAAAAAGTACATGTTTTTAATTTTTGTAGTACTTTGAATTTCAGTCATTTTTCCGATTTTGAAGAAATGTTATATATCTCAAGAGGTAGAATTTTTGGATGACCTCCGATGAAGTTGACATTTTTTTTTCTTGAACAAAGTCAACGTCTACGATTCCAAAAAAGTACATGTCAAGAGGTAGAACTTGATCTTGAACTTTTTTTTTTCTTGAATTAAGTCAAGGTTTAGGATTACAAAAAGTACTTGTTGTGAATTTTTGTAGTTCTTCGAATTTCAGTCACTTTTCTGATTTTGACGAAATTTTGTATAGTTCAAGAGATAGATTTTTTGGATGGCGTTCAATGAACTTGAATTTTTTTTTCTTGAACAAAGTCAACGTCCAGGATTCCAAAATGTACTTGTTGTGAAATTTTGTAGTTCTTCGAATTTCAGTCCCTTTTCCAATTTTGCTGCAATTTTGTATAGCTCAAGAGATAGAATTTTTGGATGACGTCCAATGAACTTGAAATTTTTTTTTCTTGAACAAAGTCAATGTCTAGGATTCCAAAAAAGTACATGTCGTGAATTTTTTTAGTGCTTCGAATTTCAGTCACTTTTCCGATTTTGACGAAATTTTGTATATCTCAAGAGGTAGAATTTTTGGATGACTTCCTATGATCTTGAACTTTTTTTTTCTTGAATAAATTCAAGGTCTAGGATTCCAAAAAAGGACTTGTCCTGAATTCTTCGAATTTCAGTCACTTTTTCGATTTTGACGAAATTTTGTATAGCTCAAGAGGTAGAATTTTTGATAGACCTCCTATGATCTTAAACATTTTTTTTCTTGAATAAAGTCAATGTCTATGATTCCAAAAAAGTACTTGTCGTGAATTTTTGTAGTTCTTCAAATTTCAGTCAATTTTTCGATTTTGACGAAATTTTGTTTAGTTCAAGAGGTAGTTTTTTGGAAAATCTCCACTGAACTTGAAATTTTTTTTTCTCGAACAAAGTCATTGTCCAGGATTCAAAAAACTTACTTGTCCTGAATTTTTGTAGTTCTTCGAATATCAGTCACTTTTCCGATTTTGATGAAATTTTGTTTAGCTAAAAAGATAGAATTTTTCGATGACGTCCGATGAACTTGAAATTTTTTTTTCTTGAACAAAGTCAACTTTTAGGATTCAAAAAAAGAGCATGTCGTGAATTTTTGTAGTACTTCGAATTTCAGTCACCTTTCCGATTTTGCCGAAATTTTGTATAACTCAAGAGGTAGAATTTCAGTCACTTTTTTGATTTTGACGAAATTTTTGGATGGTAGAATTTTTGGATGATCTCTACTAAACTTGAAATTTTTTTTTCTTGAACAAAATCATCGTCCAGGATTCCAAAAACGTACTTCTCGTGAATTTTTGTATTTCTTTGAATTTCAGTCACTTTTCTGATTTTGACGAAATTTTGTAAGGATTCAAAAAAAGTACATGTCGTGAATTTTTGTAGTGCTTCAACTTTCAGTTACTTTCCAATTTTGCCGAAATTTTGTATAGCTCATGAGGTAGAATTTTTGGATGACCTCCGATGAACTTGTCTAGGATTCCAAAAATGTACATGTCGTGAATTTTTTTAGTGCTTCGAATTTCAGTCACTTGTCCGATTTTGACGAAAATTTTATATATTTCAAATGGTAGGCTTTTTGGATGATCTCCACTGAACTTGAATTTTTTTTTCTTGAGTAAAGTCAAGGTCTAGGATTCCAAAAAAGTACTTGTCGTGAATTTTTGTAGTTCTTCGAATTTCAGTCACTTTTCTGATTTTGATGAAATTTTTTATAGCTCAAGAGGCAGAATTTTTGGATGATCTCCACTGAACTTTTTTTTTTTTTCTTGAACAAAGTCAAAGTCCAGTATTCCAAAACTTTACTTGTCGTGAATTTTTGTAGTTCTTCAAATTTCAGTCACTTTTCCGATTTTGACGATATTTTGTATAGCTCAAGAGATACAATTTTTGGATGACGTCCGATGAACGTGAACTTTTTGTTCTTGAACAAAGTCAACTTTTACGATTCCAAAAAAGTACATGTGAATTTTTGTAGTTCTTCGAATTTTAGTCACTTTTTCGATTTTGACGAAATTTTGTATAGCTCAAGATGTTGTGAATAATCGGAAATCTTATTTCGTTTGTGTCTTATTTTTAGTTCAGTGCCGATGAGTCCCAATTTGTATTTCTAACCTTGCATTATTAGCAAATCAGCGTCCTCGAGGTGTTCTGTGTGCGTCTGGCCTATCAGTTCACCATTGTTGTCAACAATCTTTTCAGTTCGTCTTTAATAATCAAAATGTCATCTTATATTAATTAACTAGCTTTGTCATTGCAAGGGCGAAATAGATCCACTCTCCAGGTACTTTTCTATATCATTTGTATTGCGTGTTATTCAGTGTTTTGAATTATGTGTCAGTTTCAACGAGTGACCATGCGAGTGTTAGTCCCACGTGTGTTCAATATGCCAGGACACTATTGGAAATCGGTCTTAACATTTCGATATTATTTCAGACTACTGCAAATACAGAAATGGCTTTTAGGGATTAATGCACATTTAATGCCTCTGAAATAACGACTTTTCTGTGTATTTACCAACCTTTATTGTCATTGTTATTTGTTTACATTTGTCGTGCATATTATAAAGGTCATGCGTGTGTCAAATGTCTTGCAGCCACTTGTCAGTGGATTAGCATTCTAGTCTAGTCCTTTAAAGGAACATTAATTGTCATATTTTGTCGTGGTCTAATCCTTCAAAGGGACATTGCATGCAACTGTCATATTTTGTGGTAGTCTAATAATTCAAAGGGACATTTATGTCATAAATTGTCACAATCAGTTCTAGTCCTTATTCATTTATTGTTCTTAACTTTTGTCTTTTCAGATTGGAAGATATATGAATGACATGAATTGAGTGCCATATAAATGAATGATATATACTGTAGATGAACAATCATATATGAATGATATGACATATGATGATACTATACGAATAAACGTCTACATGTCTAAAGTCTAAATAAGTTGTCATTAACGGAAGATCATCGAGCCCTTGAACAGCTACAACTCGAGTAGTCACAACACAAGAGGTAGAATTTTTGGATGACCTCCAATGAACTTTTTTTTTCTTGAACAAAGTCAACGTCTAGGATTCCAGTAAAGTACATGTTGTGAATTTTTTTAGTGCTTCGAATTTCAGTCACTCTTCGGATTTCAGTCACTCTTCGGATTTCGCCGAATTTTTGTATAGCTCAAAAGGAAGAATTTTTGGATGACCTCCAATGAAACTGAACTTTTTTTTTCTTGAACAAAGTCAATATCTAGGATTCCAGAAAAGTACTTGTCGTGAATTTTTCTACTACTACGAATTTCAGTCACTTTTTCGATTTTGACAAAATTTTGTATAGCTCAAGAGGTATCATTTTTGGATGACCTCCACTGAATTTGAAATTTTTTTTTCTTGAACAAAGTCAACGTCTAGGATTCCAAAAACGTACTTGTCGTGAATTTTTGTAGTTCAGTCAATTTTCCGATTTTGACGTAATTTTGTATAGCTCAAGAGATAGAATTTTTGGATGATGTCCGATGAACTTTTTTTTTTCTTGAACAAAGTCAACTTTTAGGAATCCAAATAAGTACTTGTCGTGAATTCGTCTAATATCAGTCACTTTTTCTATTTTGACGAAATTTTTTAAGGATTCAAAAAAAGGACATGTCGTGAATTTTTGTAGTGCTTCGACTTTCAGTTACTTTTCCAATTTTGCCGAAATTTTGTATAGCTCATGAGGTAGAATTTTTGGATGACCTCCGATGAACTTGTCTAGGATTCCAAAAATGTACATGTCGTGAATTTTTTTAGTGCTTTGAATTTCAGTCACTTGTCCGATTTTGACGAAATTTTATATATTTCAAATGGTAGGCTTTTTGGATGATCTCCACTGAACTTGAATTTTTTTTTCTTGAATAAAGTCAAGGTCAGGATTCCAAAAAAGTACTTGTCGTGAATTTTTGTAGTTCTTTGAATTTCAATCACTTTTTCGATTTTGACGAAATTTTGTATAGCTCAAGAGGTAGAATTTTTGGATGATCTCCACTAAACTTGAAATTTTTTTTTCTTGAACAAAATCATCGTCCAGGATTCCAAAACGTACTTGTCGTGAATTTTTGTAGTTCTTTGAATTTCAGTCACTTTTCCGATTATGACGAAATTTTGTATAGCTCAAGAAATAGATTATAGATGTTATGATGAAACCATATTAAGTGTGGCCCTTGATCTTGAGTACTGATTAACTCGTGATTATCCGACTAAGAGGTAGTCTTTATTATTGTTTGATCATATATTGTTATTGTATGTACTTCTATGTTTATGGTTTCTTCTGATTATTATTAAATTGTTGCAAGCTAAAATTATGTATAAATAGGCTGACTAGATGGATATTTGTCATTAACTTGAAAACGTGACCTGTATGTGTTACGAAACATGGTTATTAAATTATAGAGAAGTAGTTATATCCATATATACCTTGTGTTGTGTTTTATTATGAATATTGAACAAAGTCATCGTCCAGGTTTCCAAAAACGTACTTCTCATGAATTTTTGTAGTTCTTCGAATTTCAGTCACTTTTCCGATTTTGACGAAATTTTTGTATAGCTCAAGAGGTAGAATTTTTGGATGACCTCAGATGAACTTGAAATTTTTTTTTCTTGAACAAAGTCAACGTCTAGGATTCCAAAAAAGTACATGTCGTGAGTTTTTGTAGTTCTTCGAATTCCAGTCACTTTTTTGATTTTGACGAAATTTTATATTTTTGGATGATCTCCACTGAACTTGAAATTTTTTTTTCTTGAACAAAGTGAACGTCGAGGGTTCCAAAAACATACTTGTCGTGAATTTTTGTAGTTCTTCGAATTTTAGTCACTTTTCCAATTTTGACGAAATTTTGTATAGCTCAAGAGGAAGAATTTTTGGATGACCTCCGATGAACTTGAAATTTGTTTTTCATGAACAAAGTCAACGTCAACGATTCCAAAAAAGTACACGTCGTGAATTTCAGTCACTTTTCCGATTTTTCCAAAATTTTGTCTAACTTAAAGAAGTAGAATTTTTGGTTGACATCCTATGATCTTGAGCTTTTTTTTTCTTGAAGAAAGTCAAGGTCTAGGAATCCAAAAAAGTACTTGGCGTGAATTTTTGTATTTCTTCGAATTTCACTTTTCCGATTTTGACGAAATTTTGTATAGCTCAAGAGATAGAATATTTAGATGAAGTCCGATGAACTTGAACTTTTTTTTTCTTGAACAAAGTCAACGTCTAGGATTCCAAAAATTAGTTGTCGTGAATTTTTGTAATTCTTTGAATTTCATTTTTTCGATTTTTTGACGAAAATCTTGTATAGCTCAAGACGTAGAATTTTTGGATTACCTCCTCTGATCTTGAAATTTTTTTTTCTTGAATAAAGTCAAGGTCTAGGATTCCCAAAAAGTACATGTCGTGAATTCTATGAATTTCAGTCACTTTTTCTATTTTGACGAAACTTTGTATAGCTCAAGAAGTAGAATTTTTGGATGACCTCTGATGAAAATGAATTTTTTTTTTCTTGAACAAAGTCAACGTCCAGGATTCCAAAAAAGTACATGTCGTGAAATTTTTTAAGGCTTCGAATTTCAGTCACTTTTCCAATTTTGACGAAATTCTTGAACAAAGTCAACCTCCAGGATTCCAAAAACGTACTTGTCGTGAATTTTTGTAGTTCTTGACAAATTTGTATAGCTCAAGAGGTAGAATTTTTGGATGACCTCTGATGAACTTGAATTTTTTTTTTCTTGAACAAAGTCAACGTCTAGGATTCCAAAAAAGTACATGTCGTGAATTTTTTTAGTGCTTCAAATTTCAGTCACTTTTCCAATTTTGACAAAATTTTGTATATCTCAAGAGGTAGAATTTTTGGATGACTTCCTATGATCTTAAAATTTTTTTTCTTCAACAAATTCAACGTCCAGGATTCCAAAAACGTACTTGTCGTGAATTTTTGTAGTTTTTCGAATTTCAGTCACTTTTTCGATGTTGACGAAATTTTGTATAGCTCAAGAGATAGAATTTTTGAATGACGTCTGATGAATTTGAACTTTTTTTCTCTTGAACAAAGTCAACTTTTAGGATTCAAAAAAAAAGTACAATGTCAATGTCTAGATTTCCAAAAAAGTACATTTCGTGAATTTTTTAATGCTTCGAATTTCAGTCACTTTTCCGATTTTGACGAAATTTTGTATAGCTGAAGAGATAGAATTTTTGGATGACCTCCTATGATCTTGAACTTTTTCTTTCTTGAATAAATTCAAGGTCTAGGATTCCAAAAAGTACTTGTCGTGAATTTTTGTAGTTCTTCGAATTTCACTGACTTTTTCGATTTTGACGAAATTTTGTATAGATCAAGAGGTTGAATTTTTAGATGATCGCCACTGGACTTGAAATTTTTTTTTCTTGAACAAAGTCAACATCCAGGATTCCAAAAACGTATTTGTTGTGAATTTTTGTAGTACTTTGAATTTCAGTCACTTTTCTGATTTTGACGAAATTTTGTATAGCTCAAGAGATATAATTTTTAGATGACGTTCGATTAACTTGAACTTTTTTTTTCTTGAACAAAGTCAAACTCTGGGATTCGAAAAAAGTACATGTTTTGAATTTTTGTAGTTCCTCGAATTTCAGTCTCTTTTCCGATTTTGACTAAATTTTGTATAGCTCAAGAGATAGAATTTTTGAATGACGTCCGATGAATTTGAACTTTTATTTCCTGAACAAAGTCAACTTTTAGGATTCAAAAAAAATTACTTTTCGTGAATTTTTGTACTACTTCGAATTTCAGTCACTTTTCCGATTTTGCCGAAATTTTGTATAGCTCAAGAGGTATAATTTTTGGATGACCTTCTGATGAACTTGAAATTTTTTTTTTTGACGAAATTTTGTATAGCTCAAGAGATAGAATTTTTGGATGACATCCAATGAACTTGAATTTTTTTTTCTTGAACAAAGTCAACTTTTAGGATTCCAAAAAAGTACATGTCGTGAATTTTTGTAGTACCTCGAATTTCAGTAACTTTTCCGCCAAAATTTTGTATAGCTAAAGGAGGTAGAATTTTTGGATGACCTCCGATGAAGTTGAAATTTTTTTTTCTTGAACAAAGTCAACGTCTAGGAATCCCAAAAATTACATGTCGTGAATTTTTTTAGTGCTTCGAATTTCAGTCACTTTTCCGATTTTGACGAAAATTTGTATAGCTCAAGAGGTAGAATTTTTGGATGACCTCCGATGAACTTGAAATTTTTTTTTCTTGAACAAAGTCAACGTCTAGGATTCCAAAAAAGTACATGTCGTGAATATTTTTAGTGCTTCGAATTTCAGTCACTTTTCCGATTTTGATGAAAATTTATATATCTCAAGAGGTAGAATTTTTGGATGACATCCTATGATCTTGAACTTTTTTTTTCTTGAATAAAGTCAAGGTCTAGGATTCCAAAAAAGTACCGGTACTTGGCGTGAATTTTTGTAGTTCTTCGAATTCCAGTCACTTTTTTGATTTTGACGAAATTTTATACAGCTCAAGAGGTAGGATTTTTCTGATGATCTCCATGCACTGAACTTGAAATTTTTTTTTCTTGAACAAAGTGAACGTCGAGGGTTCCAAAAACATACTTGTCGTGAATTTTTGTAGTTCTTCGAATTTTAGTCACTTTTCTAATTTTGACGAAATTTTGTGTAGCTCAAGAGGTAGAATTTTTGGATGACCTCCGATGAACTTGAAATTTGTTTTTTTTTAACAAAGTCAACGTCAAGGATTCAAAAAAAGTACACGTCGTGAATTTCAGTCACTTTTCCGATTTTTCCAAAATTTTGTCTAACTTAAAGAAGTAGAATTTTTGGTTGACATCCTATGATCTTGAGCTTTTTTTTTCTTGAAGAAAGTCAAGGTCTAGGAATCCAAAAAAGTACTTGGCGTGAATTTTTGTATTTCTTCGAATTTCACTTTTCCGATTTTGCCGAAATTTTGTATAGCTCAAGAGGTAGAATTTTTGGATGACCTCCGATGAACATGAACTTTTTTTTTCTTGAACAAAGTCAACGTCCAGGATTCCAAAAAAGTACTTATCGTGAATTATTCGATTTTCAGTCACTTTTTCGATTTGATGAAATTTTGTATAGCTCAAGAGGTAGAATTTTTGGATGATCTCCACTGAACTTGATTTTTTTTTTTATTGAACAAAGTCAATGTTCAGGATTCCAAAAAAGTACATGTCGTGAATTTTTTTAAGGCTTCGAATTTCAGTCACTTTTCCGATTTTGACGAAATTCTTGAACAAAGTCACTTCCAGTATTCCAAAAATGTACTTGTTGTGAATTTCTGTAGTTCTTCGAATTTCAGATACTTTTCCGATTTTGACGAAATTTTGTATAGCTCAAGAGGTAGAATTTTTGAATAATCTCCACTGAACATGAAATTTTTTTTTCTTGAACAAATTCAACGTCCTGTATTCCAAAAATGTACTTGTCGTGAATATTTGTACTTCTTCGAATTTCAGTCACTTTTCCGATTTTGACGTAATTTTGTGCTCAAGAGATAGAATTTTTGGATGACGTCGACGTTTATGATTCCAAAAAAGTACATGTCGTGAATTTTTTTAGTACTTTGAATTTCAGTCACTTTTCCGATTTTGCCGAAATTTTGTATAGCTCAAGAGGTAGGGTTCCAAAAAAGTACATATCGTGAATTTTTTTAGTGCTTCGAATTTCAGTCACTTTTCCGATTTTGACGAAATTTTGTATATTTCAAAAGGTAGGATTTTTGGATGATCTCCACTGAACTTGAATTTTTTTTTCTTGAGTAAAGTCAAGGTCTAGGATTCCAAAAAAGTACTTGTTGTGAATTTTTGTAGTTCTTCGAATTTCAGTGACTTTTCTGAGTTTGATGAAATTTTGTATAGCTCAAGAGGCAGAATTTTTGGATGATCTCCACTGAACTTGAAATTTTTTTTTCTTGAACAAACTCAACGTCTAGGATTCCAAAAAAGTACACGTCGTGAATTTTTTTAGTGCATCGAATTTCAGTCACTTGTCCGATTTTGACGACTTGTCGTGAATTTTTGTAGTTCTTTGAATTTCAGTCACTTTTCTGTTTTTGATGAAATTTTGTACATCTCAAAAGGTAGAATTTTTGGATGACGTCTAATGAACTTGAACTTTTCTTTGTCAACCTATAGGATTTGGATGACCTCAGATGAACTTGAAATTTTTTTTTCTTGAACAAAGTCAACGTCTAAGATTCCAAAAAAGTACACGTCGTGAATTTTTTTAGTGCTTCGAATTTCAATCACTTTGCAGATTTTGACGAAATTTTGTATATCTCAAGTGGTATAATTTTTGGATGACCTCCTATGATCTTGAACTTTTTTTTTCTTGAATAAAATCAAGTTCAAGGATTCCAAAAAAGTACTTGTGAATTCTTCGAATTTCAGTCACTTTTTCGATTTTGACGAAATTTTGTATATCTCAAGAGGTAGATTTTTTGGATGACCTCCTATGATCTTGAACTTTTTGTCCCCCGCCTTTCGAAGAAAGTTGGGGGACTATTAAAATGGGTTCGTCCGTCTGTCTGTCTGTCTGTCTGTCCGTCTGTCTGTCCGTCACACTTTTTGGGACACAATAACTCTCTTCCTAATTTAGCTAGAATGTTTAAACTTGGTGTATGTGTTTATTAGGTCAATGCCTTGATGGAGTTCGAAGATGAGCATTTTCCGCTTAGGGTAAGCAGAGATAAGCAATTTGATTGGTTGATGCTTTGGGACGCGATAACTTTAGTTCTAATTAAGTGAGATTGATGAAACTTGGTGTATAGTTTCATTATAGTAATACCTTGACCAAGTTCGATAATGAGCATTTTCTGCTCAGGGTAAGCAGAGCTATACGCAATTTGATTGATCGAGAATTTGGAAAACAATTACTCTCCTTCTAATTGAGTTAAAATCTTCAAACTTGGTGTATATGCTTATTAGGTCAATGCCTTGATGGAGTTCGAAGATGAGCATTTTCCGCTTAGGGTAAGCAGAGATAAGCAATTTGATTGGTTGATGCTTTGGGACACGATAACTTTAGTTCTGATTAAGTGAGAGTGGTGAAACTTGGTGTATAGTTTCATTATAGTAATACCTTGACTAAGTTCGATAATGAGCATTTTCTGTTCAGGGTAAGCAGAGCGATACGCAATTTGATTGGTCGAGACTTTGGAACACAATAACTCTCCTTCTAATTTAGTTAAAATGTTCAAACTTGGTGTATATGCTTACTAGGTCAATGTCTTGATGGAGTTCGAAGATGAGCATTTTCCGCTTAGGGTAAGCAGAGATAAGCAATTTGATTGGTTGATGCTGTGGGACATGATAACTTTAGTTCTAATTAAGTGAAAGTGATGAAACTTGGTGTATAGTTTCATTCCAGTAATACCTTGACTAAGTTTGATAATGAGCATTTTCTGCTCAGGGTAAGCAGAGCGATACGCAATTTGATTGGTCAAGACTTTGGAACACAATAACTCTCCTTCTAATTGAGTTAAAATGTTCAGACTTGGTGTATATGCTTATTAGGTCAATGCCTTGATGGAGTTCGAAGATGAGCATTTTCCGCTTAGGGTAGGCAGAGATAAGCAATTTGATTGGTTGATGCTTTGAGACACAATAACTTTAGTTCTAATTAAGTGAGAGTGATGAAACTTGGTGTATAGTTTCATTACAGTAATACCTTGACTATAATCGATAATGAGCATTTTCTGCTCAGGGTAAGCAGAGCGATAAGCAATTTGATTTGCCGAGACTTTGGAACACAATAACTCTCCTTCGAATTGAGTTAAAATGTTCAAAATTGGTGTGTATGCTTATTAGGTCAATGCCTTGATGGAGTTCGAAGATGAGCATTTTCTTCTTACGGTAGGCAGAGATAAGCAATTTTTGGATGACACGTACGTTTGAAAAAAATAAATGTGCGATTAATTAATATGTGTCATCTATTTATTTCGGGATTTCGGCGGGGGACATCAGCCTCACTGTTGGCTTGTTTTTTCTTGAATAAAGTCAAGGTCTAGGATTCCAAAAAAGTACTTCTCGTGAATTTATGTAGTTCTTCGAATTTCAGTCACTTTCCGATTTTTCTAAAATTTTGTATCGCTCGAGAGGTAGAATTTTCAGTCACTTTTCCGATTTTGTCGATATTTTGTATAGCTCAAGAGGTAGAATTTTTGGATGATTTCCGAGGAACTTGAAATTTTTTTTTTTTGAACAAAGTCAACGTCTAGGTTTCCAAAAAAGTACATGTCGTGAATTTTTTTAGTGCTTCCAATTTCAGTCGCTTTTCAGATTTTGAATTTTGTATATCTCAAGAGGTTGAATTTTTGGTTGACCCCACTATGATCTTGAACTTTTTTTTCTTGAATAAAGTCAAGGTCTAGGATTCCAAAAAAGTATTTGGCGTGAATTTTTGTAGTTCTTCGAATTTCAGTCACTTTATCGATTTTGACGAAATTTTGTATAGCTGAAGAGGTAGGATTTTTGGATGATCTCCACTGAACTTGAAAATTTTTTTTCTTGAATAAAGTCAATGTCTAGGATTCCACCAAAAGTTCTTGTCGTGAATTATTTTAGTTCTTCGAATTTCAGTCACTTTTTCGATTTTGACGAAATTTTGTATAGCTCAAGAGGTATAATTTTTAGATGACATTTCTATGATCTTGAACTTTTTTTTCTTGAATAAAGTCAAGGTCTAGGATTCCAAAAAAGTACTTGGCGTGAATTTTTGTAGTTCTTCGAATTTCAGTCACTTTTTTGAATTTGACGAAATTTTGTATATCTCAAGAGGTAGAATTTTTGGATGACGTCCGATGAACTTGAACTTTTTTTTTCTTGAACAAAGTCAACTTTTAGGATTCCAAAAAAGTACATGTCGTGAATATTTGTAGTACTTCGAATTTAAGTCACTTTTCCAATTTTGCCGAAATTTTGTAGAGCTCAAGAGGTAGAATTTTTGGATGACCTCCGATAAACTTGAATTTTTTTTTTCTTGAAGAAAGTCAATGTCTAGGATTCTAAAAAAGTACATGTCGTCCGATGAACTTGAAATTTTTTTTTCTTGAACAAAGTCAAGTTTTAGGATTCCAAAATAGTACATGTCGTGAATATTTTGTAGTACCTCTAATTTCAGTCACTTTTCCGATTTTGCAGAAATTTTGACTAACTTAAGAGGTAGAATTTTTGGATGACCTCCGATCAACTTGAAATTTTTTTTTATTGAACAAAGTCAACGTCTAGGATTCTAATAAAGTACGTTTCCTGAATTGTTTTAGTGCTTCCAATTTCAGTCACTTTTCCAATTTTGAATTTTGTATATCTCAATAGGTAGAATTTTTTGATGACCTCCTATGATCGTGAATTTTTTTTTCTTGAATAAGGTCAAGGTCTAGGATTCCAAAATAGTACTTGGCATGAATTTTTGTATTTCTTCGAATTTTAGTCACTTTTTCGATTTTGACGAAATTTTGTATAGCTCAAGAGGTAACATTTTTGGATGACCTCCGAGGAACTTGAAATTTTTTTTCTTGAACAATGTCAACGTCTAGGATTCCAAAAAAGTACATGTCGTGAATATTTTGTAGTTCCTCGAATTTCAGTCACTTTTCCAATTTTGACGATATTTTGTCTAACTTAAGAGGTAGAATTTTTGGATAACCTCCTATGATCTTGAACTTTTTTTTTCTTGAATAAAGTCAAGGCCTGTGATTCCAAAAAAGTACTTGTCGTGAATTTTTGTAGTTCTTCGAATTTCAGTCACTTTTCCAATTTTGACGAAATTTTGTATAGCTCAAGAGGTAGAATTTTTAGATGATCTCCACTGAACTTGAAATTTATTTTTCCTCATTAAAGTCAAGGTCTAGGATTCCACCAAAAGTTTTTGTTGTAAATTTTTGTAGTTCTTCGAATTTCAGTCACTTTTTCGATTTTGACCAAATTTTGTATATCACAAGAGGTAGAATTTTTGGATTACTTCCTATGATCTTGAACTTTTTTTTTCTTGAATAAAGTCAAGGTCTAGTATTCCAAAAAAGTACTTGTTGTGAATTTTGTAGTTCTTCGAATTTCAGTCACTTTGTCGATTTTGACGAAATTTTGTATACCTCAAGAGGTAGAATTTTTGGATGATCTCTACTGAACTTGAAATTATTTTTTCTTGAACAAAATCATCGTCCAGGATTCCAAAACGTACTTGTCGTGAATTTTTGTAGTTCTTCGAATTTCAGTCACTTTTCCGATTATGACGAAATTCTGTATAGCTCAAGAAATAGAATTTTTGGATGACGTCCAATGAACTTGAACTTTTTTTTTCTTGAACAAAGTCAACGCTTAGGATTTCAAAAAATTACATGTCGTGAATTTTTTTAGTGCTTTGAATTTCAGTCACTTTTCCGATTTTGACGAAATTTTGTATATCTCAAGAGGTAGAATTTTTGGATGACCTCCTATGATGTTAAGCTTTTTTTTCTTTAATAAAATGAAGGTGTAGGATTCCAAAAAAGTACTTGTCGTGAATTTTTGTAGTTCATCGAATTTCAGTCACTTTTTCGATTTTGACGAAATTTTGTATAGCTCAAGAGGTAGAATTTTTGGATGATCTCCGATGAAGTTGAAATTTTTTTTTCTTTAACAATGTCAATGTCTAGGTTTCGAAAAAAGTACATTTCGTCAATTTTTTAGTGCTTCGAATTTCAGTAACTTGAACAAAGTCAACTTTTGGGATTCAAAAAAAGTACATGTGGTGAATTTTTGTAGTGCTTCGACTTTCAGTCATTTTTCGGATTTTGCCGAAATTTTGTATAGCTCAAGAGGTAGAATTTTTGGATGACCTCCGATGAACTTGAATTTTTTTTTTCTTAAACAAAGTCAACGTCCAAGATTCCAAAAACGTATTTGTCGTGAATTTTTGTAGTTCTTCAATTTCAGTCACTTTTCCGATTTTGACGAAATTTTGTATATCTCAAGAGGTAGAATTTTTGGATGACGTCCGATGAACTTGAACTTTTTTTTTCTTGAACAAAGTCAACTTTTAGGATTCCAAAAAATTACATGTCATGAATTTTTGTAGTAGTTGGAATTTCAGTCTTTTTTCCGATTTTGCCGAAATTTTGTATAGCTTAAGAGGTAGAATTTTTGGATGACCTCCGCTTAACTTTTTTTTTTCTTGAACAAAGTCAACGTCTAGGATTCCCAAAAAGTACATGTCTTGAATTTTTTTAGTGCTTCGAATTTCAGTCACTTTTCCAATTTTGACGAAATTTTGTATATCTCAAATGCTAGAATTTTTGGATGACTTGTCGTAAATTTTTTTAGAAGTACCTCTAATTTCAGTCACTTTTCCAATTTTGCCGAAATTTTGTCTAACTTAAGAGGTAGAATTTTTGGATGATCTTCACTGAACTTGAATTTTTTTTTTCTTGAACAAAGTCAACGTCTAGGATTCCAAAAACATACTTGTCGTGAATTTTTGTAGTTCTTCGAATTTCAGTCACTTTTTCGATTTTGACGAAATTTTATATAGCTCAAGAGGTAGAATTTTTGGATGATCTCCACTGAACTTGAAATTTTTTTTTCTTCAACAAAGTCAACGTCCAGGATTCCAAAAATGTACTTGTCGTGAATTTTTGTAGTTCTTCGAATTTCAGTCACTTTTCCGATTTTTGTGAAATTTTGTATATCTCAAGAGATAGAATTTTTGGATGACGTCCAATGAACTTGAACTTTTTTTTTTCTTGAACGAAGTCAACGCTTAGGATTTAAAAAAAGTACATGTCGTGAATTTTTGTAGCACCTCGAATTTCAGTCACTTTTCCGATTTTGAATTTTGTATATCTCAAGAGGTAGAATTTTTGGATGACCTCCGATAAACTTGAAATTTTTTTTTCTTGAACAAAGTCAACGTCTAGGATTCCCAAAAAGTACATGTCTAATTTCAGTCACTTTTCCAATTTTGCCGATATTTTGTCTAACTTAAGAGGTAGAATTTTTGGATGATCTTCACTGAACTTGAATTTTTTTTTTATTGAACAAAGTCAACGTCTAAGATTCCAAAAAAGTCGTGAATTTTTGTAGTTTTTCGAATTTCAGTCACTTTTCCGATTTTGACGAAATTTTGTATAGCTCAAGAGATAGAATTTTTGAATGACGTCTGATGAATTTGAACTTTTTTTCTCTTGAACAAAGTCAACTTTTAGGATTCAAAAAAAAAGTACAATGTCAATGTCTAGGTTTCCAAAAAAGTACATTTCGTGAATTTTTTAATGCTTCAAATTTCAGTCACTTTTTCGATTTTGACGAAATTTTTTACATCTGAAGAGGTATAATTTTTGGATGACCTCCTCTGATCTTGAATTGTTTTTTCTTGAATAAAGTCATGGCCTAGGATTCCAAAAAAGTACTTGTTGTGAATTCTTCGAATTTCAGTCACCTTTTCGATTTTGACGAAATTTTTTATAGCTCAAGAGGTAGAATTTTTGGATGATCTCCACTGAACTTGAAATTTTGTTTTCTTGAATGAAGTCAAGGTCTAGGATTCCACCAAAAGTTCTTGTCGTTAATTTTTGTAGTTCTTCGAATTTCAGTCACTTTTTTGATTTTGACGAAATTTTATATATCTCAAGAGGCAGAATTTTTGGATGACCTTTCTATGATCTTGAACTTTTTTTTCTTGAATAAAGTCAAGGTCTAGGATTCCAAAAAATACTTGTTGTGAATTTTTCGAATTTCAGTCACCTTTTCAATTTTGGCGAAATTTAGTATACCTCAAGAGGTAGAATTTTTGGATGATCTCCACTGAACTTGAATTTTTTTTTTCTTGAACAAAGTCAACGTCCAGGATTCCAAAAGCGTACTTGTCATGAATTTTTGTAGTTCTTCGAATTTCGTTCACTTTTCCGATTTTTACAAAACTTTCTATAGCTCAAGAGATAGAATTTTTGGATGACGTCTAATGAACATGAATTTTTTTTTTCTTGAATAAAGTGAACTTTTAGGATTCAAAAAAAAAAGTACCTGTTGTGATATTTTGTAGTACTTCGAATTTCAGTCACTTTTCCGATTTTGTATAGCTCAAGAGGTAGAATTTTTGGATGACGTCCGATGAACTTGAAATTTTTTTTTCTTGAACAAAGTCAACGCCTAGGATTCCAAAAACGTACTTGTCGTGAATTTTTGCATATCTCAAGAGGTAGAATTTTTGGATGACCTCCAATGATCTTGAACTTTTTTTTCTTGAATAAAATCAATGTCTAGGATTCCAAAAAAGTACATGTTGTGAATTGTTTTAGTGCTTCGATTTTCATTCACTTTTCTGATATTGAAGAAATTTTGTATATCTCAAGAGGTAGAATTTTTAGGATGACCTCCTATGATCTTGAACTTTTTTTTTCTTGAATAAAGTCAAGGTCTAGGATTCCAAAAAAGTACATGTTGTGAATTCTTTGAATTTCAGTCACTTTTTCGATTTTGACGAAACTTTGTATAGGTCAAGAGGTAGAATTTTTGGATGATCTCCACTGAACTTGAAATTATTTTTTCTTGAACAAAGTCAACGTCCAGTATTCCAAAATCGTACTTGTCGTGAATTTTTGTTGTTCTCCAAATTTCAATCACTTTTCCGATTTTGACGAAATTTTGTTTATCTCAAGAGGTAGAATTTTTGGATGACCTCCAATGAACTTGAATTTTTTTTTTCTTGAACAAAGACAACGTCTATGATTACAAAAACGTACTTGTCGTGAATTTTTGTAGTTCTTCGAATTTCAGTCACTTTTTTGAATTTGACGAAATTTTGTATAGCTTCAAAGGTAGAATTTTTGGATGATCTCCACTGAACTTGAACAAAGTCAACGTCCAGGATTCCAAAAACGTACTTATCGTGAATTTTTGAAGTTCTTTGAATTTTAGTCACTTTTCCGATTTTGACGAAATTTTGTATAGCTCAAGATATAGATATTTTGAATGACGTCCAAACTTTTTTTTTTCTTGAACAAAGTCAACTTATAGGATTCCAAAAAAGTACATGTGGTGAATTTTTGTAGTACTTCGAATTTCCGTCACTTTTCCACCGAAATTTTGTATAGCTCAAGAGATAGAATTTTTGGATCACCTCCGATGAACTTGAAATTTTTTTTTCTTGAACAAAGTCAAGGTCAAGGATTTCAAAAAAGTACCTGTCGTGAATTTTTTAGTGCTTTGAATTTCAGTCACTTTTCCGATTTTGACGTGAATTTTTGTTGTACTTCGAATTTCAGTCACTTTTCCAATTTTGCCGAAATTTTGTATAGCTCAAGAGGTAGAATTTTTGGATGACCTCCGAGGAACTTGAAATTTTTTTTTCTGAACAAAGTCACTGTCTAGGATTCCAAAAAAGTGCATGTCGTGAATTTTTTTAGTGCTTCGAATTTCCGATTTTGACGAAATTTTGCATATCTCAAGAGGTAGAATTTTTGGATGACCTCCAATGATCTTGAACTTATTTTTTCTTGAATAAAGTCAAGGTCTAGGATTCCAAAAAAGTACTTTTCGTGAATTCTTCGAATTTCAGTCACTTTTCCAATTTTGACAAAATTTTGTATAGCTCAAGAGGTAAAATTTTTGGATGATCTCCACTGAACTTTAAATTTTTTTTCTTGAACAAAGTCATCGTCCTGGATTCCAAAAACCTACTTGGCTTGAATTTTTGTTGTACTTCGATTTTCAGTCACTTTTCCGATTTTACCGAAATTTTGTCTACCTCAAGAGGTAGAATTTTTGGATGATCTCTACTGAACTTGAAATTTTTTTTTCTTGAACAAAATCATCGTCCAAGATTCCAAAACGTAATTGTCGTGAATTTTTGTAGTTCTTCGAATTTCAGTCACTTTTCCGATTTTGTATAGCTCAAGAGATTGAATTTTTGGATGACGTCTGATGAACTTTAATTTTTTTTTCTTGAACAAAGTCAACTTTTAGGATTAAAAAAAAGTACATATCGTGAATTTTTGTAGTGCTTCGACTTTCAGTCACTTTTCCGATATTGCCGAAATTTTGTATAGCTCAAGAGGTAGAATTTTTGGATGACCTCTGATGAACTTGAAATTTTTTTTTCTTGAAGAAATTCAACGTTTAGGATTCCAAAAAAGTACATAACGTGAACTCTTCGAATTTCAGTCACTTTTTCGATTTTGACATAGCTCAAGAGGTAGAATTTTGGGATTATCTCCACTGAACTTGAAATTTTTTTTTCTTCAACAACGTCAACCTCCAGGATTCCAAAAACCTACTTGTCGTGAATTTTTGTAGTTCTTCGAATTTCAGTCACTTTTCCGATTTTGAGTATATTTTGTATAGCTCAAGAGATGGAATATTTGGATGACATCCGATGAACAAAGTCAACTTTTAGGATTCCAAAATTTTGACATATTTTGTATAGCTCAAGAGATAGAATATTTGGATGACATCCGATGAACAAAGTCAACTTTTAGGATTCCAAAATAGTACATATCGTGAATTTTTGTAGTACTTCGAATTTCAGTCACCTTTCCGATTTTGCCGAAATTTTGTTTAACTTAACAGGTAGAATTTTTCAGATGACCTCTAATGAACTTGAAATTTTTTTTTATTGAACAATGTCAACGTCTAAGATTGCAAAAAAGTACTTGTCTTGAATTCTTCGAATTTCAGTCACCTTTTCGATTTTGGCGAAATTTAGTATAGCTCAAGAGGTAGAATTTTTGGATGATCCCCACTGAACTTAAAAATTTTTTTCTTGAACAAAGTCAATTTTTGTAGTACTTCGAATTTAAGTCTTGAACTTTTTTTTCTTGAATAAAATCAAGGTCTAGGATTCCAAAAAGTACATGTCATGAATTCTTCAAATTTCAGTCACTTTTTCGATTTTGACGAAATTTTGTTTAGCTCAAGAGGTAGAATTTTTTGATCACCTCCGATGAACTTGAAATTTTTTTTTCTTGAACAAAGTCAACGCCTAGGATTTCAATAAAGTACATGTCGTGAATTTTTTTAGTGCTTTGAATTTCAGTCACTTTTCCGATTTTGCCGAAATTTTGTATAGCTCATGAGGTAGAAATTTTGGATGACCTCCGATGAACTTCAAATTTTTTTTTCTTGAACAAAGTCAAAGTCTAAGATTCCAAAAAAGTACATGTCGTGAATTTTTGTTCTACTTAGAATTTCAGTCACTTTTCCGATTTTGCCGAAATTTTGTATAACTGAAGAGGTAGAATTTTTGGATGGTCTCTGATGAACTTGAAATTTTTTTTTCTTGAACAAAGTCACTGTCTAGCATTCCAAAAAAGTTCATGTCGTGAATTTTTTTAGTGCTTCGAATTTCCGAATTTGTCAAAATTTTGCATATCTCAATATGTAGAATTTTTGGATGACCTCCTATGTCGTGAATTTTTGTAGTACTTCGAATTTTTTCAGTGCTTCAAATTTCAGTCACTTTTCCGATTTTGACGAAATTTTGTATAGCTCAAGAGGTTGAATTTTTGGATGACCTTTCTATGATCTTGAACTTTTTTTTCTTGAATAAAGTCAAGGTGTAGAATTCAAAAAAAGTACTTTTCGTGAATTCTTCGTATTTCAGTCACTTTTCCAATTTTGACGAAATTTTGTATAGCTCAAGAGGTAGAATTTTTGCATGATCTCCGATGAACTTGAAATTTTTTTTCTTGAACGAAGTCAATGTCTAGGACTCCAAAAAAGTGCATGTCGTGAATTTTTGTAGTACTTCTAATTTCAGTCACTTTTCCGATTTTGACGAAATTTTGTATATCTCAAAAGGTAGAATTTTTTGATGACCAATGAAATTGAAATTTTGTTTTCTTGAACAAATTCACTGTCTAGGATTCCAAAAATGTTGTGAATTCTTCGAATTTCAGTCACTTTTTCGATTTTGACGAAACTTTGTATAGCTCAAGAGATAGAATTTTTGGATGATCTCCACTGAACTTGAAATTTTTTTAGTGCATCGAATTTCAGTCACTTTTCCGAATTTGACGAAATTTTGTATATCTCAAGAGGTAGAATTTTTGGATGACCTCCTATGATCTTGAACTTTTTTTTCTTGAATAAAATCAAGGTCTAGGATTCCAAAAAGTACATGTCATGAATTCTTCAAATTTCAGTCACTTTTTCGATTTTGACGAAACTTTGTATAGCTCAAGAGGTAGAATTTTCGGATGATCTCCACTGAACTTGAAATTTTTTTTTCTTGAACAAAGTCAACGTCCAGGATTCCAAAAACGTACTTGTCGTGAATTTTTGTAGTTCTTCGAATTTCTTTTAACTGACCATAATGTTACCAAAGAGCAGCTTCATTTGGATTTTAGGACATTATTATTATTATTAAGCTTTCATATTACATATGAAAGCTTATTATTTCTGTTAAAGTTATTATTATTTTTTTTTTTTGTGTGTGTTTTCTGGAAATCGGATTTCTCAGAATCTATCCATAGGATCTTTTTGAAATTCTGACCTACCCCACCCCCAAAAATGGGGTGCAAACGTTGTTTAAATATATTTTCAAAACGTTTTACGAATCCGAAATCACCGAATTTTACGAACGAAAAAACAGACAATGCATAATCGTAACTTTGTTATTTTTTGACCGATCTTACTAATTCTTTTTTCTTTGAATACCTTGAAAAAAAATCATTTTCATCTGCAGTTTCACATTTTTTGAATTTCGAAAATTCGTCACTGTGATTTCGAACCGGAAGTTTAGACCAATTTGACAACTTCTTTAATAGTTGTACGATCTTCATGAAATTTAGTATATAAGTAGATCCTACCGATGTGATTTTAAAAATATAATTAGAAATTTTCAAAATTATCTCCCCTTGACAAAATTAAGGATCAAAATTTTCAAAAAAATCATCGAAATATAGGTCAGAATGACCAGATTTTTGGGGGGGATACTAGATAAGTAATTACAGATTTATACACAAAATATGAAGTTTGTCGATCGAACCGGAAGTGCCACCATCTTTAAACGTGAAAAATCTCTAAGGCTTTTTTGCTATTTTACTTACAGACACGGGAGTTATATTTTCTGAATCCATGAAGGTTGGCCCAAAAATCGGTGGGAGCAGAATTTTGATTTAGGTCTAATGATGGATTCCATTGTGAAGTGAATATGAAAAGTAGTAGCAATTTGAAGGGCCGAGACTTTGAAACACAATAACTCTCCTTCTAATTAAGCTAGAATGTTCAAACTTGGTGTAGACGTTCACTAGGTCAATGTCATGATTGAGTTTAAAGATGAGCATTTTCTGCTTAGGGTAAGCAGAGATAAATATGCTGATTTGTTGATTCTTTAGGGCACGATAACTTCGGTTATAATGAAGAGAGAACAATCGAGAGTCTAAAAGCTAGCCCTTTGTGTGAAATCATTGTATCATTTTTTTTAAATGTCAGGGATAGCATAAAAAAAGAGATCGAAAATCCAAAAAGTCGTATTTTTACGATTTTGAGCGTTTTTAAAGTTCCTTTTCTCTTAAATCAACATAATATTTTTGGGGAACTTCTTCTACAAAGAGTCTTATCGATAGTGTTTTATATGAAACCATCGATCAACAGTCCAAAATATCAGGAGTAGAAGAATAAAAGGATCGAAAATTGAATACTGCACCCTTTCATTGTTAAGCGAAACATGCAGCGTGGGTGACTACAATTTGCACATTTAGTCATCGTATAGAGCTTATTCAACAGTATCGAATTCCAACTGCTTAGGGATATTTTACGTGCACTACAATGTGTACACAGGACCTTGGCTTTTCGTCCCATCCGAACGACTAGACAACTGTCCTTGTCTAGGATTCCAAAAAAGTACTTGTTGTGAATTCTTCAAATTTCAGTCACCTTTTCGATTTTGGCGAAATTTAGTATAGCTCAAGAGGTAGAATTTTTGAATGATCTCCACTGAACTTGACATTTTTTTTTCTTGAACAAAGTCAACGTCCAGGATTCCAAAACCGTACTTGTCGTGAATTTTTGTACTTCTTCGAATTTCATTCACTTTTCCGATTTTTACGAAATTTTGTATAGCTCAAGAGATAGAATTTTTGGATGACGTCCAATGAACTTGAATTTTTTTTTTCTTGAACAAAGTCAACTTTTAGGATTCCAAAAAAAAAAGTACATGTCGTGAATTTTTGTAGTACTTCGAATTTCAGTGACTTTCCCGATTTTGACGAAATTTTGTATAGCTCAAGAGATAGAATTTTTGGATGACGTCCGATGAACTTGAAATTTTTTTTTCTTGAACAAAGTCAACTTTTAGGATTCCAAAAAAGTACAGGTCGTGAATTTTTTTAGTGTTTCGATTTTCAGTCACTTTTTCCGATTTTGACGAAATTTTGTATATCTCAAGAGGTAGAATTTTTGGATAACCTACTATGATCTTGAACTTTTTTTTTCTTGAATAAAGTCAAGTTCTAGGATACCAAAAAAGTACTTGTCGTGAATTTTTATAGTTCTTCGAATTTCAGTCACTTTTTCGATTTTGAAGTAATTTTGTATAGCTCAAGAGGTAGAATTTTTGGATGATCTCCTATGATCTTGAACTTTTTTTTCTTGAATAAAGTCAAGTCTAGGATTCAAAAAAAGTACTTTTCGTCAATTCTTCGAATTTCAGTCACTTTTCCAATTTTGACGAAATTTTGTATAGCTCAAGAGGTAGAATTTTTGGATGATCTCCACTGAACTTGAAATTTTTTTTTCTTGAACAAAGTCAACGTCTAGGGTTCCAAAAATGTACATGTCGTGAATTTTTTTAGTGCTTCGAATTTCAGTCACTTTTCCGATTTTGACGAAATTTTGTATATTTCAAAAGGTAGGATTTTTGGATGATCTCCACTGAACTTGAATTTTTTTTCTTGAGTAAAGTCAACTTTTAGGATTCCAAAAAAGTACTTTTCGTGAATTTTTGCAGTACTTCGAATTTCAGTCACTTTTCTGATTTTGCCGAAATTTTGGATTACCTCCTCTGATCTTGAAATTTTTTTTTCTTGAATAAAGTCAAAGTCTAGGATTCCAAAAAAGTACATATCGTGAATTCTTCGAATTTCAGTCACTTTTTCGATTTTGACGAAACTTTGTATAGCTCAAGAGGTAGAATTTTTGGATGATCTCCATTAAACTTGAATTTTTGGATGATCTCCATTAAACTTGAAATTTTTTTTTCTTGAATAAAGTCAAGGTCTAGGATTCCACCAAAAGTTCTTGTCGTGAATTTTGTAGTTCTTCGAATTTCAGTCACCTTTTCGATTTTGACGAAATTTTGTATAACTCAAGAGGTAGAATTTTTGGATGACCTTTCTATGATCTTGAACTTTTTCTTCAAGTCAAAGTCTAGGATTGAAAAAAAGTACTTTTCGTGAATTCTTCGAATTTCAGTCACTTTTCCAATTTTGACGAAATTTTGTATTTCAGTTACTTTTCCGCCGAAATTTTATACAGCTCAAGAGGTAGAATTTTTGTATGACCTCCTATGATCTTGAACTTTTTTTATCTTGAATAAAGTCAAGGTCTAGGATTCCAAAAAAGTACTACTTTCTCCTTTCTTTCACTTTTTCGATTTTGACGAAATTTTATATAGCTCAAGAGGTTGAATTTTTGGATGATCTCCACTGAACTTGAAATTTTTTTTTTTGAACAATGTCAACATCCAGGATTCCAAATATGTACTTGTCGTGAATTTTTGTAGTTCTTCGAATTTCAGTCACTTTTCCGATTTTGACAAAATTTTTGTAGCTCAAGAGGTATAATTTTTGGATGATCTGCACTGAACTTGAAATTTTATTTTCTTGAACAAAGTCAACTTTTAGCATTCCAAAAAAAGTACATGTCGTGAATTTTTGTTGTACTTCAAATTTCAGTCACTTTTCCGATTTTGCCGAAATTTTGTATAACTCAAGAGGTAGAATTTTTGGACGGCGTCTGATGAACTTGAATTTTTTTTTTCTTGAACAAAGTCAACGTCTAGGATTCCAAAAAAGTACATTTTGTGAATTTTTTTTACTGCTTCGAATATCAGTCACTTTTCCTATTTTGACAAAATTTTGTATATCTCAAGAGGTAGAATTTTTGGATGACCTCCTAAGATCTTGAACTCTTTTTTTTTTTTATTTTAATAAAGTCAAGGTCTAGGACACCTTTTCGATTTTGGCGAAATTTAGTATAGCTCAAGAGGTAGAATTTTTGGATGATCTCCACTGAACTTGAAATTTTTTTTTCTTGAACAATGTCAATGTCTAGGTTTCCAAAAAAGTACATTCCGTGAATTTTTTAGTGCTTTGAATTTCAGTCACTTTTCCAATTTGGACGAAATTTTTGTATATCTCAAGAGGTAGAATTTTTGGATGACCTCCTATGATCTTGAACTTTTTTTTTCTTGAATAAAGTCAAGGTCTAGGATTCCCAAAAAGTACTTGTCTTGAATTCTTTGAATTTCAGTCACCTTTTCGATTTGGGCGAAATTTAGTATAGCTCAAGAGGTAGAATTTTTGGATGATGTCCACTGAACTTGAAATTTTTTTTTCTTGAACAAAGTCAACGTCCAGGATTCCAAAAGCGTACTTGTCGTGAATTTTTGTAATTCTTCGAATTTCGTTCACTTTTCCGAATTTTACGAAATTTTGTATACCTCAAGAGATAAAATTTTTGGATGACGTCCAATGAACTTGAATATTTTTTTTCTTGAACAAAGTCAACTTTTAGGATTCAAAAAAAAGTACATGTCGTGAATCTTTGTAGTACTTCGAATTTCAGTCACTTTTCAGATTTTGAATTTTGTATAGCTCAAGAGGTAGAATTTTTGGTTGACCTTCTATGATCTTGAACTTTTTTTTTCTTGATTAAAGTCAAGGTCTAGGATTCCAAAAAAGTACTTGACGTGAATTTTTGTAGTTCTTCGAATTTCATTCACTTTTTCCGATTTTGACGAAATTTTGTATAGCTGAAGAGGTAGGATTTTTGGATTATCTCCACTGAACTTGAAATTTTTTTTTCTTGAATAAAGTCAATGTCTAGGATTCCACCAAAAGTTCTTGTTTTGAATTATTGTAGATCTTGAATTTCAGTCACTTTTTCGATTTTGACGAAATTTTGTATAGCTCAAGAAGAAGAATTTTTTGGATTACCTCCTATGATATTGGTCTAGGATTCCAAAAAAGTACTTATTATGAATTTTTGTAGATATTCGAATTTCAGTCACTTTTCCGATTTTACCGAAATTTTGTATAGCTCAAGAGGTAGAATTTTTAGGATGACCTCCTATGATCTTGAACTTTTTTTTTCTTGAATAAAGTCAAGGTCTAGTATTCCAAAAAAGTACATGTTGTGAATTCTTTGAATTTCAGTCACTTTTTCGATTTTGACGAAACTTTGTATAGGTCAAGAGGTAGAATTTTTGGATGATCTCCACTGAACTTGAAATTATTTTTTCTTGAACAAAGTCAACATCCAGGATTCCAAAAACGTACTTGTCGTGACTTTTTGTAGCACCTCGAATTTCAGTCACTTTTACGATTTTGACGAAATTTTGTTTATCTCAAGAGGTAGAATTTTTGGATGACCTCAAATGAACTTGAAATTTTTTTTTCTTGAACAAAGTCAACGTCTATGATTACAAAAACATACTTGTTGTGAATTTTTGTAGTTCTTCGAATTTCAGTCACTTTTTTGAATTTGACGAAATTTTGTATAGCTCAAGAGGTAGAATTTTTGGATGATCTCCACTGAACTTGAAATTTTTGTTTCTTGAACAAAGTCATTTGTATTGCGTGTTATTCAGTGTTTTTTGAATTATGTGTCAGTTTAAACAAGTGACCATGCGAGTGTTAGTCCCATGTGTGTTCAATATGCCAGGACACTATTGGAAATGGGTCTTTATATTGCGATATTATTTCAGACTATTGCAAATACAGAAATGGCTTTTGGAGATTAATGCACATTTAATGCCTCTGAAATAACGAATTTTCTGTGTATTTACCAACCTTCATGGTCATTGTTATTTGTTTACATTTGTCGTGCATATTATGAAGGTCCATGCGTGTGTCAAATGTCATGCAGTCACTTGTCAATGGATTAGCGTTCTAGTCTAGTCCTTTAGAGGAACATTATTTCGTGGTAGTCTAATAATTTAAAGGGACATTTATGTCATGAATTGTCACAATCAGTTCTAGTCCTTATTCATTTATTGTTCATAACTTTTGTCTTTGCAGATTGGAAGATATACGAATGACATGAATTGAGTGCCATATAAATGAATGATATATACTGTAGATGAACATCATATATGAATGATATGACATATGATGATACTATACGAATAAACATCTACATGTCTAAACTCTAAATAAGTCGTCATTAACGGAAGATCATCGAGCCCTTGAACAGCTACAACTCGAGTAGTCACAACACAAGAGGTAGAATTTTTGGATGACCTCCAATGAACTTTTTTTTTCTTGAACAAAGTCAACGTCTAGGATTCCTAAAAAGTATATGTCGTGAATTTTTTTAGTGCTTCAAATTCCAGTCACTCTTCATATTACGCTGAATGTTTGTATAGCTCAAGAGGTAGAATTTTGACGAAATTTTGTATATCTCAATAGGTAGAATTTTTGGATGACGTCCGATGAACTTGAAATTTTTTTTTCTTGAACAAAGTCAACTTCTAGGATTCCAAAAAAGTACATGACGTGAATTTTTTTAGTGCTTCCAATTTCAGTCACTTTTCGATTTTGAAGAAATTTTGTATATCTCAAGAGGTAGAATTTTTGGATGACCTCCTATGATCTTAAGCTTTTTTTTCCTGAATAAAGTCAAGGTCTAGGATTCCAAAAAAGTACTTGTCGTGAATTTTTGTTGTACTTCGAATTTCAGTCACTTTTCCGATTTTGCGGAAATTTTGAATAACTCAAGAGGTAGAATATTTTGGATGGCGTCTGATGAACTTGAAATTTTTTTTCTTGAATAAAGTCAATGTCTAGGATTCCAAAAAAGTACATGTAGTGAATTCTACGAATTTCAGTCACTTTTTCGATTTTGTCGAAACTTTGTATAGTTCAAGAGGTAGAATTTTCGGATTATCTCCACTGAACTTGAAATTTTTTTTTCTTGAATAAAGTCAAGGTCTAGGATTCCAAAAAAGTACTTGTGAATTTTTGTAGTTCTTCGAATTTCATTCACTTTTTTGATTTTGACGAAATATTGTATATCTCAAGAGGTAGAATTTTTGGATGACGTCCGATGAAATTGAACTTTTTTTTCCTTGAACAAAGTCAACTTCTAGGATTCAAAAAAATTACATGTCGTGAATTTTTTTAGCACTTCAAATTTCATTCACTTTTCCGATTTTGCCGAAATTTTGTATAGCTCAAGAGGTAGAATTTTTCTTTGACCTCCGATGAACTTAAAATTTTTTTTTCTTGAACAAAGTCAACGTCTAGGATTCCAAAAAAGTACATGTCGTGAATTTTTTTAGTGCTTCTATTTTCAGTCACTTTTCCGATTTTGACGAAATTTTGTACATCTCAAGAGGTAGAATTTTTGGATGACCTCCTCTGATCTTGAAATTTTTTTTCTTGAATAAAGTCAAGGTCTAGGATTCCAAAAAAGTACATGTTGTGAATTCTACGAATTTCAGTCACTTTTTCGATGTTGTCGAAACTTTGTATAGCTCAAGAGGTAGAATTTTCAGATTATCTCCACTGATTTTGAAATTTTTTTTTCTTGAATAAAGTCAAGGTCTAGGATTCCAAAAAAGTACTTGTTGTGAATTTTTGTAGTTCTTCGAATTTCATTCACTTTTTCGATTTTGACGAAATTTTGTATAGCTCAAGATGTAGAATTTTTGGATTACTTCCTATGATTTCTTCGAATTTTTGGATAGCTCAAAAGATAGAATTTCTGGATGTCGTCTGATGAACTTGAATTTTTTTTCTTGAACAAAGTCAACTTTAAGGATTCAAAAAAAGTACATGTCGTGAATTTTTGTAGTGCTTCGACTTTCAGTCACTTTTCTGCCAAAATTTTGTATAGCGCATGAGGTAGAATTTTTGGATGACCTCCGATGAACTTCAAATTTTTTTTTCTTGAACAAAGTCAACGTCTAGGATTCCAAAAATGTACATGTCGTGAATTTTTTTAGTGTTTCGAATTTCAGTCACTTTTCCGATTTTGACGAAATTTTGTATATCTCAAGAGGTAGAATTTTTAGGATGACCTCCTATGATCTTGAACTTTTTTTTTCTTGAATAAAGTCAAGGTCTAGTATTCCAAAAAAGTACATGTTGTGAATTCTTTGAATTTCAGTCACTTTTTCGATTTTGACGAAACTTTGTATAGGTCAAGAGGTAGAATTTTTGGATGATCTCCACTGAACTTGAAATTATTTTTTCTTGAACAAAGTCAACATCCAGGATTCCAAAAACGTACTTGTCGTGACTTTTTGTAGTTCTTCGAATTTCAGTCACTTTTACGATTTTGACGAAATTTTGTTTATCTCAAGAGGTAGAATTTTTGGATGACCTCAAATGAACTTGAAATTTTTTTTTCTTGAACAAAGTCAACGTCTATGATTACAAAAACATACTTGTTGTGAATTTTTGTAGTTCTTCGAATTTCAGTCACTTTTTTGAATTTGACGAAATTTTGTATAGCTCAAGAGGTAGAATTTTTGGATGATCTCCACTGAACTTGAAATTTTTGTTTCTTGAACAAAGTCATTTGTATTGCGTGTTATTCAGTGTTTTTTGAATTATGTGTCAGTTTAAACAAGTGACCATGCGAGTGTTAGTCCCATGTGTGTTCAATATGCCAGGACACTATTGGAAATGGGTCTTTATATTGCGATATTATTTCAGACTATTGCAAATACAGAAATGGCTTTTGGAGATTAATGCACATTTAATGCCTCTGAAATAACGAATTTTCTGTGTATTTACCAACCTTCATGGTCATTGTTATTTGTTTACATTTGTCGTGCATATTATGAAGGTCCATGCGTGTGTCAAATGTCATGCAGTCACTTGTCAATGGATTAGCGTTCTAGTCTAGTCCTTTAGAGGAACATTATTTCGTGGTAGTCTAATAATTTAAAGGGACATTTATGTCATGAATTGTCACAATCAGTTCTAGTCCTTATTCATTTATTGTTCATAACTTTTGTCTTTGCAGATTGGAAGATATACGAATGACATGAATTGAGTGCCATATAAATGAATGATATATACTGTAGATGAACATCATATATGAATGATATGACATATGATGATACTATACGAATAAACATCTACATGTCTAAACTCTAAATAAGTCGTCATTAACGGAAGATCATCGAGCCCTTGAACAGCTACAACTCGAGTAGTCACAACACAAGAGGTAGAATTTTTGGATGACCTCCAATGAACTTTTTTTTTCTTGAACAAAGTCAACGTCTAGGATTCCTAAAAAGTATATGTCGTGAATTTTTTTAGTGCTTCAAATTCCAGTCACTCTTCATATTACGCTGAATGTTTGTATAGCTCAAGAGGTAGAATTTTGACGAAATTTTGTATATCTCAATAGGTAGAATTTTTGGATGACCTCGTATGAACTTGAATTTTTTTTTTCTTCAACAAAGTCAACTTTTAGGATTCCAATGAAGTACATGTCGTGAATTTTTGTAGTACTTCGAATTTCAGTCACTTTTCCGATTTTGCCGAAATTTTGTATAGCTGAAAGCTGTAGAATTTTTGGATGAACTCAGATGAACTTGAAATTTTTTTTTTCTTGAACAATGTCAACATCTAGGATTCCAAAAAAGTACATGTCGTGAATTTTTGTAGTTCTTCGATTTTCAGTCACTTTTCCTATTTTGACGAAATTTTGTATATCTCAAGAGTTAGAATTTTTGGATCACCTCCTATGATTTTGAACTTATTTTTTCTTGAATAAAATCAAGAACTAGGATTCCAAAAAAGTACTTGTTGTGAATTCTTCGAATTTCAGTCACTTTTTCAATTTTGACGAAATTTTGTATAGCTCAAGAGGTAGAATTTTTGGATGATCTCCACTGAACTTGAAATTTTTTTTTTCTTGAACAAAGTCAACGTCCAGGATTCCAAAAACGTACTTATCGTGAATTTTTGAAGTTCTTCGATTTTCAGTCACTTTTTTGAATTTGACGAAATTTTGTATAGCTCCAGAGGTAGAATTTTTGGATGATCTCCACTGAACTTGAAATTTTTTTTTTCTTGAACAAAGTCAAGGTCCAGGATTCAAAAAATGTACTTGCCGAAATTTTATATAGCTCAAGATGTTCTGAATTATTGGAAATCTTATTTCGTTTTTTTCTTCAACAAAGTCAACTTTAGGATTCCAGAAAAAAGTGCATGACGTGAATTTTGTTGTACTTCGAATTTCAGTAACTTTTCCGATTTTACCGAAATTTTGTATAGCTCAAGAGGTAGAATTTTGGATGACCTCTGATGAACTTGAAATTTTTTTTTCTTGAAGAAAGTCAACGTCTAGGATTCCAAAAAAGTACATGTCGTGAATTCTTCTAATTTCAGTCACTTTTTCGATTTTGACGAAACTTTGTATAGCTCAAGAGGTAGAATTTTTGGATGATCTCCACTGAACTTGAAATTTTTTTTCTTGAACAAAGTCATCGTCCTAGATTCCAAAAACCTACTTGGCGTGAATTTTTGTTGTACTTCGAATTTCAGTCACTTTTCCGATTTTACCGAAATTTTGTATAGCTCAAGAGGTAGAATTTTTGGATGACCTCTGATGAACTTGAATTTTTTTTTTCTTGAACAAAGTCAACTTTTAGGATTCCAAAAAAGTGCATGTCGTGAATTTTTGTAGTACTTCGAATATCAGTCACTTTTCCGATTTTGCCAAAATTTTGTATAACTTCAGAGGTAGAATTTTTGGATGACCTCCGAGGAACGTGAAATTATTTTTTCTTGAACACAGTCAACGTCTAGGATTCCAAAAAAGTACATGTCGTGAATTTTTTTAGTGCTTCCAATTTCAGTCACTTTTCCGATTTTGAATTTTGTATATCCCAAGAAGTAGAATTTTTGGTTGACCTCCTATGATCTTGAACTTTTTTTTTCTTGAATAAAATCAAGGTCTAGGATTCCCAAAAAGTACTTGGCGTGAATTTTTGTAGTTCTTCGACTTTCAGTCATTTTTTCGATTTTGACCAAATTTTTTATAGCTCAAGAAGTAGAATTTTTGGATGATCTCCGATGAACTTGAAATTTTTTTTTCTTGAACAAAGTCAACATCTAGGATTCCAAAAAAGTACATGTCGTGATTTTCAGTCACTTTTTCCATTTTGACGAAATTTTGTATAGCTCAAGAGGTAGAATTTTTGGATGACCTCCTGTGATCTTGAACTTTTTTTTTCTTGAATAAAGTCAAAGTCTAGGATTCCAAAAAAGTACTTGTTGTGAATTCTTTGAATTTCACTCACTTTTTCGATTTTGACGAAACTTTGTATAGCTCAAGAGGTAGAATTTTTGGATGATCTCCACTCAACTCAAGAAGTAGAATTTTTGGATGACCTCCGATGAACCTGAAATTTTTATTTCTTGAACAAAGTCAACGTCTAGGATTCCAAAAAAGTACATGTCGTGAATTTTTTTAGTGCTTCGAATTTCAGTCACTTTTTCCATTTTGACGAAATTTTGTATATTTGAATTTCAGACACTTTTTTTTGTATAGCTCAAGATGTTCTGAATAATCGAAAATCTTATTTCGTTTGTGTCTTATTTTTAGTTCAGTGCCGATGAGTCCCAATTTGTATTTCTAACCTCGCATTATTAGCAAATCAGCGTCCTGGAAGTTTTCTGTGTGCGTCTAGCCTGTCAGTTCGCCATTGTTGTCAACAATCTTTTCAGTCCGTCTTTAATAGTCAAAATGTCATCTTATATTAATTAACTAGCTTTGTCATTGCAAGGGCGAGATAGATCCACTTGAACTTTTTTTTTCTTGAACAAAGTCAATATCTAGGATTCCAGAAAAGTACTTGTCGTGAATTTTTGTAGTACTGGTACTTCGAATTTCAGTCTCTTTTTCGATTTTGACGAAATTTTGTATAGCTCAAGAGGTATAATTTTTGGATTACCTCCACTGAACTTGAAATTTTTTTTTCTTGAACAAAGTCAACGTCTAGGATTCTAAAAACGTACTTGTCGTGAATTTTTGTAGTTTAGACACTTTTCCGATTTTGACGAAATTTTGTATAGCTCAAGAGATAGAATTTTTGGATGACGTGCGATGAACTTGAATTTTTTTTTTCTTGAATAAAGTCAAGGTCAAGGATTCGAAAAAAGTACCTGTCGTGAATTTTTTTAGTGCTTCGATATTTCAGTCACTTTTCCGATTTTGACGAGATTTTGTATAGCGCAGGTATAATTTTTGGATGACCTCCGATGAACTTGAAATTTTTTTTTCTTGAACAAAGTCAACGTCTAGGATTCCAAAAAAGTACATGTCGTGAATTTTTTTAGTGCTTCTATTTTCAGTCACTTTTCCGATTTTGACGAAATTTTGTACATCTCAAGAGGTAGAATTTTTGGATGACCTCCTCTGATCTTGAACTTTTTTTTCTTGAATAAAGTCAAGGTCTAGGATTCCAAAAAAGTACTTGTTGTGAATTCTTCGAATTTCAGTCACTTTTTCGATTTTGATGAATTTTTGTACAGCTCAAGAGGTCTAATTTTTGGATGATCTCCACTGAACTTGACATTTTTTTTTCTTCAACAAAGTCATCGTCCAGGATTCCAAAAAAGTACATGTCGTGAATTTTTTTAAGGCTTCGAATTTCAGTCACTTTTCCGATTTTGACGAAATTCTTGAACAAAGTCAATGTCCAGGATTCCAAAAACGTACTTGTTGTGAATTTCTGTAGTTCTTCGAATTTCAGACACTTTTCCGATTTTGACGAAATTTTGTATAGCTCAAGAGGTAGAATTTTTGGATAATCTCCACTGAACATGAAATTTTTTTTTCTTGAACAAATTCAATGTCCTATATTCCAAAAATGTACTTGTCGTGAATATTTGTAGTTCTTCGAATTTCAGTCACTTTTCCGATTTTGACGTAATTTTGTGTAGCTCAAGAGATAGAATTTTTGGATGACGTCCAATGAACTTGAACTTTTTTTTTCTTGAACAAAGTCAACGTTTATGATTCCAAAAAAGTACATGTCGTGAATTTTTTTAGTACTTTGAATTTCAGTCACTTTTCCGATTTTGCCGAAATTTTGTATAGCTCAAGAGGTAGAATTTTTGGATGATCTCCGATGAACTTGAACTTTTTTTTTCTTGAACAAAGTCAACGTCCAGGATTCCAAAACCGTACTTGTCGTGAATTTTTGTAGTTCTTCGAATTTCAGTCACTTTTCCGATTTTGAGGAAATTTTGTATATCTCAAGAGGTAGAATTTTTGGATGACGTCCGATGAACTTGAACTTTTTTTTTCTTGAACAAAGTCAACTTTTAGGATTCCAAAAAAGTACATGTCATGAATTTTTGTAGTACTTGGAATTTAAGTGTTTTTTCCGATTTTGCCGAAATTTTGTATAGCTCAAGAGGTAGAATTTTTGGATGACCTCCGATGACCTTTTTTTTTTTTCTTGAACAAAGTCAACGTCTAGGATTCCAAAAACATACTTGTCGTGAATTTTTGTAGTTCTTTGAATTTCAGTCACTTTTTCGATTTTGACGAAATTTTATATAACTCAAGAGGTAGAATTTTTGGATGATCTCCACTGAACTTGAAATTTTTTTTTCTTCAACAAAGTCAACGTCCAGGATTCCAAAAACGTACTTGTCGTGAATTTTTGTAGTTCTTCGAATTTCAGTCACTTTTTCGATTTTGGCGAAATTTTGTATATCTCAAGAGATAGAATTTTTGGATGACGTCCAATGAACTTGAACTTTTTTTTTCTTGAACTAAGTCAACGCTTAGGATTTCAAAAAAGTACATGTCGTGAATTTTTGTAGCACCTCGAATTTCAGTCACTTTTCCGATTTTGAATTTTGTATATCTCAAGAGGTAGAATTTTTAGATGACCTCCGCTAAACTTGAAATTTTTTTTCTTGAACAAAGTCAACGTCTAGGATTCCCAAAAAGTACATTTCTTGAATTTTTTTAGTGCTTCGAATTTCAGTCACTTTTCCAATTTTGACGAAATTTTGTATATCTCAAATGGTTAAATTGTTGGATGACTTGTCGTGAATTTTTTTAGTAGTACCTCTAATTTCAGTCACTTTTCCGATTTTACCGAAATTTTGTCCAACTTAAGAGGTAGAATTTTTGGCTGATCTTCATTCCAAAAAAGTACATGTCATGAATTTTTGTAGTTTTTCGAATTTCAGTCACTTTTCCGATTTTGATGAAATTTTGTATAGCTCAAGAGATAGAATTTTTGAATGACGTCTGATGAATTTGAACTTTTTTTCTCTTGAACAAAGTCAACTTTTAGGATTCAAAAAAAAAGTACAATGTCAATGTCTAGGTCTAGAAAAAAGTACATTTCGTGAATTGTTTAATGCTTCGAATTTCAGTCACTTTTCCGATTTTGACGAAATTTTTTACATCTCAAGAGGTATAATTTTTGGATGACCTCCTCTGATCTTGAATTGTTTTTTCTTGAATAAAGTCATCGTCTAGGATTCCCAAAAAGTACTTGTTGTGAATTCTTCGAATTTCAGTCACCTTTTCGATTTTGACGAAATTTTGTACAGCTCAAGAAGTAGAATTTTTGGATGATCTCCACTGAACCTGAAATTTTGTTTTCTTGAATGAAGTCAAGGTCTAGGATTCCACCAAAAGTTCTTGTCGTGAATTTTTGTAGTTCTTCGAAATTCAGTCACTTTTTTGATTTTGAAGAAATTTTATATATCTCAAGAGGCAGAATTTTTGGATGACCTTTCTATGATCTTGAACTTTTTTTTCTTGAATAAAGTCAAGGTCTAGGATTCCAAAAAATACTTGTTGTGAATTTTTCGAATTTTAGTCACCTTTTCAATTTTAGCGAAATTTAGTATACCTCAAGAGGTAGAATTTTTGGATGATCTCCACTGAACTTGAATTTTTTTTTTCTTCAACAAAGTCAATGTCCAGAATTCCAAAAGCGTACTTGTCATGAATTTTTGTAGTTCTTCGAATTTCGTTCACTTTTCCGATTTTTACGAAATTTTCTATAGCTCAAGAGATAGAATTTTTGGATGATGAACATGAATATTTTTTTTCTTGAACAAAGTCAACTTTTAGGATTCAAAAAAAAAAGTACCTGTTTTGATATTTTGTAGAATTTCAGTCACTTTTCTGCCAAAATTTTCTATAGCTCAAAAGGTAGAATTTTTGGATGATGTCCGATGAACTTGAAATTTTTTTTTCTTGAACAAAGTCAACGCCTAGGATTCCAAAAAAGTACATGTCGTGAATTGTTTTAGTGCTTCGATTTTCATTCACTTTTCCGATATTGAAGAAATTTTGTATATCTCAAGAGGTAGAATTTTTGGATGACCTCCGATGAACTTTTTTTTTTCTTAAACAAAGTCAACGTCTAGGATTCCAAAAACGTACTTATCGTGAATTTTTGCATATCTCAAGAGATACAATTTTTGGATGACCTCCAATGATCTTGAACTTTTTTTTTCTTGATAAAGTCGATGTCTAGGATTCCAAAAAAGTACATGTCGTGAATTTTTTTAGTGCTTCGAATTTCCGATTTTGACGAAATTTTGCATATCTCAAGAGGTAGAATTTTTGGATGACCTCCAATGATCTTGAACTTATTTTTTCTTGAATAAAGTCAAGGTCTAGGATTCCAAAAAAGTACTTTTCGTGAATTCTTCGAATTTCAGTCACTTTTCCAATTTTGACAAAATTTTGTATAGCTCAAGAGGTAAAATTTTTGGATGATCTCCACTGAACTTGAACAAAGTCATCCTCCTGGATTCCAAAAACCTACTTGGCGTGAATTTTTGTTGTACTTCGATTTTCAGTCACTTTTCCGATTTTACCGAAATTTTGTATAGCTCAAGAGGTAGAACTTTTGGATGACCTCTGATGAACTTGAATTTTTTTTTTTCTTGAACAAAGTCAACTTTTGACGAAATTTTGTTTAGCTCAAGAGGTAGAATTTTTCGATGATCTCTACTGAACTTGAAATTTTTTTTTCTTGAACAAAATCGTCGTCCAGGATTCCAAAACGTACTTGTCGTGAATTTTTGTAGTTCTTCGAATTTCAGTCACTTTTCCGATTTTGTATAGATCAAGAGATTGAATTTTTGTATGACGTCTGATGAACTTGAATTTTTTTTTCTTGAACAAAGTCAACTTTTAGTATTAAAAAAAAGTACATATCGTGAATTTTTGTAGTGCTTCGACTTTCAGTCACTTTTCCGATATTGCCGAAATTTTGTATAGCTCAAGAGGTAGAATTTTTGGATGACCTCTGATGAACTTGAAATTTTTTTTTCTTGAAGAAATTCAACGTTTAGGATTCCAAAAAAGTACATAACGTGAATTCTTCGAATTTCAGTCACTTTTTCGATTTTGACGAAACTTTGTATAGCTCAAGAGGTAGAATTTTGGGATTATCTCCACTGAACTTGACATTTTTTTTTCTTCAACAACGTTAACCTCCAGGATTCCAAAAACCTACTTGTCGTGAATTTTTGTAGTTCTTCGAATTTCAGTCACTTTTCCGATTTTGAGGATATTTTGTATAGCTCAAGAGATGGAATATTTGGATGACATCTGATGAACAAAGTCAACTTTTAGGATTCCAAAATTTTGACATATTTTGTATAGCTCAAGAGATAGAATATTTGGATGACATCCGATGAACAAAGTCAACTTTTAGGATTCCAAAATAGTACATATCGTGAATTTTTGTACTTCTTCGAATTTCAGTCACCTTTCCGATTTTGCCGAAATTTTGTTTAACTTAACAGGTAGAATTTTTCGGATGACCTCTAATGAACTTGAAATTTTTTTTTATTGAACAATGTCAACGTCTAAGATTGCAAAAAAGTACTTGTCTTGAATTCTTCGAATTTCAGTCACCTTTTCGATTTTGGCGAAATTTAGTATAGCTCAAGAGGTAGAATTTTTGGATGATCCCCACTGAACTTGAAATTTTTTTTCTTGAACAAAATCAATTTTTGTAGTACTTCGAATTTCAGTCACTTTTCCGACGAAATTTTGTTTAGCTCAAGAGGTAGAATTTTTTGATCACCTCCGATGAACTTGAAATTTTTTTTTCTTGAACAAAGTCAACGCCTAGGATTTCAATAAAGTACATGTCGTGAATTTTTTTAGTGCTTTGAATTTCAGTCACTTTTCCGATTTTGACGAAATTTTGTATATCTCAAGAGGTAGAATTTTTGGATGACCTCCTATAATGTTAAGCTTTTGTTTCTTGAATAAAATGAAGGTGTAGGATTCCAAAAAAGTACATTCCGTGAATTTTTTAGTGCTTTGAATTTCAATCACTTTTCCAATTTGGACGAAATTTTTGTTTATCTCAAGAGTTAGAATTTTTGGTTGACCTCCTATAATCTTGAACTTTTTTTTTCTTGAATAAAGTCAAGGTCTAGGATTCCAAAAAAGTACATGGCGTGAATTTTTGTAGTTTTTCGAATTTCAATCATTTTTTCGATTTTAATGAAATTTTGTATAGCTCAAGAGGTAGAATTTTTGGATGATCTTCACTGAACTTGAAATTTTTTTTTCATGAACAAAGTCAACGTCCAGGATTCCAAAAATGTACTTGTCGTGATTTTTTGTATATCTTTGAATTTCAGTCACTTTTCCGATTTTGATGAAATTTTGTATAGCTCAAGAGATAGATTTTTTGGATGACGTCCGAGAACTTGAACTTTTTTTTCTTGAACAAAGTCAACTTTAAGGATTCCAAAAAAGTACATGTCATGAATTTATGTAGTACTTCGAATTTCAGTCACTTTTCCAATTTTGCCGAAATTTTGTATAGCTCAAGAGGTAGAATTTTTGGATGACCTTCGATGAACTTGAAATTTTTTTTTCTTGAACAAAGTCAACTTTTAGGATTCAAAAAAAATTCCTTTTCATGAATTTTTGTACTACTTCGAATTTCAGTCATTTTTCCGATTTTGCCGAAATTTTGTATAGCTCAACAGGTAGAATTTTTGGATGACCTTCTGATGAACTTGAAATTTTTTTTTCTTCAACAAAGTCACTGTCTAGGATTTCAAAAAAGTACATGTCGTGAATTTTTTTAGTGCTTCGAATTTCAGTCACTTTTCCGATTTTGACGAAATTTTGTATAGCTCAAGAGATAGAATTTTTGGATGACGTGCAATGAACTTGAATTTTTTTTTATTCAACAAAGTCAACTTTTAGGATTCCAAAAAAGTACATGTCGTGAATTTTTGTAGTACTTCGAATTTCAGTAACTTTTCCGCCGAAATTTTGTATAGCTAAAGAGGTAGAATTTTTGGATGACCTCCTATGATCTTGAACTTTTTTTTTCTTGAATAAAGTCAAGGTCTAGGATTCCAAAAAAGTACATGTCGTGAATTTTTGTAGTTCTTCGAATTTCAGTCACCTTTCCGATTTTGACGAAATTTTGTATATCTCAAGAGGTAGAATTTTTGGATTACCTGTGATGAACTTGAATTTTTTTTTTCTTGAAGAAAGTCAACGTCTAGGATTCCAAAAAAGTACATGTCGTGAATTTTTTTAGTTCTTTGAATTTCAATCACTTTTCCGATTTTGACCAAATTTTTTATATCTCAAGAGGTAGAATTTATGGATGATCTCTGATGAACTTGAATTTTTTTTTCTTGAACAAAGTCAACGTCTAGGAATCCAAAAAAGTACATGTCGTGAATTTTTGTAGTACTTCGAATTTCAGTCACTTTTCCGATTTTGCCGAAATTTTGTATAGCTCAAGAGGTAGAATTTTTGAATGACCTCTGGTGAACTTGAATTTTTTTTTTCTTGAACAAAGTCAACTTCTAGGATTCCAAAAAAGTACATGTTTTTAATTTTTGTAGTACTTTGAATTTCAGTCATTTTTCCGATTTTGAAGAAATGTTATATATCTCAAGAGGTAGAATTTTTGGATGACCTCCGATGAAGTTGACATTTTTTTTTCTTGAACAAAGTCAACGTCTACGATTCCAAAAAAGTACATGAATTTTTGGATTACCTCCTTGATCTTGAACTTTTTTTTTTCTTGAATTAAGTCAAGGTTTAGGATTCCAAAAAGTACTTGTTGTGAATTTTTGTAGTTCTTCGAATTTCAGTCACTTTTCTGATTTTGACGAAATTTTGTATAGTTCAAGAGATAGATATTTTGGATGGCGTTCAATGAACTTGAATTTTTTTTTCTTGAACAAAGTCAACGTCCAGGATTCCAAAATGTACTTGTTGTGAAATTTTGTAGTTCTTCGAATTTCAGTCCCTTTTCCAATTTTGCTGCAATTTTGTATAGCTCAAGAGATAGAATTTTTGGATGACGTCCAATGAACTTGAAATTTTTTTTTCTTGAACAAAGTCAATGTCTAGGATTCCAAAAAAGTGCATGTCGTGAATTTTTTTAGTGCTTCGAATTTCAGTCACTTTTCCGATTTTGACGAAATTTTGCATAGTTCAAGAGATAGAACTTTTGGATGACGTCCGATGAACTTGAAATTTTGTTTTCTTGAACAAAGTCAACTTTAAGGATTCCAAAAAAGTGCATGTCGTGTATTTTTGTAGTACTTCGAATTTCAGTCACTATTCCGATTTTGCCGAAATTTTGTATAGCTCAAGAGGTAGAATTTTTAGATGACCTCCGAGGAACTTGAAATTTCTTTTCTTGAACAAAGTCAACGTCTAGGATTCCAAAAAAGTACATGTCGTGAATATTTTGTAGTTCCTCGAATTTCAGTCACTTTTCCGATTTTGACGAAATTTTGTCTAACTTAAGAGGTAGAATTTTTGGATAAACTTTTTTTTTCTTGAATAAAGTCAAGGCCTAGGATTCCAAGAAAGTACTTGTCGTGAATTTTTGTAGTTCTTCGAATTTCAGTCACTTTTCCAATTTTGACGAAATTTTGTATAGCTCAAGAGGTAGAATTTTTAGATGATCTCCACTGAACTTGAAATTTTTTTTCCTCATTAAAGTCAAGGTCTAGGATTCCACCAAAAGTTCTTGTTGTGAATTTTTGTAGTTCTTCGAATTTCAGTCACTTTTTCAATTTTGACCAAATTTTGTATATCACAAGAGGTAGAATTTTTGGATTACTTCCTATGATCTTGAACTTTTTTTTTCTTGAATAAAGTCAAGGTCTAGTATTCCAAAAAAGTACTTGTTGTGAATTTTGTAGTTCTTCGAATTTCAGTCACTTTGTCGATTTTGACGAAATTTTGTATAGATCAAGAGGTTGAATTTTTAAATGATCGCCACTGGACTTGAAATTTTGTTTTCTTGAACAAAGTCATCCTCCAGGATTCCAAAAACCTACTTGTCATGAATTTTTGTAGTTCTTCGAAAATCAGTCACTTTTATGATTTTGACGAAATTTTGTATAGCTCAGGAGATAGAATTTTTGGATGACCTCCGATGAACTTGAAATTTTTTTTTCTTGAACAAAGACAACGTCTAGGATTACAAAAAAGTACATGTCGTGAATTTTTTTAGTGCTTCGAATTTTAATCACTTTTTTGATTTTGACAAAATTTTGTATATCTTAAGAGGTAGAATTTTTGGATGACCTCCTATGATCTTGAACTTTTTTTTTCTTGAATAAAGTCAAGGTCTGGGATGCCAAAAAAGTACTTGTAGTGAATTTTTGTACTTCTTCGAATTCCAGTCACCTTTTGGATTTTGACGAAATTTTGTACAGCTCAATAGGTAGAATTTTTGATGATCTCGACTGAACTTGAAATTTTTTTTTCTTCAACAAAGTCAACGTCGAGGATTCCAAAAACGTACTTGTCGTGAATTTTTGTAGTTCTTCGAATTTTAGTCACTTTTCCGATTTTGACGAAATTTTGTATAGCTCAAGAGGTAGAATTTTCGGATGACCTCCTATGATCTCCAACTTTTTTTTTTCTTGAATAAAGTCAAGGTCTAGGATACCAAAAAAGTACTTGTCGTGAGTTTTTGTAGTTCTTCGAATTGCAGTCACTTTTTTGATTTTGACGAAATTTTATATTTTTGGATGATCTCCACTGAACTTGAAATTTTTTTTTCTTGAACAAAGTGAACGTCGAGGGTTCCAAAAACATACTTGTCGTGAATTTTTGTAGTTCTTCGAATTTTAGTCACTTTTCCAATTTTGACGAAATTTTGTATAGCTCAAGAGGAAGAATTTTTGGATGACCTCCGATGAACTTGAAATTTGTTTTTCATGAACAAAGTCAACGTCAACGATTCCAAAAAAGTACACGTCGTGAATTTCAGTCACTTTTCCGATTTTTCCAAAATTTTGTCTAACTTAAAGAAGTAGAATTTTTGGTTGACATCCTATGATCTTGAGCTTTTTTTTTCTTGAAGAAAGTCAAGGTCTAGGAATCCAAAAAAGTACTTGGCGTGAATTTTTGTATTTCTTCGAATTTCACTTTTCCGATTTTGACGAAATTTTGTATAGCTCAAGAGATAGAATATTTAGATGAAGTCCGATGAACTTGAACTTTTTTTTTCTTGAACAAAGTCAACGTCTAGGATTCCAAAAATTAGTTGTCGTGAATTTTTGTAATTCTTTGAATTTCATTTTTTCGATTTTTTGACGAAAATCTTGTATAGCTCAAGACGTAGAATTTTTGGATTACCTCCTCTGATCTTGAAATTTTTTTTTCTTGAATAAAGTCAAGGTCTAGGATTCCAAAAAAGTACATGTCGTGAATTCTACGAATTTCAGTCACTTTTTCTATTTTGACGAAACTTTGTATAGCTGAAGAAGTAGAATTTTTGGATGACCTCTGATGAACTTGAATTTTTTTTTTCTTGAACAAAGTCAACGTCCAGGATTCCAAAAAAGTACATGTCGTGAAATTTTTTAAGGCTTCGAATTTCAGTCACTTTTCCAATTTTGACGAAATTCTTGAACAAAGTCAACGTCCAGGATTCCAAAAACGTACTTGTCGTGAATTTTTGTAGTTCTTGACAAATTTGTATAGCTCAAGAGGTAGAATTTTTGGATGACCTCTGATGAACTTTAATTTTTTTTTTCTTGAACAAAGTCAACGTCTAGGATTCCAAAAAAGTACATGTCGTGAATTTTTTTAGTGCTTCAAATTTCAGTCACTTTTCCAATTTTGACAAAATTTTGTATATCTCAAGAGGTAGAATTTTTGGATGACTTCCTATGATCTTAAAATTTTTTTTCTTCAACAAATTCAACGTCCAGGATTCCAAAAACGTACTTGTCGTGAATTTTTGTAGTTTTTCGAATTTCAGTCACTTTTCCGATGTTGACGAAATTTTGTATAGCTCAAGAGATAGAATTTTTGAATGACGTCTGATGAATTTGAAATTTTTTTCTCTTGAACAAAGTCAACTTTTAGGATTCAAAAAAAAAGTACAATGTCAATGTCTAGGTTTCCAAAAAAGTATATTTCGTGAATTTTTTAATGCTTCGAATTTCAGTCACTTTTCCGATTTTGACGAAATTTTGTTTAGCTCAAGAGATAGAATTTTTGGATGACCTCCTATGATCTTGAACTTTTTCTTTCTTGAATAAATTCAAGGTCTAGGATTCCAAAAAGTACTTGTCGTGAATTTTTGTAGTTCTTCGAATTTCACTGACTTTTTCGATTTTGACGAAATTTTGTATAGATCAAGAGGTTGAATTTTTAGATGATCGCCACTGGACTTGAAATTTTTTTTTCTTGAACAAAGTCAACATCCAGGATTCCAAAAACGTATTTGTTGTGAATTTTTGTAGTACTTTGAATTTCAGTCACTTTTCTGATTTTGACGAAATTTTGTATAGCTCAAGAGATATAATTTTTAGATGACGTTCGATTAACTTGAACTTTTTTTTTCTTGAACAAAGTCAAACTCTGGGATTCGAAAAAAGTACATGTTTTGAATTTTTGTAGTTCCTCGAATTTCAGTCTCTTTTCCGATTTTGACTAAATTTTGTATAGCTCAAGAGATAGAATTTTTGAATGACGTCCGATGAATTTGAACTTTTATTTCCTGAACAAAGTCAACTTTTAGGATTCAAAAAAAATTACTTTTCGTGAATTTTTGTACTACTTCGAATTTCAGTCACTTTTCCGATTTTGCCGAAATTTTGTATAGCTCAAGAGGTAGAATTTTTGGATGACCTTCTCATGAACTTGAAATTTTTTTTTTGACGAAATTTTGTATAGCGCAAGAGATAGAATTTTTGGATGACATCCAATGAACTTGAATTTTTTTTTCTTGAACAAAGTCAACTTTTAGGATTCCAAAAAAGTACATGTCGTGAATTTTTGTAGTACCTCGAATTTCAGTAACTTTTCCGCCAAAATTTTGTATAGCTAAAGGAGGTAGAATTTTTTGGATGACCTCCGATGAACTTGAAATTTTTTTTTCTAGAACAAAGTCAACGTCTAGGATTCCAAAAAAGTACATGTCGTGAGTTTTTTTAGTGCTTCGAATTTCAGTCACTTTTCCGATTTTGAAGAAATTTTGTATATCTGAAAAGGTAGAATTTTTGGATGACCTCTTGAATTTTTTTTTCTTGAATAAAGCCAAGGTCTAGGATTCCAATTTAGTATGATCTTGAACTTTTTTTTCTTGAATAAAGTCAAGGTGTAGGATTCTAAAAATGTACTTGTTGTGAATTCTTCGAATTTCAGTCACTTTTTCGATTTTGATGAAATTTTTTTTTCTTGAACAAAGTCAACGACTAGGATTCCAAAAAAGTTCATGTCGTGAATTTTTGTAGTGCTACGAATTTCAGTCATTTTTCCAATTTTGACGAAATATTGTATTTCTCAAGAGGTAGAATTTTTGGATGACCTCCGATGAAGTTGAAATTTTTTTTTCTTGAACAAAGTCAACGTCTAGGATTCCCAAAAAGTACATGTCGTGAATTTTTTTAGTGCTTCGAATTTCAGTTACTTTTCCGATTTTTACGAAAATTTGTATAGCTCAAGAGGTAGAATTTTTGGATGACCTCCGATGAACTTGAAATTTTTTTTTCTTGAACAAAGTCAACGTCTAGGATTCCAAAAAAGTACATGTCGTGAATTTTTTTAGTGCTTCGAATTTCAGTCACTTTTCCGATTTTGACGAAAATTTATATATCTCAAGAGGTAGAATTTTTGGATGACATCCTATGATCTTGAACTTTTTTTTTCTTGAATAAAGTCAAGGTCTAGGATTCCAAAAAAGTACCGGTACTTGGCGTGAATTTTTGTAGTTCTTCGAATTCCAGTCACTTTTTTGAATGACGTCCGATGAATTTGAACTTTTATTTCCTGAACAAAGTCAACTTTTAGGATTCAAAAAAAAATTACTTTTCGTGAATTTTTGTACTACTTCGAATTTCAGTCACTTTTCCGATTTTGCCGAAATTTTGTATAGCTCAAGAGGTAGAATTTTTGGATGACCTTCTCATGAACTTGAAATTTTTTTTTTGACGAAATTTTGTATAGCTCAAGAGATAGAATTTTTGGATGACATCCAATGAACTTGAATTTTTTTTTCTTGAACAAAGTCAACTTTTAGGATTCCAAAAAAGTACATGTCGTGAATTTTTGTAGTACCTCGAATTTCAGTAACTTTTCCGCCAAAATTTTGTATAGCTAAAGGAGGTAGAATTTTTTGGATGACCTCCGATGAACTTGAAATTTTTTTTTCTAGAACAAAGTCAACGTCTAGGATTCCAAAAAAGTACATGTCGTGAGTTTTTTTAGTGCTTCGAATTTCAGTCACTTTTCCGATTTTGAAGAAATTTTGTATATCTGAAAAGGTAGAATTTTTGGATGACCTCTTGAATTTTTTTTTCTTGAATAAAGCCAAGGTCTAGGATTCCAATTTAGTATGATCTTGAACTTTTTTTTCTTGAATAAAGTCAAGGTGTAGGATTCTAAAAATGTACTTGTTGTGAATTCTTCGAATTTCAGTCACTTTTTCGATGTTGATGAAATTTTTTTTTCTTGAACAAAGTCAACGACTAGGATTCCAAAAAAGTTCATGTCGTGAATTTTTGTAGTGCTACGAATTTCAGTCATTTTTCCGATTTTGACGAAATATTGTATATCTCAAGAGGTAGAATTTTTGGATGACCTCCGATGAAGTTGAAATTTTTTTTTCTTGAACAAAGTCAACGTCTAGGATTCCCAAAAAGTACATGTCGTGAATTTTTTTAGTGCTTCGAATTTCAGTCACTTTTCCGATTTTTACGAAAATTTGTATAGCTCAAGAGGTAGAATTTTTGGATGACCTCCGATGAACTTGAAATTTTTTTTTCTTGAACAAAGTCAACGTCTAGGATTCCAAAAAAGTACATGTCGTGAATTTTTTTAGTGCTTCGAATTTCAGTCACTTTTCCGATTTTGACGAAAATTTATATATCTCAAGAGGTAGAATTTTTGGATGACATCCTATGATCTTGAACTTTTTTTTTCTTGAATAAAGTCAAGGTCTAGGATTCCAAAAAAGTACCGGTACTTGGCGTGAATTTTTGTAGTTCTTCGAATTCCAGTCACTTTTTTGATTTTGACGAAATTTTATACAGCTCAAGAGGTAGGATTTTTCTGATGATCTCCACTGAACTTGAAATTTTTTTTTCTTGAACAAAGTGAACGTCGAGGGTTCCAAAAACATACTTGTCGTGAATTTTTGTAGTTCTTCGAATTTTAGTCACTTTTCTAATTTTGACGAAATTTTGTATAGCTCAAGAGGTAGAATTTTTGGATGACCTCCGATGAACTTGAAATTTGTTTTTCTTGAACAAAGTCAACGTCAAGGATTCAAAAAAAGTACACGTCGTGAATTTCAGTCACTTTTCCGATTTTTCCAAAATTTTGTCTAACTTAAAGAAGTAGAATTTTTGGTTGACATCCTATGATCTTGAGCTTTTTTTTTCTTGAAGAAAGTCAAGGTCTAGGAATCCAAAAAAGTACTTGGCGTGAATTTTTGTATTTCTTCGAATTTCACTTTTCCGATTTTGACGAAATTTTGTATAGCTCAAGAGATAGAATATTTAGATGAAGTCCGATGAACTTGAACTTTTTTTTTCTTGAACAAAGTCAACGTCTAGGATTCCAAAAAAGTACTTGTCGTGAATTTTTGTAATTCTTTGAATTTCATTTTTTCGATTTTTTGACGAAAATCTTGTATAGCTTAAGACGTAGAATTTTTGGATGACCTCCTCTGATCTTGAAATTTTTTTTTCTTGAATAAAGTCAAGGTCTAGGATTCCAAAAAAGTACATGTCGTGAATTCTACGAATTTCAGTCACTTTTTCGATTTTGACGAAACTTGGTATAGCTCAAGAAGTAGAATTTTTGGATGACCTCTGATGAACTTGAATTTTTTTTTTATTGAACAAAGTCAACGTCCAGGATTCCAAAAAAGTACATGTCGTGAAATTTTTTAAGGCTTCGAATTTCAGTCACTTTTCCGATTTTGACGAAATTCTTGAACAAAGTCAACGCCCAGGATTCCAAAAACGTACTTGTCGTGAATTTTTGTAGTACTTCGAATTTCAGTCACTTTTCCGATTTTGCCGAAATTTTGTATAGCTCAAGAGGTAGAATTTTTGAATGACCTCTGGTGAATTTGAATTTTTTTTTTCTTGAACAAAGTCAACGTCTAGGATTCCAAAAAAGTACATGTTTTGAATTTTTGTAGTACTTCGAATTTCAGTCACTTTTCCGATTTTGAAGAAATTTTGTATATCTCAAGAGGTAGAATTTTTGGATGACCTCCGAGGAACAAAGTCAATGTCTAGGATTCCAAAAAAGTACATGTCGTGAATTTTTTTAGTACTTTAAATTTCAGTCACTTTTCCGATTTTGCCGAAATTTTGTATAGCTCAAGAGGTAGAATTTTTGGATGACCTCCGATGAACATGAACTTTTTTTTTCTTGAACAAAGTCAACGTCCAGGATTCCAAAAAAGTACTTATCGTGAATTATTCGATTTTCAGTCACTTTTTCAATTTGATGAAATTTTGTATAGCTCAAGAGGTAGAATTTTTGTATGATCTCCACTGAACTTGAATTTTTTTTTTATTGAACAAAGTCATTGTTCAGGATTCCAAAAAAGTACATGTCGTGAATTTTTTTAAGGCTTCGAATTTCAGTCACTTTTCCGATTTTGACGAAATTCTTGAACAAAGTCACTTCCAGTATTCCAAAAATGTACTTGTTGTGAATTTCTGTAGTTCTTCGAATTTCAGACACTTTTCCGATTTTGACGAAATTTTGTATAGCTCAAGAGGTAGAATTTTTGAATAATCTCCACTGAACATGAAATTTTTTTTTCTTGAACAAATTCAACGTCCTGTATTCCAAAAATGTACTTGTCGTGAATATTTGTACTTCTTCGAATTTCAGTCACTTTTCCGATTTTGACGTAATTTTGTGTAGCTCAAGAGATAGAATTTTTGGATGACGTCGACGTTTATGATTCAAAAAAAGTACATGTCGTGAATTTTTTTAGTACTTTGAATTTCAGTCACTTTTCCGATTTTGCCGAAATTTTGTATAGCTCAAGAGGTAGGGTTCCAAAAAAGTACATATCGTCAATTTTTTTAGTGCTTCGAATTTCAGTCACTTTTCCGATTTTGACGAAATTTTGTATATTTCAAAAGGTAGGATTTTTGGATGATCTCCACTGAACTTGAATTTTTTTTTCTTGAGTAAAGTCAAGGTCTAGGATTCCAAAAAAGTACTTGTTGTGAATTTTTGTAGTTCTTCGAATTTCAGTGACTTTTCTGAGTTTGATGAAATTTTGTATAGCTCAAGAGGCAGGATTCCAAAACCGTACTTGTCGTGAATTTTTGTAGTTCTTCGAATTTCAGTCACTTTTCCGATTTTGACGAAATTTTGTATAGCTGAAGATGTTCTGAATAATCGGAAATCTTATTTGGTTTGTGTCTTATTTTTAGTTCAGTGCCGATGAGTCCTAATTTGTATTTCTAACCTCGCATTATTAGCACACGGTTTTCTGTGTGCGTCTAGCCTGTCAGTTCGCCATTGTTGTCAACAATCTTTTCAGTCCGTCTTTAATAGTCAAAATGTCATCTTATATTAATTAACTAGCTTTGTCATTGCAAGGGCGAGATAGATCCACTCTCCAGGTACTTTTCTATATCATTTGTAGTGCGTGTTATTCAGTGTTTTTTGAATTATGTGTCAGTTTCAACGAGTGACCATGCGAGTGTTAGTCCCACGTGTGTTCAATATGCCAGGACGCTATTGGAAATGGGTCTTAACATTTCGATATTATTTCAGACTATTGCAAATACAGAAATGGCTTTTAGGGATTAATGCACATTTAATGACTTTTCTGTGTATTTACCAACCTTTATTGTCATTGTTATTTGTTTACATTTGTTGTGCATATTATAAAGGTCCATGCGTGTGTCAAATGTCTTGCAGCCACTTGTTAGTGGATTAGCGTTCTAGTCTAGTCCTTTAAAGGAACATTAATTGTCATATTTTGTCGTGGTCTAATCCCTTTAAATGGACATTGCATGCAACTGTCATATTTTGTGGTAATCTAATAATTTAAAGGGACATTTATGTCATGAATTGTCACAATCAGTTATAGTCCTTATTCATTTATTGTTCTTAACTTTTGTCTTTCCAGATTGGAAGATTTATGAATGAAATGAATTGAGTGCCATATAAATGAATGATATATACTGTAGATGAACAATCATATATGAATGATATGACATATGATGATACTATACGAATAAAGGTCTACATGTCTAAAGTCTAAATAAGTTGTCATTAACGGAAGATCATCGAGCCCTTGAACAGCTACAACTCGAGTAGTCACAACACAAGACGTAGAATTTTTGGATGACCTCCAATGAACTTTTTTTTTCTTGAACAAAGTCAACGTCTAGGATTCCAGTAAAGTACATGTTGTGAATTTTTTTAGTGCTTCGAATTTCAGTCACTCTTCCGATCTCGCCGAATTTTTGTATAGCTCAAAAGGAAGAATTTTTGGATGACCTCCAATGAACTTGAACTTTTTTTTTTCTTGAACAAAGTCAATATCTAGGATTCCAGAAAAGTACTTGTCGTGAATTTTTGTAGTACTACGAATTTCAGTCACTTTTTCGATTTTGACGAACTTTTGTATAGCTCAAGAGGTATCATTTTTGGATGTCCTCCACTGAACTTGAAATTTTTTTTTCTTGAACAAAGTCAACGTCTAGGATTCCAAAAACGTACTTGCCATGAATTTTTGTAGTTCAGTCAATCTGATTTTGACGAAATTTTGTATAGCTCAAGAGATAGAATTTTTGGATGACGTCTGATGAACTTTTTTTCTTGACCAAAGTCAACTTTTAGGATTCCAAATAAGTACATGTCGTGAATTTTTGTAGTACTTCCAGTTTCAGGCACTTTTCCGATTTTGCAGAAATTTTTCTTTAACTTAAGAGGTAGAATTTTTGGATGATCTCCACTGAACTTGAAATTTTTTTTTCTTGAACAAACTCAACGTCTAGGATTCCAAAAAAGTACACCTCGTGAATTTTTTTAGTGCATCGAATTTCAGTCACTTGTCCGATTTTGACGACTTGTCGTGAATTTTTGTAGTTCTTTGAATTTCAGTCACTTTTCTGTTTTTGATGAAATTTTGTACAGCTCAAAAGGTAGAATTTTTGGATGACGTCTAATGAACTTGAACTTTTCTTTGTCAACCTATAGGATTTGGATGACCTCAGATGAACTTGAAATTTTTTTTTCTTGAACAAAGTCAACGTCTAAGATTCCAAAAAAGTACACGTCGTGAATTTTTTTAGTGCTTCGAATTTCAATCACTTTGCAGATTTTGACGAAATTTTTTATATCTCAAGTGGTATAATTTTTGGATGACCTCCTATGATCTTGAACTTTTTTTTTCTTGAATAAAATCAAGTTCAAGGATTCAAAAAAAGTACTTGTGAATTCTTCGAATTTCAGTCACTTTTTCGATTTTGACGAAATTTTGTATATCTCAAGAGGTAGAATTTTTGGATGACCTCCTATGATCTTGAACTTTTTGTCCCCCGCCTTTCGAAGAAAGTTGGGGGACTATTAAAATGGGTTCGTCCGTCTGTCTGTCTGTCTGTCCGTCTGTCTGTCCGTCACACTTTTTGGGACACAATAACTCTCTTCCTAATTTAGCTAGAATGTTTAAACTTGGTGTATGTGTTTATTAGGTCAATGCCTTGATGGAGTTCGAAGATGAGCATTTTCCGCTTAGGGTAAGCAGAGATAAGCAATTTGATTGGTTGATGCTTTGGGACGCGATAACTTTAGTTCTAATTAAGTGAGATTGATGAAACTTGGTGTATAGTTTCATTATAGTAATACCATGACCAAGTTCGATAATGAGCATTTTCTGCTCAGGGTAAGCAGAGCTATACGCAATTTGATTGATCGAGAATTTGGAACACAATTACTCTCCTTCTAATTGAGTTAAAATCTTCAAACTTGGTGTATATGCTTATTAGGTCAATGCCTTGATGGAGTTCGAAGATGAGCATTTTCCGCTTAGGGTAAGCAGAGATAAGCAATTTGATTGGTTGATGCTTTGGGACACGATAACTTTAGTTCTGATTAAGTGAGAGTGGTGAAACTTGGTGTATAGTTTCATTATAGTAATACCTTGACTAAGTTCGATAATGAGCATTTTCTGTTCAGGGTAAGCAGAGCGATACGCAATTTGATTGGTCGAGACTTTGGAACACAATAACTCTCCTTCTAATTTAGTTAAAATGTTCAAACTTGGTGTATATGCTTACTAGGTCAATGTCTTGATGGAGTTCGAAGATGAGCATTTTCCGCTTAGGGTAAGCAGAGATAAGCAATTTGATTGGTTGATGCTGTGGGACATGATAACTTTAGTTCTAATTAAGTGAGAGTGATGAAACTTGGTGTATAGTTTCATTCCAGTAATACCTTGACTAAGTTTGATAATGAGCATTTTCTGCTCAGGGTAAGCAGAGCGATACGCAATTTGATTGGTCAAGACTTTGGAACACAATAACTCTCCTTCTAATTGAGTTAAAATGTTCAGACTTGGTGTATATGCTTATTAGGTCAATGCCTTGATGGAGTTCGAAGATGAGCATTTTCCGCTTAGGGTAGGCAGAGATAAGCAATTTGATTGGTTGATGCTTTGAGACACAATAACTTTAGTTCTAATTAAGTGAGAGTGATGAAACTTGGTGTATAGTTTCATTACAGTAATACCTTGACTATAATCGATAATGAGCATTTTCTGCTCAGGGTAAGCAGAGCGATAAGCAATTTGATTTGCCGAGACTTTGGAACACAATAACTCTCCTTCGAATTGAGTTAAAATGTTCAAAATTGGTGTGTATGCTTATTAGGTCAATGCCTTGATGGAGTTCGAAGATGAGCATTTTCTTCTTACGGTAGGCAGAGATAAGCAATTTTTGGATGACACGTACGTTTGAAAAAAATAAATGTGCGATTAATTAATATGTGTCATCTATTTATTTCGGGATTTCGGCGGGGGACATCAGCCTCACTGTTGGCTTGTTTTTTCTTGAATAAAGTCAAGGTCTAGGATTCCAAAAAAGTACTTCTCGTGAATTTATGTAGTTCTTCGAATTTCAGTCACTTTCCGATTTTTCTAAAATTTTGTATCGCTCGAGAGGTAGAATTTTCAGTCACTTTTCCGATTTTGTCGATATTTTGTATAGCTCAAGAGGTAGAATTTTTGGATGATTTCCGAGGAACTTGAAATTTTTTTTTTTTGAACAAAGTCAACGTCTAGGTTTCCAAAAAAGTACATGTCGTGAATTTTTTTAGTGCTTCCAATTTCAGTCGCTTTTCAGATTTTGAATTTTGTATATCTCAAGAGGTTGAATTTTTGGTTGACCCCACTATGATCTTGAACTTTTTTTTCTTGAATAAAGTCAAGGTCTAGGATTCCAAAAAAGTATTTGGCGTGAATTTTTGTAGTTCTTCGAATTTCAGTCACTTTATCGATTTTGACGAAATTTTGTATAGCTGAAGAGGTAGGATTTTTGGATGATCTCCACTGAACTTGAAAATTTTTTTTCTTGAATAAAGTCAATGTCTAGGATTCCACCAAAAGTTCTTATCGTGAATTATTTTAGTTCTTCGAATTTCAGTCACTTTTTCGATTTTGACGAAATTTTGTATAGCTCAAGAGGTATAATTTTTAGATGACATTTCTATGATCTTGAACTTTTTTTTTCTTGAATAAAGTCAAGGTCTAGGATTCCAAAAAAGTACTTGGCGTGAATTTTTGTAGTTCTTCGAATTTCAGTCACTTTTTTGAATTTGACGAAATTTTGTATATCTCAAGAGGTAGAATTTTTGGATGACGTCCGATGAACTTGAACTTTTTTTTTCTTGAACAAAGTCAACTTTTAGGATTCCAAAAAAGTACATGTCGTGAATATTTGTAGTACTTCGAATTTAAGTCACTTTTCCAATTTTGCCGAAATTTTGTAGAGCTCAAGAGGTAGAATTTTTGGATGACCTCCGATAAACTTGAATTTTTTTTTTCTTGAAGAAAGTCAATGTCTAGGATTCTAAAAAAGTACATGTCGTCCGATGAACTTGAAATTTTTTTTTCTTGAACAAAGTCAAGTTTTAGGATTCCAAAATAGTACATGTCGTGAATATTTTGTAGTACCTCTAATTTCAGTCACTTTTCCGATTTTGCAGAAATTTTGACTAACTTAAGAGGTAGAATTTTTGGATGACCTCCGATCAACTTGAAATTTTTTTTTATTGAACAAAGTCAACGTCTAGGATTCTAATAAAGTACGTTTCCTGAATTGTTTTAGTGCTTCCAATTTCAGTCACTTTTCCAATTTTGAATTTTGTATATCTCAATAGGTAGAATTTTTTGATGACCTCCTATGATCGTGAATTTTTTTTTCTTGAATAAGGTCAAGGTCTAGGATTCCAAAATAGTACTTGGCATGAATTTTTGTATTTCTTCGAATTTTAGTCACTTTTTCGATTTTGACGAAATTTTGTATAGCTCAAGAGGTAACATTTTTGGATGACCTCCGAGGAACTTGAAATTTTTTTTCTTGAACAATGTCAACGTCTAGGATTCCAAAAAAGTACATGTCGTGAATATTTTGTAGTTCCTCGAATTTCAGTCACTTTTCCAATTTTGACGATATTTTGTCTAACTTAAGAGGTAGAATTTTTGGATAACCTCCTATGATCTTGAACTTTTTTTTTCTTGAATAAAGTCAAGGCCTGTGATTCCAAAAAAGTACTTGTCGTGAATTTTTGTAGTTCTTCGAATTTCAGTCACTTTTCCAATTTTGACGAAATTTTGTATAGCTCAAGAGGTAGAATTTTTAGATGATCTCCACTGAACTTGAAATTTATTTTTCCTCATTAAAGTCAAGGTCTAGGATTCCACCAAAAGTTTTTGTTGTAAATTTTTGTAGTTCTTCGAATTTCAGTCACTTTTTCGATTTTGACCAAATTTTGTATATCACAAGAGGTAGAATTTTTGGATTACTTCCTATGATCTTGAACTTTTTTTTTCTTGAATAAAGTCAAGGTCTAGTATTCCAAAAAAGTACTTGTTGTGAATTTTGTAGTTCTTCGAATTTCAGTCACTTTGTCGATTTTGACGAAATTTTGTATACCTCAAGAGGTAGAATTTTTGGATGATCTCTACTGAACTTGAAATTATTTTTTCTTGAACAAAATCATCGTCCAGGATTCCAAAACGTACTTGTCGTGAATTTTTGTAGTTCTTCGAATTTCAGTCACTTTTCCGATTATGACGAAATTCTGTATAGCTCAAGAAATAGAATTTTTGGATGACGTCCAATGAACTTGAACTTTTTTTTTCTTGAACAAAGTCAACGCTTAGGATTTCAAAAAATTACATGTCGTGAATTTTTTTAGTGCTTTGAATTTCAGTCACTTTTCCGATTTTGACGAAATTTTGTATATCTCAAGAGGTAGAATTTTTGGATGACCTCCTATGATGTTAAGCTTTTTTTTCTTAAATAAAATGAAGGTGTAGGATTCCAAAAAAGTACTTGTCGTGAATTTTTGTAGTTCATCGAATTTCAGTCACTTTTTCGATTTTGACGAAATTTTGTATAGCTCAAGAGGTAGAATTTTTGGATGATCTCCGATGAAGTTGAAATTTTTTTTTCTTTAACAATGTCAATGTCTAGGTTTCGAAAAAAGTACATTTCGTCAATTTTTTAGTGCTTCGAATTTCAGTAACTTGAACAAAGTCAACTTTTGGGATTCAAAAAAAGTACATGTGGTGAATTTTTGTAGTGCTTCGACTTTCAGTCATTTTTCGGATTTTGCCGAAATTTTGTATAGCTCAAGAGGTAGAATTTTTGGATGACCTCCGATGAACTTGAATTTTTTTTTTCTTAAACAAAGTCAACGTCCAAGATTCCAAAAACGTATTTGTCGTGAATTTTTGTAGTTCTTCAATTTCAGTCACTTTTCCGATTTTGACGAAATTTTGTATATCTCAAGAGGTAGAATTTTTGGATGACGTCCGATGAACTTGAACTTTTTTTTTCTTGAACAAAGTCAACTTTTAGGATTCCAAAAAATTACATGTCATGAATTTTTGTAGTAGTTGGAATTTCAGTCTTTTTTCCGATTTTGCCGAAATTTTGTATAGCTTAAGAGGTAGAATTTTTGGATGACCTCCGCTTAACTTTTTTTTTTCTTGAACAAAGTCAACGTCTAGGATTCCCAAAAAGTACATGTCTTGAATTTTTTTAGTGCTTCGAATTTCAGTCACTTTTCCAATTTTGACGAAATTTTGTATATCTCAAATGCTAGAATTTTTGGATGACTTGTCGTAAATTTTTTTAGAAGTACCTCTAATTTCAGTCACTTTTCCAATTTTGCCGAAATTTTGTCTAACTTAAGAGGTAGAATTTTTGGATGATCTTCACTGAACTTGAATTTTTTTTTTCTTGAACAAAGTCAACGTCTAGGATTCCAAAAACATACTTGTCGTGAATTTTTGTAGTTCTTCGAATTTCAGTCACTTTTTCGATTTTGACGAAATTTTATATAGCTCAAGAGGTAGAATTTTTGGATGATCTCCACTGAACTTGAAATTTTTTTTTCTTCAACAAAGTCAACGTCCAGGATTCCAAAAATGTACTTGTCGTGAATTTTTGTAGTTCTTCGAATTTCAGTCACTTTTCCGATTTTTGTGAAATTTTGTATATCTCAAGAGATAGAATTTTTGGATGACGTCCAATGAACTTGAACTTTTTTTTTTCTTGAACGAAGTCAACGCTTAGGATTTAAAAAAAGTACATGTCGTGAATTTTTGTAGCACCTCGAATTTCAGTCACTTTTCCGATTTTGAATTTTGTATATCTCAAGAGGTAGAATTTTTGGATGACCTCCGATAAACTTGAAATTTTTTTTTCTTGAACAAAGTCAACGTCTAGGATTCCCAAAAAGTACATGTCTAATTTCAGTCACTTTTCCAATTTTGCCGATATTTTGTCTAACTTAAGAGGTAGAATTTTTGGATGATCTTCACTGAACTTGAATTTTTTTTTTATTGAACAAAGTCAACGTCTAAGATTCCAAAAAAGTCGTGAATTTTTGTAGTTTTTCGAATTTCAGTCACTTTTCCGATTTTGACGAAATTTTGTATAGCTCAAGAGATAGAATTTTTGAATGACGTCTGATGAATTTGAACTTTTTTTCTCTTGAACAAAGTCAACTTTTAGGATTCAAAAAAAAAGTACAATGTCAATGTCTAGGTTTCCAAAAAAGTACATTTCGTGAATTTTTTAATGCTTCAAATTTCAGTCACTTTTTCGATTTTGACGAAATTTTTTACATCTGAAGAGGTATAATTTTTGGATGACCTCCTCTGATCTTGAATTGTTTTTTCTTGAATAAAGTCATGGCCTAGGATTCCAAAAAAGTACTTGTTGTGAATTCTTCGAATTTCAGTCACCTTTTCGATTTTGACGAAATTTTTTATAGCTCAAGAGGTAGAATTTTTGGATGATCTCCACTGAACTTGAAATTTTGTTTTCTTGAATGAAGTCAAGGTCTAGGATTCCACCAAAAGTTCTTGTCGTTAATTTTTGTAGTTCTTCGAATTTCAGTCACTTTTTTGATTTTGACGAAATTTTATATATCTCAAGAGGCAGAATTTTTGGATGACCTTTCTATGATCTTGAACTTTTTTTTCTTGAATAAAGTCAAGGTCTAGGATTCCAAAAAATACTTGTTGTGAATTTTTCGAATTTCAGTCACCTTTTCAATTTTGGCGAAATTTAGTATACCTCAAGAGGTAGAATTTTTGGATGATCTCCACTGAACTTGAATTTTTTTTTTCTTGAACAAAGTCAACGTCCAGGATTCCAAAAGCGTACTTGTCATGAATTTTTGTAGTTCTTCGAATTTCGTTCACTTTTCCGATTTTTACAAAACTTTCTATAGCTCAAGAGATAGAATTTTTGGATGACGTCTAATGAACATGAATTTTTTTTTTCTTGAATAAAGTGAACTTTTAGGATTCAAAAAAAAAAGTACCTGTTGTGATATTTTGTAGTACTTCGAATTTCAGTCACTTTTCCGATTTTGTATAGCTCAAGAGGTAGAATTTTTGGATGACGTCCGATGAACTTGAAATTTTTTTTTCTTGAACAAAGTCAACGCCTAGGATTCCAAAAACGTACTTGTCGTGAATTTTTGCATATCTCAAGAGGTAGAATTTTTGGATGACCTCCAATGATCTTGAACTTTTTTTTCTTGAATAAAATCAATGTCTAGGATTCCAAAAAAGTACATGTTGTGAATTGTTTTAGTGCTTCGATTTTCATTCACTTTTCTGATATTGAAGAAATTTTGTATATCTCAAGAGGTAGAATTTTTAGGATGACCTCCTATGATCTTGAACTTTTTTTTTCTTGAATAAAGTCAAGGTCTAGGATTCCAAAAAAGTACATGTTGTGAATTCTTTGAATTTCAGTCACTTTTTCGATTTTGACGAAACTTTGTATAGGTCAAGAGGTAGAATTTTTGGATGATCTCCACTGAACTTGAAATTATTTTTTCTTGAACAAAGTCAACGTCCAGTATTCCAAAATCGTACTTGTCGTGAATTTTTGTTGTTCTCCAAATTTCAATCACTTTTCCGATTTTGACGAAATTTTGTTTATCTCAAGAGGTAGAATTTTTGGATGACCTCCAATGAACTTGAATTTTTTTTTTCTTGAACAAAGTCAACGTCTATGATTACAAAAACGTACTTGTCGTGAATTTTTGTAGTTCTTCGAATTTCAGTCACTTTTTTGAATTTGACGAAATTTTGTATAGCTTCAAAGGTAGAATTTTTGGATGATCTCCACTGAACTTGAACAAAGTCAACGTCCAGGATTCCAAAAACGTACTTATCGTGAATTTTTGAAGTTCTTTGAATTTTAGTCACTTTTCCGATTTTGACGAAATTTTGTATAGCTCAAGATATAGATATTTTGAATGACGTCCAAACTTTTTTTTTTCTTGAACAAAGTCAACTTATAGGATTCCAAAAAAGTACATGTGGTGAATTTTTGTAGTACTTCGAATTTCCGTCACTTTTCCACCGAAATTTTGTATAGCTCAAGAGATAGAATTTTTGGATCACCTCCGATGAACTTGAAATTTTTTTTTCTTGAACAAAGTCAAGGTCAAGGATTTAAAAAAAGTACCTGTCGTGAATTTTTTAGTGCTTTGAATTTCAGTCACTTTTCCGATTTTGACGTGAATTTTTGTTGTACTTCGAATTTCAGTCACTTTTCCAATTTTGCCGAAATTTTGTATAGCTCAAGAGGTAGAATTTTTGGATGACCTCCGAGGAACTTGAAATTTTTTTTTCTGAACAAAGTCACTGTCTAGGATTCCAAAAAAGTGCATGTCGTGAATTTTTTTAGTGCTTCGAATTTCCGATTTTGACGAAATTTTGCATATCTCAAGAGGTAGAATTTTTGGATGACCTCCAATGATCTTGAACTTATTTTTTCTTGAATAAAGTCAAGGTCTAGGATTCCAAAAAAGTACTTTTCGTGAATTCTTCGAATTTCAGTCACTTTTCCAATTTTGACAAAATTTTGTATAGCTCAAGAGGTAAAATTTTTGGATGATCTCCACTGAACTTTAAATTTTTTTTCTTGAACAAAGTCATCGTCCTGGATTCCAAAAACCTACTTGGCTTGAATTTTTGTTGTACTTCGATTTTCAGTCACTTTTCCGATTTTACCGAAATTTTGTCTACCTCAAGAGGTAGAATTTTTGGATGATCTCTACTGAACTTGAAATTTTTTTTTCTTGAACAAAATCATCGTCCAGGATTCCAAAACGTAATTGTCGTGAATTTTTGTAGTTCTTCGAATTTCAGTCACTTTTCCGATTTTGTATAGCTCAAGAGATTGAATTTTTGGATGACGTCTGATGAACTTTAATTTTTTTTTCTTGAACAAAGTCAACTTTTAGGATTAAAAAAAAGTACATATCGTGAATTTTTGTAGTGCTTCGACTTTCAGTCACTTTTCCGATATTGCCGAAATTTTGTATAGCTCAAGAGGTAGAATTTTTGGATGACCTCTGATGAACTTGAAATTTTTTTTTCTTGAAGAAATTCAACGTTTAGGATTCCAAAAAAGTACATAACGTGAACTCTTCGAATTTCAGTCACTTTTTCGATTTTGACATAGCTCAAGAGGTAGAATTTTGGGATTATCTCCACTGAACTTGAAATTTTTTTTTCTTCAACAACGTCAACCTCCAGGATTCCAAAAACCTACTTGTCGTGAATTTTTGTAGTTCTTCGAATTTCAGTCACTTTTCCGATTTTGAGTATATTTTGTATAGCTCAAGAGATGGAATATTTGGATGACATCCGATGAACAAAGTCAACTTTTAGGATTCCAAAATTTTGACATATTTTGTATAGCTCAAGAGATAGAATATTTGGATGACATCCGATGAACAAAGTCAACTTTTAGGATTCCAAAATAGTACATATCGTGAATTTTTGTAGTACTTCGAATTTCAGTCACCTTTCCGATTTTGCCGAAATTTTGTTTAACTTAACAGGTAGAATTTTTCAGATGACCTCTAATGAACTTGAAATTTTTTTTTATTGAACAATGTCAACGTCTAAGATTGCAAAAAAGTACTTGTCTTGAATTCTTCGAATTTCAGTCACCTTTTCGATTTTGGCGAAATTTAGTATAGCTCAAGAGGTAGAATTTTTGGATGATCCCCACTGAACTTAAAAATTTTTTTCTTGAACAAAGTCAATTTTTGTAGTACTTCGAATTTAAGTCTTGAACTTTTTTTTCTTGAATAAAATCAAGGTCTAGGATTCCAAAAAGTACATGTCATGAATTCTTCAAATTTCAGTCACTTTTTCGATTTTGACGAAATTTTGTTTAGCTCAAGAGGTAGAATTTTTTGATCACCTCCGATGAACTTGAAATTTTTTTTTCTTGAACAAAGTCAACGCCTAGGATTTCAATAAAGTACATGTCGTGAATTTTTTTAGTGCTTTGAATTTCAGTCACTTTTCCGATTTTGCCGAAATTTTGTATAGCTCATGAGGTAGAAATTTTGGATGACCTCCGATGAACTTCAAATTTTTTTTTCTTGAACAAAGTCAAAGTCTAGGATTCCAAAAAAGTACATGTCGTGAATTTTTGTTCTACTTAGAATTTCAGTCACTTTTCCGATTTTGCCGAAATTTTGTATAACTGAAGAGGTAGAATTTTTGGATGGTCTCTGATGAACTTGAAATTTTTTTTTCTTGAACAAAGTCACTGTCTAGCATTCCAAAAAAGTTCATGTCGTGAATTTTTTTAGTGCTTCGAATTTCCGAATTTGTCAAAATTTTGCATATCTCAATATGTAGAATTTTTGGATGACCTCCTATGTCGTGAATTTTTGTAGTACTTCGAATTTTTTCAGTGCTTCAAATTTCAGTCACTTTTCCGATTTTGACGAAATTTTGTATAGCTCAAGAGGTTGAATTTTTGGATGACCTTTCTATGATCTTGAACTTTTTTTTCTTGAATAAAGTCAAGGTGTAGAATTCAAAAAAAGTACTTTTCGTGAATTCTTCGTATTTCAGTCACTTTTCCAATTTTGACGAAATTTTGTATAGCTCAAGAGGTAGAATTTTTGCATGATCTCCGATGAACTTGAAATTTTTTTTCTTGAACGAAGTCAATGTCTAGGACTCCAAAAAAGTGCATGTCGTGAATTTTTGTAGTACTTCTAATTTCAGTCACTTTTCCGATTTTGACGAAATTTTGTATATCTCAAAAGGTAGAATTTTTTGATGACCAATGAAATTGAAATTTTGTTTTCTTGAACAAATTCACTGTCTAGGATTCCAAAAATGTTGTGAATTCTTCGAATTTCAGTCACTTTTTCGATTTTGACGAAACTTTGTATAGCTCAAGAGATAGAATTTTTGGATGATCTCCACTGAACTTGAAATTTTTTTAGTGCATCGAATTTCAGTCACTTTTCCGAATTTGACGAAATTTTGTATATCTCAAGAGGTAGAATTTTTGGATGACCTCCTATGATCTTGAACTTTTTTTTCTTGAATAAAATCAAGGTCTAGGATTCCAAAAAGTACATGTCATGAATTCTTCAAATTTCAGTCACTTTTTCGATTTTGACGAAACTTTGTATAGCTCAAGAGGTAGAATTTTCGGATGATCTCCACTGAACTTGAAATTTTTTTTTCTTGAACAAAGTCAACGTCCAGGATTCCAAAAACGTACTTGTCGTGAATTTTTGTAGTTCTTCGAATTTCTTTTAACTGACCATAATGTTACCAAAGAGCAGCTTCGGTTGGATTTTAGGACATTATTATTATTATTAAGCTTTCATATTACATATGAAAGCTTATTATTTCTGTTAAAGTTATTATTATTTTTTTTTTTTGTGTGTGTTTTCTGGAAATCGGATTTCTCAGAATCTATCCATAGGATCTTTTTGAAATTCTGACCTACCCCACCCCCAAAAATGGGGTGCAAACGTTGTTTAAATATATTTTCAAAACGTTTTACGAATCCGAAATCACCGAATTTTACGAACGAAAAAACAGACAATGCATAATCGTAACTTTGTTATTTTTTGACCGATCTTACTAATTCTTTTTTCTTTGAATACCTTGAAAAAAAATCATTTTCATCTGCAGTTTCACATTTTTGAATTTCGAAAATTCGTCACTGTGATTTCGAACCGGAAGTTTAGACCAATTTGACAACTTCTTTAATAGTTGTACGATCTTCATGAAATTTAGTATATAAGTAGATCCTACCGATGTGATTTTAAAAATATAATTAGAAATTTTCAAAATTATCTCCCCTTGACAAAATTAAGGATCAAAATTTTCAAAAAAATCATCGAAATATAGGTCAGAATGACCAGATTTTTGGGGGGGATACTAGATAAGTAATTACAGATTTATACACAAAATATGAAGTTTGTCGATCGAACCGGAAGTGCCACCATCTTTAAACGTGAAAAATCTCTAAGGCTTTTTTGCTATTTTACTTACAGACACGGGAGTTATATTTTCTGAATCCATGAAGGTTGGCCCAAAAATCGGTGGGAGCAGAATTTTGATTTAGGTCTAATGATGGATTCCATTGTGAAGTGAATATGAAAAGTAGTAGCAATTTGAAGGGCCGAGACTTTGAAACACAATAACTCTCCTTCTAATTAAGCTAGAATGTTCAAACTTGGTGTAGACGTTCACTAGGTCAATGTCATGATTGAGTTTAAAGATGAGCATTTTCTGCTTAGGGTAAGCAGAGATAAATATGCTGATTTGTTGATTCTTTAGGGCACGATAACTTCGGTTATAATGAAGAGAGAACAATCGAGAGTCTAAAAGCTAGCCCTTTGTGTGAAATCATTGTATCATTTTTTTTAAATGTCAGGGATAGCATAAAAAAAGAGATCGAAAATCCAAAAAGTCGTATTTTTACGATTTTGAGCGTTTTTAAAGTTCCTTTTCTCTTAAATCAACATAATATTTTTGGGGAACTTCTTCTACAAAGAGTCTTATCGATAGTGTTTTATATGAAACCATCGATCAACAGTCCAAAATATCAGGAGTAGAAGAATAAAAGGATCGAAAATTGAATACTGCACCCTTTCATTGTTAAGCGAAACATGCAGCGTGGGTGACTACAATTTGCACATTTAGTCATCGTATAGAGCTTATTCAACAGTATCGAATTCCAACTGCTTAGGGATATTTTACGTGCACTACAATGTGTACACAGGACCTTGGCTTTTCGTCCCATCCGAACGACTAGACAACTGTCCTTGTCTAGGATTCCAAAAAAGTACTTGTTGTGAATTCTTCAAATTTCAGTCACCTTTTCGATTTTGGCGAAATTTAGTATAGCTCAAGAGGTAGAATTTTTGAATGATCTCCACTGAACTTGACATTTTTTTTTCTTGAACAAAGTCAACGTCCAGGATTCCAAAACCGTACTTGTCGTGAATTTTTGTACTTCTTCGAATTTCATTCACTTTTCCGATTTTTACGAAATTTTGTATACCTCAAGAGATAGAATTTTTGGATGACGTCCAATGAACTTGAATTTTTTTTTTCTTGAACAAAGTCAACTTTTAGGATTCCAAAAAAAAAAGTACATGTCGTGAATTTTTGTAGTACTTCGAATTTCAGTGACTTTCCCGATTTTGACGAAATTTTGTATAGCTCAAGAGATAGAATTTTTGGATGACGTCCGATGAACTTGAAATTTTTTTTTCTTGAACAAAGTCAACTTTTAGGATTCCAAAAAAGTACAGGTCGTGAATTTTTTTAGTGTTTCGATTTTCAGTCACTTTTTCCGATTTTGACGAAATTTTGTATATCTCAAGAGGTAGAATTTTTGGATAACCTACTATGATCTTGAACTTTTTTTTTCTTGAATAAAGTCAAGTTCTAGGATACCAAAAAAGTACTTGTCGTGAATTTTTATAGTTCTTCGAATTTCAGTCACTTTTTCGATTTTGAAGTAATTTTGTATAGCTCAAGAGGTAGAATTTTTGGATGATCTCCTATGATCTTGAACTTTTTTTTCTTGAATAAAGTCAAGTCTAGGATTCAAAAAAAGTACTTTTCGTCAATTCTTCGAATTTCAGTCACTTTTCCAATTTTGACGAAATTTTGTATAGCTCAAGAGGTAGAATTTTTGGATGATCTCCACTGAACTTGAAATTTTTTTTTCTTGAACAAAGTCAACGTCTAGGGTTCCAAAAATGTACATGTCGTGAATTTTTTTAGTGCTTCGAATTTCAGTCACTTTTCCGATTTTGACGAAATTTTGTATATTTCAAAAGGTAGGATTTTTGGATGATCTCCACTGAACTTGAATTTTTTTTCTTGAGTAAAGTCAACTTTTAGGATTCCAAAAAAGTACTTTTCGTGAATTTTTGCAGTACTTCGAATTTCAGTCACTTTTCTGATTTTGCCGAAATTTTGGATTACCTCCTCTGATCTTGAAATTTTTTTTTCTTGAATAAAGTCAAAGTCTAGGATTCCAAAAAAGTACATATCGTGAATTCTTCGAATTTCAGTCACTTTTTCGATTTTGACGAAACTTTGTATAGCTCAAGAGGTAGAATTTTTGGATGATCTCCATTAAACTTGAATTTTTGGATGATCTCCATTAAACTTGAAATTTTTTTTTCTTGAATAAAGTCAAGGTCTAGGATTCCACCAAAAGTTCTTGTCGTGAATTTTGTAGTTCTTCGAATTTCAGTCACCTTTTCGAATTTGACGAAATTTTGTATAACTCAAGAGGTAGAATTTTTGGATGACCTTTCTATGATCTTGAACTTTTTCTTCAAGTCAAAGTCTAGGATTGAAAAAAAGTACTTTTCGTGAATTCTTCGAATTTCAGTCACTTTTCCAATTTTGACGAAATTTTGTATTTCAGTTACTTTTCCGCCGAAATTTTATACAGCTCAAGAGGTAGAATTTTTGTATGACCTCCTATGATCTTGAACTTTTTTTATCTTGAATAAAGTCAAGGTCTAGGATTCCAAAAAAGTACTACTTTCTCCTTTCTTTCACTTTTTCGATTTTGACGAAATTTTATATAGCTCAAGAGGTTGAATTTTTGGATGATCTCCACTGAACTTGAAATTTTTTTTTTTGAACAATGTCAACATCCAGGATTCCAAATATGTACTTGTCGTGAATTTTTGTAGTTCTTCGAATTTCAGTCACTTTTCCGATTTTGACAAAATTTTTGTAGCTCAAGAGGTATAATTTTTGGATGATCTGCACTGAACTTGAAATTTTATTTTCTTGAACAAAGTCAACTTTTAGCATTCCAAAAAAAGTACATGTCGTGAATTTTTGTTGTACTTCAAATTTCAGTCACTTTTCCGATTTTGCCGAAATTTTGTATAACTCAAGAGGTAGAATTTTTGGACGGCGTCTGATGAACTTGAATTTTTTTTTTCTTGAACAAAGTCAACGTCTAGGATTCCAAAAAAGTACATTTTGTGAATTTTTTTTACTGCTTCGAATATCAGTCACTTTTCCTATTTTGACAAAATTTTGTATATCTCAAGAGGTAGAATTTTTGGATGACCTCCTAAGATCTTGAACTCTTTTTTTTTTTTATTTTAATAAAGTCAAGGTCTAGGACACCTTTTCGATTTTGGCGAAATTTAGTATAGCTCAAGAGGTAGAATTTTTGGATGATCTCCACTGAACTTGAAATTTTTTTTTCTTGAACAATGTCAATGTCTAGGTTTCCAAAAAAGTACATTCCGTGAATTTTTTAGTGCTTTGAATTTCAGTCACTTTTCCAATTTGGACGAAATTTTTGTATATCTCAAGAGGTAGAATTTTTGGATGACCTCCTATGATCTTGAACTTTTTTTTTCTTGAATAAAGTCAAGGTCTAGGATTCCCAAAAAGTACTTGTCTTGAATTCTTTGAATTTCAGTCACCTTTTCGATTTGGGCGAAATTTAGTATAGCTCAAGAGGTAGAATTTTTGGATGATGTCCACTGAACTTGAAATTTTTTTTTCTTGAACAAAGTCAACGTCCAGGATTCCAAAAGCGTACTTGTCGTGAATTTTTGTAATTCTTCGAATTTCGTTCACTTTTCCGAATTTTACGAAATTTTGTATACCTCAAGAGATAAAATTTTTGGATGACGTCCAATGAACTTGAATATTTTTTTTCTTGAACAAAGTCAACTTTTAGGATTCAAAAAAAAGTACATGTCGTGAATCTTTGTAGTACTTCGAATTTCAGTCACTTTTCAGATTTTGAATTTTGTATAGCTCAAGAGGTAGAATTTTTGGTTGACCTTCTATGATCTTGAACTTTTTTTTTCTTGATTAAAGTCAAGGTCTAGGATTCCAAAAAAGTACTTGACGTGAATTTTTGTAGTTCTTCGAATTTCATTCACTTTTTCCGATTTTGACGAAATTTTGTATAGCTGAAGAGGTAGGATTTTTGGATTATCTCCACTGAACTTGAAATTTTTTTTTCTTGAATAAAGTCAATGTCTAGGATTCCACCAAAAGTTCTTGTTTTGAATTATTGTAGATCTTGAATTTCAGTCACTTTTTCGATTTTGACGAAATTTTGTATAGCTCAAGAAGAAGAATTTTTTGGATTACCTCCTATGATATTGGTCTAGGATTCCAAAAAAGTACTTATTATGAATTTTTGTAGATATTCGAATTTCAGTCACTTTTCCGATTTTACCGAAATTTTGTATAGCTCAAGAGGTAGAATTTTTAGGATGACCTCCTATGATCTTGAACTTTTTTTTTCTTGAATAAAGTCAAGGTCTAGTATTCCAAAAAAGTACATGTTGTGAATTCTTTGAATTTCAGTCACTTTTTCGATTTTGACGAAACTTTGTATAGGTCAAGAGGTAGAATTTTTGGATGATCTCCACTGAACTTGAAATTATTTTTTCTTGAACAAAGTCAACATCCAGGATTCCAAAAACGTACTTGTCGTGACTTTTTGTAGCACCTCGAATTTCAGTCACTTTTACGATTTTGACGAAATTTTGTTTATCTCAAGAGGTAGAATTTTTGGATGACCTCAAATGAACTTGAAATTTTTTTTTCTTGAACAAAGTCAACGTCTATGATTACAAAAACATACTTGTTGTGAATTTTTGTAGTTCTTCGAATTTCAGTCACTTTTTTGAATTTGACGAAATTTTGTATAGCTCAAGAGGTAGAATTTTTGGATGATCTCCACTGAACTTGAAATTTTTGTTTCTTGAACAAAGTCATTTGTATTGCGTGTTATTCAGTGTTTTTTGAATTATGTGTCAGTTTAAACAAGTGACCATGCGAGTGTTAGTCCCATGTGTGTTCAATATGCCAGGACACTATTGGAAATGGGTCTTTATATTGCGATATTATTTCAGACTATTGCAAATACAGAAATGGCTTTTGGAGATTAATGCACATTTAATGCCTCTGAAATAACGAATTTTCTGTGTATTTACCAACCTTCATGGTCATTGTTATTTGTTTACATTTGTCGTGCATATTATGAAGGTCCATGCGTGTGTCAAATGTCATGCAGTCACTTGTCAATGGATTAGCGTTCTAGTCTAGTCCTTTAGAGGAACATTATTTCGTGGTAGTCTAATAATTTAAAGGGACATTTATGTCATGAATTGTCACAATCAGTTCTAGTCCTTATTCATTTATTGTTCATAACTTTTGTCTTTGCAGATTGGAAGATATACGAATGACATGAATTGAGTGCCATATAAATGAATGATATATACTGTAGATGAACATCATATATGAATGATATGACATATGATGATACTATACGAATAAACATCTACATGTCTAAACTCTAAATAAGTCGTCATTAACGGAAGATCATCGAGCCCTTGAACAGCTACAACTCGAGTAGTCACAACACAAGAGGTAGAATTTTTGGATGACCTCCAATGAACTTTTTTTTTCTTGAACAAAGTCAACGTCTAGGATTCCTAAAAAGTATATGTCGTGAATTTTTTTAGTGCTTCAAATTCCAGTCACTCTTCATATTACGCTGAATGTTTGTATAGCTCAAGAGGTAGAATTTTGACGAAATTTTGTATATCTCAATAGGTAGAATTTTTGGATGACGTCCGATGAACTTGAAATTTTTTTTTCTTGAACAAAGTCAACTTCTAGGATTCCAAAAAAGTACATGACGTGAATTTTTTTAGTGCTTCCAATTTCAGTCACTTTTCGATTTTGAAGAAATTTTGTATATCTCAAGAGGTAGAATTTTTGGATGACCTCCTATGATCTTAAGCTTTTTTTTCCTGAATAAAGTCAAGGTCTAGGATTCCAAAAAAGTACTTGTCGTGAATTTTTGTTGTACTTCGAATTTCAGTCACTTTTCCGATTTTGCGGAAATTTTGAATAACTCAAGAGGTAGAATATTTTGGATGGCGTCTGATGAACTTGAAATTTTTTTTCTTGAATAAAGTCAAGGTCTAGGATTCCAAAAAAGTACATGTAGTGAATTCTACGAATTTCAGTCACTTTTTCGATTTTGTCGAAACTTTGTATAGTTCAAGAGGTAGAATTTTCGGATTATCTCCACTGAACTTGAAATTTTTTTTTCTTGAATAAAGTCAAGGTCTAGGATTCCAAAAAAGTACTTGTGAATTTTTGTAGTTCTTCGAATTTCATTCACTTTTTTGATTTTGACGAAATATTGTATATCTCAAGAGGTAGAATTTTTGGATGACGTCCGATGAAATTGAACTTTTTTTTCCTTGAACAAAGTCAACTTCTAGGATTCAAAAAAATTACATGTCTTGAATTTTTTTAGCACTTCAAATTTCATTCACTTTTCCGATTTTGCCGAAATTTTGTATAGCTCAAGAGGTAGAATTTTTCTTTGACCTCCGATGAACTTAAAATTTTTTTTTCTTGAACAAAGTCAACGTCTAGGATTCCAAAAAAGTACATGTCGTGAATTTTTTTAGTGCTTCTATTTTCAGTCACTTTTCCGATTTTGACGAAATTTTGTACATCTCAAGAGGTAGAATTTTTGGATGACCTCCTCTGATCTTGAAATTTTTTTTCTTGAATAAAGTCAAGGTCTAGGATTCCAAAAAAGTACATGTTGTGAATTCTACGAATTTCAGTCACTTTTTCGATGTTGTCGAAACTTTGTATAGCTCAAGAGGTAGAATTTTCAGATTATCTCCACTGATTTTGAAATTTTTTTTTCTTGAATAAAGTCAAGGTCTAGGATTCCAAAAAAGTACTTGTTGTGAATTTTTGTAGTTCTTCGAATTTCATTCACTTTTTCGATTTTGACGAAATTTTGTATAGCTCAAGATGTAGAATTTTTGGATTACTTCCTATGATTTCTTCGAATTTTTGGATAGCTCAAGAGATAGAATTTCTGGATGTCGTCTGATGAACTTGAATTTTTTTTCTTGAACAAAGTCAACTTTAAGGATTCAAAAAAAGTACATGTCGTGAATTTTTGTAGTGCTTCGACTTTCAGTCACTTTTCTGCCAAAATTTTGTATAGCGCATGAGGTAGAATTTTTGGATGACCTCCGATGAACTTCAAATTTTTTTTTCTTGAACAAAGTCAACGTCTAGGATTCCAAAAATGTACATGTCGTGAATTTTTTTAGTGTTTCGAATTTCAGTCACTTTTCCGATTTTGACGAAATTTTGTATATCTCAAGAGGTAGAATTTTTAGGATGACCTCCTATGATCTTGAACTTTTTTTTTCTTGAATAAAGTCAAGGTCTAGTATTCCAAAAAAGTACATGTTGTGAATTCTTTGAATTTCAGTCACTTTTTCGATTTTGACGAAACTTTGTATAGGTCAAGAGGTAGAATTTTTGGATGATCTCCACTGAACTTGAAATTATTTTTTCTTGAACAAAGTCAACATCCAGGATTCCAAAAACGTACTTGTCGTGACTTTTTGTAGTTCTTCGAATTTCAGTCACTTTTACGATTTTGACGAAATTTTGTTTATCTCAAGAGGTAGAATTTTTGGATGACCTCAAATGAACTTGAAATTTTTTTTTCTTGAACAAAGTCAACGTCTATGATTACAAAAACATACTTGTTGTGAATTTTTGTAGTTCTTCGAATTTCAGTCACTTTTTTGAATTTGACGAAATTTTGTATAGCTCAAGAGGTAGAATTTTTGGATGATCTCCACTGAACTTGAAATTTTTGTTTCTTGAACAAAGTCATTTGTATTGCGTGTTATTCAGTGTTTTTTGAATTATGTGTCAGTTTAAACAAGTGACCATGCGAGTGTTAGTCCCATGTGTGTTCAATATGCCAGGACACTATTGGAAATGGGTCTTTATATTGCGATATTATTTCAGACTATTGCAAATACAGAAATGGCTTTTGGAGATTAATGCACATTTAATGCCTCTGAAATAACGAATTTTCTGTGTATTTACCAACCTTCATGGTCATTGTTATTTGTTTACATTTGTCGTGCATATTATGAAGGTCCATGCGTGTGTCAAATGTCATGCAGTCACTTGTCAATGGATTAGCGTTCTAGTCTAGTCCTTTAGAGGAACATTATTTCGTGGTAGTCTAATAATTTAAAGGGACATTTATGTCATGAATTGTCACAATCAGTTCTAGTCCTTATTCATTTATTGTTCATAACTTTTGTCTTTGCAGATTGGAAGATATACGAATGACATGAATTGAGTGCCATATAAATGAATGATATATACTGTAGATGAACATCATATATGAATGATATGACATATGATGATACTATACGAATAAACATCTACATGTCTAAACTCTAAATAAGTCGTCATTAACGGAAGATCATCGAGCCCTTGAACAGCTACAACTCGAGTAGTCACAACACAAGAGGTAGAATTTTTGGATGACCTCCAATGAACTTTTTTTTTCTTGAACAAAGTCAACGTCTAGGATTCCTAAAAAGTATATGTCGTGAATTTTTTTAGTGCTTCAAATTCCAGTCACTCTTCATATTACGCTGAATGTTTGTATAGCTCAAGAGGTAGAATTTTGACGAAATTTTGTATATCTCAATAGGTAGAATTTTTGGATGACCTCGTATGAACTTGAATTTTTTTTTTCTTCAACAAAGTCAACTTTTAGGATTCCAATGAAGTACATGTCGTGAATTTTTGTAGTACTTCGAATTTCAGTCACTTTTCCGATTTTGCCGAAATTTTGTATAGCTGAAAGCTGTAGAATTTTTGGATGAACTCAGATGAACTTGAAATTTTTTTTTTCTTGAACAATGTCAACATCTAGGATTCCAAAAAAGTACATGTCGTGAATTTTTGTAGTTCTTCGATTTTCAGTCACTTTTCCTATTTTGACGAAATTTTGTATATCTCAAGAGTTAGAATTTTTGGATCACCTCCTATGATTTTGAACTTATTTTTTCTTGAATAAAATCAAGAACTAGGATTCCCAAAAAGTACTTGTTGTGAATTCTTCGAATTTCAGTCACTTTTTCAATTTTGACGAAATTTTGTATAGCTCAAGAGGTAGAATTTTTGGATGATCTCCACTGAACTTGAAATTTTTTTTTTCTTGAACAAAGTCAACGTCCAGGATTCCAAAAACGTACTTATCGTGAATTTTTGAAGTTCTTCGATTTTCAGTCACTTTTTTGAATTTGACGAAATTTTGTATAGCTCCAGAGGTAGAATTTTTGGATGATCTCCACTGAACTTGAAATTTTTTTTTTCTTGAACAAAGTCAAGGTCCAGGATTCAAAAAATGTACTTGCCGAAATTTTATATAGCTCAAGATGTTCTGAATTATTGGAAATCTTATTTCGTTTTTTTCTTCAACAAAGTCAACTTTAGGATTCCAGAAAAAAGTGCATGACGTGAATTTTGTTGTACTTCGAATTTCAGTAACTTTTCCGATTTTACCGAAATTTTGTATAGCTCAAGAGGTAGAATTTTGGATGACCTCTGATGAACTTGAAATTTTTTTTTCTTGAAGAAAGTCAACGTCTAGGATTCCAAAAAAGTACATGTCGTGAATTCTTCTAATTTCAGTCACTTTTTCGATTTTGACGAAACTTTGTATAGCTCAAGAGGTAGAATTTTTGGATGATCTCCACTGAACTTGAAATTTTTTTTCTTGAACAAAGTCATCGTCCTAGATTCCAAAAACCTACTTGGCGTGAATTTTTGTTGTACTTCGAATTTCAGTCACTTTTCCGATTTTACCGAAATTTTGTATAGCTCAAGAGGTAGAATTTTTGGATGACCTCTGATGAACTTGAATTTTTTTTTTCTTGAACAAAGTCAACTTTTAGGATTCCAAAAAAGTGCATGTCGTGAATTTTTGTAGTACTTCGAATATCAGTCACTTTTCCGATTTTGCCAAAATTTTGTATAACTTCAGAGGTAGAATTTTTGGATGACCTCCGAGGAACGTGAAATTATTTTTTCTTGAACACAGTCAACGTCTAGGATTCCAAAAAAGTACATGTCGTGAATTTTTTTAGTGCTTCCAATTTCAGTCACTTTTCCGATTTTGAATTTTGTATATCCCAAGAAGTAGAATTTTTGGTTGACCTCCTATGATCTTGAACTTTTTTTTTCTTGAATAAAATCAAGGTCTAGGATTCCCAAAAAGTACTTGGCGTGAATTTTTGTAGTTCTTCGACTTTCAGTCATTTTTTCGATTTTGACCAAATTTTTTATAGCTCAAGAGGTAGAATTTTTGGATGATCTCCGATGAACTTGAAATTTTTTTTTCTTTAACAATGTCAATGTCCAGGTTTTCAAAAAAGTACATTTCATGAATTTTTTAGTGCTTCGAATTTCAGTCACTTTTCCGATTTTGACGAAATTTTGTACATCTCAAGAGGTAGGATTTTTGGATGACCTCCTCTGATATTGAAAATTTTTTTTCTTGAATAAAGTCAAGGTCTAGGATTCCAAAAAAGTACATGTAGTGAATTCTACGAATTTCAGTCACTTTTTCGATTTTGTCGAAACTTTGTATAGTTCAAGAGGTAGAATTTTCGGATTATCTCCACTGAACTTGAAATTTTTTTTTCTTGAATAAAGTCAAGGTCTAGGATTCCAAAAAAGTACTTGTGAATTTTTGTAGTTCTTCGAATTTCATTCACTTTTTTGATTTTGACGAAATATTGTATATCTCAAGAGGTAGAATTTTTGGATGACGTCCGATGAAATTGAACTTTTTTTTCCTTGAACAAAGTCAACTTCTAGGATTCAAAAAAATTACATGTCGTGAATTTTTTTAGCACTTCAAATTTCATTCACTTTTCCGATTTTGCCGAAATTTTGTATAGCTCAAGAGGTAGAATTTTTCTTTGACCTCCGATGAACTTAAAATTTTTTTTTCTTGAACAAAGTCAACGTCTAGGATTCCAAAAAAGTACATGTCGTGAATTTTTTTAGTGCTTCTATTTTCAGTCACTTTTCCGATTTTGACGAAATTTTGTACATCTCAAGAGGTAGAATTTTTGGATGACCTCCTCTGATCTTGAAATTTTTTTTCTTGAATAAAGTCAAGGTCTAGGATTCCAAAAAAGTACATGTTGTGAATTCTACGAATTTCAGTCACTTTTTCGATGTTGTCGAAACTTTGTATAGCTCAAGAGGTAGAATTTTCAGATTATCTCCACTGATTTTGAAATTTTTTTTTCTTGAATAAAGTCAAGGTCTAGGATTCCAAAAAAGTACTTGATGTGAATTTTTGTAGTTCTTCGAATTTCATTCACTTTTTCGATTTTGACGAAATTTTGTATAGCTCAAGATGTAGAATTTTTGGATTACTTCCTATGATTTCTTCGAATTTTTGGATAGCTCAAGAGATAGAATTTCTGGATGTCGTCTGATGAACTTGAATTTTTTTTCTTGAACAAAGTCAACTTTAAGGATTCAAAAAAAGTACATGTCGTGAATTTTTGTAGTGCTTCGACTTTCAGTCACTTTTCCAATTTTGCCAAAATTTTGTATAGCGCATGAGGTAGAATTTTTGGATGACCTCCGATGAACTTCAAATTTTTTTTTCTTGAACAAAGTCAACGTCTAGGATTCCAAAAATGTACATGTCGTGAATTTTTTTAGTGTTTCGAATTTCAGTCACTTTTCCGATTTTGACGAAATTTTGTACATCTCAAGAGGTAGAATTTTTGGATGACCTCCTCTGATCTTGAAATTTTTTTTCTTGAATAAAGTCAAGGTCTAGGATTCCAAAAAAGTACATGTCGTGAATTTTTGTAGTACTTCGAATTTCAGTCACTTTTCCGCCAAAATTTTGTATAGCTCAAGAAGTAGAATTTTTGGATGACCTCCGATGAACTTGAAATTTTTTTTTCTTGAACAAAGTCAACATCTAGGATTCCAAAAAAGTACATGTCGTGATTTTCAGTCACTTTTTCCATTTTGACGAAATTTTGTATAGCTCAAGAGGTAGAATTTTTGGATGACCTCCTGTGATCTTGAACTTTTTTTTTCTTGAATAAAGTCAAAGTCTAGGATTCCAAAAAAGTACTTGTTGTGAATTCTTTGAATTTCACTCACTTTTTCGATTTTGACGAAACTTTGTATAGCTCAAGAGGTAGAATTTTTGGATGATCTCCACTCAACTCAAGAAGTAGAATTTTTGGATGACCTCCGATGAACCTGAAATTTTTATTTCTTGAACAAAGTCAACGTCTAGGATTCCAAAAAAGTACATGTCGTGAATTTTTTTAGTGCTTCGAATTTCAGTCACTTTTTCCATTTTGACAAAATTTTGTATATTTGAATTTCAGACACTTTTTTTTGTATAGCTCAAGATGTTCTGAATAATCGAAAATCTTATTTCGTTTGTGTCTTATTTTTAGTTCAGTGCCGATGAGTCCCAATTTGTATTTCTAACCTCGCATTATTAGCAAATCAGCGTCCTGGAAGTTTTCTGTGTGCGTCTAGCCTGTCAGTTCGCCATTGTTGTCAACAATCTTTTCAGTCCGTCTTTAATAGTCAAAATGTCATCTTATATTAATTAACTAGCTTTGTCATTGCAAGGGCGAGATAGATCCACTTGAACTTTTTTTTTCTTGAACAAAGTCAATATCTAGGATTCCAGAAAAGTACTTGTCGTGAATTTTTGTAGTACTGGTACTTCGAATTTCAGTCTCTTTTTCGATTTTGACGAAATTTTGTATAGCTCAAGAGGTATAATTTTTGGATTACCTCCACTGAACTTGAAATTTTTTTTTCTTGAACAAAGTCAACGTCTAGGATTCTAAAAACGTACTTGTCGTGAATTTTTGTAGTTTAGACACTTTTCCGATTTTGACGAAATTTTGTATAGCTCAAGAGATAGAATTTTTGGATGACGTGCGATGAACTTGAATTTTATTTTTCTTGAATAAAGTCAAGGTCAAGGATTCGAAAAAAGTACCTGTCGTGAATTTTTTTAGTGCTTCGATATTTCAGTCACTTTTCCGATTTTGACGAGATTTTGTATAGCGCAGGTATAATTTTTGGATGACCTCCGATGAACTTGAAATTTTTTTTTCTTGAACAAAGTCAACTTTTAGGATTCCAAAAAAGGACATGTTGTGTATTTTTTTAGTTTTTCGAATTTCAGTCACTTTTCCGATTTTGAAGAAATTTTGTATATCTCAAGAGGTAGAATTTTTGGATGACCTCCTATGACCTTGAACTTTTTTTTTCTTGAACAAATTCAAGGTCTAGGATTCCCAAAAACTACATGTCGTAGTTTTTTTAGTGCTTTAAATTTCAGTTACTTTTCCGATTTTGAAGAAATTTTGTGTATCTCAAGAGGTTGAATTTTTGGATGACCTCCTATGATCTTGAACTTTTTTTTTCTTGAATAAAGTCAAGGTCTAGGATTCCAAAAAAGTACTTGTCGTGACTTTTTGTAGTTCTTCGAATTTCAGTCACTTTTTCGATTTTGACGTAATTTTGTATAGCTGAAGAGGTAGAATTTTTGGATGACCTTTCTATGAGCTTAAACTTTTTTTTCTTGAATGAAGTCAAGGTCTAGGATTCAAAAAAAGTACTTTTTGTCAATTCTTCGAATTTCAGTCACTTTTCCAATTTTGACGAAATTTTGTATAGCTCAAGAGGTAGAATTTTTGGAATGATCTCCACTGAGCTTGAAATTTTTTTTTCTTGAACAAAGTCATTGTCCAGGATTCCAAAAACCTACTTGTCGTGAATTTTTGAAGTTCTTTGAATTTCAATCACTTTTCCGATTTTGACCAAATTTTGTATAGCTCAAGAGATAGAATTGTTGGATGACGTCCGATGAATTTGAACTTTTTTTTTCTTGAACAAAGTCAACTTTTATGATTCCAAAAATGTGCATGTCGCTAATTTTTGTAGTACTTCGAATTTCAGTCACTTTTCCGATTTTGCTGAAATTGAGTTTTTTTAGTGCTTCGAATTTCATTCACTTTTCCGATTTTGAAGAAATTTTGTGTATCTCAAGCGGTAGAATTTTTGGATGACCTCTTGAACTTTTTTTCTTGAATAAAGACAAGGTCTAGGATTCCAATTTAGTATGATTTTGAACTTTTTTTTTCTTGAATAAAGTCAAGGTCTTGGATTCTAAAAATGTACTTGTTGTGAATGAGCTTAAATTTTTTTTTCTTGAACAAAGTCAACTTTTAGGATTTCAAAAAAGTACATGTTGTGAATTTTTGTAGTACTTCGAATTTCAGTCACTTTTCCGGAAAAATTTTGTATAGCTCAAGAGATAGAATTTTTGAATGACCTCCGATGAACTTAAAATTTCTTTTCTTGAACAAAGTCAACGTCTAGCATTCCAAAAAAGTACATGTCGTGAATTTTTTTACTGCTTCGAATATCAATCACTTTTCCAATTTTAACGAAATTTTGTATATCTCAAGAGGTAGAATTTTTCGATGACCACCTATGATCTTGAACTTTTTTTTCTTGAATAAAGTCAAGGTCTAGGATTCCAAAAAAGTACTTGTTGTGAATTCTTCGAATTTCAGTCACTTTTTCGATTTTGATGAATTTTTGTACAGCTCAAGAGGTCTAATTTTTGGATGATCTCCACTGAACTTGACATTTTTTTTTCTTCAACAAAGTCATCGTCCAGGATTCCAAAAAAGTACATGTCGTGAATTTTTTTAAGGCTTCGAATTTCAGTCACTTTTCCGATTTTGACGAAATTCTTGAACAAAGTCAATGTCCAGGATTCCAAAAACGTACTTGTTGTGAATTTCTGTAGTTCTTCGAATTTCAGACACTTTTCCGATTTTGACGAAATTTTGTATAGCTCAAGAGGTAGAATTTTTGGATAATCTCCACTGAACATGAAATTTTTTTTTCTTGAACAAATTCAATGTCCTATATTCCAAAAATGTACTTGTCGTGAATATTTGTAGTTCTTCGAATTTCAGTCACTTTTCCGATTTTGACGTAATTTTGTGTAGCTCAAGAGATAGAATTTTTGGATGACGTCCAATGAACTTGAACTTTTTTTTTCTTGAACAAAGTCAACGTTTATGATTCCAAAAAAGTACATGTCGTGAATTTTTTTAGTACTTTGAATTTCAGTCACTTTTCCGATTTTGCCGAAATTTTGTATAGCTCAAGAGGTAGAATTTTTGGATGATCTCCGATGAACTTGAACTTTTTTTTTCTTGAACAAAGTCAACGTCCAGGATTCCAAAACCGTACTTGTCGTGAATTTTTGTAGTTCTTCGAATTTCAGTCACTTTTCCGATTTTGAGGAAATTTTGTATATCTCAAGAGGTAGAATTTTTGGATGACCTCCGATGAACTTGAACTTTTTTTTTCTTGAACAAAGTCAACTTTTAGGATTCCAAAAAAGTACATGTCATGAATTTTTGTAGTACTTGGAATTTAAGTGTTTTTTCCGATTTTGCCGAAATTTTGTATAGCTCAAGAGGTAGAATTTTTGGATGACCTCCGATGACCTTTTTTTTTTTTCTTGAACAAAGTCAACGTCTAGGATTCCAAAAACATACTTGTCGTGAATTTTTGTAGTTCTTTGAATTTCAGTCACTTTTTCGATTTTGACGAAATTTTATATAACTCAAGAGGTAGAATTTTTGGATGATCTCCACTGAACTTGAAATTTTTTTTTCTTCAACAAAGTCAACGTCCAGGATTCCAAAAACGTACTTGTCGTGAATTTTTGTAGTTCTTCGAATTTCAGTCACTTTTTCGATTTTGGCGAAATTTTGTATATCTCAAGAGATAGAATTTTTGGATGACGTCCAATGAACTTGAACTTTTTTTTTCTTGAACTAAGTCAACGCTTAGGATTTCAAAAAAGTACATGTCGTGAATTTTTGTAGCACCTCGAATTTCAGTCACTTTTCCGATTTTGAATTTTGTATATCTCAAGAGGTAGAATTTTTAGATGACCTCCGCTAAACTTGAAATTTTTTTTCTTGAACAAAGTCAACGTCTAGGATTCCCAAAAAGTACATTTCTTGAATTTTTTTAGTGCTTCGAATTTCAGTCACTTTTCCAATTTTGACGAAATTTTGTATATCTCAAATGGTTAAATTGTTGGATGACTTGTCGTGAATTTTTTTAGTAGTACCTCTAATTTCAGTCACTTTTCCGATTTTACCGAAATTTTGTCCAACTTAAGAGGTAGAATTTTTGGCTGATCTTCATTCCAAAAAAGTACATGTCATGAATTTTTGTAGTTTTTCGAATTTCAGTCACTTTTCCGATTTTGACGAAATTTTGTATAGCTCAAGAGATAGAATTTTTGAATGACGTCTGATGAATTTGAACTTTTTTTCTCTTGAACAAAGTCAACTTTTAGGATTCAAAAAAAAAGTACAATGTCAATGTCTAGGTCTAGAAAAAAGTACATTTCGTGAATTGTTTAATGCTTCGAATTTCAGTCACTTTTCCGATTTTGACGAAATTTTTTACATCTCAAGAGGTATAATTTTTGGATGACCTCCTCTGATCTTGAATTGTTTTTTCTTGAATAAAGTCATCGTCTAGGATTCCCAAAAAGTACTTGTTGTGAATTCTTCGAATTTCAGTCACCTTTTCGATTTTGACGAAATTTTGTACAGCTCAAGAAGTAGAATTTTTGGATGATCTCCACTGAACCTGAAATTTTGTTTTCTTGAATGAAGTCAAGGTCTAGGATTCCACCAAAAGTTCTTGTCGTGAATTTTTGTAGTTCTTCGAAATTCAGTCACTTTTTTGATTTTGAAGAAATTTTATATATCTCAAGAGGCAGAATTTTTGGATGACCTTTCTATGATCTTGAACTTTTTTTTCTTGAATAAAGTCAAGGTCTAGGATTCCAAAAAATACTTGTTGTGAATTTTTCGAATTTTAGTCACCTTTTCAATTTTAGCGAAATTTAGTATACCTCAAGAGGTAGAATTTTTGGATGATCTCCACTGAACTTGAATTTTTTTTTTCTTCAACAAAGTCAATGTCCAGAATTCCAAAAGCGTACTTGTCATGAATTTTTGTAGTTCTTCGAATTTCGTTCACTTTTCCGATTTTTACGAAATTTTCTATAGCTCAAGAGATAGAATTTTTGGATGATGAACATGAATATTTTTTTTCTTGAACAAAGTCAACTTTTAGGATTCAAAAAAAAAAGTACCTGTTTTGATATTTTGTAGAATTTCAGTCACTTTTCTGCCAAAATTTTCTATAGCTCAAAAGGTAGAATTTTTGGATGATGTCCGATGAACTTGAAATTTTTTTTTCTTGAACAAAGTCAACGCCTAGGATTCCAAAAAAGTACATGTCGTGAATTGTTTTAGTGCTTCGATTTTCATTCACTTTTCCGATATTGAAGAAATTTTGTATATCTCAAGAGGTAGAATTTTTGGATGACCTCCGATGAACTTTTTTTTTTCTTAAACAAAGTCAACGTCTAGGATTCCAAAAACGTACTTATCGTGAATTTTTGCATATCTCAAGAGATACAATTTTTGGATGACCTCCAATGATCTTGAACTTTTTTTTTCTTGATAAAGTCGATGTCTAGGATTCCAAAAAAGTACATGTCGTGAATTTTTTTAGTGCTTCGAATTTCCGATTTTGACGAAATTTTGCATATCTCAAGAGGTAGAATTTTTGGATGACCTCCAATGATCTTGAACTTATTTTTTCTTGAATAAAGTCAAGGTCTAGGATTCCAAAAAAGTACTTTTCGTGAATTCTTCGAATTTCAGTCACTTTTCCAATTTTGACAAAATTTTGTATAGCTCAAGAGGTAAAATTTTTGGATGATCTCCACTGAACTTGAACAAAGTCATCCTCCTGGATTCCAAAAACCTACTTGGCGTGAATTTTTGTTGTACTTCGATTTTCAGTCACTTTTCCGATTTTACCGAAATTTTGTATAGCTCAAGAGGTAGAACTTTTGGATGACCTCTGATGAACTTGAATTTTTTTTTTTCTTGAACAAAGTCAACTTTTGACGAAATTTTGTTTAGCTCAAGAGGTAGAATTTTTCGATGATCTCTACTGAACTTGAAATTTTTTTTTCTTGAACAAAATCGTCGTCCAGGATTCCAAAACGTACTTGTCGTGAATTTTTGTAGTTCTTCGAATTTCAGTCACTTTTCCGATTTTGTATAGATCAAGAGATTGAATTTTTGTATGACGTCTGATGAACTTGAATTTTTTTTTCTTGAACAAAGTCAACTTTTAGTATTAAAAAAAAGTACATATCGTGAATTTTTGTAGTGCTTCGACTTTCAGTCACTTTTCCGATATTGCCGAAATTTTGTATAGCTCAAGAGGTAGAATTTTTGGATGACCTCTGATGAACTTGAAATTTTTTTTTCTTGAAGAAATTCAACGTTTAGGATTCCAAAAAAGTACATAACGTGAATTCTTCGAATTTCAGTCACTTTTTCGATTTTGACGAAACTTTGTATAGCTCAAGAGGTAGAATTTTGGGATTATCTCCACTGAACTTGAAATTTTTTTTTCTTCAACAACGTTAACCTCCAGGATTCCAAAAACCTACTTGTCGTGAATTTTTGTAGTTCTTCGAATTTCAGTCACTTTTCCGATTTTGAGGATATTTTGTATAGCTCAAGAGATGGAATATTTGGATGACATCTGATGAACAAAGTCAACTTTTAGGATTCCAAAATTTTGACATATTTTGTATAGCTCAAGAGATAGAATATTTGGATGACATCCGATGAACAAAGTCAACTTTTAGGATTCCAAAATAGTACATATCGTGAATTTTTGTACTTCTTCGAATTTCAGTCACCTTTCCGATTTTGCCGAAATTTTGTTTAACTTAACAGGTAGAATTTTTCGGATGACCTCTAATGAACTTGAAATTTTTTTTTATTGAACAATGTCAACGTCTAAGATTGCAAAAAAGTACTTGTCTTGAATTCTTCGAATTTCAGTCACCTTTTCGATTTTGGCGAAATTTAGTATAGCTCAAGAGGTAGAATTTTTGGATGATCCCCACTGAACTTGAAATTTTTTTTCTTGAACAAAATCAATTTTTGTAGTACTTCGAATTTCAGTCACTTTTCCGACGAAATTTTGTTTAGCTCAAGAGGTAGAATTTTTTGATCACCTCCGATGAACTTGAAATTTTTTTTTCTTGAACAAAGTCAACGCCTAGGATTTCAATAAAGTACATGTCGTGAATTTTTTTAGTGCTTTGAATTTCAGTCACTTTTCCGATTTTGACGAAATTTTGTATATCTCAAGAGGTAGAATTTTTGGATGACCTCCTATAATGTTAAGCTTTTGTTTCTTGAATAAAATGAAGGTGTAGGATTCCAAAAAAGTACATTCCGTGAATTTTTTAGTGCTTTGAATTTCAATCACTTTTCCAATTTGGACGAAATTTTTGTTTATCTCAAGAGTTAGAATTTTTGGTTGACCTCCTATAATCTTGAACTTTTTTTTTCTTGAATAAAGTCAAGGTCTAGGATTCCAAAAAAGTACATGGCGTGAATTTTTGTAGTTTTTCGAATTTCAATCATTTTTTCGATTTTAATGAAATTTTGTATAGCTCAAGAGGTAGAATTTTTGGATGATCTTCACTGAACTTGAAATTTTTTTTTCATGAACAAAGTCAACGTCCAGGATTCCAAAAATGTACTTGTCGTGAATTTTTGTAGTTCTTTGAATTTCAGTCACTTTTCCGATTTTGATGAAATTTTGTATAGCTCAAGAGATAGATTTTTTGGATGACGTCCGAGAACTTGAACTTTTTTTTCTTGAACAAAGTCAACTTTAAGGATTCCAAAAAAGTACATGTCATGAATTTATGTAGTACTTCGAATTTCAGTCACTTTTCCAATTTTGCCGAAATTTTGTATAGCTCAAGAGGTAGAATTTTTGGATGACCTTCGATGAACTTGAAATTTTTTTTTCTTGAACAAAGTCAACTTTTAGGATTCAAAAAAAATTCCTTTTCATGAATTTTTGTACTACTTCGAATTTCAGTCATTTTTCCGATTTTGCCGAAATTTTGTATAGCTCAACAGGTAGAATTTTTGGATGACCTTCTGATGAACTTGAAATTTTTTTTTCTTCAACAAAGTCACTGTCTAGGATTTCAAAAAAGTACATGTCGTGAATTTTTTTAGTGCTTCGAATTTCAGTCACTTTTCCGATTTTGACGAAATTTTGTATAGCTCAAGAGATAGAATTTTTGGATGACATGCAATGAACTTGAATTTTTTTTTATTCAACAAAGTCAACTTTTACGATTCCAAAAAAGTACATGTCGTGAATTTTTGTAGTACTTCGAATTTCAGTAACTTTTCCGCCGAAATTTTGTATAGCTAAAGAGGTAGAATTTTTGGATGACCTCCTATGATCTTGAACTTTTTTTTTCTTGAATAAAGTCAAGGTCTAGGATTCCAAAAAAGTACATGTCGTGAATTTTTGTAGTTCTTCGAATTTCAGTCACCTTTCCGATTTTGACGAAATTTTGTATATCTCAAGAGGTAGAATTTTTGGATTACCTGTGATGAACTTGAATTTTTTTTTTCTTGAAGAAAGTCAACGTCTAGGATTCCAAAAAAGTACATGTCGTGAATTTTTTTAGTTCTTTGAATTTCAATCACTTTTCCGATTTTGACCAAATTTTTTATATCTCAAGAGGTAGAATTTATGGATGATCTCTGATGAACTTGAATTTTTTTTTCTTGAACAAAGTCAACGTCTAGGAATCCAAAAAAGTACATGTCGTGAATTTTTGTAGTACTTCGAATTTCAGTCACTTTTCCGATTTTGCCGAAATTTTGTATAGCTCAAGAGGTAGAATTTTTGAATGACCTCTGGTGAACTTGAATTTTTTTTTTCTTGAACAAAGTCAACTTCTAGGATTCCAAAAAAGTACATGTTTTTAATTTTTGTAGTACTTTGAATTTCAGTCATTTTTCCGATTTTGAAGAAATGTTATATATCTCAAGAGGTAGAATTTTTGGATGACCTCCGATGAAGTTGACATTTTTTTTTCTTGAACAAAGTCAACGTCTACGATTCCAAAAAAGTACATGAATTTTTGGATTACCTCCTTGATCTTGAACTTTTTTTTTTCTTGAATTAAGTCAAGGTTTAGGATTCCAAAAAGTACTTGTTGTGAATTTTTGTAGTTCTTCGAATTTCAGTCACTTTTCTGATTTTGACGAAATTTTGTATAGTTCAAGAGATAGATATTTTGGATGGCGTTCAATGAACTTGAATTTTTTTTTCTTGAACAAAGTCAACGTCCAGGATTCCAAAATGTACTTGTTGTGAAATTTTGTAGTTCTTCGAATTTCAGTCCCTTTTCCAATTTTGCTGCAATTTTGTATAGCTCAAGAGATAGAATTTTTGGATGGCGTCTGATGAACTTGAAATTTTTTTTTCTTGAACAAAGTCACTGTCTAGGATTCCAAAAAAGTACATGTCATGAATTTTTTTAGTGCTTCGAATTTCAGTCACTTTTTCGATTTTGACGAAATTTTGAATAGCTGAAGAGGTAGGATTTTTGGATTATCTCCACTGAACTTGAAATTTTTTTTTCTTGAATAAAGTCAATGTCTAGGATTCCACCAAAATTTCTTGTTGTGAATTATTGTAGATCTTGAATTTCAGTCACTTTTTCGATTTTGACGAAATTTTGTATAGTTCAAGAGGTAGAATTTTTGGATGACATTTCTATGATCTTGAACTTTTTTTTCTTGAATAAAGTCAAGTTCTAGGATTCCAAAAAAGTACTTGTCGTGAATTTAAAAAAACGTTTGACTATATCACCGTTACATGGTAATGAAGAGAGAGTTTGAATTACGTGAAAATCGGACTAGAATTGACGGACAAAATGGCCGCCGTTTGTACACGAATAGTGTGAAAATATGTTATATCAAGGTTGTGGACCCTATAGAGGTCACAATTTTGAATCGATTTTGATGAAACTTGACATGTATGTTTATAACCCAAAGAACTTGGTTCCTTTCGATATTTGCGCCCATCGAGTCATTACTTCCTGAATTATGTCCCCTGATTGTACGAAAAATCACCCTTTTTAGCTTGTTGTGCCTCTGGAGGTCACAATTATTATCTGATTTAAAAAAAAAACGTTTGATTATAAAAACCAAACAAATTCTAATGATTTTCTGATAATTCCTTAATATGCGACAACTCTTGTTGACTGCCCGGACGATTTGGCTGCTGTGTGGGCGTATGTTTCGTTGCCTGGCAACCTATTTTTTTTTCTTGAACAAAGTCAACGTCTAGGATTCCAAAAACATACTTGTCGTGAATTTTTGTAGTTTAGACACTTTTCCGATTTTGACGAAATTCTGTATAGCTCAAGAGGTAGAATTTTGGGATGACGTGCGATGAACTTGAATTTTTTTTTTCTTGAATAAAGTCAAGGTCAAGGATTCGAAAAAAGTACCTGTCGTGAATTTTTTTAGTGCTTCGAATTTCAGTCACTTTTCCGATTTTGACGAAATTTTGCATAGCTCAAGAGATAGAATTTTTGGATGACGTCCAATGAACTTGAACTTTTTTTTTCTTGAACAAAGTCAACTTTTAGGATTTCAAAAAAGTACATATTGTGAATTTTTGTAGTACTTCGAAATTCAGTCACTTTTCCGATTTTGCCGAAATTTTGTATAGCTCTAGAGGTAGAATTTTTGGATGATCTCAGATGAACTTGAAATTTTTTTTCCTCATTAAAGTCAAGGTCTAGGATTCCACCAAAAGTTCTTGTTGTGAATTTTTGTAGTTCTTCGAATTTTGCCGAAATTTTGTCTAACTTAAGAGGTAGAATTTTTGGATGATCTAGGATTCCAAAAAAGTACATTTCGTGAATTTTTTTACTGCTTCGAATATCAATCACTTTTCCGATTTTGACGAAATTTTGTATATCTCAAGAGGTAGAATTTTTGGATGACCTCCTATGATCTTGAACTTTTTTTTTCTTGAATAAAATCAATGTCTAGGATTCCACCAAAAGTTCTTGTTGTGAATTATTGTACATCTTGAATTTCAGTCACTTTTTCGATTTTGGCGAAATTTTGTATAGCTCAAGAGGTAGAATTTTTGGATGACATTTCTATGATCTTGAACTTTTTTTTCTTGAATAAAGTCAAGTTCTAGGATTCCAATAAAGTATTTGTCGTGAGTTCTTCGAATTTCAGTCACTTTTCCAATTTTGACGAAATTTTGTGTAGCTCAAGAGGTAGAATTTTTGGATGATCTCCACTGAACTTGAAATTTTTTTTTCTTGAATAAAGTCAAGGTCTAGGATTCCACCAAATGTTCTTGTCGTGAATTTTTGTAGTTCTTCGAATTTCAGTCAATTGTTCGATTTTGACGAAATTTTGTATAGCTCAAGAGATAGAATTTTTGGATGACCTCCTATGATCTTGAACTTTTTTTTTCTTGAATAAATTCAAGGTCTAGGATTCCAAAAAGTACTTGTCGTGAATTTTTGTAGTTCTTCGAATTTCACTGACTTTTTCGATTTTGACGAAATTTTGTATAGATCAAGAGGTTGAATTTTTAAATGATCGCCACTGGACTTGAAATTTTGTTTTCTTGAACAAAGTCATCCTCCAGGATTCCAAAAACCTACTTGTCATGAATTTTTGTAGTTCTTCGAAAATCAGTCACTTTTATGATTTTGACGAAATTTTGTATAGCTCAGGAGATAGAATTTTTGGATGACCTCCGATGAACTTGAAATTTTTTTTTCTTGAACAAAGACAACGTCTAGGATTACAAAAAAGTACATGTCGTGAATTTTTTTAGTGCTTCGAATTTTAATCACTTTTTTGATTTTGACAAAATTTTGTATATCTTAAGAGGTAGAATTTTTGGATGACCTCCTATGATCTTGAACTTTTTTTTTCTTGAATAAAGTCAAGGTCTGGGATGCCAAAAAAGTACTTGTAGTGAATTTTTGTACTTCTTCGAATTCCAGTCACCTTTTGGATTTTGACGAAATTTTGTACAGCTCAATAGGTAGAATTTTTGATGATCTCGACTGAACTTGAAATTTTTTTTTCTTCAACAAAGTCAACGTCGAGGATTCCAAAAACGTACTTGTCGTGAATTTTTGTAGTTCTTCGAATTTTAGTCACTTTTCCGATTTTGACGAAATTTTGTATAGCTCAAGAGGTAGAATTTTCGGATGACCTCCTATGATCTCCAACTTTTTTTTTTCTTGAATAAAGTCAAGGTCTAGGATACCAAAAAAGTACTTGTCGTGAGTTTTTGTAGTTCTTCGAATTGCAGTCACTTTTTTGATTTTGACGAAATTTTATATTTTTGGATGATCTCCACTGAACTTGAAATTTTTTTTTCTTGAACAAAGTGAACGTCGAGGGTTCCAAAAACATACTTGTCGTGAATTTTTGTAGTTCTTCGAATTTTAGTCACTTTTCCAATTTTGACGAAATTTTGTATAGCTCAAGAGGAAGAATTTTTGGATGACCTCCGATGAACTTGAAATTTGTTTTTCATGAACAAAGTCAACGTCAACGATTCCAAAAAAGTACACGTCGTGAATTTCAGTCACTTTTCCGATTTTTCCAAAATTTTGTCTAACTTAAAGAAGTAGAATTTTTGGTTGACATCCTATGATCTTGAGCTTTTTTTTTCTTGAAGAAAGTCAAGGTCTAGGAATCCAAAAAAGTACTTGGCGTGAATTTTTGTATTTCTTCGAATTTCACTTTTCCGATTTTGACGAAATTTTGTATAGCTCAAGAGATAGAATATTTAGATGAAGTCCGATGAACTTGAACTTTTTTTTTCTTGAACAAAGTCAACGTCTAGGATTCCAAAAATTAGTTGTCGTGAATTTTTGTAATTCTTTGAATTTCATTTTTTCGATTTTTTGACGAAAATCTTGTATAGCTCAAGACGTAGAATTTTTGGATTACCTCCTCTGATCTTGAAATTTTTTTTTCTTGAATAAAGTCAAGGTCTAGGATTCCAAAAAAGTACATGTCGTGAATTCTACGAATTTCAGTCACTTTTTCTATTTTGACGAAACTTTGTATAGCTGAAGAAGTAGAATTTTTGGATGACCTCTGATGAACTTGAATTTTTTTTTTCTTGAACAAAGTCAACGTCCAGGATTCCAAAAAAGTACATGTCGTGAAATTTTTTAAGGCTTCGAATTTCAGTCACTTTTCCAATTTTGACGAAATTCTTGAACAAAGTCAACGTCCAGGATTCCAAAAACGTACTTGTCGTGAATTTTTGTAGTTCTTGACAAATTTGTATAGCTCAAGAGGTAGAATTTTTGGATGACCTCTGATGAACTTTAATTTTTTTTTTCTTGAACAAAGTCAACGTCTAGGATTCCAAAAAAGTACATGTCGTGAATTTTTTTAGTGCTTCAAATTTCAGTCACTTTTCCAATTTTGACAAAATTTTGTATATCTCAAGAGGTAGAATTTTTGGATGACTTCCTATGATCTTAAAATTTTTTTTCTTCAACAAATTCAACGTCCAGGATTCCAAAAACGTACTTGTCGTGAATTTTTGTAGTTTTTCGAATTTCAGTCACTTTTCCGATGTTGACGAAATTTTGTATAGCTCAAGAGATAGAATTTTTGAATGACGTCTGATGAATTTGAAATTTTTTTCTCTTGAACAAAGTCAACTTTTAGGATTCAAAAAAAAAGTACAATGTCAATGTCTAGGTTTCCAAAAAAGTATATTTCGTGAATTTTTTAATGCTTCGAATTTCAGTCACTTTTCCGATTTTGACGAAATTTTGTATAGCTCAAGAGATAGAATTTTTGGATGACCTCCTATGATCTTGAACTTTTTCTTTCTTGAATAAAGTCAAGGTCTAGGATTCCAAAAAAGTACATGTCGTGAATTTTTGTAGTTCTTCGAATTTCACTGACTTTTTCGATTTTGACGAAATTTTGTATAGATCAAGAGGTTGAATTTTTAGATGATCGCCACTGGACTTGAAATTTTTTTTTCTTGAACAAAGTCAACATCCAGGATTCCAAAAACGTATTTGTTGTGAATTTTTGTAGTACTTTGAATTTCAGTCACTTTTCTGATTTTGACGAAATTTTGTATAGCTCAAGAGATATAATTTTTAGATGACGTTCGATTAACTTGAACTTTTTTTTTCTTGAACAAAGTCAAACTCTGGGATTCGAAAAAAGTACATGTTTTGAATTTTTGTAGTTCCTCGAATTTCAGTCTCTTTTCCGATTTTGACTAAATTTTGTATAGCTCAAGAGATAGAATTTTTGAATGACGTCCGATGAATTTGAACTTTTATTTCCTGAACAAAGTCAACTTTTAGGATTCAAAAAAAATTACTTTTCGTGAATTTTTGTACTACTTCGAATTTCAGTCTTTGTAATTCTTTGAATTTCATTTTTTCGATTTTTTGACGAAAATCTTGTATAGCTCAAGACGTAGAATTTTTGGATTACCTCCTCTGATCTTGAAATTTTTTTTTCTTGAATAAAGTCAAGGTCTAGGATTCCAAAAAAGTACATGTCGTGAATTCTACGAATTTCAGTCACTTTTTCTATTTTGACGAAACTTTGTATAGCTGAAGAAGTAGAATTTTTGGATGACATCCAATGAACTTGAATTTTTTTTTCTTGAACAAAGTCAACTTTTAGGATTCCAAAAAAGTACATGTCGTGAATTTTTGTAGTACCTCGAATTTCAGTAACTTTTCCGCCAAAATTTTGTATAGCTAAAGGAGGTAGAATTTTTTGGATGACCTCCGATGAACTTGAAATTTTTTTTTCTAGAACAAAGTCAACGTCTAGGATTCCAAAAAAGTACATGTCGTGAGTTTTTTTAGTGCTTCGAATTTCAGTCACTTTTCCGATTTTGAAGAAATTTTGTATATCTGAAAAGGTAGAATTTTTGGATGACCTCTTGAATTTTTTTTTCTTGAATAAAGCCAAGGTCTAGGATTCCAATTTAGTATGATCTTGAACTTTTTTTTCTTGAATAAAGTCAAGGTGTAGGATTCTAAAAATGTACTTGTTGTGAATTCTTCGAATTTCAGTCACTTTTTCGATTTTGATGAAATTTTTTTTTCTTGAACAAAGTCAACGACTAGGATTCCAAAAAAGTTCATGTCGTGAATTTTTGTAGTGCTACGAATTTCAGTCATTTTTCCAATTTTGACGAAATATTGTATATCTCAAGAGGTAGAATTTTTGGATGACCTCCGATGAAGTTGAAATTTTTTTTTCTTGAACAAAGTCAACGTCTAGGATTCCCAAAAAGTACATGTCGTGAATTTTTTTAGTGCTTCGAATTTCAGTTACTTTTCCGATTTTTACGAAAATTTGTATAGCTCAAGAGGTAGAATTTTTGGATGACCTCCGATGAACTTGAAATTTTTTTTTCTTGAACAAAGTCAACGTCTAGGATTCCAAAAAAGTACATGTCGTGAATTTTTTTAGTGCTTCGAATTTCAGTCACTTTTCCGATTTTGACGAAAATTTATATATCTCAAGAGGTAGAATTTTTGGATGACATCCTATGATCTTGAACTTTTTTTTTCTTGAATAAAGTCAAGGTCTAGGATTCCAAAAAAGTACCGGTACTTGGCGTGAATTTTTGTAGTTCTTCGAATTCCAGTCACTTTTTTGAATGACGTCCGATGAATTTGAACTTTTATTTCCTGAACAAAGTCAACTTTTAGGATTCAAAAAAAAATTACTTTTCGTGAATTTTTGTACTACTTCGAATTTCAGTCACTTTTCCGATTTTGCCGAAATTTTGTATAGCTCAAGAGGTAGAATTTTTGGATGACCTTCTCATGAACTTGAAATTTTTTTTTTGACGAAATTTTGTATAGCTCAAGAGATTGAATTTTTGGATGACATCCAATGAACTTGAATTTTTTTTTCTTGAACAAAGTCAACTTTTAGGATTCCAAAAAAGTACATGTCGTGAATTTTTGTAGTACCTCGAATTTCAGTAACTTTTCCGCCAAAATTTTGTATAGCTAAAGGAGGTAGAATTTTTTGGATGACCTCCGATGAACTTGAAATTTTTTTTTCTAGAACAAAGTCAACGTCTAGGATTCCAAAAAAGTACATGTCGTGAGTTTTTTTAGTGCTTCGAATTTCAGTCACTTTTCCGATTTTGAAGAAATTTTGTATATCTGAAAAGGTAGAATTTTTGGATGACCTCTTGAATTTTTTTTTCTTGAATAAAGCCAAGGTCTAGGATTCCAATTTAGTATGATCTTGAACTTTTTTTTCTTGAATAAAGTCAAGGTGTAGGATTCTAAAAATGTACTTGTTGTGAATTCTTCGAATTTCAGTCACTTTTTCGATGTTGATGAAATTTTTTTTTCTTGAACAAAGTCAACGACTAGGATTCCAAAAAAGTTCATGTCGTGAATTTTTGTAGTGCTACGAATTTCAGTCATTTTTCCGATTTTGACGAAATATTGTATATCTCAAGAGGTAGAATTTTTGGATGACCTCCGATGAAGTTGAAATTTTTTTTTCTTGAACAAAGTCAACGTCTAGGATTCCCAAAAAGTACATGTCGTGAATTTTTTTAGTGCTTCGAATTTCAGTCACTTTTCCGATTTTTACGAAAATTTGTATAGCTCAAGAGGTAGAATTTTTGGATGACCTCCGATGAACTTGAAATTTTTTTTTCTTGAACAAAGTCAACGTCTAGGATTCCAAAAAAGTACATGTCGTGAATTTTTTTAGTGCTTCGAATTTCAGTCACTTTTCCGATTTTGACGAAAATTTATATATCTCAAGAGGTAGAATTTTTGGATGACATCCTATGATCTTGAACTTTTTTTTTCTTGAATAAAGTCAAGGTCTAGGATTCCAAAAAAGTACCGGTACTTGGCGTGAATTTTTGTAGTTCTTCGAATTCCAGTCACTTTTTTGATTTTGACGAAATTTTATACAGCTCAAGAGGTAGGATTTTTCTGATGATCTCCACTGAACTTGAAATTTTTTTTTCTTGAACAAAGTGAACGTCGAGGGTTCCAAAAACATACTTGTCGTGAATTTTTGTAGTTCTTCGAATTTTAGTCACTTTTCTAATTTTGACGAAATTTTGTATAGCTCAAGAGGTAGAATTTTTGGATGACCTCCGATGAACTTGAAATTTGTTTTTCTTGAACAAAGTCAACGTCAAGGATTCAAAAAAAGTACACGTCGTGAATTTCAGTCACTTTTCCGATTTTTCCAAAATTTTGTCTAACTTAAAGAAGTAGAATTTTTGGTTGACATCCTATGATCTTGAGCTTTTTTTTTCTTGAAGAAAGTCAAGGTCTAGGAATCCAAAAAAGTACTTGGCGTGAATTTTTGTATTTCTTCGAATTTCACTTTTCCGATTTTGACGAAATTTTGTATAGCTCAAGAGATAGAATATTTAGATGAAGTCCGATGAACTTGAACTTTTTTTTTCTTGAACAAAGTCAACGTCTAGGATTCCAAAAAAGTACTTGTCGTGAATTTTTGTAATTCTTTGAATTTCATTTTTTCGATTTTTTGACGAAAATCTTGTATAGCTTAAGACGTAGAATTTTTGGATGACCTCCTCTGATCTTTAAATTTTTTTTTCTTGAATAAAGTCAAGGTCTAGGATTCCAAAAAAGTACATGTCGTGAATTCTACGAATTTCAGTCACTTTTTCGATTTTGACGAAACTTGGTATAGCTCAAGAAGTAGAATTTTTGGATGACCTCTGATGAACTTGAATTTTTTTTTTATTGAACAAAGTCAACGTCCAGGATTCCAAAAAAGTACATGTCGTGAAATTTTTTAAGGCTTCGAATTTCAGTCACTTTTCCGATTTTGACGAAATTCTTGAACAAAGTCAACGCCCAGGATTCCAAAAACGTACTTGTCGTGAATTTTTGTAGTACTTCGAATTTCAGTCACTTTACCGATTTTGCCGAATTTTTGTATAGCTCAAGAGGTAGAATTTTTGAATGACCTCTGGTGAATTTGAATTTTTTTTTTCTTGAACAAAGTCAACGTCTAGGATTCCAAAAAAGTACATGTTTTGAATTTTTGTAGTACTTCGAATTTCAGTCACTTTTCCGATTTTGAAGAAATTTTGTATATCTCAAGAGGTAGAATTTTTGGATGACCTCCGAGGAACAAAGTCAATGTCTAGGATTCCAAAAAAGTACATGTCGTGAATTTTTTTAGTACTTTAAATTTCAGTCACTTTTCCGATTTTGCCGAAATTTTGTATAGCTCAAGAGGTAGAATTTTTGGATGACCTCCGATGAACATGAACTTTTTTTTTCTTGAACAAAGTCAACGTCCAGGATTCCAAAAAAGTACTTATCGTGAATTATTCGATTTTCAGTCACTTTTTCAATTTGATGAAATTTTGTATAGCTCAAGAGGTAGAATTTTTGTATGATCTCCACTGAACTTGAATTTTTTTTTTATTGAACAAAGTCATTGTTCAGGATTCCAAAAAAGTACATGTCGTGAATTTTTTTAAGGCTTCGAATTTCAGTCACTTTTCCGATTTTGACGAAATTCTTGAACAAAGTCACTTCCAGTATTCCAAAAATGTACTTGTTGTGAATTTCTGTAGTTCTTCGAATTTCAGACACTTTTCCGATTTTGACGAAATTTTGTATAGCTCAAGAGGTAGAATTTTTGAATAATCTCCACTGAACATGAAATTTTTTTTTCTTGAACAAATTCAACGTCCTGTATTCCAAAAATGTACTTGTCGTGAATATTTGTACTTCTTCGAATTTCAGTCACTTTTCCGATTTTGACGTAATTTTGTGTAGCTCAAGAGATAGAATTTTTGGATGACGTCGACGTTTATGATTCAAAAAAAGTACATGTCGTGAATTTTTTTAGTACTTTGAATTTCAGTCACTTTTCCGATTTTGCCGAAATTTTGTATAGCTCAAGAGGTAGGGTTCCAAAAAAGTACATATCGTCAATTTTTTTAGTGCTTCGAATTTCAGTCACTTTTCCGATTTTGACGAAATTTTGTATATTTCAAAAGGTAGGATTTTTGGATGATCTCCACTGAACTTGAATTTTTTTTTCTTGAGTAAAGTCAAGGTCTAGGATTCCAAAAAAGTACTTGTTGTGAATTTTTGTAGTTCTTCGAATTTCAGTGACTTTTCTGAGTTTGATGAAATTTTGTATAGCTCAAGAGGCAGGATTCCAAAACCGTACTTGTCGTGAATTTTTGTAGTTCTTCGAATTTCAGTCACTTTTCCGATTTTGACGAAATTTTGTATAGCTGAAGATGTTCTGAATAATCGGAAATCTTATTTGGTTTGTGTCTTATTTTTAGTTCAGTGCCGATGAGTCCTAATTTGTATTTCTAACCTCGCATTATTAGCACACGGTTTTCTGTGTGCGTCTAGCCTGTCAGTTCGCCATTGTTGTCAACAATCTTTTCAGTCCGTCTTTAATAGTCAAAATGTCATCTTATATTAATTAACTAGCTTTGTCATTGCAAGGGCGAGATAGATCCACTCTCCAGGTACTTTTCTATATCATTTGTAGTGCGTGTTATTCAGTGTTTTTTGAATTATGTGTCAGTTTCAACGAGTGACCATGCGAGTGTTAGTCCCACGTGTGTTCAATATGCCAGGACGCTATTGGAAATGGGTCTTAACATTTCGATATTATTTCAGACTATTGCAAATACAGAAATGGCTTTTAGGGATTAATGCACATTTAATGACTTTTCTGTGTATTTACCAACCTTTATTGTCATTGTTATTTGTTTACATTTGTTGTGCATATTATAAAGGTCCATGCGTGTGTCAAATGTCTTGCAGCCACTTGTTAGTGGATTAGCGTTCTAGTCTAGTCCTTTAAAGGAACATTAATTGTCATATTTTGTCGTGGTCTAATCCCTTTAAATGGACATTGCATGCAACTGTCATATTTTGTGGTAATCTAATAATTTAAAGGGACATTTATGTCATGAATTGTCACAATCAGTTATAGTCCTTATTCATTTATTGTTCTTAACTTTTGTCTTTCCAGATTGGAAGATTTATGAATGAAATGAATTGAGTGCCATATAAATGAATGATATATACTGTAGATGAACAATCATATATGAATGATATGACATATGATGATACTATACGAATAAAGGTCTACATGTCTAAAGTCTAAATAAGTTGTCATTAACGGAAGATCATCGAGCCCTTGAACAGCTACAACTCGAGTAGTCACAACACAAGACGTAGAATTTTTGGATGACCTCCAATGAACTTTTTTTTTCTTGAACAAAGTCAACGTCTAGGATTCCAGTAAAGTACATGTTGTGAATTTTTTTAGTGCTTCGAATTTCAGTCACTCTTCCGATCTCGCCGAATTTTTGTATAGCTCAAAAGGAAGAATTTTTGGATGACCTCCAATGAACTTGAACTTTTTTTTTTCTTGAACAAAGTCAATATCTAGGATTCCAGAAAAGTACTTGTCGTGAATTTTTGTAGTACTACGAATTTCAGTCACTTTTTCGATTTTGACGAACTTTTGTATAGCTCAAGAGGTATCATTTTTGGATGTCCTCCACTGAACTTGAAATTTTTTTTTCTTGAACAAAGTCAACGTCTAGGATTCCAAAAACGTACTTGCCATGAATTTTTGTAGTTCAGTCAATCTGATTTTGACGAAATTTTGTATAGCTCAAGAGATAGAATTTTTGGATGACGTCTGATGAACTTTTTTTCTTGACCAAAGTCAACTTTTAGGATTCCAAATAAGTACATGTCGTGAATTTTTGTAGTACTTCCAGTTTCAGGCACTTTTCCGATTTTGCAGAAATTTTTCTTTAACTTAAGAGGTAGAATTTTTGGATGATCTCCACTGAACTTGAAATTTTTTTTTCTTGAACAAACTCAACGTCTAGGATTCCAAAAAAGTACACCTCGTGAATTTTTTTAGTGCATCGAATTTCAGTCACTTGTCCGATTTTGACGACTTGTCGTGAATTTTTGTAGTTCTTTGAATTTCAGTCACTTTTCTGTTTTTGATGAAATTTTGTACAGCTCAAAAGGTAGAATTTTTGGATGACGTCTAATGAACTTGAACTTTTCTTTGTCAACCTATAGGATTTGGATGACCTCAGATGAACTTGAAATTTTTTTTTCTTGAACAAAGTCAACGTCTAAGATTCCAAAAAAGTACACGTCGTGAATTTTTTTAGTGCTTCGAATTTCAATCACTTTGCAGATTTTGACGAAATTTTTTATATCTCAAGTGGTATAATTTTTGGATGACCTCCTATGATCTTGAACTTTTTTTTTCTTGAATAAAATCAAGTTCAAGGATTCAAAAAAAGTACTTGTGAATTCTTCGAATTTCAGTCACTTTTTCGATTTTGACGAAATTTTGTATATCTCAAGAGGTAGAATTTTTGGATGACCTCCTATGATCTTGAACTTTTTGTCCCCCGCCTTTCGAAGAAAGTTGGGGGACTATTAAAATGGGTTCGTCCGTCTGTCTGTCTGTCTGTCCGTCTGTCTGTCCGTCACACTTTTTGGGACACAATAACTCTCTTCCTAATTTAGCTAGAATGTTTAAACTTGGTGTATGTGTTTATTAGGTCAATGCCTTGATGGAGTTCGAAGATGAGCATTTTCCGCTTAGGGTAAGCAAGGATAAGCAATTTGATTGGTTGATGCTTTGGGACGCGATAACTTTAGTTCTAATTAAGTGAGATTGATGAAACTTGGTGTATAGTTTCATTATAGTAATACCATGACCAAGTTCGATAATGAGCATTTTCTGCTCAGGGTAAGCAGAGCTATACGCAATTTGATTGATCGAGAATTTGGAACACAATTACTCTCCTTCTAATTGAGTTAAAATCTTCAAACTTGGTGTATATGCTTATTAGGTCAATGCCTTGATGGAGTTCGAAGATGAGCATTTTCCGCTTAGGGTAAGCAGAGATAAGCAATTTGATTGGTTGATGCTTTGGGACACGATAACTTTAGTTCTGATTAAGTGAGAGTGGTGAAACTTGGTGTATAGTTTCATTATAGTAATACCTTGACTAAGTTCGATAATGAGCATTTTCTGTTCAGGGTAAGCAGAGCGATACGCAATTTGATTGGTCGAGACTTTGGAACACAATAACTCTCCTTCTAATTTAGTTAAAATGTTCAAACTTGGTGTATATGCTTACTAGGTCAATGTCTTGATGGAGTTCGAAGATGAGCATTTTCCGCTTAGGGTAAGCAGAGATAAGCAATTTGATTGGTTGATGCTGTGGGACATGATAACTTTAGTTCTAATTAAGTGAGAGTGATGAAACTTGGTGTATAGTTTCATTCCAGTAATACCTTGACTAAGTTTGATAATGAGCATTTTCTGCTCAGGGTAAGCAGAGCGATACGCAATTTGATTGGTCAAGACTTTGGAACACAATAACTCTCCTTCTAATTGAGTTAAAATGTTCAGACTTGGTGTATATGCTTATTAGGTCAATGCCTTGATGGAGTTCGAAGATGAGCATTTTCCGCTTAGGGTAGGCAGAGATAAGCAATTTGATTGGTTGATGCTTTGAGACACAATAACTTTAGTTCTAATTAAGTGAGAGTGATGAAACTTGGTGTATAGTTTCATTACAGTAATACCTTGACTATAATCGATAATGAGCATTTTCTGCTCAGGGTAAGCAGAGCGATAAGCAATTTGATTTGCCGAGACTTTGGAACACAATAACTCTCCTTCGAATTGAGTTAAAATGTTCAAAATTGGTGTGTATGCTTATTAGGTCAATGCCTTGATGGAGTTCGAAGATGAGCATTTTCTTCTTACGGTAGGCAGAGATAAGCAATTTTTGGATGACACGTACGTTTGAAAAAAATAAATGTGCGATTAATTAATATGTGTCATCTATTTATTTCGGGATTTCGGCGGGGGACATCAGCCTCACTGTTGGCTTGTTTTTTCTTGAATAAAGTCAAGGTCTAGGATTCCAAAAAAGTACTTCTCGTGAATTTATGTAGTTCTTCGAATTTCAGTCACTTTCCGATTTTTCTAAAATTTTGTATCGCTCGAGAGGTAGAATTTTCAGTCACTTTTCCGATTTTGTCGATATTTTGTATAGCTCAAGAGGTAGAATTTTTGGATGATTTCCGAGGAACTTGAATTTTTTTTTTTTTGAACAAAGTCAACGTCTAGGTTTCCAAAAAAGTACATGTCGTGAATTTTTTTAGTGCTTCCAATTTCAGTCGCTTTTCAGATTTTGAATTTTGTATATCTCAAGAGGTTGAATTTTTGGTTGACCCCACTATGATCTTGAACTTTTTTTTCTTGAATAAAGTCAAGGTCTAGGATTCCAAAAAAGTATTTGGCGTGAATTTTTGTAGTTCTTCGAATTTCAGTCACTTTATCGATTTTGACGAAATTTTGTATAGCTGAAGAGGTAGGATTTTTGGATGATCTCCACTGAACTTGAAAATTTTTTTTCTTGAATAAAGTCAATGTCTAGGATTCCACCAAAAGTTCTTGTCGTGAATTATTTTAGTTCTTCGAATTTCAGTCACTTTTTCGATTTTGACGAAATTTTGTATAGCTCAAGAGGTAACATTTTTGGATGACCTCCGAGGAACTTGAAATTTTTTTTCTTGAACAATGTCAACGTCTAGGATTCCAAAAAAGTACATGTCGTGAATATTTTGTAGTTCCTCGAATTTCAGTCACTTTTCCAATTTTGACGATATTTTGTCTAACTTAAGAGGTAGAATTTTTGGATAACCTCCTATGATCTTGAACTTTTTTTTTCTTGAATAAAGTCAAGGCCTGTGATTCCAAAAAAGTACTTGTCGCGAATTTTTGTAGTTCTTCGAATTTCAGTCACTTTTCCAATTTTGACGAAATTTTGTATAGCTCAAGAGGTAGAATTTTTAGATGATCTCCACTGAACTTGAAATTTATTTTTCCTCATTAAAGTCAAGGTCTAGGATTCCACCAAAAGTTTTTGTTGTAAATTTTTGTAGTTCTTCGAATTTCAGTCACTTTTTCGATTTTGACCAAATTTTGTATATCACAAGAGGTAGAATTTTTGGATTACTTCCTATGATCTTGAACTTTTTTTTTCTTGAATAAAGTCAAGGTCTAGTATTCCAAAAAAGTACTTGTTGTGAATTTTGTAGTTCTTCGAATTTCAGTCACTTTGTCGATTTTGACGAAATTTTGTATACCTCAAGAGGTAGAATTTTTGGATGATCTCTACTGAACTTGAAATTATTTTTTCTTGAACAAAATCATCGTCCAGGATTCCAAAACGTACTTGTCGTGAATTTTTGTAGTTCTTCGAATTTCAGTCACTTTTCCGATTATGACGAAATTCTGTATAGCTCAAGAAATAGAATTTTTGGATGACGTCCAATGAACTTGAACTTTTTTTTTCTTGAACAAAGTCAACGCTTAGGATTTCAAAAAATTACATGTCGTGAATTTTTTTAGTGCTTTGAATTTCAGTCACTTTTCCGATTTTGACGAAGAGGTAGAGGTAGAATTTTTGGATGACCTCCTATGATGTTAAGCTTTTTTTTCTTAAATAAAATGAAGGTGTAGGATTCCAAAAAAGTACTTGTCGTGAATTTTTGTAGTTCATCGAATTTCAGTCACTTTTTCGATTTTGACGAAATTTTGTATAGCTCAAGAGGTAGAATTTTTGGATGATCTCCGATGAAGTTGAAATTTTTTTTTCTTTAACAATGTCAATGTCTAGGTTTCGAAAAAAGTACATTTCGTCAATTTTTTAGTGCTTCGAATTTCAGTAACTTGAACAAAGTCAACTTTTGGGATTCAAAAAAAGTACATGTGGTGAATTTTTGTAGTGCTTCGACTTTCAGTCACTTTTCGGATTTTGCCGAAATTTTGTATAGCTCAAGAGGTAGAATTTTTGGATGACCTCCGATGAACTTGAAATTTTTTTTTCTTAAACAAAGTCAACGTCCAAGATTCCAAAAACGTATTTGTCGTGAATTTTTGTAGTTCTTCAATTTCAGTCACTTTTCCGATTTTGACGAAATTTTGTATATCTCAAGAGGTAGAATTTTTGGATGACGTCCGATGAACTTGAACTTTTTTTTTCTTGAACAAAGTCAACTTTTAGGATTCCAAAAAATTACATGTCATGAATTTTTGTAGTAGTTGGAATTTCAGTCTTTTTTCCGATTTTGCCGAAATTTTGTATAGCTTAAGAGGTAGAATTTTTGGATGACCTCCGCTGAACTTTTTTTTTTCTTGAACAAAGTCAACGTCTAGGATTCCCAAAAAGTACATGTCTTGAATTTTTTTAGTGCTTCGAATTTCAGTCACTTTTCCAATTTTGACGAAATTTTGTATATCTCAAATGCTAGAATTTTTGGATGACTTGTCGTAAATTTTTTTAGAAGTACCTCTAATTTCAGTCACTTTTCCAATTTTGCCGAAATTTTGTCTAACTTAAGAGGTAGAATTTTTGGATGATCTTCACTGAACTTGAATTTTTTTTTTCTTGAACAAAGTCAACGTCTAGGATTCCAAAAACATACTTGTCGTGAATTTTTGTAGTTCTTCGAATTTCAGTCACTTTTTCGATTTTGACGAAATTTTATATAGCTCAAGAGGTAGAATTTTTGGATGATCTCCACTGAACTTGAAATTTTTTTTTCTTCAACAAAGTCAACGTCCAGGATTCCAAAAACGTACTTGTCGTGAATTTTTGTAGTTCTTCGAATTTCAGTCACTTTTCCGATTTTTGTGAAATTTTGTATATCTCAAGAGATAGAATTTTTGGATGACGTCCAATGAACTTGAACTTTTTTTTTTCTTGAACGAAGTCAACGCTTAGGATTTAAAAAAAGTACATGTCGTGAATTTTTGTAGCACCTCGAATTTCAGTCACTTTTCCGATTTTGAATTTTGTATATCTCAAGAGGTAGAATTTTTGGATGACCTCCGATAAACTTGAAATTTTTTTTTCTTGAACAAAGTCAACGTCTAGGATTCCCAAAAAGTACATGTCTTGAATTTTTTTAGTGCTTCGAATTTCAGTCACTTTTCCAATTTTGACGAAATTTTGTATATCTCAAATGGTAGAATTTTTGGATGACTTGTCGTGAATTTTTTTAGTAGTACCTCTAATTTCAGTCACTTTTCCAATTTTGCCGATATTTTGTCTAACTTAAGAGGTAGAATTTTTGGATGATCTTCACTGAACTTGAATTTTTTTTTTATTGAACAAAGTCAACGTCTAAGATTCCAAAAAAGTCGTGAATTTTTGTAGTTTTTCGAATTTCAGTCACTTTTCCGATTTTGACGAAATTTTGTATAGCTCAAGAGATAGAATTTTTGAATGACGTCTGATGAATTTGAACTTTTTTTCTCTTGAACAAAGTCAACTTTTAGGATTCAAAAAAAAAGTACAATGTCAATGTCTAGGTTTCCAAAAAAGTACATTTCGTGAATTTTTTAATGCTTCAAATTTCAGTCACTTTTTCGATTTTGACGAAATTTTTTACATCTGAAGAGGTATAATTTTTGGATGACCTCCTCTGATCTTGAATTGTTTTTTCTTGAATAAAGTCATGGCCTAGGATTCCAAAAAAGTACTTGTTGTGAATTCTTCGAATTTCAGTCACCTTTTCGATTTTGACGAAATTTTTTATAGCTCAAGAGGTAGAATTTTTGGATGATCTCCACTGAACTTGAAATTTTGTTTTCTTGAATGAAGTCAAGGTCTAGGATTCCACCAAAAGTTCTTGTCGTTAATTTTTGTAGTTCTTCGAATTTCAGTCACTTTTTTGATTTTGACGAAATTTTATATATCTCAAGAGGCAGAATTTTTGGATGACCTTTCTATGATCTTGAACTTTTTTTTCTTGAATAAAGTCAAGGTCTAGGATTCCAAAAAATACTTGTTGTGAATTTTTCGAATTTCAGTCACCTTTTCAATTTTGGCGAAATTTAGTATACCTCAAGAGGTAGAATTTTTGGATGATCTCCACTGAACTTGAATTTTTTTTTTCTTGAACAAAGTCAACGTCCAGGATTCCAAAAGCGTACTTGTCATGAATTTTTGTAGTTCTTCGAATTTCGTTCACTTTTCCGATTTTTACAAAACTTTCTATAGCTCAAGAGATAGAATTTTTGGATGACGTCTAATGAACATGAATTTTTTTTTTCTTGAATAAAGTGAACTTTTAGGATTCAAAAAAAAAAGTACCTGTTGTGATATTTTGTAGTACTTCGAATTTCAGTCACTTTTCCGATTTTGTATAGCTCAAGAGGTCGAATTTTTGGATGACGTCCGATGAACTTGAAATTTTTTTTTCTTGAACAAACTCAACGCCTAGGATTCCAAAAACGTACTTGTCGTGAATTTTTGCATATCTCAAGAGGTAGAATTTTTGGATGACCTCCAATGATCTTGAACTTTTTTTTCTTGAATAAAATCAATGTCTAGGATTCCAAAAAAGTACATGTTGTGAATTGTTTTAGTGCTTCGATTTTCATTCACTTTTCCGATATTGAAGAAATTTTGTATATCTCAAGAGGTAGAATTTTTAGGATGACCTCCTATGATCTTGAACTTTTTTTTTCTTGAATAAAGTCAAGGTCTAGGATTCCAAAAAAGTACATGTTGTGAATTCTTTGAATTTCAGTCACTTTTTCGATTTTGACGAAACTTTGTATAGGTCAAGAGGTAGAATTTTTGGATGATCTCCACTGAACTTGAAATTATTTTTTCTTGAACAAAGTCAACGTCCAGGATTCCAAAATCGTACTTGTCGTGAATTTTTGTTGTTCTCCAAATTTCAATCACTTTTCCGATTTTGACGAAATTTTGTTTATCTCAAGAGGTAGAATTTTTGGATGACCTCCAATGAACTTGAATTTTTTTTTTCTTGAACAAAGTCAACGTCTATGATTACAAAAACGTACTTGTCGTGAATTTTTGTAGTTCTTCGAATTTCAGTCACTTTTTTGAATTTGACGAAATTTTGTATAGCTTCAAAGGTAGAATTTTTGGATGATCTCCACTGAACTTGAACAAAGTCAACGTCCAGGATTCCAAAAACGTACTTATCGTGAATTTTTGAAGTTCTTTGAATTTTAGTCACTTTTCCGATTTTGACGAAATTTTGTATAGCTCAAGATATAGATATTTTGAATGACGTCCAAACTTTTTTTTTTCTTGAACAAAGTCAACTTATAGGATTCCCAAAAAGTACATGTGGTGAATTTTTGTAGTACTTCGAATTTCCGTCACTTTTCCACCGAAATTTTGTATAGCTCAAGAGATAGAATTTTTGGATCACCTCCGATGAACTTGAAATTTTTTTTTCTTGAACAAAGTCAAGGTCAAGGATTTCAAAAAAGTACCTGTAGTGAATTTTTTAGTGCTTTGAATTTCAGTCACTTTTCCGATTTTGACGTGAATTTTTGTTGTACTTCGAATTTCAGTCACTTTTCCAATTTTGCCGAAATTTTGTATAGCTCAAGAGGTAGAATTTTTGGATGACCTCCGAGGAACTTGAAATTTTTTTTTCTGAACAAAGTCACTGTCTAGGATTCCAAAAAAGTGCATGTCGTGAATTTTTTTAGTGCTTCGAATTTCCGATTTTGACGAAATTTTGCATATCTCAAGAGGTAGAATTTTTGGATGACCTCCAATGATCTTGAACTTATTTTTTCTTGAATAAAGTCAAGGTCTAGGATTCCAAAAAAGTACTTTTCGTGAATTCTTCGAATTTCAGTCACTTTTCCAATTTTGACAAAATTTTGTATAGCTCAAGAGGTAAAATTTTTGGATGATCTCCACTGAACTTTAAATTTTTTTTCTTGAACAAAGTCATCGTCCTGGATTCCAAAAACCTACTTGGCTTGAATTTTTGTTGTACTTCGATTTTCAGTCACTTTTCCGATTTTACCAAAATTTTGTATAGCTCAAGAGGTAGAATTTTTGGATGAACTCTGATGAACTTGAATTTTTTTTTTCTTGAACAAAGTCAACTTTTGACGAAATTTTGTCTACCTCAAGAGGTAGAATTTTTGGATGATCTCTACTGAACTTGAAATTTTTTTTTCTTGAACAAAATCATCGTCCAAGATTCCAAAACGTAATTGTCGTGAATTTTTGTAGTTCTTCGAATTTCAGTCACTTTTCCGATTTTGTATAGCTCAAGAGATTGAATTTTTGGATGACGTCTGATGAACTTTAATTTTTTTTTCTTGAACAAAGTCAACTTTTAGGATTAAAAAAAAGTACATATCGTGAATTTTTGTAGTGCTTCGACTTTCAGTCACTTTTCCGATATTGCCGAAATTTTGTATAGCTCAAGAGGTAGAATTTTTGGATGACCTCTGATGAACTTGAAATTTTTTTTTCTTGAAGAAATTCAACGTTTAGGATTCCAAAAAAGTACATAACGTGAACTCTTCGAATTTCAGTCACTTTTTCGATTTTGACATAGCTCAAGAGGTAGAATTTTGGGATTATCTCCACTGAACTTGAAATTTTTTTTTCTTCAACAACGTCAACCTCCAGGATTCCAAAAACCTACTTGTCGTGAATTTTTGTAGTTCTTCGAATTTCAGTCACTTTTCCGATTTTGAGTATATTTTGTATAGCTCAAGAGATGGAATATTTGGATGACATCAGATGAACAAAGTCAACTTTTAGGATTCCAAAATTTTGACATATTTTGTATAGCTCAAGAGATAGAATATTTGGATGACATCCGATGAACAAAGTCAACTTTTAGGATTCCAAAATAGTACATATCGTGAATTTTTGTAGTACTTCGAATTTCAGTCACCTTTCCGATTTTGCCGAAATTTTGTTTAACTTAACAGGTAGAATTTTTCAGATGACCTCTAATGAACTTGAAATTTTTTTTTATTGAACAATGTCAACGTCTAAGATTGCAAAAAAGTACTTGTCTTGAATTCTTCGAATTTCAGTCACCTTTTCGATTTTGGCGAAATTTAGTATAGCTCAAGAGGTAGAATTTTTGGATGATCCCCACTGAACTTAAAAATTTTTTTCTTGAACAAAGTCAATTTTTGTAGTACTTCGAATTTAAGTCACTTTTCCGACGAAATTTTGTTTAGCTCAAGAGGTAGAATTTTTTGATCACCTCCGATGAACTTGAAATTTTTTTTTCTTGAACAAAGTCAACGCCTAGGATTTCAATAAAGTACATGTCGTGAATTTTTTTAGTGCTTTGAATTTCAGTCACTTTTCCGATTTTGCCGAAATTTTGTATAGCTCATGAGGTAGAAATTTTGGATGACCTCCGATGAACTTCAAATTTTTTTTTCTTGAACAAAGTCAAAGTCTAGGATTCCAAAAAAGTACATGTCGTGAATTTTTGTTCTACTTAGAATTTCAGTCACTTTTCCGATTTTGCCGAAATTTTGTATAACTGAAGAGGTAGAATTTTTGGATGGTCTCTGATGAACTTGAAATTTTTTTTTCTTGAACAAAGTCACTGTCTAGCATTCCAAAAAAGTTCATGTCGTGAATTTTTTTAGTGCTTCGAATTTCCGAATTTGTCAAAATTTTGCATATCTCAATATGTAGAATTTTTGGATGACCTCCTATGTCGTGAATTTTTGTAGTACTTTGAATTTTTTCAGTGCTTCAAATTTCAGTCACTTTTCCGATTTTGACGAAATTTTGTATAGCTCAAGAGGTTGAATTTTTGGATGACCTTTCTATGATCTTGAACTTTTTTTTCTTGAATAAAGTCAAGGTGTAGAATTCAAAAAAAGTACTTTTCGTGAATTCTTCGTATTTCAGTCACTTTTCCAATTTTGACGAAATTTTGTATAGCTCAAGAGGTAGAATTTTTGCATGATCTCCGATGAACTTGAAATTTTTTTTCTTGAACGAAGTCAATGTCTAGGACTCCAAAAAAGTGCATGTCGTGAATTTTTGTAGTACTTCTAATTTCAGTCACTTTTCCGATTTTGACGAAATTTTGTATATCTCAAAAGGTAGAATTTTTTGATGACCAATGAAATTGAAATTTTGTTTTCTTGAACAAATTCACTGTCTAGGATTCCAAAAATGTTGTGAATTCTTCGAATTTCAGTCACTTTTTCGATTTTGACGAAACTTTGTATAGCTCAAGAGATAGAATTTTTGGATGATCTCCACTGAACTTGAAATTTTTTTAGTGCATCGAATTTCAGTCACTTTTCCGAATTTGACGAAATTTTGTATATGTCAAGAGGTAGAATTTTTGGATGACCTCCTATGATCTTGAACTTTTTTTTCTTGAATAAAATCAAGGTCTAGGATTCCAAAAAGTACATGTCATGAATTCTTCAAATTTCAGTCACTTTTTCGATTTTGACGAAACTTTGTATAGCTCAAGAGGTAGAATTTTCGGATGATCTCCACTGAACTTGAAATTTTTTTTTCTTGAACAAAGTCAACGTCCAGGATTCCAAAAACGTACTTGTCGTGAATTTTTGTAGTTCTTCGAATTTCTTTTAACTGACCATAATGTTACCAAAGAGCAGCTTCGGTTGGATTTTAGGACATTATTATTATTATTAAGCTTTCATATTACATATGAAAGCTTATTATTTCTGTTAAAGTTATTATTATTTTTTTTTTTTGTGTGTGTTTTCTGGAAATCGGATTTCTCAGAATCTATCCATAGGATCTTTTTGAAATTCTGACCTACCCCACCCCCAAAAATGGGGTGCAAACGTTGTTTAAATATATTTTCAAAACGTTTTACGAATCCGAAATCACCGAATTTTACGAACGAAAAAACAGACAATGCATAATCGTAACTTTGTTATTTTTTGACCGATCTTACTAATTCTTTTTTCTTTGAATACCTTGAAAAAAAATCATTTTCATCTGCAGTTTCACATTTTTGAATTTCGAAAATTCGTCACTGTGATTTCGAACCGGAAGTTTAGACCAATTTGACAACTTCTTTAATAGTTGTACGATCTTCATGAAATTTAGTATATAAGTAGATCCTACCGATGTGATTTTAAAAATATAATTAGAAATTTTCAAAATTATCTCCCCTTGACAAAATTAAGGATCAAAATTTTCAAAAAAATCATCGAAATATAGGTCAGAATGACCAGATTTTTGGGGGGGATACTAGATAAGTAATTACAGATTTATACACAAAATATGAAGTTTGTCGATCGAACCGGAAGTGCCACCATCTTTAAACGTGAAAAATCTCTAAGGCTTTTTTGCTATTTTACTTACAGACACGGGAGTTATATTTTCTGAATCCATGAAGGTTGGCCCAAAAATCGGTGGGAGCAGAATTTTGATTTAGGTCTAATGATGGATTCCATTGTGAAGTGAATATGAAAAGTAGTAGCAATTTGAAGGGCCGAGACTTTGAAACACAATAACTCTCCTTCTAATTAAGCTAGAATGTTCAAACTTGGTGTAGACGTTCACTAGGTCAATGTCATGATTGAGTTTAAAGATGAGCATTTTCTGCTTAGGGTAAGCAGAGATAAATATGCTGATTTGTTGATTCTTTAGGGCACGATAACTTCGGTTATAATGAAGAGAGAACAATCGAGAGTCTAAAAGCTAGCCCTTTGTGTGAAATCATTGTATCATTTTTTTTAAATGTCAGGGATAGCATAAAAAAAGAGATCGAAAATCCAAAAAGTCGTATTTTTACGATTTTGAGCGTTTTTAAAGTTCCTTTTCTCTTAAATCAACATAATATTTTTGGGGAACTTCTTCTACAAAGAGTCTTATCGATAGTGTTTTATATGAAACCATCGATCAACAGTCCAAAATATCAGGAGTAGAAGAATAAAAGGATCGAAAAATTGAATACTGCACCCTTTCATTGTTAAGCGAAACATGCAGCGTGGGTGACTACAATTTGCACATTTAGTCATCGTATAGAGCTTATTCAACAGTATCGAATTCCAACTGCTTAGGGATATTTTACGTGCACTACAATGTGTACACAGGACCTTGGCTTTTCGTCCCATCCGAACGACTAGACAACTGTCCTTGTCTAGGATTCCAAAAAAGTACTTGTTGTGAATTCTTCAAATTTCAGTCACCTTTTCGATTTTGGCGAAATTTAGTATAGCTCAAGAGGTAGAATTTTTGAATGATCTCCACTGAACTTGACATTTTTTTTTCTTGAACAAAGTCAACGTCCAGGATTCCAAAACCGTACTTGTCGTGAATTTTTGTACTTCTTCGAATTTCATTCACTTTTCCGATTTTTACGAAATTTTGTATAGCTCAAGAGATAGAATTTTTGGATGACGTCCAATGAACTTGAATTTTTTTTTTCTTGAACAAAGTCAACTTTTAGGATTCCAAAAAAAAAAGTACATGTCGTGAATTTTTGTAGTACTTCGAATTTCAGTGACTTTCCCGATTTTGACGAAATTTTGTATAGCTCAAGAGATAGAATTTTTGGATGACGTCCGATGAACTTGAAATTTTTTTTTCGTGAACAAAGTCAACTTTTAGGATTCCAAAAAAGTACAGGTCGTGAATTTTTTTAGTGTTTCGATTTTCAGTCACTTTTTCCGATTTTGACGAAATTTTGTATATCTCAAGAGGTAGAATTTTTGGATAACCTACTATGATCTTGAACTTTTTTTTTCTTGAATAAAGTCAAGTTCTAGGATACCAAAAAAGTACTTGTCGTGAATTTTTATAGTTCTTCGAATTTCAGTCACTTTTTCGATTTTGAAGTAATTTTGTATAGCTCAAGAGGTAGAATTTTTGGATGATCTCCTATGATCTTGAACTTTTTTTTCTTGAATAAAGTCAAGTCTAGGATTCAAAAAAAGTACTTTTCGTCAATTCTTCGAATTTCAGTCACTTTTCCAATTTTGACGAAATTTTGTATAGCTCAAGAGGTAGAATTTTTGGATGATCTCCACTGAACTTGAAATTTTTTTTTCTTGAACAAAGTCAACGTCTAGGGTTCCAAAAATGTACATGTCGTGAATTTTTTTAGTGCTTCGAATTTCAGTCACTTTTCCGATTTTGACGAAATTTTGTATATTTCAAAAGGTAGGATTTTTGGATGATCTCCACTGAACTTGAATTTTTTTTCTTGAGTAAAGTCAACTTTTAGGATTCCAAAAAAGTACTTTTCGTGAATTTTTGCAGTACTTCGAATTTCAGTCACTTTTCTGATTTTGCCGAAATTTTGGATTACCTCCTCTGATCTTGAAATTTTTTTTTCTTGAATAAAGTCAAAGTCTAGGATTCCAAAAAAGTACATATCGTGAATTCTTCGAATTTCAGTCACTTTTTCGATTTTGACGAAACTTTGTATAGCTCAAGAGGTAGAATTTTTGGATGATCTCCATTAAACTTGAATTTTTGGATGATCTCCATTAAACTTGAAATTTTTTTTTCTTGAATAAAGTCAAGGTCTAGGATTCCACCAAAAGTTCTTGTCGTGAATTTTGTAGTTCTTCGAATTTCAGTCACCTTTTCGATTTTGACGAAATTTTGTATAACTCAAGAGGTAGAATTTTTGGATGACCTTTCTATGATCTTGAACTTTTTCTTCAAGTCAAAGTCTAGGATTGAAAAAAAGTACTTTTCGTGAATTCTTCGAATTTCAGTCACTTTTCCAATTTTGACGAAATTTTGTATTTCAGTTACTTTTCCGCCGAAATTTTATACAGCTCAAGAGGTAGAATTTTTGTATGACCTCCTATGATCTTGAACTTTTTTTATCTTGAATAAAGTCAAGGTCTAGGATTCCAAAAAAGTACTACTTTCTCCTTTCTTTCACTTTTTCGATTTTGACGAAATTTTATATAGCTCAAGAGGTTGAATTTTTGGATGATCTCCACTGAACTTGTGAAATTTTTTTTTTTGAACAATGTCAACATCCAGGATTCCAAATATGTACTTGTCGTGAATTTTTGTAGTTCTTCGAATTTCAGTCACTTTTCCGATTTTGACAAAATTTTTGCAGCTCAAGAGGTATAATTTTTGGATGATCTGCACTGAACTTGAAATTTTATTTTCTTGAACAAAGTCAACTTTTAGCATTCCAAAAAAAGTACATGTCGTGAATTTTTGTTGTACTTCAAATTTCAGTCACTTTTCCGATTTTGCCGAAATTTTGTATAACTCAAGAGGTAGAATTTTTGGACGGCGTCTGATGAACTTGAATTTTTTTTTTCTTGAACAAAGTCAACGTCTAGGATTCCAAAAAAGTACATTTTGTGAATTTTTTTTACTGCTTCGAATATCAGTCACTTTTCCTATTTTGACAAAATTTTGTATATCTCAAGAGGTAGAATTTTTGGATGACCTCCTAAGATCTTGAACTCTTTTTTTTTTTTTTTTTAATAAAGTCAAGGTCTAGGACACCTTTTCGATTTTGGCGAAATTTAGTATAGCTCAAGAGGTAGAATTTTTGGATGATCTCCACTGAACTTGAAATTTTTTTTTCTTGAACAATGTCAATGTCTAGGTTTCCAAAAAAGTACATTCCGTGAATTTTTTAGTGCTTTGAATTTCAGTCACTTTTCCAATTTGGACGAAATTTTTGTATATCTCAAGAGGTAGAATTTTTGGATGACCTCCTATGATCTTGAACTTTTTTTTTCTTGAATAAAGTCAAGGTCTAGGATTCCCAAAAAGTACTTGTCTTGAATTCTTTGAATTTCAGTCACCTTTTCGATTTGGGCGAAATTTAGTATAGCTCAAGAGGTAGAATTTTTGGATGATGTCCACTGAACTTGAAATTTTTTTTTCTTGAACAAAGTCAACGTCCAGGATTCCAAAAGCGTACTTGTCGTGAATTTTTGTAATTCTTCGAATTTCGTTCACTTTTCCGAATTTTACGAAATTTTGTATACCTCAAGAGATAAAATTTTTGGATGACGTCCAATGAACTTGAATATTTTTTTTCTTGAACAAAGTCAACTTTTAGGATTCAAAAAAAAGTACATGTCGTGAATCTTTGTAGTACTTCGAATTTCAGTCACTTTTCAGATTTTGAATTTTGTATAGCTCAAGAGGTAGAATTTTTGGTTGACCTTCTATGATCTTGAACTTTTTTTTTCTTGATTAAAGTCAAGGTCTAGGATTCCAAAAAAGTACTTGACGTGAATTTTTGTAGTTCTTCGAATTTCATTCACTTTTTCCGATTTTGACGAAATTTTGTATAGCTGAAGAGGTAGGATTTTTGGATTATCTCCACTGAACTTGAAATTTTTTTTTCTTGAATAAAGTCAATGTCTAGGATTCCACCAAAAGTTCTTGTTTTGAATTATTGTAGATCTTGAATTTCAGTCACTTTTTCGATTTTGACGAAATTTTGTATAGCTCAAGAAGAAGAATTTTTTGGATTACCTCCTATGATATTGGTCTAGGATTCCAAAAAAGTACTTATTATGAATTTTTGTAGATATTCGAATTTCAGTCACTTTTCCGATTTTACCGAAATTTTGTATAGCTCAAGAGGTAGAATTTTTGGATGACCTCCGATGAGCAGAAATTTTTTTTTCTTGAAGAAAGTCAACGTTTAGTATTCCAAAAAAGTACATGTCGTGAATTCTTCGAATTTCAGTCACTTTTTCGATTTTGACAAAACTTTGTATAGCTCAAGAGGTAGAATTTTTGGATTATCTCCACTGAATTTAAAATTTTTTTTCTTGAACAAAGTCAACGTACAGGATTCCAAAAATGTACTTGTTGTGAATTTTTGTAGTTCTTCGAAATTTCATGCAGTTTTCCGATTTTGACGAAATTTTGTATATCTCAAGAGGTAGAATTTTTGGATGACCTCCTATGATCTTGAACTTTTTTTTTCTTGAATAAAGTCAAGGTCTAGGATTCCAAAAAAGTACTTCTCGTGAATTTATGTAGTTCTTCGAATTTCAGTCACTTTCCGATTTTTCCAAAATTTTGTATCGCTCGAGAGGTAGAATTTTCAGTCACTTTTCCGATTTTGACGAAACTTTGTATAGCTCAAGAGGTAGAATTTTTGGATGATTTCCGAGGAACTTGAAATTTTTTTTTTTTGAACAAAGTCAACGTCTAGGTTTCCAAAAAAGTACATGTCGTGAATTTTTTTAGTGCTTCCAATTTCAGTCGCTTTTCCAATTTTGAATTTTGTATATCTCAATAGGTAGAATTTTTGGATGAGCTCCTATGATCGTGAATTTTTTTTTCTTGAATAAGGTCAAGGTCTAGGATTCCAAAATAGTACTTTGCATGAATTTTTGTATTTCTTCGAATTTTAGTCACTTTTTCGATTTTGACGAAATTTTGTAAAGCTCAAGAGGTAACATTTTTGGATGACCTCCGAGGAACTTGAAATTTTTTTTTCTTGAACAATGTCAACGTCTAGGATTCCAAAAAAGTACATGTAATGAATTTTTTTAGTGCTTCTAATTTCAGTCGCTTTTCCGATTTTGAGGTAGTATTTTTGGTTGACCTCCTATGATCTTGAATTTTTTTTTCTTGAATAAAGTCAAGGTCTAGGATTCCCAAAAAGTACTTGACGTGAATTTTTGTAGTTCTTCGAATTTCAGTCACTTTTCCGATTTTGATGAAATTTTGTATAGCTCTAGAGATAGAATTTTTGGATGATCTCCACTGAACTTGAAATTTTTTTTCTTGAACAAAGTCAATGTCCAGGATTCCAAAAGCGTACTTGTCGTGAATTTTTGTAGGACTTCGAATTTCAGTCACTTTTCCGATTCTGCCGAAATTTTGTATAGCTCAAGAGGTAGAATTTTTGGATGACCTCCGATGAACTTGAAATTTTTTTTCTTGAACAAAGTAAATGTCGTGAATATTTTTTAGTGCTTCGAATTTCAATCACTTTTTCGATTTTGACGAAATTTTGTATATCTTAAGAGGTAGAATTTTTGGATGACCTCCTATGATCTTGAACTTTTTTTTTCTTAGATAAAGTCAAGGTCTGGGATGCCAAAAAAGTACTTGTCGTGAATTTTTGTACTTCTTCGAATTCCAGTCACTTTTTCGATTTTGACGAAATTTTGTATAGCTCAAGATGCAGAATTTTTGGATTACCTCCTACGATCTTGAACTTTTTTTTTCTTGAGTAAAGTCAAGGTCTAGGATTCCAAAAAAGTACATGTCGTGAATTTTTGTAGTTCTTCGAATTTCAGTCATTTTTCTGATTTTGCCGAAATTTTGGATTACCTCCTCTAATCTTGAAAATTATTTTTTCTTGAATAAAGTCAAGGTCTAGGATTCCAAAATTTCAGTCACTTTTTCGATTTTGACGAAACTTTTTATAGCTCAAGATGTAGAATTTTTGGATGATCTCCACTAAACTTGAAATTTTTTTTCTTGAATAAAGTTAAGGTCTAGTATTCCACCAAAAGTTCATGTCATGAATTTTGTAGTTCTTCGAATTTCAGTCACTTTTTCGATTTTGACGAAATTTTGTATAGCTCAAGAGGTAGAATTTTTGGATGACCTTTCTATGATCTTGAACTTTTTCTTCTTGAATAAAGTCAAAGTCTAGGATTCAAAAAAAGGACTTTTCGTGGATTCTTCGAATTTCAGTCACTTTTCCAATTTTGACGAAATTTTGTATTTCAGTTACTTTTCCGCCGAAATTTTATATAGCTCAAGAGGTAGAATTTTGGATGACCTCCTATGATCTTGAACTTTTTTTATCTTGAATAAAGTCAAGGTCTAGGATTCCAAACAAGTACTTGTCATGAATTTTTGTAGTTCTTCTACTTTCTTTCACTTTTTCGATTTTGACGAAATTTTATATAGCTCAAAGGGTAGAATTTTTGGATGATCTCCACTGAACTTGAAATTTTTTTTTTTGAACAATGTCAACATCCAGGATTCCAAATATGTACTTGTCGTGAATTTTTGTAGTTCTTCGAATTTCAGTCACTTTTCCGATTTTGTCGAAATTTTGTATAGCTCAAAAGGTCGAATATTTGAATGACGTCCGATGAACTTGAACTTTTCTTTCTTGAACAATGTCAACCTTTAGGATTCCAAAAAAAAAGTACATGTCGTGATATTTTGTAGTACTTCGAATTTCAGTCACTTTTCTGCCAAAATTTTGTATAGCTCAACAGGTAGAATTTTTGGATGACGTCCGATGAACTTGAAATTTTTTTTTCTTGAACAAAGTCAACGCCTAGGATTCCAAAAAAGTACATATCGTGAATTGTTTTAGTGCTTCGATTTTCATTCACTTTTCCGATTTTGAAGAAATTTTGTATATCTCAAGAGGTAGAATTTTTAGGATGACCTCCTATGATCTTGAACTTTTTTTTTCTTGAATAAAGTCAAGGTCTAGTATTCCAAAAAAGTACATGTTGTGAATTCTTTGAATTTCAGTCACTTTTTCGATTTTGACGAAACTTTGTATAGGTCAAGAGGTAGAATTTTTGGATGATCTCCACTGAACTTGAAATTATTTTTTCTTGAACAAAGTCAACATCCAGGATTCCAAAAACGTACTTGTCGTGACTTTTTGTAGTTCTTCGAATTTCAGTCACTTTTACGATTTTGACGAAATTTTGTTTATCTCAAGAGGTAGAATTTTTGGATGACCTCAAATGAACTTGAAATTTTTTTTTCTTGAACAAAGTCAACGTCTATGATTACAAAAACATACTTGTTGTGAATTTTTGTAGTTCTTCGAATTTCAGTCACTTTTTTGAATTTGACGAAATTTTGTATAGCTCAAGAGGTAGAATTTTTGGATGATCTCCACTGAACTTGAAATTTTTGTTTCTTGAACAAAGTCATTTGTATTGCGTGTTATTCAGTGTTTTTTGAATTATGTGTCAGTTTAAACAAGTGACCATGCGAGTGTTAGTCCCATGTGTGTTCAATATGCCAGGACACTATTGGAAATGGGTCTTTATATTGCGATATTATTTCAGACTATTGCAAATACAGAAATGGCTTTTGGAGATTAATGCACATTTAATGCCTCTGAAATAACGAATTTTCTGTGTATTTACCAACCTTCATGGTCATTGTTATTTGTTTACATTTGTCGTGCATATTATGAAGGTCCATGCGTGTGTCAAATGTCATGCAGTCACTTGTCAATGGATTAGCGTTCTAGTCTAGTCCTTTAGAGGAACATTATTTCGTGGTAGTCTAATAATTTAAAGGGACATTTATGTCATGAATTGTCACAATCAGTTCTAGTCCTTATTCATTTATTGTTCATAACTTTTGTCTTTGCAGATTGGAAGATATACGAATGACATGAATTGAGTGCCATATAAATGAATGATATATACTGTAGATGAACATCATATATGAATGATATGACATATGATGATACTATACGAATAAACATCTACATGTCTAAACTCTAAATAAGTCGTCATTAACGGAAGATCATCGAGCCCTTGAACAGCTACAACTCGAGTAGTCACAACACAAGAGGTAGAATTTTTGGATGATCTCCAATGAACTTTTTTTTTCTTGAACAAAGTCAACGTCTAGGATTCCTAAAAAGTATATGTCGTGAATTTTTTTAGTGCTTCAAATTCCAGTCACTCTTCATATTACGCTGAATGTTTGTATAGCTCAAGAGGTAGAATTTTGACGAAATTTTGTATATCTCAATAGGTAGAATTTTTGGATGACCTCGTATGAACTTGAATTTTTTTTTTCTTCAACAAAGTCAACATGTCGTGAATTTTTGTAGTACTTCGAATTTCGTCACTTTTCCGATTTTGCCGAAATTTTGTATAGCTGAAAGCTGTAGAATTTTTGGATGAACTCCGATGAACTTGAAATTTTTTTTTTCTTGAACAATGTCAACATCTAGGATTCCAAAAAAGTACATGTCGTGAATTTTTGTAGTTCTTCGATTTTCAGTCACTTTTCCTATTTTGACGAAATTTTGTATATCTCAAGAGTTAGAATTTTTGGATCACCTCCTATGATTTTGAACTTATTTTTTCTTGAATAAAATCAAGAACTAGGATTCCAAAAAAGTACTTGTTGTGAATTCTTCGAATTTCAGTCACTTTTTCAATTTTGACGAAATTTTGTATAGCTCAAGAGGTAGAATTTTTGGATGATCTCCACTGAACTTGAAATTTTTTTTTTTCTTGAACAAAGTCAACGTCCAGGATTCCAAAAACGTACTTATCGTGAATTTTTGAAGTTCTTCGATTTTCAGTCACTTTTTTGAATTTGACGAAATTTTGTATAGCTCCAGAGGTAGAATTTTTGGATGATCTCCACTGAACTTGAAATTTTTTTTTTCTTGAACAAAGTCAAGGTCCAGGATTCAAAAAATGTACTTGCCGAAATTTTATATAGCTCAAGATGTTCTGAATTATTGGAAATCTTATTTCGTTTTTTTCTTCAACAAAGTCAACTTTAGGATTCCAGAAAAAAGTGCATGACGTGAATTTTGTTGTACTTCGAATTTCAGTAACTTTTCCGATTTTACCGAAATTTTGTATAGCTCAAGAGGTAGAATTTTGGATGACCTCTGATGAACTTGAAATTTTTTTTTCTTGAAGAAAGTCAACGTCTAGGATTCCAAAAAAGTACATGTCGTGAATTCTTCTAATTTCAGTCACTTTTTCGATTTTGACGAAACTTTGTATAGCTCAAGAGGTAGAATTTTTGGATGATCTCCACTGAACTTGAAATTTTTTTTCTTGAACAAAGTCATCGTCCTAGATTCCAAAAACCTACTTGGCGTGAATTTTTGTTGTACTTCGAATTTCAGTCACTTTTCCGATTTTACCGAAATTTTGTATAGCTCAAGAGGTAGAATTTTTGGATGACCTCTGATGAACTTGAATTTTTTTTTTCTTGAACAAAGTCAACTTTTAGGATTCCAAAAAAGTGCATGTCGTGAATTTTTGTAGTACTTCGAATATCAGTCACTTTTCCGATTTTGCCAAAATTTTGTATAACTTCAGAGGTAGAATTTTTGGATGACCTCCGAGGAACGTGAAATTATTTTTTCTTGAACACAGTCAACGTCTAGGATTCCAAAAAAGTACATGTCGTGAATTTTTTTAGTGCTTCCAATTTCAGTCACTTTCCCGATTTTGAATTTTGTATATCCCAAGAAGTAGAATTTTTGGTTGACCTCCTATGATCTTGAACTTTTTTTTTCTTGAATAAAATCAAGGTCTAGGATTCCCAAAAAGTACTTGGCGTGAATTTTTGTAGTTCTTCGACTTTCAGTCATTTTTTCGATTTTGACCAAATTTTTTATAGCTCAAGAGGTAGAATTTTTGGATGATCTCCGATGAACTTGAAATTTTTTTTTCTTTAACAATGTCAATGTCCAGGTTTTCAAAAAAGTACATTTCATGAATTTTTTAGTGCTTCGAATTTCAGTCACTTTTCCGATTTTGACGAAATTTTGTACATCTCAAGAGGTAGGATTTTTGGATGACCTCCTCTGATATTGAAAATTTTTTTTCTTGAATAAAGTCAAGGTCTAGGATTCCAAAAAAGTACATGTAGTGAATTCTACGAATTTCAGTCACTTTTTCGATTTTGTCGAAACTTTGTATAGTTCAAGAGGTAGAATTTTCGGATTATCTCCACTGAACTTGAAATTTTTTTTTCTTGAATAAAGTCAAGGTCTAGGATTCCAAAAAAGTACTTGTGAATTTTTGTAGTTCTTCGAATTTCATTCACTTTTTTGATTTTGACGAAATATTGTATATCTCAAGAGGTAGAATTTTTGGATGACGTCCGATGAAATTGACCTTTTTTTTCCTTGAACAAAGTCAACTTCTAGGATTCAAAAAAATTACATGTCGTGAATTTTTTTAGCACTTCAAATTTCATTCACTTTTCCGATTTTGCCGAAATTTTGTATAGCTCAAGAGGTAGAATTTTTCTTTGACCTCCGATGAACTTAAAATTTTTTTTTCTTGAACAAAGTCAACGTCTAGGATTCCAAAAAAGTACATGTCGTGAATTTTTTTAGTGCTTCTATTTTCAGTCACTTTTCCGATTTTGACGAAATTTTGTACATCTCAAGAGGTAGAATTTTTGGATGACCTCCTCTGATCTTGAAATTTTTTTTCTTGAATAAAGTCAAGGTCTAGGATTCCAAAAAAGTACATGTTGTGAATTCTACGAATTTCAGTCACTTTTTCGATGTTGTCGAAACTTTGTATAGCTCAAGAGGTAGAATTTTCAGATTATCTCCACTGATTTTGAAATTTTTTTTTCTTGAATAAAGTCAAGGTCTAGGATTCCAAAAAAATACTTGTTGTGAATTTTTGTAGTTCTTCGAATTTCATTCACTTTTTCGATTTTGACGAAATTTTGTATAGCTCAAGATGTAGAATTTTTGGATTACTTCCTATGATTTCTTCGAATTTTTGGATAGCTCAAGAGATAGAATTTCTGGATGTCGTCTGATGAACTTGAATTTTTTTTCTTGAACAAAGTCAACTTTAAGGATTCAAAAAAAGTACATGTCGTGAATTTTTGTAGTGCTTCGACTTTCAGTCACTTTTCCAATTTTGCCAAAATTTTGTATAGCGCATGAGGTAGAATTTTTGGATGACCTCCGATGAACTTCAAATTTTTTTTTCTTGAACAAAGTCAACGTCTAGGATTCCAAAAATGTACATGTCGTGAATTTTTTTAGTGTTTCGAATTTCAGTCACTTTTCTGATTTTGACGAAATTTTGTACATCTCAAGAGGTAGAATTTTTGGATGACCTCCTCTGATCTTGAAATTTTTTTTCTTGAATAAAGTCAAGGTCTAGGATTCCAAAAAAGTACATGTCGTGAATTTTTGTAGTACTTCGAATTTCAGTCACTTTTCCGCCAAAATTTTGTATAGCTCAAGAAGTAGAATTTTTGGATGACCTCCGATGAACTTGAAATTTTTTTTTCTTGAACAAAGTCAACATCTAGGATTCCAAAAAAGTACATGTCGTGATTTTCAGTCACTTTTTCCATTTTGACGAAATTTTGTATAGCTCAAGAGGTAGAATTTTTGGATGACCTCCTGTGATCTTGAACTTTTTTTTTCTTGAATAAAGTCAAAGTCTAGGATTCCAAAAAAGTACTTGTTGTGAATTCTTTGAATTTCACTCACTTTTTCGATTTTGACGAAACTTTGTATAGCTCAAGAGGTAGAATTTTTGGATGATCTCCACTCAACTCAAGAAGTAGAATTTTTGGATGACCTCCGATGAACCTGAAATTTTTATTTCTTGAACAAAGTCAACGTCTAGGATTCCAAAAAAGTACATGTCGTGAATTTTTTTAGTGCTTCGAATTTCAGTCACTTTTTCCATTTTGACGAAATTTTGTATATTTGAATTTCAGACACTTTTTTTTGTATAGCTCAAGATGTTCTGAATAATCGAAAATCTTATTTCGTTTGTGTCTTATTTTTAGTTCAGTGCCGATGAGTCCCAATTTGTATTTCTAACCTCGCATTATTAGCAAATCAGCGTCCTGGAAGTTTTCTGTGTGCGTCTAGCCTGTCAGTTCGCCATTGTTGTCAACAATCTTTTCAGTCCGTCTTTAATAGTCAAAATGTCATCTTATATTAATTAACTAGCTTTGTCATTGCAAGGGCGAGATAGATCCACTTGAACTTTTTTTTTCTTGAACAAAGTCAATATCTAGGATTCCAGATAAGTACTTGTCGTGAATTTTTGTAGTACTGGTACTTCGAATTTCAGTCTCTTTTTCGATTTTGACGAAATTTTGTATAGCTCAAGAGGTATAATTTTTGGATTACCTCCACTGAACTTGAAATTTTTTTTTCTTGAACAAAGTCAACGTCTAGGATTCTAAAAACGTACTTGTCGTGAATTTTTGTAGTTTAGACACTTTTCCGATTTTGACGAAATTTTGTATAGCTCAAGAGATAGAATTTTTGGATGACGTGCGATGAACTTGAATTTTTTTTTTCTTGAATAAAGTCAAGGTCAAGGATTCGAAAAAAGTACCTGTCGTGAATTTTTTTAGTGCTTCGATATTTCAGTCACTTTTCCGATTTTGACGAGATTTTGTATAGCGCAGGTATAATTTTTGGATGACCTCCGATGAACTTGAAATTTTTTTTTCTTGAACAAAGTCAACTTTTAGGATTCCAAAAAAGGACATGTTGTGTATTTTTTTAGTTTTTCGAATTTCAGTCACTTTTCCGATTTTGAAGAAATTTTGTATATCTCAAGAGGTAGAATTTTTGGATGACCTCCTATGACCTTGAACTTTTTTTTTCTTGAACAAATTCAAGGTCTAGGATTCCCAAAAACTACATGTCGTGAGTTTTTTTAGTGCTTTAAATTTCAGTTACTTTTCCGATTTTGAAGAAATTTTGTGTATCTCAAGAGGTTGAATTTTTGGATGACCTCCTATGATCTTGAACTTCTTTTTTCTTGAATAAAGTTAAGGTCTAGGATTCCAAAAAAGTACTTGTCGTGACTTTTTGTAGTTCTTCGAATTTCAGTCACTTTTTCGATTTTGACGTAATTTTGTATAGCTGAAGAGGTAGAATTTTTGGATGACCTTTCTATGAGCTTAAACTTTTTTTTCTTGAATGAAGTCAAGGTCTAGGATTCAAAAAAAGTACTTTTTGTCAATTCTTCGAATTTCAGTCACTTTTCCAATTTTGACGAAATTTTGTATAGCTCAAGAGGTAGAATTTTTGGAATGATCTCCACTGAGCTTGAAATTTTTTTTTCTTGAACAAAGTCATTGTCCAGGATTCCAAAAACCTACTTGTCGTGAATTTTTGAAGTTCTTTGAATTTCAATCACTTTTCCGATTTTGACCAAATTTTGTATAGCTCAAGAGATAGAATTTTTGGATGACGTCCGATGAATTTGAACTTTTTTTTTCTTGAACAAAGTCAACTTTTATGATTCCAAAAATGTGCATGTCGCGAATTTTTGTAGTACATGTACTTCGAATTTCAGTCACTTTTCCGATTTTGCTGAAATTGAGTTTTTTTAGTGCTTCGAATTTCATTCACTTTTCCGATTTTGAAGAAATTTTGTGTATCTCAAGCGGTAGAATTTTTGGATGACCTCTTGAACTTTTTTTCTTGAATAAAGACAAGGTCTAGGATTCCAATTTAGTATGATTTTGAACTTTTTTTTTCTTGAATAAAGTCAAGGTCTTGGATTCTAAAAATGTACTTGTTGTGAATGAGCTTAAATTTTTTTTTCTTGAACAAAGTCAACTTTTAGGATTTCAAAAAAGTACATGTTGTGAATTTTTGTAGTACTTCGAATTTCAGTCACTTTTCCGGAAAAATTTTGTATAGCTCAAGAGATAGAATTTTTGAATGACCTCCGATGAACTTAAAATTTCTTTTCTTGAACAAAGTCAACGTCTATCATTCCAAAAAAGTACATGTCGTGAATTTTTTTACTGCTTCGAATATCAATCACTTTTCCAATTTTAACGAAATTTTGTATATCTCAAGAGGTAGAATTTTTCGATGACCACCTATGATCTTGAACTTTTTTTTCTTGAATAAAGTCAAGGTCTAGGATTCCAAAAAAGTACTTGTTGTGAATTCTTCGAATTTCAGTCACTTTTTCGATTTTGATGAAATTTTGTACAGCTCAAGAGGTCTAATTTTTGGATGATCTCCACTGAACTTGACATTTTTTTTTCTTCAACAAAGTCATCGTCCAGGATTCCAAAAAAGTACATGTCGTGAATTTTTTTAAGGCTTCGAATTTCAGTCACTTTTCCGATTTTGACGAAATTCTTGAACAAAGTCAATGTCCAGGATTCCAAAAACGTACTTGTTGTGAATTTCTGTAGTTCTTCGAATTTCAGACACTTTTCCGATTTTGACGAAATTTTGTATAGCTCAAGAGGTAGTATTTTTGGATAATCTCCACTGAACATGAAATTTTTTTTTCTTGAACAAATTCAATGTCCTGTATTCCAAAAATGTACTTGTCGTGAATATTTGTAGTTCTTCGAATTTCAGTCACTTTTCCGATTTTGACGTAATTTTGTGTAGCTCAAGAGATAGAATTTTTGGATGACGTCCAATGAACTTGAACTTTTTTTTTCTTGAACAAAGTCAACGTTTATGATTCCAAAAAAGTACATGTCGTGAATTTTTTCAGTACTTTGAATTTCAGTCACTTTTCCGATTTTGCCGAAATTTTGTATAGCTCAAGAGGTAGAATTTTTGGATGATCTCCGATGAACTTGAACTTTTTTTTTCTTGAACAAAGTCAACGTCCAGGATTCCAAAACCGTACTTGTCGTGAATTTTTGTAGTTCTTCGAATTTCAGTCACTTTTCCGATTTTGAGGAAATTTTGTATATCTGAAGAGGTAGAATTTTTGGATGACGTCCGATGAACTTGAACTTTTTTTTTCTTGAACAAAGTCAACTTTTAGGATTCCAAAAAAGTACATGTCATGAATTTTTGTAGTACTTGGAATTTAAGTGTTTTTTCCGATTTTGCCGAAATTTTGTATAGCTCAAGAGGTAGAATTTTTGGATGACCTCCGATGACCTTTTTTTTTTCTTGAACAAAGTCAACGTCTAGGATTCCAAAAACATACTTGTCGTGAATTTTTGTAGTTCTTTGAATTTCAGTCACTTTTTCGATTTTGACGAAATTTTATATAACTCAAGAGGTAGAATTTTTGGATGATCTCCACTGAACTTGAAATTTTTTTTTCTTCAACAAAGTCAACGTCCAGGATTCCAAAAACGTACTTGTCGTCAATTTTTGTAGTTCTTCGAATTTCAGTCACTTTTTCGATTTTGGCGAAATTTTGTATATCTCAAGAGATAGAATTTTTGGATGACGTCCAATGAACTTGAACTTTTTTTTTTGTTGAACAAAGTCAACGCTTAGGATTTCAAAAAAGTACATGTCGTGAATTTTTGTAGCACCTCGAATTTCAGTCACTTTTCCGATTTTGAATTTTGTATATCTCAAGAGGTAGAATTTTTAGATGACCTCCGCTAAACTTGAAATTTTTTTTCTTGAACAAAGTCAACGTCTAGGATTCCCAAAAAGTACATTTCTTGAATTTTTTTAGTGCTTCGAATTTCAGTCACTTTTCCAATTTTGACGAAATTTTGTATATCTCAAATGGTTAAATTGTTGGATGACTTGTCGTGAATTTTTTTAGTAGTACCTCTAATTTCAGTCACTTTTCCGATTTTGCCGAAATTTTGTCCAACTTAAGAGGTAGAATTTTTGGCTGATCTTCATTCCAAAAAAGTACATGTCATGAATTTTTGTAGTTTTTCGAATTTCAGTCACTTTTCCGATTTTGACGAAATTTTGTATAGCTCAAGAGATAGAATTTTTGAATGACGTCTGATGAATTTGAACTTTTTTTCTCTTGAACAAAGTCAACTTTTAGGATTCAAAAAAAAAGTACAATGTCAATGTCTAGGTCTAGAAAAAAGTACATTTCGTGAATTGTTTAATGCTTCGAATTTCAGTCACTTTTCCGATTTTGACGAAATTTTTTACATCTCAAGAGGTATAATTTTTGGATGACCTCCTCTGATCTTGAATTGTTTTTTCTTGAATAAAGTCATCGTCTAGGATTCCCAAAAAGTACTTGTTGTGAATTCTTCGAATTTCAGTCACCTTTTCGATTTTGACGAAATTTTGTACAGCTCAAGAAGTAGAATTTTTGGATGATCTCCACTGAACCTGAAATTTTGTTTTCTTGAATGAAGTCAAGGTCTAGGATTCCACCAAAAGTTCTTGTCGTGAATTTTTGTAGTTCTTCGAAATTCAGTCACTTTTTTGGTTTTGAAGAAATTTTATATATCTCAAGAGGCAGAATTTTTGGATGACCTTTCTATGATCTTGAACTTTTTTTTCTTGAATAAAGTCAAGGTCTAGGATTCCAAAAAATACTTGTTGTGAATTTTTCGAATTTTAGTCACCTTTTCAATTTTAGCGAAATTTAGTATACCTCAAGAGGTAGAATTTTTGGATGATCTCCACTGAACTTGAATTTTTTTTTTCTTGAACAAAGTCAACGTCCAGAATTCCAAAAGCGTACTTGTCATGAATTTTTGTAGTTCTTCGAATTTCGTTCACTTTTCCGATTTTTACGAAATTTTCTATAGCTCAAGAGATAGAATTTTTGGATGATGAACATGAATATTTTTTTTCTTGAACAAAGTCAACTTTTAGGATTCAAAAAAAAAGTACCTGTTTTGATATTTTGTAGAATTTCAGTCACTTTTCTGCCAAAATTTTCTATAGCTCAAAAGGTAGAATTTTTGGATGATGTCCGATGAACTTGAAATTTTTTTTTCTTGAACAAAGTCAACGCCTAGGATTCCAAAAAAGTACATGTCGTGAATTGTTTTAGTGCTTCGATTTTCATTCACTTTTCCGATATTGAAGAAATTTTGTATATCTCAAGAGGTAGAATTTTTGGATGACCTCCGATGAACTTTTTTTTTTCTTAAACAAAGTCAACGTCTAGGATTCCAAAAACGTACTTATCGTGAATTTTTGCATATCTCAAGAGATACAATTTTTGGATGACCTCCAATGATCTTGAACTTTTTTTTTCTTGATAAAGTCGATGTCTAGGATTCCAAAAAAGTACATGTCGTGAATTTTTTTAGTGCTTCGAATTTCCGATTTTGACGAAATTTTGCATATCTCAAGAGGTAGAATTTTTGGATGACCTCCAATGATCTTGAACTTATTTTTTCTTGAATAAAGTCAAGGTCTAGGATTCCAAAAAAGTACTTTTCGTGAATTCTTCGAATTTCAGTCACTTTTCCAATTTTGACAAAATTTTGTATAGCTCAAGAGGTAAAATTTTTGGATGATCTCCACTGAACTTGAACAAAGTCATCCTCCTGGATTCCAAAAACCTACTTGGCGTGAATTTTTGTTGTACTTCGATTTTCAGTCACTTTTCCGATTTTACCGAAATTTTGTATAGCTCAAGAGGTAGAACTTTTGGATGACCTCTGATGAACTTGAATTTTTTTTTTCTTGAACAAAGTCAACTTTTGACGAAATTTTGTTTAGCTCAAGAGGTAGAATTTTTCGATGATCTCTACTGAACTTGAAATTTTTTTTTCTTGAACAAAATCGTCGTCCAGGATTCCAAAACGTACTTGTCGTGAATTTTTGTAGTTCTTCGAATTTCAGTCACTTTTCCGATTTTGTATAGATCAAGAGATTGAATTTTTGTATGACGTCTGATGAACTTGAATTTTTTTTTCTTGAACAAAGTCAACTTTTAGTATTAAAAAATAGTACATATCGTGAATTTTTGTAGTGCTTCGACTTTCAGTCACTTTTCCGATATTGCCGAAATTTTGTATAGCTCAAGAGGTAGAATTTTTGGATGACCTCTGATGAACTTGAAATTTTTTTTTCTTGAAGAAATTCAACGTTTAGGATTCCAAAAAAGTACATAACGTGAATTCTTCGAATTTCAGTCACTTTTTCGATTTTGACGAAACTTTGTATAGCTCAAGAGGTAGAATTTTGGGATTATCTCCACTGAACTTGAAATTTTTTTTTCTTCAACAACGTTAACCTCCAGGATTCCAAAAACCTACTTGTCGTGAATTTTTGTAGTTCTTCGAATTTCAGTCACTTTTCCGATTTTGAGGATATTTTGTATAGCTCAAGAGATGGAATATTTGGATGACATCTGATGAACAAAGTCAACTTTTAGGATTCCAAAATTTTGACATATTTTGTATAGCTCAAGAGATAGAATATTTGGATGACATCCGATGAACAAAGTCAACTTTTAGGATTCCAAAATAGTACATATCGTGAATTTTTGTACTTCTTCGAATTTCAGTCACCTTTCCGATTTTGCCGAAATTTTGTTTAACTTAACAGGTAGAATTTTTCGGATGACCTCTAATGAACTTGAAATTTTTTTTTATTGAACAATGTCAACGTCTAAGATTGCAAAAAAGTACTTGTCTTGAATTCTTCGAATTTCAGTCACCTTTTCGATTTTGGCGAAATTTAGTATAGCTCAAGAGGTAGAATTTTTGGATGATCTCCACTGAACTTGAAATTTTTTTTCTTGAACAAAATCAATTTTTGTAGTACTTCGAATTTCAGTCACTTTTCCGACGAAATTTTGTTTAGCTCAAGAGGTAGAATTTTTTGATCACCTCCGATGAACTTGAAATTTTTTTTTCTTGAACAAAGTCAACGCCTAGGATTTCAATAAAGTACATGTCGTGAATTTTTTTAGTGCTTTGAATTTCAGTCACTTTTCCGATTTTGACGAAATTTTGTATATCTCAAGAGGTAGAATTTTTGGATGACCTCCTATGATGTTAAGCTTTTGTTTCTTGAATAAAATGAAGGTGTAGGATTCCAAAAAAGTACATTCCGTGAATTTTTTAGTGCTTTGAATTTCAATCACTTTTCCAATTTGGACGAAATTTTTGTATATCTCAAGAGTTAGAATTTTTGGTTGACCTCCTATAATCTTGAACTTTTTTTTTCTTGAATAAAGTCAAGGTCTAGGATTCCAAAAAAGTACATGGCGTGAATTTTTGTAGTTTTTCGAATTTCAATCATTTTTTCGATTTTAATGAAATTTTGTATAGCTCAAGAGGTAGAATTTTTGGATGATCTTCACTGAACTTGAAATTTTTTTTTCATGAACAAAGTCAACGTCCAGGATTCCAAAAATGTACTTGTCGTGAATTTTTGTAGTTCTTTGAATTTCAGTCACTTTTCCGATTTTGATGAAATTTTGTATAGCTCAAGAGATAGATTTTTTGGATGACGTCCGAGAACTTGAACTTTTTTTTCTTGAACAAAGTCAACTTTAAGGATTCCAAAAAAGTACATGTCATGAATTTATGTAGTACTTCGAATTTCAGTCACTTTTCCAATTTTGCCGAAATTTTGTATAGCTCAAGAGGTAGAATTTTTGGATGACCTTCGATGAACTTGAAATTTTTTTTTCTTGAACAAAGTCAACTTTTAGGATTCAAAAAAAATTCCTTTTCATGAATTTTTGTACTACTTCGAATTTCAGTCATTTTTCCGATTTTGCCGAAATTTTGTATAGCTCAACAGGTAGAATATTTGGATGACCTTCTGATGAACTTGAAATTTTTTTTTCTTCAACAAAGTCACTGTCTAGGATTTCAAAAAAGTACATGTCGTGAATTTTTTTAGTGCTTCGAATTTCAGTCACTTTTCCGATTTTGACGAAATTTTGTATAGCTCAAGAGATAGAATTTTTGGATGACGTGCAATGAACTTGAATTTTTTTTTATTGAACAAAGTCAACTTTTAGGATTCCAAAAAAGTACATGTCGTGAATTTTTGTAGTACTTCGAATTTCAGTAACTTTTCCGCCGAAATTTTGTATAGCTAAAGAGGTAGAATTTTTGGATGACCTCCTATGATCTTGAACTTTTTTTTTCTTGAATAAAGTCAAGGTCTAGGATTCCAAAAAAGTACATGTCGTGAATTTTTGTAGTTCTTCGAATTTCAGTCACCTTTCCGATTTTGACGAAATTTTGTATATCTCAAGAGGTAGAATTTTTGGATTACCTGTGATGAACTTGAATTTTTTTTTTCTTGAAGAAAGTCAACGTCTAGGATTCCAAAAAAGTACATGTCGTGAATTTTTTTAGTTCTTTGAATTTCAATCACTTTTCCGATTTTGACCAAATTTTTTATATCTCAAGAGGTAGAATTTATGGATGATCTCTGATGAACTTGAATTTTTTTTTCTTGAACAAAGTCAACGTCCAGTATTCCAAAACTTTACTTGTCGTGAATTTTTGTAGTTCTTCAAATTTCAGTCACTTTTCCGATTTTGACGATATTTTGTATATTTCAAATGGTAGGCTTTTTGGATGACGTCCGACGAACGTGAACTTTTTGTTCTTGAACAAAGTCAACTTTCACGATTCCAAAAAAGTACATGTGAATTTTTGTAGTTCTTCGAATTTTAGTCACTTTTTCGATTTTGACGAAATTTTGTATAGCTCAAGATGTTGTGAATAATCAGAAATCTTATTTCGTTTGTGTCTTATTTTTAGTTCAGTGCCGATGAGTCCCAATTTGTATTTCTAACCTCGCATTATTAGCAAATCAGCGACCTCGAGGTGTTCTGTGTGCGTCTGGCCTATCAGTTCGCCATTGTTGTCAACAATCTTTTCAGTTCGTCTTTAATAATCAAAATGTCATCTTATATTAATTAACTAGCTTTGTCATTGCAAGGGCGAAATAGATCCACTCTCCAGGTACTTTTCTATATCATTTGTATTGCGTGTTATTCAGTGTTTTGAATTATGTGTCAGTTTCAACGAGTGACCATGCGAGTGTTAGTCCCACGTGTGTTCAATATGCCAGGACACTATTGGAAATCGGTCTTAACATTTCGATATTATTTCAGACTATTGCAAATACAGAAATGGCTTTTAGGGATTAATGCACATTTAATGCCTCTGAAATAACGACTTTTCTGTGTATTTACCAACCTTTATTGTCATTGTTATTTGTTTACATTTGTCGTGCATATTATAAAGGTCATGCGTGTGTCAAATGTCTTGCAGCCACTTGTCAGTGGATTAGCATTCTAGTCTAGTCCTTTAAAGGAACATTAATCGTCATGTTTTGTCGTGGTCTAATCCTTCAAATGGACATTGCATGCAACTGTCATATTTTGTGGTAGTCTAATAATTCAAAGGGACATTTATGTCATAAATTGTCACAATCAGTTCTAGTCCTTATTCATTTATTGTTCTTAACTTTTGTCTTTTCAGATTGGAAGATATATGAATGACATGAATTGAGTGCCATATAAATGAATGATATATACTGTAGATGAACAATCATATATGAATGATATGACATATGATGATACTATTGATACTATACGAATAAACGTCTACATGTCTAAAGTCTAAATAAGTTGTCATTAACGGAAGATCATCAGGCCCTTGAACAGCTTCAACTCGAGTAGTCACAACACAAGAGGTAGAATTTTTGGATGACCTCCAATGAACTTTTTTTTTCTTGAACAAAGTCAACGTCTAGGATTCCAGTAAAGTACATGTTGTGAATTTTTTTAGTGCTTCGAATTTCAGTCACTCTTCGGATTTTGCCGAATTTTTGTATAGCTCAAAAGGAAGAATTTTTGGATGACCTCCAATGAAACTGAACTTTTTTTTTCTTGAACAAAGTCAATATCTAGGATTCCAGAAAAGTACTTGTCGTGAATTTTTGTACTACTACGAATTTCAGTTACTTTTTCGATTTTGACGAAATTTTGTATAGCTCAAGAGGTATCATTTTTGGATGACCTCCACTGAATTTGAAATTTTTTTTTCTTGAACAAAGTCAACGTCTAGGATTCCAAAAACGTACTTGTCGTGAATTTTTGTAGTTCAGTCAATTTTCCGATTTTGACGTAATTTTGTATAGCTCAAGAGATAGAATTTTTGGATGATGTCCGATGAACTTTTTTTTTTCTTGAACAAAGTCAACTTTTAGGAATCCAAATAAGTACTTGTCGTGAATTCGTCTAATATCAGTCACTTTTTCGATGTTGACGAAATTTTGTAAGGATTCAAAAAAAGTACATGTCGTGAATTTTTGTAGTGCTTCGACTTTCAGTTACTTTTCCAATTTTGCCGAAATTTTGTATAGCTCATGAGGTAGAATTTTTGGATGACCTCCGATGAACTTGTCTAGGATTCCAAAAATGTACATGTCGTGAATTTTTTTAGTGCTTCGAATTTCAGTCACTTGTCCGATTTTGACGAAATTTTATATATTTCAAATGGTAGGCTTTTTGGATGATCTCCACTGAACTTGAATTTTTTTTTCTTGAATAAAGTCAAGGTCAGGATTCCAAAAAAGTACTTGTCGTGAATTTTTGTAGTTCTTTGAATTTCAATCACTTTTTCGATTTTGACGAAATTTTGTATAGCTCAAGAGGTAGAATTTTTGGATGATCTCCACTGAACTTGAAATTTTTTTTTCTTGAACAAAATCATCGTCCAGGATTACAAAACGTACTTGTCGTGAATTTTTGTAGTTCTTTGAATTTCAGTCACTTTTCCGATTATGACGAAATTTTGTATAGCTCAAGAAATAGATTATAGATGTTATGATGAAACCATATTAAGTGTGGCCCTTGATCTTGAGTACTGATTAACTCGTGATTATCCGACTAAGAGGTAGTCTTTATTATTGTTTGATCATATATTGTTATTGTATGTACTTCTATGTTTATGGTTTCTTCTGATTATTATTAAATTGTTGCAAGCTAAAATTATGTATAAATAGGCTGACTAGATGGATATTTGTCATTAACTTGAAAACGTGACCTGTATGTGTTACGAAACATCGTTATTAAATTATAGAGAAGTAGTTATATCCATATATACCTTGTGTTGTGTTTTATTATGAATATTGAACAAAGTCATCGTCCAGGTTTCCAAAAACGTACTTCTCATGAATTTTTGTAGTTCTTCGAATTTCAGTCACTTTTCCGATTTTGACGAAATTTTGTATAGCTCAAGAGGTAGAATTTTTGGATGACCTCAGATGAACTTGAAATTTTTTTTCTTGAACAAAGTCAACGTCTAGGATTCCAAAAAAGTACACGTCGTGAATTTTTTTAGTGCATCGAATTTCAGTCACTTGTCCGATTTTGACGACTTGTCCGACTTGTCGTGAATTTTTGTAGTTCTTTGAATTTCAGTCACTTTTCCGATTTTGACGAAATTTTGCATAGCTCAAGAGATAGAACTTTTGGATGACGTCGTCCGATGAACTTGAAATTTTTTTTTCTTGAACAAAGTCAACTTTAAGGATTCCAAAAAAGTGCATGTCGTGTATTTTTGTAGTACTTCGAATTTCAGTCACTATTCCGATTTTGCCGAAATTTTGTATAGCTCAAGAGGTAGAATTTTTAGATGACCTCCGAGGAACTTGAAATTTCTTTTCTTGAACAAAGTGAACGTCTAGGATTCCAAAAAAGTACATGTCGTGAATATTTTGTAGTTCCTCGAATTTCAGTCACTTTTCCGATTTTGACGAAATTTTGTCTAACTTAAGAGGTAGAATTTTTGGATAAACTTTTTTTTTCTTGAATAAAGTCAAGGCCTAGGATTCCAAAAAAGTACTTGTCGTGAATTTTTGTAGTTCTTCGAATTTCAGTCACTTTTCCAATTTTGACGAAATTTTGTATAGCTCAAGAAATAGATTATAGATGTTATGATGAAACCATATTAAGTTTGGCCCTTGATCTTGGGTACTGATTAACTCGTGATTATCCGACTAAGAGGTAGTCTTTATTATTGTTTGATCATATATTGTTATTGTATGTACTTCTATGTTTATGGTTTCTTTTGATTATTATTAAATTGTTGCAAGCTAAAATTATGTATAAATAGGCTGACTAGATGGATATTTGTCATTAACTTGAAAACGTGACCTGTATGTGTTACGAAACATCGTTATTAAATTATAGAGAAGTAGTTATATCCATATATACCTTGTGTTGTGTTTTATTATGAATATTGAACAAAGTCATCGTCCAGGTTTCCAAAAACGTACTTCTCATGAATTTTTGTAGTTCTTCGAATTTCAGTCACTTTTCCGATTTTGACGAAATTTTGTATAGCTAAAGAGGTAGAATTTTTGGATGACCTCAGATGAACTTGAAATTTTTTTTTCTTTAACAAAGTCAACGTCTAGGATTCCAAAAAACTACACGTCGTGAATTTTTTTAGTGCATCGAATTTCAGTCACTTGTCCGATTTTGACGACTTGTCCGACTTGTCGTGAATTTTTGTAGTTCTTTGAATTTCAGTCACTTTTCCGATTTTGACGAAATTTTGCATAGCTCAAGAGATAGAACTTTTGGATGACGTCCGATGAACTTGAAATTTTTTTTTCTTGAACAAAGTCAACTTTAAGGATTCCAAAAAAGTGCATGTCGTGTATTTTTGTAGTACTTCGAATTTCAGTCACTATTCCGATTTTGCCGAAATTTTGTATAGCTCAAGAGGTAGAATTTTTAGATGACCTCCGAGGAACTTGAAATTTCTTTTCTTGAACAAAGTCAACGTCTAGGATTCCAAAAAAGTACATGTCGTGAATATTTTGTAGTTCCTCGAATTTCAGTCACTTTTCCGATTTTGACGAAATTTTGTCTAACTTAAGAGGTAGAATTTTTGGATAAACTTTTTTTTTCTTGAATAAAGTCAAGGCCTAGGATTCCAAGAAAGTACTTGTCGTGAATTTTTGTAGTTCTTCGAATTTCAGTCACTTTTCCAATTTTGACGAAATTTTGTATAGCTCAAGAGGTAGAATTTTTAGATGATCTCCACTGAACTTGAAATTTTTTTTCCTCATTAAAGTCAAGGTCTAGGATTCCACCAAAAGTTCTTGTTGTGAATTTTTGTAGTTCTTCGAATTTCAGTCACTTTTTCAATTTTGACCAAATTTTGTATATCACAAGAGGTAGAATTTTTGGATTACTTCCTATGATCTTGAACTTTTTTTTTCTTGAATAAAGTCAAGGTCTAGTATTCCAAAAAAGTACTTGTTGTGAATTTTGTAGTTCTTCGAATTTCAGTCACTTTGTCGATTTTGACGAAATTTTGTATACCTCAAGAGGTAGAATTTTTGGATGATCTCTACTGAACTTGAAATTATTTTTTCTTGAACAAAATCATCGTCCAGGATTCCAAAACGTACTTGTCGTGAATTTTTGTAGTTGTTTGAATTTCAGTCACTTTTCCGATTATGACGAAATTTTGTATAGCTCAAGAAATAGAATTTTTGGATGACGTCCGATGAACTTGAATTTTTTTTTCTTGAACAAAGTCAACTTTTGGGATTCAAAAAAAGTACATGTCGTGAATTTTTGTAGTGCTTCGACTTTCAGTCACTTTTCCGATTTTGCCGAAATTTTGTATAGCTCAAGAGGTAGAATTTTTGGATGACCTCCGATGAACTTGCAATTTTTTTTTCTTGAAGAAAATCAACGTCTAGGATTCCAAAAAAGTACATGTCGTGAATTCTTCAAATTTCAGTCACTTTTTCGATTTTGACGAAACTTTGTATATCTCAAGAGGTAGAATTTTTCGATGACGTCCGATGAACTTGAATTTTTTTTTTTTTTCTTGAACAAAGTCAATTTTTAGGATTCCAAAAAAGTACATGTCATGAATTTTTGTAGTACTTGGAATTTCAGTCTTTTTTTCCGATTTTTGCCGAAATTTTGTATAGCTCAAGAGGTAGAACTTAAAAAATTTTTTTTCTTAAACAAAGTCAACGTCCAAGATTCCAAAAACGTATTTGTCGTGAATTTTTTTTTCTTAAACAAAGTCAACGTCCAAGATTCCAAAAACGTATTTGTCGTGAATTTTTGTAGTTCTTCGAATTACAGTCACTTTTCCGATTTTGACGAAATTTTATTTAGCTCAAGAGGTAGAATTTTTGGATGATCTCCACTGAACTTGAAATTATTTTTTCTTGAACAAAGTCAATGTCCAGGATTCCAAAAACGTACTTGTCGTGAATTTTTGTAGTTCTTCGAATTTCAGTCACTTTTACGATTTTGACGAAATTTTGTTTATCTCAAGAGGTAGAATTTTTGGATGACCTCCAATGAACTTGAAATTTTTTTTTCTTGTTAGGATTCCAAAAAAGTACATGTCGTGAATTTTTGTAGTACTTCGAATTTCAGTCACTTTTCCAATTTTGACCAAATTTTGTCTAACTTAAGAGGTAGAATTTTTGGATGACCTCCTATGATCTTGAACGTTTTTTTTCTTGAATAAAGTCAAGGTCTAGGATTCCAAAAAAGTACTTGTTATGAATTCTTTGAATTTCACTCTCTTTTTCGATTTTGCTGAAATTTTGTATAGCTCAAGAGGTAGAATTTTTGGATGATCTCCATTCAACTTGAAATTTTTTTTTTCTTGAACAAAGTCAACATCAGGGATATTTTGTATATCTCAAGAGGTAGAATTTTTTGGATGACCTCCTGTGATCTTAAACTTTTTTTTTTCTTCAATAAAGTCAAAGTCTAGGATTCCAAAAAAGTTCTTGTCGTGAATTTTTGTAGATCTTCGAATTTCAGTCACTTTTTCGATTTTGATGAAATTTTGTATAGCTCAAGAGATAGAATTTTTTCGATGATCTCCACTGAAATTGAAATTTTTTGTCTTGAACAAAGTCAACATCCAGGATTCCAAATACGTACTTGTTGTGAATTTTTATAGTTCTTCCAGTTTCAGTCACATTTTCCGATTTTGAGGATATTTTGTATAGCTCAAGAGATAGAATATTTGGATGACGTCTGATGAACAAAGTCAACTTTTAGGATTCCAAAATAGTACATGCCGTGAATTTTGTTTAACTTAAGAGGTAGAATTTTTCGGATGACCTCCAATGAACTTGAAATTTTTTTTTATAGAACAATGTCAACGTCTAGGATTCCAAAAAAGTACTTGTCTTGAATTCTTCGAATTTCAGTCACCTTTTCGATTTTGACGAAATTTTGCATATCTCAAGAGGTAGAATTTTTGGATGACCTCCTATGATCTTAAACTTTTTTCTTCTTGAATAAAGTCAAGGTCTACGATTCCAAAAAAGTACTTATTGTGAATTTTTGTAGTTCTTCGAATTTCAGTCACTTTTCCGATTTTGCCGAAATTTTGTATAGCTCAAGAGGTAGAATTTTTGGATGACCTCCGATGAACTTGAAATTTTTTTTTCTTCTACAAAGTCAACGTCTAGGATTCCAAAAAAGTACATGTCGTGAATTTTTGTAGTACTTTGAATTTCAGTCACCTTTCCAATTTTGCTGAAATTTTGTATACCGCAAGAGGTAAAATTTTTGGATTACCTCCTATGATCGTGAACTTTTTTTTTCTTCAACAAAGTCAACTTTTAGGATTTCAAAATGTCGTGAATTTTTTTAATGCTTCGAATTTCAGTCACTCTTCCGATTTCGCCGAATTTTTGTATAGCTCAAGAGGTAGAATTTTTTTTGGATGACCTCCAATGAACTTGAACTTTTTTTTTCTTGAACAAAGTCAATATCTAGGATTCCAGAAAAGTACTTGTCGTGAATTTTTGTAGTACTACGAATTTCAGTCACTTTTTCGATTTTGACGAAATTTTGTATAGCTCAAGAGGTATAATTTTTGGATGACCTCCACTGAACTTGAAATTTTTTTTTCTTGAACAAAGTCAACGTCTAGGATTCCAAAAACGTACTTGTCGTGAATTTTTGTAGTTTAGACACTTTTCCCATTTTGACGAAATTTTGTATAGCTCAAGAGATAGAATTTTTGGATGACGTCTGATGAACTTGAAATTTTTTTTTCTTCAACAAAGTCAAGTTTTATGATTCCAAAAAAAGGCATATCGCGAATTTTTGTAGTACTTCGAATTTCAGTCATTTTTCCGATTTTGCCGAAATTTTGTATAGCTCAAGAGGTAGAAGTTTTGGATGACCTTGAATAAAGTCAAGGTTTAGGATTCAAAAAAAGTACTTGTTGTGAATTCTTTGAATTTCAGTCACTTTTCTAATTTTGACAAAATTTTGTATAGCTCAAGAGGTAGAATTTTTGGATGACCTCCTATGATCTTGAACTTTTTTTTTCTTGAATAAAGTCAAGGTCTAGATTTTCAAAAACATACTTGTTGTGAATTCTTTGAATTTCAGTCACTTCTCCGATTTTGACGAAATTTTGTTATAGCTCAAGAGATAGAATTTTTAGATGACGTCCGATGAACTTGAAATTTTTTTTTCTTGAACAAAGTCAACTTCTAGGATTCCAAAAAAGTACATGACGTGAATTTTTTTAGTGCTTCCAATTTCAGTCACTTTTCGATTTTGAAGAAATTTTGTATATCTCAAGAGGTAGAATTTTTGGATGACCTCCTATGATCTTAAGCTTTTTTTTCCTGAATAAAGTCAAGGTCTAGGATTCCAAAAAAGTACTTGTCGTGAATTTTTGTTGTACTTCGAATTTCAGTCACTTTTCCGATTTTGCGGAAATTTTGAATAACTCAAGAGGTAGAATATTTTGGATGGCGTCTGATGAACTTGAAATTTTTTTTTCTTGAACAAAGTCACTGTCTAGGATTCCAAAAAAGTACATGTCATGAATTTTTTTAGTGCTTCGAATTTCAGTCACTTTTTCGATTTTGACGAAATTTTGAATAGCTGAAGAGGTAGGATTTTTGGATTATCTCCACTGAACTTGAAATTTTTTTCTCTTGAATAAAGTCAATGTCTAGGATTCCACCAAAATTTCTTGTTGTGAATTATTGTAGATCTTGAATTTCAGTCACTTTTTCGATTTTGACGAAATTTTGTATAGTTCAAGAGGTAGAATTTTTGGATGACATTTCTATGATCTTGAACTTTTTTTTCTTGAATAAAGTCAAGTTCTAGGATTCCAAAAAAGTACTTGTCGTGAATTCTTCGAATTTCTGTCACTTTTCCAATTTTTACGAAATTTTGTGTAGCTCAAGAGGTAGAATTTTTGGATGATCTTCACTGAACTTGAATTTTTTTTTTCTTGAACAAAGTCAACGTCTAGGATTCCAAAAACATACTTGTCGTGAATTTTTGTAGTTCTTCGAATTTCAGTCACTTTTTCGATTTTGACGAAATTTTATATAGCTCAAGAGGTAGAATTTTTGGTTGACATCCTATGATCTTGAGCTTTTTTTTTCTTGAACAAAGTCAACGTCTATGATTCCAAAAAGTACATGTCCTGAATTTTTTTAGTGCTTCAATTTTCAGTCACTTTTCCGATTTTGACAAAATTTTGTATATCTCAAGAGGTATTTTTTTCTTGAATAAAGTCAAGGTCTAAGATTCCCAAAAAGTACTTGTTGTGAATTTTTGTAGTTCTTCGAATTTCAGTCACTTTTTTGATTTTGATGAAATTTTGTACAAAAAAGTACTTGTCATGAATTATTCGAATTTCAGTCACTTTTTCGATTTTGACGAAATTTTGTATAGCTCAAGATGTTCTGAATAATCGGAAATCTTATTTGGTTTGTGTCTTATTTTTAGTTCAGTGCCGATGAGTCCCAATTTGTATTTTTCTAACCTCGCATTATTAGCACACGGTTTTCTGTGTGCGTCTAGCCTGTCAGTTCGCCATTGTTGTCAACAATCTTTTCAGTCCGTCTTTAATAGTCAAAATGTCATCTTATATTAATTAACTAGCTTTGTCATTGCAAGTGCGAGATAGATCCACTCTCCAGGTACTTTTCTATATCATTTGTATTGCGTGTTATTCAGTGTTTTTTTAATTATGTGTCAGTTTAAATGAGTGACCATGCGAGTGTTAGTCCCACGTGTGTTCAATATGCCAGGACACTATTGGAAATGAGTCTTAACATTTCAATATTATTTCAGACTATTGCAAATACAGAAATATCTTTTAGGGATTAATGCACATTTAATGGCTCTGAAATAACGACTTTTCTGTGTATTTACCAACCTTTATTGTCATTGTTATTTGTTTACATTTGTCGTGCATATTATAAAGGTCCATGCGTGTGTCAAATGTCTTGCAGCCACTTGTCAGTGGATTAGCGTTCTAGTCTAGTCCTTAAAAGGAACATTAATTGTCATATTTTGTCGTGGTCTAATCCTTTAAAGGGACATTGCATGCAACTGTCATATTTTGTGGTAGTCTAATAATTTAAAGGGACATTTATGTCATGAATTGTCACAATCAGGTCTAGTCCTTATTCATTTATTGTCCTTAACTTTTGTCTTTTCAGATTGGAAGATATATGAATGACATGAATTGAGTGCCATATAAATGAATGATATATACTGTAGATGAACAATCATATATGAATGATATGACATATGATGATACCATACGAATATACGTCTACATGTCTAAAGTCTAAATAAGTCGTCATTAATGGAAGATCATCGAGCCCTTGAACAACTACAACTCGAATAGTCACAACACAAGATGTAGAATTTTTGGATGACCTCCATTGAACTTATTTTTTCTTGAACAAAGTCAACTTTTAGGATTCCAAAAAAGAGCATGTCGTGAATTTTTGTAGTACTTCGAATTTCAGTCACTTTTCCAATTTTGACGAAACTTTGTATAGCTCAAGAGGTAGAATTTTGGGATTATCTCCACTGAACTTGAAATTTATTTTTCTCGAACAAAGTCAACGTCTAGGATTCCAAAAAAGTACATTTCGTGAATTTTTTTACTGCTTCGAATATCAATCACTTTTCCGATTTTGACGAAATTTTGTATATCTCAAGAGGTAGAATTTTTGGATGACCTCCTATGATCTTGAACTTTTTTTTTCTTGAATAAAATCAATGTCTAGGATTCCACCAAAAGTTCTTGTTGTGAATTATTGTACATCTTGAATTTCAGTCACTTTTTCGATTTTGGCGAAATTTTGTATAGCTCAAGAGGTAGAATTTTTGGATGACATTTCTATGATCTTGAACTTTTTTTTCTTGAATAAAGTCAAGTTCTAGGATTCCAATAAAGTACTTGTCGTGAGTTCTTCGAATTTCAGTCACTTTTCCAATTTTGACGAAATTTTGTGTAGCTCAAGAGGTAGAATTTTTGGATGATCTCCACTGAACTTGAAATTTTTTTTTCTTGAATAAAGTCAAGGTCTAGGATTCCACCAAATGTTCTTGTCGTGAATTTTTGTAGTTCTTCGAATTTCAGTCAATTGTTCGATTTTGACGAAATTTTGTATAGCTCAAGAGATAGAATTTTTGGATGACCTCCTATGATCTTGAACTTTTTTTTTCTTGAATAAATTCAAGGTCTAGGATTCCAAAAAGTACTTGTCGTGAATTTTTGTAGTTCTTCGAATTTCACTGACTTTTTCGATTTTGACGAAATTTTGTATAGATCAAGAGGTTGAATTTTTAAATGATCGCCACTGGACTTGAAATTTTGTTTTCTTGAACAAAGTCATCCTCCAGGATTCCAAAAACCTACTTGTCATGAATTTTTGTAGTTCTTCGAAAATCAGTCACTTTTATGATTTTGACGAAATTTTGTATAGCTCAGGAGATAGAATTTTTGGATGACGTCCGATGAACTTGAAATTTGTTTTTCTTCAACAAAGTCAATTTTTAGGATTCCAAAAAAGTGCATGTCGTGAATTTTTTTAGTGCTTCGAATTTCAGTCACTTTTCCGATTTTGACGTAATTTTGTATAGCTCAAGAGATAGAATTTTTAGATGACGTCCGATGAACTTGAACTCTTTTTTTCTTGAACAAAGTCAACTTTTAGGATTCCAAAAAAGTACTTGTCGTGAACTTTTGTAGTTCTTCGAATTTCAGTCACATTTCCGCCGAAATTTTGTATAGCTCAAGAGGTAGAATTTTTGGATCACCTCCGATAAATTTGAAATTTTTTTTTCTTAAGCAAAGTCAAGGTCAAGGATTTTAAAAAAAGTACCTGTCGTGAATTTTTTTAGTGCTTCGAATTTCAGTCACTTTTCCGATTTTGACGAAATTTTGCATATCTCAAGAGGTAGAATTTTTGGATGACCTCCTATGATCTTAAACTTTTTTTCCAAAAAAGTACTTGTCGTGAATTTTTGTAGTTCATCGAATTTCAGTCACTTTTTCGATTTTGACGAAATTTTGTATAGCTCAAGAGGTAGAATTTTTGTATGATCTCCGATGAAGTTGAAATTTTTTTTTCTTTAACAATGTCAATGTCTAGGTTTCGAAAAAAGTACATTTCGTCAATTTTTTAGTGCTTCAAATTTCAGTCACTTTTCCGATTTTGACGAAATTTTGTACATCTCAAGAGGTAGAATTGAAATTTTTTTTTCTTGAATAAAGTCAAGGTCTAGGATTCCAAAAAAGTACATGTCGTGAATTCTACGAATTTCAGTCACTTTTTCGATTTTGACGAAACTTTATATAGCTCAAGAGGTAGAATTTTGGGATTATCTCCACTGAACTTGAAATTTTTTTTTCTTGAACAAAGTCAATGTCTAGGATTCCAAAAAAGTACATGTCGTGAATTTTTGTAGAACTTCGAATTTTAGTCACTTTTCTGATTTTGACGAAATTTTGTATAGCTCAAGAGATAGATTTTTTGGATGGCGTTCGATGAACTTGAATTTTTTTTTCTTGAACAAAGTCAACGTCCAGGATTCCAAAATGTACTTGTTGTGAAATTTTGTTTTTTTTTTCGAATTTTAGTCACTTTTTCGATTTTGCTGAAATTTTGTATAGCGCAAGAGGTAGAATTTTTGGATGACCTCTGATGAAGTTGAAATTTTGTTTTCTTGAACAAAGACAACGTCTATGATTCCAAAATAGTACATGTCGTGAATTTTTTTAGTGCTTCGAATTTCAGTCACTTTTCCGATTTTGACGAAAATTTATATTATATCTCAAGAGGTAGAATTTTTGAATGACCTTTCTATGATCTTGAATTTTTTTTTTTTGAATAGTCAAGGTCTAGCATTCCAAAAAAGTACTTTTCGTGAATTCTTCGAATTTCAGTCACTTTTAGTGACTCAAGAGATAGAATTTTTGGATGACGTCCTATGAACTTGATCTTTTGTTTTCTTGAACAAAGTCAACGTCTAGGATTCCAAAAAAATACAAGTTGTGAATTTTTTAGTGCTTTGAATTTCAGTCACTTTTTCGATTTTGACGAAATTTTGTATAGCTCAAGAGGTAGAATTTTTGGATGATCTCCACTGAACTTGAAATTTTTTTTTCTTGAACTAAATCATCGTCCAGGATTCCAGAAACGTACTTGTCGTGAATTTTTGTAGTTCTTCGAATTTCAATCACTTTTCCGATTTTGACGAAATTTTGTGTAGCTCAAGAGATAGAATTTTTGGATGACGTTTGATGAACTTGAATTTTTTTTTCTTGAACAAAGTCAACTTTTAGGATTCAAAAAAAAAAAAAGAGTACATGTAGTGAATTTTTGTAGTGCTTCGAATTTTAATCACTTTTTTGATTTTGACAAAATTTTGTATATCTTAAGAGGTAGAATTTTTGGATGACCTCCTATGATCTTGAACTTTTTTTTTCTTGAATAAGTCAAGGTCTGGGATGCCAAAAAAGTACTTGTAGTGAATTTTTGTACTTCTTCGAATTCCAGTCACCTTTTGGATTTTGACGAAATTTTATATTTTTGGATGATCTCCACTGAACTTGAAATTTTTTTTTCTTGAACAAAGTGAACGTCGAGGGTTCCAAAAACATACTTGTCGTGAATTTTTGTAGTTCTTCGAATTTTAGTCACTTTTCTAATTTTGACGAAATTTTGTATAGCTCAAGAGGTAGAATTTTTGGATGACCTCCGATGAACTTGAAATTTGTTTTTCTTGAACAAAGTCAACGTCAAGGATTCAAAAAAAGTACACGTCGTGAATTTCAGTCACTTTTCCGATTTTTCCAAAATTTTGTCTAACTTAAAGAAGTAGAATTTTTGGTTGACATCCTATGATCTTGAGCTTTTTTTTTCTTGAAGAAAGTCAAGGTCTAGGAATCCAAAAAAGTACTTGGCGTGAATTTTTGTATTTCTTCGAATTTCACTTTTCCGATTTTGACGAAATTTTGTATAGCTCAAGAGATAGAATATTTAGATGAAGTCCGATGAACTTGAACTTTTTTTTTCTTGAACAAAGTCAACGTCTAGGATTCCAAAAAAGTACTTGTCGTGAATTTTTGTAATTCTTTGAATTTCATTTTTTCGATTTTTTGACGAAAATCTTGTATAGCTTAAGACGTAGAATTTTTGGATGACCTCCTCTGATCTTGAAATTTTTTTTTCTTGAATAAAGTCAAGGTCTAGGATTCCAAAAAAGTACATGTCGTGAATTCTACGAATTTCAGTCACTTTTTCGATTTTGACGAAACTTGGTATAGCTCAAGAAGTAGAATTTTTGGATGACCTCTGATGAACTTGAATTTTTTTTTTATTGAACAAAGTCAACGTCCAGGATTCCAAAAAAGTACATGTCGTGAAATTTTTTAAGGCTTCGAATTTCAGTCACTTTTCCGATTTTGACGAAATTCTTGAACAAAGTCAACGCCCAGGATTCCAAAAACGTACTTGTCGTGAATTTTTGTAGTACTTCGAATTTCAGTCACTTTACCGATTTTGCCGAATTTTTGTATAGCTCAAGAGGTAGAATTTTTGAATGACCTCTGGTGAATTTGAATTTTTTTTTTCTTGAACAAAGTCAACGTCTAGGATTCCAAAAAAGTACATGTTTTGAATTTTTGTAGTACTTCGAATTTCAGTCACTTTTCCGATTTTGAAGAAATTTTGTATATCTCAAGAGGTAGAATTTTTGGATGACCTCCGAGGAACAAAGTCAATGTCTAGGATTCCAAAAAAGTACATGTCGTGAATTTTTTTAGTACTTTAAATTTCAGTCACTTTTCCGATTTTGCCGAAATTTTGTATAGCTCAAGAGGTAGAATTTTTGGATGACCTCCGATGAACATGAACTTTTTTTTTCTTGAACAAAGTCAACGTCCAGGATTCCAAAAAAGTACTTATCGTGAATTATTCGATTTTCAGTCACTTTTTCAATTTGATGAAATTTTGTATAGCTCAAGAGGTAGAATTTTTGTATGATCTCCACTGAACTTGAATTTTTTTTTTATTGAACAAAGTCATTGTTCAGGATTCCAAAAAAGTACATGTCGTGAATTTTTTTAAGGCTTCGAATTTCAGTCACTTTTCCGATTTTGACGAAATTCTTGAACAAAGTCACTTCCAGTATTCCAAAAATGTACTTGTTGTGAATTTCTGTAGTTCTTCGAATTTCAGACACTTTTCCGATTTTGACGAAATTTTGTATAGCTCAAGAGGTAGAATTTTTGAATAATCTCCACTGAACATGAAATTTTTTTTTCTTGAACAAATTCAACGTCCTGTATTCCAAAAATGTACTTGTCGTGAATATTTGTACTTCTTCGAATTTCAGTCACTTTTCCGATTTTGACGTAATTTTGTGTAGCTCAAGAGATAGAATTTTTGGATGACGTCGACGTTTATGATTCAAAAAAAGTACATGTCGTGAATTTTTTTAGTACTTTGAATTTCAGTCACTTTTCCGATTTTGCCGAAATTTTGTATAGCTCAAGAGGTAGGGTTCCAAAAAAGTACATATCGTCAATTTTTTTAGTGCTTCGAATTTCAGTCACTTTTCCGATTTTGACGAAATTTTGTATATTTCAAAAGGTAGGATTTTTGGATGATCTCCACTGAACTTGAATTTTTTTTTCTTGAGTAAAGTCAAGGTCTAGGATTCCAAAAAAGTACTTGTTGTGAATTTTTGTAGTTCTTCGAATTTCAGTGACTTTTCTGAGTTTGATGAAATTTTGTATAGCTCAAGAGGCAGGATTCCAAAACCGTACTTGTCGTGAATTTTTGTAGTTCTTCGAATTTCAGTCACTTTTCCGATTTTGACGAAATTTTGTATAGCTGAAGATGTTCTGAATAATCGGAAATCTTATTTGGTTTGTGTCTTATTTTTAGTTCAGTGCCGATGAGTCCTAATTTGTATTTCTAACCTCGCATTATTAGCACACGGTTTTCTGTGTGCGTCTAGCCTGTCAGTTCGCCATTGTTGTCAACAATCTTTTCAGTCCGTCTTTAATAGTCAAAATGTCATCTTATATTAATTAACTAGCTTTGTCATTGCAAGGGCGAGATAGATCCACTCTCCAGGTACTTTTCTATATCATTTGTATTGCGTGTTATTCAGTGTTTTTTGAATTATGTGTCAGTTTCAACGAGTGACCATGCGAGTGTTAGTCCCACGTGTGTTCAATATGCCAGGACGCTATTGGAAATGGGTCTTAACATTTCGATATTATTTCAGACTATTGCAAATACAGAAATGGCTTTTAGGGATTAATGCACATTTAATGACTTTTCTGTGTATTTACCAACCTTTATTGTCATTGTTATTTGTTTACATTTGTTGTGCATATTATAAAGGTCCATGCGTGTGTCAAATGTCTTGCAGCCACTTGTTAGTGGATTAGCGTTCTAGTCTAGTCCTTTAAAGGAACATTAATTGTCATATTTTGTCGTGGTCTAATCCCTTTAAATGGACATTGCATGCAACTGTCATATTTTGTGGTAATCTAATAATTTAAAGGGACATTTATGTCATGAATTGTCACAATCAGTTATAGTCCTTATTCATTTATTGTTCTTAACTTTTGTCTTTCCAGATTGGAAGATTTATGAATGAAATGAATTGAGTGCCATATAAATGAATGATATATACTGTAGATGAACAATCATATATGAATGATATGACATATGATGATACTATACGAATAAAGGTCTACATGTCTAAAGTCTAAATAAGTTGTCATTAACGGAAGATCATCGAGCCCTTGAACAGCTACAACTCGAGTAGTCACAACACAAGACGTAGAATTTTTGGATGACCTCCAATGAACTTTTTTTTTCTTGAACAAAGTCAACGTCTAGGATTCCAGTAAAGTACATGTTGTGAATTTTTTTAGTGCTTCGAATTTCAGTCACTCTTCCGATCTCGCCGAATTTTTGTATAGCTCAAAAGGAAGAATTTTTGGATGACCTCCAATGAACTTGAACTTTTTTTTTTCTTGAACAAAGTCAATATCTAGGATTCCAGAAAAGTACTTGTCGTGAATTTTTGTAGTACTACGAATTTCAGTCACTTTTTCGATTTTGACGAACTTTTGTATAGCTCAAGAGGTATCATTTTTGGATGTCCTCCACTGAACTTGAAATTTTTTTTTCTTGAACAAAGTCAACGTCTAGGATTCCAAAAACGTACTTGCCATGAATTTTTGTAGTTCAGTCAATCCGATTTTGACGAAATTTTGTATAGCTCATGAGATAGAATTTTTGGATGACGTCTGATGAACTTTTTTTCTTGACCAAAGTCAACTTTTAGGATTCCAAATAAGTACTTGTCGTGAATTTTTGTAGTACTTCCAGTTTCAGGCACTTTTCCGATTTTGCAGAAATTTTTCTTTAACTTAAGATGTAGAATTTTTGGATGATCTCCACTGAACTTGAAATTTTTTTTTCTTGAACAAACTCAACGTCTAGGATTCCAAAAAAGTACACGTCGTGAATTTTTTTAGTGCATCGAATTTCAGTCACTTGTCCGATTTTGACGACTTGTCGTGAATTTTTGTAGTTCTTTGAATTTCAGTCACTTTTCTGATTTTGATGAAATTTTGTACAGCTCAAAAGGTAGAATTTTTGGATGACGTCTAATGAACTTGAACTTTTCTTTGTCAACCTATAGGATTTGGATGACCTCAGATGAACTTGAAATTTTTTTTTCTTGAACAAAGTCAACGTCTAAGATTCCAAAAAAGTACACGTCGTGAATTTTTTTAAGGCTTCGAATTTCAATCACTTTGCAGATTTTGACGAAATTTTGTATATCTCAAGTGGTATAATTTTTGGATGACCTCCTATGATCTTGAACTTTTTTTTTCTTGAATAAAATCAAGTTCAAGGATTCCAAAAAAGTACTTGTGAATTCTTCGAATTTCAGTCACTTTTTCGATTTTGACGAAATTTTGTATATCTCAAGAGGTAGAATTTTTGGATGACCTCCTATGATCTTGAACTTTTTGTCCCCCGCCTTTCGAAGAAAGTTGGGGGACTATTAAAATGGGTTCGTCCGTCTGTCTGTCTGTCTGTCTGTCCGTCTGTCTGTCCGTCACACTTTTTGGGACACAATAACTCTCTTCCTAATTTAGCTAGAATGTTTAAACTTGGTGTATGTGTTTATTAGGTCAATGCCTTGATGGAGAACGAAGATGAGCATTTTCCGCTTAGGGTAAGCAGAGATAAGCAATTTGATTGGTTGATGCTTTGGGACGCGATAACTTTAGTTCTAATTAAGTGAGATTGATGAAACTTGGTGTATAGTTTCATTATAGTAATACCTTGACTAAGTTCGATAATGAGCATTTTCTGCTCAGGGTAAGCAGAGCTATACGCAATTTGATTGATCCAGAATTTGGAACACAATTACTCTCCTTCTAATTGAGTTAAAATCTTCAAACTTGGTGTATATGCTTATTAGGTCAATGCCTTGATGGTGTTCGAAGATGAGCATTTTCCACTTAGGGTAAGCAGAGATAAGCAATTTGATTGGTTGATGCTTTGGGACACGATAACTTTAGTTCTGATTAAGTGAGAGTGGTGAAACTTGGTGTATAGTTTCATTATAGTAATACCTTGACTAAGTTCGATAATGAGCATTTTCTGTTCAGGGTAAGCAGAGCGATACGCAATTTGATTGGTCGAGACTTTGGAACACAATAACTCTCCTTCTAATTTAGTTAAAATGTTCAAACTTGGTGTATATGCTTACTAGGTTAATGTCTTGATGGAGTTCGAAGATGAGCATTTTCTGCTTAGGGTAAGCAGAGATAAGCAATTTGATTGGTTGATGCTGTGGGACATGATAACTTTAGTTCTAATTAAGTGAGAGTGATGAAACTTGGTGTATAGTTTCATTCCAGTAATACCTTGACTAAGTTCGATAATGAGCATTTTCTGCTCAGGGTAAGCAGAGCGATACGCAATTTGATTGGTCAAGACTTTGGAACACAATAACTCTCCTTCTAATTGAGTTAAAATGTTCAGACTTGGTGTATATGCTTATTAGGTCAATGCCTTGATGGAGTTCGAAGATGAGCATTTTCCGCTTAGGGTAGGCAGAGATAAGCAATTTGATTGGTTGATGCTTTGAGACACAATAACTTTAGTTCTAATTAAGTGAGAGTGATGAAACTTGGTGTATAGTTTCATTACAGTAATACCTTGACTATGATCGATAATGAGCATTTTCTGCTCAGGGTAAGCAGAGCGATAAGCAATTTGATTTGCCGAGACTTTGGAACACAATAACTCTTCTTCGAATTGAGTTAAAATGTTCAAAATTGGTGTGTATGCTTATTAGGTCAATGCCTTGATGGAGTTCGAAAATGAGCATTTTCTTCTTACGGCAGAGATAAGCAATTTTTGGATGAAAAAAATAAATGTGCGATTAATTAATATGTGTCATCTATTTATTTCGGGATTTCGGCGGGGGACATCAGTCTCACTGTTGGCTTGTTTTTTCTTGAATAAAGTCAAGGTCTAGGATTCCAAAAAAGTACTTCTCGTGAATTTATGTAGTTCTTCGAATTTCAGTCACTTTCCGATTTTTCCAAAATTTTGTATCGCTCGAGAGGTAGAATTTTCAGTCACTTTTCCGATTTTGTCGATATTTTGTATAGCTCAAGAGGTAGAATTTTTGGATGATTTCCGAGGAACTTGAAATTTTTTTTTTTTGAACAAAGTCAACGTCTAGGTTTCCAAAAAAGTACATGTCGTGAATTTTTTTAGTGCTTCCAATTTCAGTCGCTTTTCAGATTTTGAATTTTGTATATCTCAAGAGGTTGAATTTTTGGTTGACCCCACTATGATCTTGAACTTTTTTTTCTTGAATAAAGTCAAGGTCTAGGATTCCAAAAAAGTATTTGGCGTGAATTTTTGTAGTTCTTCGAATTTCAGTCGCTTTATCGATTTTGACGAAATTTTGTATAGCTGAAGAGGTAGGATTTTTGGATGATCTCCACTGAACTTGAAAATTTTTTTTCTTGAATAAAGTCAATGTCTAGGATTCCACCAAAAGTTCTTGTCGTGAATTATTTTAGTTCTTCGAATTTCAGTCACTTTTTCGATTTTGACGAAATTTTGTATAGCTCAAGAGGTATAATTTTTAGATGACATTTCTATGATCTTGAACTTTTTTTTCTTGAATAAAGTCAAGGTCTAGGATTCCAAAAAAGTACTTGGCGTGAATTTTTGTAGTTCTTCGAATTTCAGTCACTTTTTTGAATTTGACGAAATTTTGTATATCTCAAGAGGTAGAATTTTTGGATGACGTCCGATGAACTTGAACTTTTTTTTTCTTGAACAAAGTCAACTTTTAGGATTCCAAAAAAGTACATGTCGTGAATTTTTGTAGTACTTCGAATTTAAGTCACTTTTCCAATTTTGCCGAAATTTTGTAGAGCTCAAGAGGTAGAATTTTTGGATGACCTCCGATAAACTTGAATTTTTTTTTTCTTGAAGAAAGTCAACGTCTAGGATTCTAAAAAAGTACATGTCGTCCGATGAACTTGAATTTTTTTTTTCTTGAACAAAGTCAAGTTTTAGGATTCCAAAATAGTACATGTCGTGAATATTTTGTAGTACCTCTAATTTCAGTCACTTTTCCGATTTTGCAGAAATTTTGACTAACTTAAGAGGTAGAATTTTTGGATGACCTCCGATCAACTTGAAATTTTTTTTTATTGAACAAAGTCAACGTCTAGGATTCTAATAAAGTATGTGTCCTGAATTGTTTTAGTGCTTCCAATTTCAGTCACTTTTCCAATTTTGAATTTTGTATATCTCAATAGGTAGAATTTTTTGATGACCTCCTATGATCGTGAATTTTTTTTTCTTGAATAAGGTCAAGGTCTAGGATTCCAAAATAGTACTTGGCATGAATTTTTGTATTTCTTCGAATTTTAGTCACTTTTTCGATTTTGACGAAATTTTGTATAGCTCAAGAGGTAACATTTTTGGATGACCTCCGAGGAACTTTAAATTTTTTTTTCTTGAACAATGTCAACGTCTAGGATTCCAAAAAAGTACATGTCATGAATTTTTTTTAGTGCTTCCAATTTCAGTCGCTTTTCCGATTTTGAGGTAGAATTTTTGGTTGACCTCCTATGATCTTGAATTTTTTTTTCTTGAATAAAGTCAAGGTCTAGGATTCCCTAAAAGTACTTGCCGTGAATTTTTGTAGTTCTTCCAATTTCAGTCACTTTTCCGATTTTGACGAAATTTTGTATAGCTCTTAGAGATAGAATTTTTGGATGATCTCCACTGAACTTGAAATTTTTTTTCTTGAACAAAGTCAATATCTAGGATTCCAAAAGCGTACTTGTCGTGAATTTTTGTAGGACTTCGAATTTCAGTCACTTTTCTGATTCTGCCGAAATTTTGTATAGCTCAAGAGGTAGAATTTTTGGATGACCTCCAATGAACTTGAAATTTTTTTTTCTTCAACAAAGTCAACGTCTAGGATTACAAAAAACGTACTTGTCGTGAATTTTTATAGTTCTTCGAATTTTAGTCACTTTTCCGATTTTGACGAAATTTTGTATATCTTAAGAGGTAGAATTTTTGGATGACCTCCTATGATCTTGACCTTTTTTTTTCTTAAATAAAGTCAAGGTCTGGGATGCCAAAAAAGTACTTGTCGTGAATTTTTGTACTTCTTCGAATTCCAGTCACTTTTTCGATTTTGACGAAATTTTGTATAGCTCAAGATGCAGAATTTTTGGATTACCTCCTACAATCTTGAACTTTTTTTTTTCTTGAGTAAAGTCACCTTTTAGGATTCCAAAAAAGTACTTTTCGTGAATTTTTGTAGTACTTCGAATTTCAGTCACTTTTCTGATTTTGCCGAAATTTTGGATTACCTCTTCTGATCTTGAAATTTTTTTTCTTAAATAAAGTCAAGGTCTAGGATTCCAAATAAGTACATTTCGTGAATTCTTCGAATTTCAGTCAGTTTTTCGATTTCGAGAAACTTTGTATAGCTCAAGAGGTAGAATTTTTGGATGTTCTCCATTAAACTTGAAAATTTTTTTTCTTGAATAAAATCAAGGTCTAGGATTCCACCAAAAGTTCTTGTCGTGAATTTTGTAGTTCTTCGAATTTCAGTCACCTTTTCGATTTTGACGAAATTTTGTATAGCTCAAGAGGTAGAATTTTTGTATGACCTTTCTATGATCTTGAACTTTTTCTTCTTGAATAAAGTCAAAGTCTAGGATTCAAAAAAAGTACTTTTCTTGAATTCTTCGAATTTCAGTCACTTTTCCAATTCGTCGACGAAATTTTGTATTTCAGTTACTTTTCCGCCGAAATTTTATATAGCTAAAGAGGTAGAATTTTTGGATGACCTCCTATGATCTTGAACTTTTTTTTATCTTGAATAAAGTCAAGGTCTAGGATTCTACTTTCTTTCACTTTTTCGATTTTGACGAAGTTTTATACAGCTCAAGAGGTAGAATATTTGGATGATCTCCACTGAACTTGAAATTTTTTTTTCTTGAACAAAGTCAACGTCGAGGATTCCAAAAACGTACTTGTCGTGAATTTTTGTAGTTCTTCGAATTTTAGTCACTTTTCCGATTTTGACGAAATTTTGTATAGCTCAAGAGGTAGAATTTTTGGATAACCTCCGATGAACTTGAAATTTGTTTTTCTTGAACAAAGTCAACGTCAAAGAATCCAAAAAAGAACATATCGTGAATTTTTTTAGAGCTTCGAATTTCAGTCACTTTTCCGATTTTGATGAAATTTTGTATATTTCAAAAGGTAGGATTTTTGGATGATCTCCACTGATCTTGAATTTTTTTTTTCTTGAGTAAAGTCAAGGTCTAGGATTCCAAAAAAAGTACTTGTCGTGAATTTTTGTAGTTCTTCGAATTTCAGTCACTTTTCTGATTTTGATGAAATTTTGTATAGCTCACGAGGCAGAATTTTTGGATGATCTCCACTAAATTTTTTTTTCTTGAACAAAGTCAACGTCCAGGATTCCAAAACTGTACTTGTCGTAATTTTTGTCTTGCAGCCACTTGTCAGTGGATTAGCGTTCTAGTCTAGTCCTTTAAAGGAACATTAATTGTCATATTTTGTCGTGGTCTAATCCTTTAAAGGGACATTGCATGCAACTGTCATATTTTGTGGTAGTCTAATAATTTAAAGGGACGTTTATGTCATGAATTGTCACAATCAGTTCTAGTCCTTATTCATTTATTGTTCTTAACTTTTGTCTTTTCAGATTGGAAGATATATGAATGACATGAATTGAGGGCCATATAAATAAATGATATATACGGTAGATGAACAATCATATATGAATGATATGACATATGATGATTCTATATGAATAAACGTCTACATGTCTAAAGTCTAAATAAGTTGTCATTAACGGAAGATCATCGAGCCCTTGAACAGCTACAACTCGAGTAGTCACAACACAAGAGGTAGAATTTTTGGATGACCTCCAATGAACTTTTTTTTTCTTGAACAAAGTCAACGTCTGGGATACCAGTAAAGTACATGTTGTGAATTTTTTTAGTGCTTCGAATTTAAATCACTTTTCCGATTTTGCAGAAATTTTGTATAACTCAAGAGATAGAACTTTTGGATGACGTCCGATGAACTTGAAATTTTTTTTTCTTGAACAAAGTCAACTTTTAGGATTCCAAAAAAGGGCATGTTGTGTATTTTTGTAGTACTTCGAATTTCAGTCACTATTCCGATTTTGACGAAATTTTGTATAGCTCAAGAGGTAGAATTTTTAGATGACCTCCGAGGAACTTGAAATTTTTTTTCTTGAACAAAGTCTACGTCTAGGATTCCAAAAAAGTACATGTCGTGAATATTTTGTAGTTCCTCGAATTTCAGTCACTTTTCCGATTTTGACGATATTTTGTCTAACTTAAGAGGTAGAATTTTTGGATAACCTCCTATGATCTTGAACTTTTTTTTTCTTGAATAAAGTCAAGGCCTGTGATTCCAAAAAAGTACTTGTCGTGAATTTTTGTAGTTCTTCGAATTTCAGTCACTTTTCCAATTTTGACGAAATTTTGTATAGCTCAAGAGGTAGAATTTTTAGATGATCTCCACTGAACTTGAAATTTATTTTTCCTCATTAATGTCAAGGTCTAGGATTCCACCAAAAGTTCTTGTTGTAAATTTTTGTAGTTCTTCGAATTTCAGTCACTTTTTCGATTTTGACCAAATTTTGTATATCACAAGAGGTAGAATTTTTGGATTACTTCCTATGATCTTGAACTTTTTTTTTCTTGAATAAAGTCAAGGTCTAGTATTCCAAAAAAGTACTTGTTGTGAATTTTGTAGATTTTCGAATTTCAGTCACTTTGTCGATTTTGACGAAATTTTGTATACCTCAAGAGGTAGAATTTTTGGATGATCTCTACTGAACTTGAAATTATTTTTTCTTGAACAAAATCATCGTCCAGGATTCCAAAACGTACTTGTCGTGAATTTTTGTAGTTCTTCGAATTTCAGTCACTTTTCCGATTATGACGAAATTTTGTATAGCTCAAGAAATAGAATTTTTGGATGACGTCCAATGAACTTGAATTTTTTTTTCTTGAACAAAGTCAACGCTTAGGATTTCAAAAAAGTACATGTCGTGAATTTTTTTAGTGCTTTGAATTTCAGTCACTTTTCCGATTTTGACGAAATTTTGTATATCTCAAGAGGTAGAATTTTTGGATGACCTCCTATGATGTTAAGCTTTTTTTTCTTAAATAAAATGAAGGTGTAGGATTCCAAAAAAGTGCTTGTCGTGAATTTTTGTAGTTCATCGAATTTCAGTCACTTTTTCGATTTTGACGAAATTTTGTATAGCTCAAGAGGTAGAATTTTTGGATGATCTCCGATGAAGTTGAAATTTTTTTTTCTTTAACAATGTCAATGTCTAGGTTTCGAAAAAAGTACATTTCGTCAATTTTTTAGTGCTTCGAATTTCAGTAACTTGAACAAAGTCAACTTTTGGGATTCAAAAAAAGTACATGTGGTGAATTTTTGTAGTGCTTCGACTTTCAGTCACTTTTCGGATTTTGCCGAAATTTTGTATAGCTCAAGAGGTAGAATTTTTGGATGACCTCCGATGAACTTGAAATTTTTTTTTCTTAAACAAAGTCAACGTCCAAGATTCCAAAAACGTATTTGTCGTGAATTTTTGTAGTTCTTCAATTTCAGTCACTTTTCCGATTTTGACGAAATTTTGTATATCTCAAGAGGTAGAATTTTTTAGGATTCCAAAAAATTACATGTCATGAATTTTTGTAGTAGTTGGAATTTCAGTCTTTTTTCCGATTTTGCCGAAATTTTGTATAGCTTAAGAGGTAGAATTTTTGGATGACCTCCGCTGAACTTTTTTTTTTCTTGAACAAAGTCAACGTCTAGGATTCCCAAAAAGTACATGTCTTGAATTTTTTTAGTGCTTCGAATTTCAGTCACTTTTCCAATTTTGACGAAATTTTGTATATCTCAAATGCTAGAATTTTTGGATGACTTGTCGTGAATTTTTTTAGAAGTACCTCTAATTTCAGTCACTTTTCCAATTTTGCCGAAATTTTGTCTAACTTAAGAGGTAGAATTTTTGGATGATCTTCACTGAACTTGAATTTTTTTTTTCTTGAACAAAGTCAACGTCTAGGATTCCAAAAACATACTTGTCGTGAATTTTTGTAGTTCTTCGAATTTCAGTCACTTTTTCGATTTTGACGAAATTTTATATAGCTCAAGAGGTAGAATTTTTGGATGACCTCCAATGAACTTGAATTTTTTTTTTCTTGAACAAAGTCAACGTCTATGATTACAAAAACGTACTTGTCGTGAATTTTTGTAGTTCTTAGAATTTCAGTCACTTTTTTGAATTTGACGAAATTTTGTATAGCTTCAAAGGTAGAATTTTTGGATGATCTCCACTGAACTTGAACAAAGTCAACGTCCAGGATTCCAAAAACGTACTTATCGTGAATTTTTGAAGTTCTTTGAATTTTAGTCACTTTTCCGATTTTGACGAAATTTTGTATAGCTCAAGATATAGATATTTTGAATGACGTCCAAACTTTTTTTTTTCTTGAACAAAGTCAACTTATAGGATTCCAAAAAAGTACATGTGGTGAATTTTTGTAGTACTTCGAATTTCCATCACTTTTCCACCGAAATTTTGTATAGCTCAAGAGATAGAATTTTTGGATCACCTCCGATGAACTTGAAATTTTTTTTTCTTGAACAAAGTCAAGGTCAAGGATTTCAAAAAAGTACCTGTCGTGAATTTTTTAGTCCTTTGAATTTCAGTCACTTTTCCGATTTTGACGTGAATTTTTGTTGTACTTCGAATTTCAGTCACTTTTCCAATTTTGCCGAAATTTTGTATAGCTCAAGAGGAAGAATTTTTGGATGACCTCCGAGGAACTTGAAATTTTTTTTTCTGAACAAAGTCACTGTCTAGGATTCCAAAAAAGTGCATGTCGTGAATTTTTTTAGTGCTTCGAATTTCCGATTTTGACGAAATTTTGCATATCTCAAGAGGTAGAATTTTTGGATGACCTCCAATGATCTTGAACTTATTTTTTCTTGAATAAAGTCAAGGTCTAGGATTCTAAAAAAGTACTTTTCGTGAATTCTTCGAATTTCAGTCACTTTTCCAATTTTGACAAAATTTTGTATAGCTCAAGAGGTAAAATTTTTGGATGATCTCCACTGAACTTTAAATTTTTTTTCTTGAACAAAGTCATCGTCCTGGATTCCAAAAACCTACTTGGCTTGAATTTTTGTTGTACTTCGATTTTCAGTCACTTTTCCGATTTTACCAAAATTTTGTATAGCTCAAGAGGTAGAATTTTTGGATGACCTCTGATGAACTTGAATTTTTTTTTTCTTGAACAAAGTCAACTTTTGACGAAATTTTGTCTACCTCAAGAGGTAGAATTTTTGGATGATCTCTACTGAACTTGAAATTTTTTTTTCTTGAACAAAATCATCGTCCAGGATTCCAAAACGTAATTGTCGTGAATTTTTGTAGTTCTTCGAATTTCAGTCACTTTTCCGATTTTGTATAGCTCAAGAGATTGAATTTTTGGATGACGTCTGATGAACTTGAATTTTTTTTTCTTGAACAAAGTCAACTTTTAGGATTAAAAAAAAGTACATATCGTGAATTTTTGTAGTGCTTCGACTTTCAGTCACTTTTCCGATATTGCCGAAATTTTGTATAGCTCAAGAGGTAGAATTTTTGGATGACCTCTGATGAACTTGAAATTTTTTTTTCTTGAAGAAATTCAACGTTTAGGATTCCAAAAAAGTACATAACGTGAACTCTTCGAATTTCAGTCACTTTTTCGATTTTGACGAAACTTTACTGCCGTGCAAAGGAAGAAGGCAGTATCTACACTTTTGGCCAAAATACGTTTTTGGTATCATTGTGATCGGCAGTATCAGCTCTATCACATGTAAAAATTTCATTGCTATATATCAATTAGGTAAAGAGATTTACAGTGTCGATTTGGGCAGTAAATGTAAATTGCCCTGGTATAACTAAGGAGGAAAGCAGTAAGTGTAGATACTGTCGTTCTCCTTGATACATCTATTACAACCCAGAGCGAAATTTTGGCAGTAAATGCAAATTTCTCTTATATAACTAAGGAGAAAAGCAGTAAATGTAGATACTGCCGTTCTCCTTGGGACAGGTATGTACCTTAAGATATGGTGCTGGCAGTAAATGTAAAGTGACCTGGAATAACTAAGGTAAAAAAAACAGTATATAATGTCAAGGATTTGGACTCTACTGAATTTGGAAATGCCTAGAACAATGTTTATGCATAAATATGCAGTTTGTAAACTGTTTATCACAGAAACATCTAGACAGCATGTGTAGATGCTGCTTTGTACCTTGGTTTTACAAAAGGTCCCGAGCCATAAAATGGGCAGTATCTGCATTATCCTAGTGCCTCAAAGACATACACGAAAATCGACAAGATATATCGAAAGAGAACCAAAATATTTCCTTACGTTGAAGAAATTACATTATTTTATACAAAACTATGAGTACAGGAAAGTGACAAACTTTAAAGTCGATTTTCTCAAAATGACTATTTTGCAGATACTGCCTTTCTCTTTTGTGGGGAAGTGTATAGCTCAAGAGGTAGAATTTTGGGATTATCTCCACTGAACTTGAAATTTTTTTTTCTTCAACAACATCAACCTCCAGGATTCCAAAAACCTACTTGTCGTGAATTTTTGTAGTTCTTCGAATTTCAGTCACTTTTCCGATTTTGAGTATATTTTGTATAGCTCAAGAGATGGAATATTTGGATGACATCCGATGAACAAAGTCAACTTTTAGGATTCCAAAATTTTGACATATTTTGTATAGCTCAAGAAATAGAATATTTGGATGACATCCGATGAACAAAGTCAACTTTTAGGATTCCAAAATAGTACATATCGTGAATTTTTGTAGTACTTCGAATTTCAGTCACCTTTCCGATTTTGCCGAAATTTTGTTTAACTTAACAGGTAGAATTTTTCAGATGACCTCTACTGAACTTGAAATTTTTTTTTATTGAACAATGTCAACGTCTAAGATTGCAAAAAAGTACTTGTCTTGAATTCTTCGAATTTCAGTCACCTTTTCGATTTTGGCGAAATTTAGTATAGCTCAAGAGGTAGAATTTTTGGATGATCCCCACTGAACTTGAAATTTTTTTTCTTGAACAAAGTCAATTTTTGTAGTACTTCGAATTTAAGTCACTTTTCCGACGAAATTTTGTTTAGCTCAAGAGGTAGAATTTTTTAATCACCTCCGATGAACTTGAAATTTTTTTTTCTTGAACAAAGTCAACGCCTAGGATTTCAATAAAGTACATGTCGTGAATTTTTTTAGTGCTTTGAATTTCAGTCACTTTTCCGATTTTGACGAAATTTTGTATATCTCAAGAGGTAGAATTTTTGGATGACCTCCTATGATGTTAAGCTTTTTTTTCTTGAATAAAATGAAGGTGTAGGATTCCAAAAAAGTACTTGTCGTGAATTTTTGTAGTTCATCGAATTTCAGTCACTTTTTCGATTTTGACGAAATTTTGTATAGCTCAAGAGGTAGAATTTTTGGATGATCTCCGATGAAGTTGAAATTTTTTTTAACAATATCAATGTCTAGGTTTCGAAAAAAGTACATTTCGTCAATTTTTTAGTGCTTCGAATTTCAGTAACTTTTCCAATTTTGACGAAATTTTGTACATCTCAAGAGGTAGAATTTTTGGATGACTTCCTCTGATCTTGAAATTTTTTTTTCTTGAATAAAGTCAAGGTCTAGGATTCCAAAAAAGTACATGTCGTGAATTCTACGAATTTCAGCCACTTTTTCGATTTTGACGAAACTTTATATAGCTCAAGCGGTAGAATTTCCGGATTATCTCCACTGAACAAAGTCAACGTCTAGGATTCCAAAAAAGTACATGTAATGAATTTTTTTAGTGCTTCTAATTTCAGTCGCTTTTCCGATTTTGAGGTAGTATTTTTGGTTGACCTCCTATGATCTTGAATTTTTTTTTCTTGAATAAAGTCAAGGTCTAGGATTCCCAAAAAGTACTTGGCGTGAATTTTTGTAGTTCTTCGAATTTCAGTCACTTTTCCGATTTTGATGAAATTTTGTATAGCTCTAGAGATAGAATTTTTGGATGATCTCCACTGAACTTGAAATTTTTATTCTTGAACAAAGTCAATGTCCAGGATTCCAAAAGCGTACTTGTCGTGAATTTTTGTAGGACTTCGAATTTCAGTCACTTTTCCGATTCTGCCGAAATTTTGTATAGCTCAAGAGGTAGAATTTTTGGATGACCTCCGATGAACTTGAAATTTTTTTTCTTGAACAAAGTCAACGTCGAGGATTACAAAAAAGTAAATGTCTTGAATATTTTTTAGTGCTTCGAATTTCAATCACTTTTTCGATTTTGACGAAATTTTGTATATCTTAAGAGGTAGAATTTTTGGATGACCTCCTATGATCTTGAACTTTTTTTTTCTTAGATAAAGTCAAGGTCTGGGATGCCAAAAAAGTACTTGTCGTGAATTTTTGTACTTCTTCGAATTCCAGTCACTTTTTCGATTTTGACGAAATTTTGTATAGCTCAAGATGCAGAATTTTTGGATTACCTCCTGCGATCTTCAACTTTTTTTTTCTTGAGTAAAGTCAAGGTCTAGGATTCCAAAAAAGTACATGTCGCGAATTTTTGTAGTTCTTCGAATTTCAGTCATTTTTCTGATTTTGCCGAAATTTTGGATTACCTCCTCTAATCTTGAAAATTATTTTTTCTTGAATAAAGTCAAGGTCTAGGATTCCAAAAAAGTACATGTCGTGAATTCTTCGAATTTCAGTCACTTTTTCGATTTTGACGAAACTTTGTATAGCTCAAGAGGTAGAATTTTTGGATGATCTCCACTAAACTTGAAATTTTTTTTCGTGAATAAAGTTAAGGTCTAGGATTCCACCAAAAGTTCATGTCATGAATTTTGTAGTTCTTCGAATTTCAGTCACTTTTCTGATTTTGCCGAAATTTTGGATTACCTCCTCTGGTCTTGAAATTTTTTTTCTTGAATAAAGTCAAGGTCTAGGATTCCAAAAAAGTACATTTCGTGAATTCTTCGAATTTCAGTCACTTTTTCGATTTTGACGAAACTTTGTATAGCTCAAGAGGTAGAATTTTTGGATGATCTCCATTAAACTTGAAATTTTTTTTTCTTGAATAAAGTCAAGGTCTAGGATTGAACCAAAAGTTCTTGTTGTGAATTTTGTAGTTCTTAAAATTTCCGATTGGATGATGTCCAATGAACTTTTTTTTTTCTTGAACAAAGTCAACTTTTAGGAATCCAAATAAGTACTTGTCGTGAATTCGTCTAATATCAGTCACTTTTTCGATTTTGACGAAATTTTGTATAGCTTCAAATGTAGAATTTTTGGATGATCTCCACTGAACTTGAAATTTTTTTTCTTGAACAAAGTCAACGTCTAGGATTCCAAAAAAGTAAATGTCGGGAACTTTTTTAGTGCTTCGAATTTCAGTCACTTTTCCGATTTTGACGAAATTTTGAAAAAATTTTTTCTTGAATAAAGTCAAAGTCTAGGATTCCAAAAAAGTACTTGTCGTGAATTTTTATAGTTCTTTGAATTTCAGTCACTTTTTCGATTTTGACGAAATTTTGTATAGCTCAAGAGGTAGAATTTTTGGATGATCTCAACTGAACTTGAAATTTTTTTTTCTTGAACAAAGTCATTGTCCAGGTTTCCAAAAACGTACTTCTCATAAATTTTTGTAGTTCTTCGAATTTCAGTCACTTTTCCGATTTTGATGAAATTTTGTATAGCTCAAGAGGTAGAATTTTTGGATGACCTCAGATGAACTTGAAATTTTTTTTTCTTGAACAAAGTCAACGTCTAGGATTCCAAAAAAGTACACGTCGTGAATTTTTTTAGTGCATCGAATTTCAGTCACTCGTCCGATTTTGACGACTTGTCCGACTTGTCGTGAATTTTTGTAGTTCTTTGAATTTCAGTCACTATTCCGATTTTGCCGAAATTTTGTATAGCTCAAGAGGTAGAATTTTTAGATGACCTCCGAGGAACTTGAAATTTCTTTTCTTGAACAAAGTCAACGTCTAGGATTCCAAAAAAGTACATGTCGTGAATATTTTGTAGTTCCTCGAATTTCAGTCACTTTTTCGATTTTGACGAAATTTTGTCTAACTGTACAGCGCAGTGGACGCTTACCTTTTTGATTTGTTTTTGTTTGTGGTCTCTTAGTATGATGTCTTATCTGTATATTTGTTTTTGTGTAGAATTGTGTGTGGTGCAGTCCCCCTGCACCTACTATTAAGAGGTAGAATTTTTGGATAACCTCCTATGATCTTGAACTTTTTTTTTCTTGAATAAAGTGAAGGCCTAGGATTCCAAAAAAGTACTTGTCGTGAATTTTGTAGTTCTTCGAATTTCATTCACTTTTCCGATTTTGAAGAAATTTTGTATATCTCAAGAGGTAGAATTTTTAGGATGACCTCCTATGATCTTGAACTTTTTTTTTCTTGAATAAAGTCAAGGTCTAGTATTCCAAAAAAGTACATGTTGTGAATTCTTTGAATTTCAGTCACTTTTTCGATTTTGACGAAACTTTGTATAGGTCAAGAGGTAGAATTTTTGGATGATCTCCACTGAACTTGAAATTATTTTTTCTTGAACAAAGTCAACGTCCAGGATTCCAAAAACGTACTTGTCGTGACTTTTTGTAGTTCTTCGAATTTCAGTCACTTTTACGATTTTGACGAAATTTTGTTTATCTCAAGAGGTAGAATTTTTGAATGACCTCAAATGAACTTGAAATTTTTTTTTCTTGAACAAAGTCAACGTCTATGATTACAAAAACGTACTTGTTGTGAATTTTTGTAGTTCTTCGAATTTCAGTCACTTTTTTGAATTTGACGAAATTTTGTATAGCTCAAGAGGTAGAATTTTTGGATGATCTCCACTGAACTTGAAATTTTTGTTTTTTGAACAAAGTCATTTGTATTGCGTGTTATTCAGTGTTTTTTGAATTATGTGTCAGTTTAAACAAGTGACCATGCGAGTGTTAGTCCCATGTGTGTTCAATATGCCAGGACACTATTGGAAATGGGTCTTTATATTGCGATATTATTTCAGACTATTGCAAATACAGAAATGGCTTTTGGGGATTAATGCACATTTAATGCCTCTGAAATAACGAATTTTCTGTGTATTTACCAACCTTCATGGTCATTGTTATTTGTTTACATTTGTCGTGCATATTATGAAGGTCCATGCGTTTGTCAAATGTCATGCAGTCACTTGTCAATGGATTAGCGTTCTAGTCTAGTCCTTTAGAGGAACATTATTTCGTGGTAGTCTTATAATTTAAAGGGACATTTATGTCATGAATTGTCACAATCAGTTCTAGTCCTTATTCATTTATTGTTCATAACTTTTGTCTTTGCAGATTGGAAGATATACGAATGACATGAATTGAGTGCCATATAAATGAATGATATATACTGTAGATGAACATCATATATGAATGATATGACATATGATGATACTATACGAATAAACATCTACATGTCTAAACTCTAAATAAGTCGTCATTAACGGAAGATCATCGAGCCCTTGAACAGCTACAACTCGAGTAGTCACATCACAAGAGGTAGAATTTTTAGATGACCTCCAATGAACTTTTTTTTTCTTGAACAAAGTCAACGTCTAGGATTCCTAAAAAGTACATGTCATGAATTTTTTTAGTGCTTCAAATTCCAGTCACTCTTCATATTACGCCGAATGTTTGTATAGCTCAAGAGGTAGAATTTTGACGAAATTTTGTATATCTCAATAGGTAGAATTTTTGGATGACCTCGTATGAACTTGAATTTTTTTTTTCTTCAACAAAGTCAACTTTTAGGATTCCAATAAAGTACATGTCGTGAATTTTTGTAGTACTTCGAATTTCAGTCACTTTTCCGATTTTGCCGAAATTTTGTATAGCTGAAAGCTGTAGAATTTTCGGATGAACTCAGATGAACTTGAAATTTTTTTTTTCTTGAACAATGTCAACATCTAGGATTCCAAAAAAGTACATGTCGTGAATTTTTGTAGTTCTTTGATTTTCAGTCACTTTTCCTATTTTGACGAAATTTTGTATATCTCAAGAGGTAGAATTTTTGGATCACCTCCTATGATTTTGAACTTATTTTTTCTTGAATAAAATCAAGAACTAGGATTCCAAAAAAGTACTTGTTGTGAATTCTTCGAATTTCAGTCACTTTTTCAATTTTGACGAAATTTTGTATAGCTCAAGAGGTAGAATTTTTGGATGATCTCCACTGAACTTGAAATTTTTTTTTCTTGAACAAAGTCAACGTCCAGGATTCCAAAAACGTACTTATCGTGAATTTTTGAAGTTCTTCGATTTTCAGTCACTTTTTTGAATTTGACGAAATTTTGTATAGCTCCAGAGGTAGAATTTTTGGATGATCTCCACTGAACTTGAAATTTTTTTTTTCTTGAACAAAGTCAACGTCCAGGATTCAAAAAATGTACTTGCCGAAATTTTATATAGCTCAAGATGTTCTGAATTATTGGAAATCTTATTTCGTTTTTTTCTTCAACAAAGTCAACTTTAGGATTCCAGAAAAAAGTGCATGACGTGAATTTTGTTGTACTTCGAATTTCAGTCACTTTTCCGATTTTACCGAAATTTTGTATAGCTCAAGAGGTAGAATTTTGGATGACCTCTGATGAACTTGAAATTTTTTTTTCTTGAAGAAAGTCAACGTCTAGGATTCCAAAAAAGTACATGTCGTGAATTCTTCTAATTTCAGTCACTTTTTCGATTTTGACGAAACTTTATATAGCTCAAGAGGTAGAATTTTTGGATGATCTCCACTGAACTTGAAATTTTTTTTCTTGAACAAAGTCATCGTCCTGGATTCCAAAAACCCACTTGGCGTGAATTTTTGTTGTACTTCGAATTTCAGTCACTTTTCCGATTTTACCGAAATTTTGTATAGCTCAAGAGGTAGAATTTTTGGATGACCTCTGATGAACTTGAATTTTTTTTTTCTTGAACAAAGTCAACTTTTAGGATTCCAAAAAAGTGCATGTCGTGAATTTTTGTAGTACTTCGAATATCAGTCACTTTTCCGATTTTGCCAAAATTTTGTATAACTTCAGAGGTAGAATTTTTGGATGACCTCCGAGGAACGTGAAATTATTTTTTCTTGAACACAGTCAACGTCTAGGATTCCAAAAAAGTACATGTCGTGAATTTTTTTAGTGCTTCCAATTTCAGTCACTTTTCCGATTTTGAATTTTGTATATCCCAAGAAGTAGAATTTTTGGTTGACCTCCTATGATCTTGAACTTTTTTTTTCTTGAATAAAATCAAGGTCTAGGATTCCCAAATAGTACTTGGCGTGAATTTTTGTAGTTCTTCGACTTTCAGTCATTTTTTCGATTTTGACCAAATTGTTTAAAGCTCAAGAGGTAGAATTTTTGGATGATCTCCGATGAACTTGAAATTTTTTTTTCTTTAACAATGTCAATGTCCAGGTTTCCAAAAAAGTACATTTCGTGAATTTTTTAGTGCTTCGAATTTCAGTCACTTTTCCGATTTTGACGAAATTTGGTACATCTCAAGAGGTAGGATTTTTGGATGACCTCCTCTGATATTGAAAATTTTTTTTCTTGAATAAAGTCAAGGTCTAGGATTCCAAAAAAGTACATGTAGTGAATTCTACGAATTTCAGTCACTTTTTCGATTTTGTCGAAACTTTGTATAGTTCAAGAGGTAGAATTTTCGGATTATCTCCACTGAACTTGAATTTTTTTTTTCTTGAATAAAGTCAAGGTCTAGGATTCCAAAAAAAGTACTTGTTGTGAATTTTTGTAGTTCTTCGAATTTCATTCACTTTTTTGATTTTGACGAAATATTGTATATCTCAAGAGGTAGAATTTTTGGATGACGTCCGATGAAATTGAACTTTTATTTCCTTTAACAAAGTCAACTTCTAGGATTCAAAAAAATTACATGTCGTGAATTTTTTTAGCACTTCAAATTTCATTCACTTTTCCGATTTTGCCGAAATTTTGTATAGCTCAAGAGGTAGAATTTTTCTTTGACCTCCGATGAACTTAAAAATTTTTTTTCTTGAACAAAGTCAACGTCTAGGATTCCAAAAAAGTACATGTCGTGAATTTTTTTAGTGCTTCAATTTTCAGTCACTTTTCCGATTTTGACGAAATTTTGTATATCTCAAGAGGTAGAATTTTTGGATGACCTGCGATGAACCTCCTATGATCTCCAACTTTTATTTTTCTTGAATAAAGTCAAGGTCTAGGATACCAAAAAAGTACTTGTCGTGAATTTTTGTAGTTTTTCGAATTCCAGTCACTTTTTTGATTTTGACGAAATTTTATACAGCTCAAGAGGTAGGATTTTTGGATGATCTCCACTGAACTTGAAATTTTTTTTCTTGAACAAAATCAACGTCGAGGGTTCCAAAAACATACTTGTCGTGAATTTTTGTAGCTCTTCGAATTTTAGTCACTTTTTTCGATTTTGACGAAATTTTGTATAGCTCAAGAGGTAGAATTTTTGGATGACCTCCGATGAACTTGAAATTTGTTTTTCTTGAACAAAGTCAACGTCAAGGATTCCAAAAAAGTACATGTCGTGAATTTCTGATTTTTCCAAAATTTTGTCTAACTTAAAGAAGTAGAATTTTTGGTTGACATCCTATGATCTTGAGCTTTTTTTTTTCTTGAATAAAGTCAAGGTCTAGGATTCCCAATAAGTACTTGGCGTGAATTTTTGTATTTCTTCGAATTTCAGTGACTATCTCGATTTTGAGGAAATTTTGTATAGCTCAAGAGGTAGAATTTTTGGATGATCTCCATTGAACTGGAAATTTTTTTTTCTTGAATAAAGTCAAGGTCTGGGATTCCACCAAAAGTTCTTGTCATGAATTTTTGTAGTTCTTCAAATTTCAGTCACTTTTTCGATTTGGACGAAATTTTGTATAGCTCAAGAAGTGGAATTTTTGGATAACCTCCTATGATCTTGAACTTTTTTTTTCTTGAAAAAAGTCAAGGTCTAGGATTCCAAAAAAGTACTTGTCGTGAATTCTTCGAATTTCAGTCACTTTTCCAATTCTGCCGAAATTTTGTATAGCTCAAGATGTTTTGAATAATCGGAAATCTTATTTCGTTTGTGTCTCATTTTTAGTTCAGTGCCGATGAGTCCCAATTTGTATTTCGACCCTCGCATTATTAGCCAATCAGCGTCCAGGAGGTTTTCTGCGTGCGTCTAACCTGTCAGTTCGCCATTGTTGTCAACAATCTTTTCAGTCTGTCTTTAATTAATTAACTAGCTTTGTCATTGCAAGGGCTAGATAGATCCACTCTCTAGGTACTTTTCTATATCATTTGTATTGCGTGTTATTCAGTCTTCTTTGAATTATGTGTCAGTTTCAACGAATGATCATGCGAGTGTTAGTCCCACGTGTGCTCAATATGCCAGGACATTATTGGAAATGGGTCTTTACATTTCGATATTATTTCAGACTATTGCAAATACAGAAATGACTTTTAGGGATTAATGCACATTTAATGCCTCTGAAATAACGACTTTTCTGTGTATTTACCAACCTTTATTGTCATTGTTATTTGTTTACATTTGTCGTGCATACTATAAAGGGCCATGCTTGTGTCAAATGTCATGCAGCCACTTGTCATTGGATTAGTGTTCTAGTCTAGTCCTTTAAAGGAACATTAATTGTCATATTTTGTCGTGGTCTAATCCTTTAAAGATACATTGCATGCAACTGTCATATTTCGTGGTAGGCTAATAATTTAATGGGACATTTTTGTCATAAATTGTCACAATCTGTTCTAGTCCTTATTCATTTATTGTGCTTACCTTTTGTCTTTTCAGATTGGAAGATATATGAATGACATGAATTGAGTGCCATATAAATGAATGATATATATCGAGATGAACGATGATATATGAATGATATGACATATGATGATACTATACGAATAAACATCTACATGTCTAAACTCTAAATAAGTCACAACACAAGAGGTAGAATTTTTGGATGACCTCCTATGAACTTGAACTTTTTTTCTTGAATAAATTCAAGGTCTAGGATTCCAAAAAAGTACACATGAATTTTTGTTGTTTTTCGAATTTCAGTTACTTTTCCAATTTTGACGAAATTTTGTAGAGCTCAAGAGATAGAATTTTTGGATGACGTCCGATGAACTTGAACTTTTTTTTTCTCCAACAAAGTCAATGTCTAGGATTCCAAAAAAGTACATGTCGGGAATTTTTGTTGTATTTCGAATTTCCGTCATTTTGCCGAAATTTTTTATAGCTCTAAGATTCAAAAAAAGTAGATGTCGTGAATTCTTTTCGTGCTTCGAATTTCAGTCACTTTTCCGAATTTGCCGAAATTTTGTATATTTCAAGAGGTAGAATTTTTGGATGACCTCTTACGATCTTGAACTTTTTTTTTCTTGAATAAAGTCAAGGTCTAGGATTCCAAAAAAGTACTTGTCGTGAATTTTTGTAGTTCTTCGAATTTCAGTCACTTTTTCGATGATGAAATTTGTATAGTTCAAGAGGTAGAATTTTTGGATGACCTTCTTCACTGAACTTGAAATTTTTTTTTCTTGAACAAAGTCAACGTCTAGGATTCCAAAAAAGTACATGTCGTGAATTTTTTTAGTGCTTTGAATTTCAATCACTTTTCCGATTTTGACGAAACTCTTTGTGTATCTCAAGAGGTAGAATTTTTGGATGACGTCCGATGAACTTGAAATTTTTTTTTCTTGAACAAAGTCAAGCTCTAGGATTCCAAAAAAGTACTTGTCGTGAATTTCTGTAGTTCTTCGTATTTCAGTCACTTTTTCTATGATGAAATTTTGTATACCTTAAGAGGTAGAATTTTTTGGATGACCTCCACTGAACTTCAAATTTTTTTTTCTTGAACAAAGTCAACGTCTAGGATTCAAAAAAGTACATGTTGTGAATTTTTGTAGTGCTTTTAATTTCAGTCACTCTTCCGATTTTGCCGAAATTTTGTATAGCTCGACAGGTAGAATTTTTGGATGACCGCCAATGAACTTGAGCTTTTTTTTTTCTTGAACAAAATCAACATCTAGGATTCCAAAAAAGTACATGTCGTGAATTTTTGTAGAACTTCCAATTTCAATCATTTTTCCGATTTTGCCGAAAATTTGCACAGCTCAAGAGGTAGAATTTTTGGATGACCTCTTATGAATTTTGACTGGTCAAGGATTCAAAAAAAGTACATGTCGTGAATTTTTGTACTACTTCGAATTTAAGTCACTTTTCCGATTTTGCGGAAATTTTGTGCAGCTCAAGAGGTAGAACTTTTGGATGAACTTGAACTTTTTTTTTCTTGAACAAAGTCAAGGTCAAGGATTCCTGAAATGTACATGGGTTTTTACCGAAAAATTCTACCTCTTGAGCTATACAAAATTTCGGCAAAATCGGAAATGTGTCTGAAATTCGAATTAATTTTTTTGTGGTTGTGTCATAGCTCAGTAGTAGAGCGTTGGACCAGCAACTGTGAGGCGAATTGGTGCTGTCATGAGTTTAATTTCCGTGTGGGCTAGGAAGGTAACCCAAACCTGGCCAGTTCCTGGACTAAGTTGCATCGAATTAAATAAATAGTTGTCAGCTGGTGCCCTTATCCCTGAGTTCTCAATCAACATTTTTATGGTTGTGCGATAGCTCAGTGGTAGAGCGTTGGTGCCGTCATGGATTCGATTCCCGTATGTGTTAGGAAGATAACCCTAACCATGATTATAGAATACCCTTGAAACTGCTGAAGAAGTATTTTAATATTACAAAATCTAGTTTACCCGCTTCATGGATAGATATTATTAATTCTCATATATGTGTTGGTAATAACATTTGTGATAAATGGTGATGAAATTGAAACTTGTAAATTATCAACTAAATTTTGCTATAGTATTTTATTGAATAGAAAGCTTAAAGAACCTAAATGTATTGAATTTTGGAAAAAAACAAGATATAGATGTTAATTGGTCAGTTACTTTGAAAAATTATTTTGCTAATTTTAAAGATGCAAATTCAATACAGTTAGATTTTAACATATCACATAATATAGTATGGACCATGGAAAGACTGTTTAAAATAAATAAAGTAGATTCTGGTCTATTATATACCCGGTATGTAATACAAAATGTGAATCTTTAAAACATATGTTTGTAGAATGTCTTTCTATTGTTAAACCCTTGATAAAATCTGTAGCAGACGATGTATTGACCTGCCCGCTTAGTGATAGTCAGCTATCAACCTGTCTATTACTTGGCGAGCAGGCCAACACACCGTCACACCCGACTGAACTCATTAACCTTATGACGTAATTAAATAATTTAGATTAGAATTAACATCATCATTATATAACACTAGTAAATAGTGTAGAAAAATAACATTAATTTCTTTTCAAAATTTGTATTACTGTCGTGTTTAATTACCCTAGAGATGGATAACTCAATTACCCTAGATTTTAATGTTGTAATTGTAAATACCTACTTTTAAATTGTATATGCTTTCTATTTTTATTAAAAAATACTCATAAAACTTCAAAAAAAATGTTTTTAAAAACACGAGTAATTGAGTGTAAATAATAGTTTGATTATTATAAATACGTATTGATATAATTGTATATATTGTATACATTTAGCATTAGTGTTTATAATAAATATTGATGCTATTAAACACATTCCTGTTTTATATTGTGTATTTTATTTTGGTCAAAATATATTATATTCTGTAGTATAATATTTTTCTGGCCTGTCTCTTCACAATATCCTCTAGAGTGGGTGAACTTGTGGGAGCAAGGGATCTTTCCATTCTAGTTGGATCGGCTGGGTCTGGGTATGACTGCCCGAGATTGAGCGTGACTATCTGTTTGATCAAGTCGGGTATTGGTATGAATTCTGTGGCATTAAAGGAACCGATGACAATGTTGCCAAACTTTTTGAGTTTTTTTTTTTTATATCTGAAAAATAAATAAATTCAAAAGATTGAAGGAAATGGGCATATATGTTATTCTGTGTTATATGTGGGGAATTGTCTAAACAGCGAAATTTCAATTGTCAGGAGATCTGTATCATGCTGCTAATGGTATATATATCCCTCCCACTTTGCTGTATCGCTGACCCTAGAAAATCAGGCTTTTGATGTAGAAAAACTTTCTTGGACCCCATGGTTCGTGAGCCAGCTCCAAAAGCATACTTCGATTGTACGGAGATGACAAATGAGACACAAGAATTTGATGTTTTCTCATATTTTATAAACACGTTTGACCCAAAGGAGGATTTAGGCGCCCTTATTACTTACTAAGTTCTCAATCATCCTGTTTATGGGTATGCGATAGCTGAGCGGTAGAACGGTTGGACCGCCAACTGCGAGGCGGATTGGTGCCGTCATGGGTTCGATTCCCGTATAGGATAATGCCTGCTCTAATTTCCATCGAATTATATGAATATTTTTCGGCATGCGCCCTTACCACTAAGTTCTCAATCAACCTTTCTATGATTGTGCTATAGCTCACTGGTAGAGCATTGGACCAGCAACTGTGAGTCGAATTGGTGGCGTCATTGGTTCGATTCCCGAAAAGGATAGTACCTGGGCTAAGTTCTTTCGAATTACATAAATATTTGTCGGCAGGCACCCTTATCACTAAGTTCTCAAACAACATTTTATGGTGCGATAGCTCAGTGTTAGAACGTTGAACCGGCAAATACTAGGCGAATTGGTGCCGTCATAGGTTCGATTCCCATATGTTCCATCAAATTACATAAATATTTGTCGGCAGGCGCCCTTATTGCTAAGTTCTCACTCAACCCTTCGATGGTTGTGCTATAGCTCAGTTGTAGTGCATTGCACCGGCAAATGCTTTGCGAATTGGTGCAGTCATGGGTTCAATTCCCGTAAAGCATAGTACCTGGGCTAAGTTCCATCGAATTATATAAATATTTTTCGGCATGCTCCCTTATCACTAAGTTCTAAATCAACCTTTCTATGGTTGTGCAATAGCTCAGTGGTAGAGCATTGGACCGGCAACTGCTAGGCGACTTGGTGCTTTCATGGGTTCGATTCCTTGGCCAAGTTCCATCGATTTACATAAATATTTGTCGACACGACCCTTATCACTAAGTTCTCAATCAATCTTTTTATGGTTGTCCGATAGCTCGGTGGTAGAACTCTGGACCGCTAACTTCTAGGTGACTTGGTGCCCTCATAGGTTCGATTCCCGTATGTTCCATCAAATTACATAAATATTTGTTGGCAGGCGGCCTTATTGCTAAGTTCTCAATCAACCTTTTTTATGGGTGTGCGATAGCTCAGTGGTAGAACGTTGGACCGGCACCTACTAGGTGACTTGTTGTCTTCATAGGTTCGATTACCGTATGGTCCATCAAATTACATAAATATTTGTTGGCATGCGCCCTTATTGCTAAGTTCTCAATCAACCTTTTTATGGTTGTGTCATAGCTCAGTGGTAGAACGTCGGACCGGCAACTGTAAGGCGAATTTGTGCCGTTATGGGTTCGATTCCCGTAAAGGATAGTACCTGCGAAAAGTTCCTTCGAATTACATAAATATTTGTAGACAACCGTCCTTATCACTCAGTTCTCAATCAAATTTTTTATGGTTGTGCGATAGCTCAGTGGTAGAACGTTGGACCGGCAACTACTAGGCGAATTAGTGCCGTCATAAGTTCCATTCCCGTATGTTCCCTCTAATTACATAAATATTAAATTTTGTCGGAAGCTCCCTTATTACTAAGTTCTCAATCAACCTTTTTATTGATGTGCGATAGCTAAGTGGTAGAACGTTGGACCGACAACTGCGAGGTGAATTGTTGCCGTCATGGGTTCGATTCCTTTACAAGTTCCATCGAATTACATAAATATTTGTCGGCAGGCGCCCTTATCACTAAGTTCTCAATAAAGATTTTTAGGGTTGTACCACAGCTCAGTGGTAGAACGTCGGACCGGCAAATACTAGGTGACTTGGTCCCGTCATAGGTTTGATTCCCGTATGTTCCATCAAAATACATAAATATTTGTCGGCATCCCCCTTATTGCCAAGTTCTTAATCAACCGTTCTATGGTTGGGCTATAGCTCAATGGTAGTGCGCTGGACCGGCAACTGCCTTGCGAATAGGTGCAGTCATGGGTTCAATTCCCGTAAAGGATAGTACCTGGGCTAAGTTCCATCGAATTATATAAATATTTTTCGGCATGCTCCCTTATCACTAAGTTCTAAATCAACCTTTCTATGGTTGTGCAATAGCTCAGTGGTAGAGCATTGGACCGGCAACTGCTAGGCGACTTGGTGCCTTCATGGGTTCCATTCCTTGGCCAAGTTCCATCGAATTACATAAATATTTGTCGACATGACCCTTATCACTAAGTTCTCAATCAATCTTTTTATGGTTGTCCGATAGCTCAGTGGTAGAACGCTGGACCGCTAACTTCTAGGTGACTTGGTGCCCTCATAGGTTCGATTCCCGTATGTTCCATCAAATTACATAAATATTTGTTGGCAGGCGGCCTTATTGCTAAGTTCTCAATCAACCTTTTTATGGGTGTGCGATAGCTCAGTGGTAGAACGTTGGACCGGCAACTACTAGGTGACTTGGTGTCTTCACAGGTTCGATTACCGTATGGTCCATCAAATTACATAAATATTTGTTGGCATGCGCCTTTATTGCTAAGTTCTCAATCAACCTTTTTATGGTTGTGTCATAGCTCAGTGGTAGAACGTCGGACCGGCAACTGTGAGGCGAATTTGTGCCGTTATGGGTTCGATTCCCGTAAAGGATAGTACCTGCGAAAAGTTCCTTCGAATTACATAAATATTTGTAGACAACCGTCCTTATCACTCAGTTCTCAATCAAATTTTTTATGGTTGTGCGATAGCTCAGTGGTAGAACGTTGGACCGGCAACTGCGAGGCGAATTGTTGCCGTCATGGGTTCGATTCCTTGACAAGTTCCATCGAATTACATCAATATTTGTCGGCAGGCGCCCTTATCACTAAGTTCTCAATATAGATTTTTAGGGTTGTACCATAGCTCAATGGTAGAACGTCGGACCGGCAAATACTAGGTGACTTGGTGCCGTCATAGGTTCGATTCCCGTATGTTCAATCAAAATACAAAAATTTTTGTCGGCATCCCCCTTATTGCCGAGTTCTTAATCAACCGTTCTATGGTTGGGCTATAGCTCAATGGTAGTGCGCTGGAGCGGCAACTGCCTTGCGAATAGGTGCAGTCATGGGTTCAATTCCCGTAAAGGATAGTAGTACCTGGGCTAAGTTCCATCGAATTATATAAATATTTTTCGGCATACTCCCTTATCACTAAGTTCTAAATCAACCTTTCTATGGTTGTGCAATAGCTCAGTGGTAGAGCATTGGACCGGCAACTGCTAGGCGACTTGGTGCCTTCTAGGTTCGATTCCTTGACCAAGTTCCATCGATTTACATAAATATTTGTCGACACGACCCTTATCACTAAGTTCTCAATCAATCTTTTTATGGTTGTCCGATAGCTCAGTGGTAGAACGCTGGACCGCTAACTTCTAGGTGACTTGGTGCCCTCATAGGTTCGATTCCCGTATGTTCCATCAAATTACATAAATATTTGTTGGCAGGCGGCCTTATTGCTAAGTTCTCAATCAACCTTTTTATGGGTGTGCGATAGCTTAGTGGTAGAACGTTGGACCGGCAACTACTAGGTGACTTGGTGTCTTCATAGGTTCGATTACCGTATGGTCCATCAAATTACATAAATATTTGTTGGCATGCGCCCTTATTGCTAAGTTCTCAATCAACCTTTTTATGGTTGTGTCATAGCTCAGTGGTAGAACGTCAGACCGGCAACTGTGAGGCGAATTTGTGCCGTTATGGGTTCGATTCCCGTAAAGGATAGTACCTGCGGAAAGTTCCTTCGAATTACATAAATATTTGTAGACAACCGTCCTTATCACTCAGTTCTCAATCAAATTTTTTATGGCTGTGCGATAGCTCAGTGGTAGAACGTTGGACTGGCAACTACTAGGCGAATTAGTGCCGTCATAAGTTCCATTCCCGTATTTTCCCTCTAATTACATAAATATTAAATTTTGTCGGAAGCTCCCTTATTACTAAGTTCTCAATCAACCTTTTTATGGATGTGCGATAGCTAAGTGGTAGAACGTTGGACCGGCAACTGCGAGGCGAATTGTTGCCGTCATGGGTTCGTTTCCTTGACAAGTTTCATCGAATTACATAAATATTTGTCGGCAGGTGCCCTTATCACTAAGTTCTCAATAAAGATTTTTAGGGTTGTACCATAGCTCAGTGGTAGAACTTCGGACCGGCAAATACTAGGTGACTTGGTGCCGTCATAGGTTCGATTCCCGTATGTTCCATCAAAATACATAAATATTTGTCGGCATCTCCCTTATTGCCAAGTTCTTAATCAACCGTTCTATGGTTGGGCTATAGCTCAATGGTAGTGCGCTGGACCGGCAACTGCCTTGCGAATAGGTGCAGTCATGGGTTCAATTCCCGTAAAGGATAGTACCTGGGCTAAGTTCCATCGAATTATATAAATATTTTACGGCATGCTCCCTTATCACTAAGTTCTAAATCAACCGTTCTATGGTTGTGCAATAGCTCAGTGGTAGAGCATTGGACCGGCAACTGCTAGGCGACTTGGTGCCTTCATGGGTTCGATTCCTTGGCCAAGTTCCATCGCATTACATAAATATTTGTCGACACGACCCTTATCACTAAGTTCTCAATCAATCTTTTTATGGTTGTCCGATAGCTCAGTGGTAGAAACGCTGGACCGCTAACTTCTAGGTGACTTGGTGCCCTCATAGGTTCGATTCCCGTATGTTCCATCAAATTACATAAATATTTGTTGGCAGGCGGCCTTATTGCTAAGTTCTCAATCAACCTTTTTATGGGTGTGCGATAGCTCAGTGGTAGAACGTTGGACCGGCAACTACTAGGTGACTTGGTGTCTTCATAGGTTCGATTACCGTATGGTCCATCAAATTACATAAATATTTGTTGGCATGCGCCCTTATTGCTAAGTTCTCAATCAACTTTTTTATGGTTGTGTCATAGCTCAGTGGTAGAACGTCGGACCGGCAACTGTGAGGCGAATTTGTGCCGTTATTGGTTCGATTCCCGTAAAGGATAGTACCTGCGAAAAGTTCCTTGGAATTACATAAATATTTGTAGACAACCGTCCTTATCACTCAGTTCTCAATCAAACTTTTTATGGTTGTGCGATAGCTCAGTGGTAGAACGTTGGACCGGCAACTACTAGGCGAATTAGTGCCGTCATAAGTTCCATTCCCGTATGTTCCCTCTAATTACATAAATATTAAATTTTGTCGGAAGCTCCCTTATTACTAAGTTCTCAATCAACCTTATTATGGATGTGCGATAGCTAAGTGGTAGAACGTTGGACCGGCAACTGCGAGGCGAATTGTTGCCATCATGGGTTCGATTCCTTGACAAGTTCCATCGAATTACATAAATATTTGTCGGCAAGCGCCCTTATCACTAAGTTCTCAATAAAAATATTTAGGGTTGTACCATAGCTCAGTGGTAGAACGTCGGACCGGCAAATACTAGGTGACTTGGTGCCGTCATAGGTTCGATTCCCGTATGTTCCATCAAAATAAATAAATATTTGTCGGCATCCCCCTTATTGCCAAGTTCTTAATCAACCGTTCTATGGTTGGGCTATAGCTCAATGGTAGTGCGCTGGACCGGCAACTGCCTTGCGAATAGGTGCAGTCATGGGTTCAATTCCCGTAAAGGATAGTACCTGGGCTAAGTTCCATCGAATTATATAAATATTTTTCGGCATGCTCCCTTATCACTAAGTTCTAAATCAACCTTTCTATGGTTGTGCAATAGCTCAGTGGTAGAGCATTGGACCGGCAACTGCTAGGCGACTTGGTGCCTTCATGGGTTCGATTTCTTGGCCAGGTTCCATCGAATTACATAAATATTTGTCGACACGACCCTTATCACTAAGTTCTCAATCAATCTTTTTATGGTTGTCCGATAGCTCAGTGGTAGAACGCTGGACCGCTAACTTCTAGGTGACTTGGTGCCCTCATAGGTTCGATTCCCGTATGTTCCATCAAATTACATAAATATTTGTTGGCAGGCGGCCTTATTGCTAAGTTCTCAATCAACCTTTTTATGGGTGTGCGATAGCTCAGTGGTAGAACGTTGGACCGGCAACTACTAGGTGACTTGGTGTCTTCATAGGTTCGATTACCGTATGGTCCATCAAATTACATAAATATTTGTTGGCATGCGCCCTTATTGCTAAGTTCTCAATCAACCTTTTTATTGTTGTGTCATAGCTCAGTGGTAGAACGTCGGACCGGCAACTGTGAGGCGAATTTGTGCCGTTATGGGTTCGATTCCCGTAAAGGATAGTACCTGCGAAAAGTTCCTTCGAATTACATAAATATTTGTAGACAACCGTCCTTATCACTCAGTTCTCAATCAAATTTTTTATGGTTGTGCGATAGCTCAGTGGTAGAACGTTGGACCGGCAACTACTAGGAGAATTAGTGCCGTCATAAGTTCCATTCCCGTATGTTCCCTCTAATTACATAAATATTAAATTTTGTCGGAAGCTCCCTTATTACTAAGTTCTCAATCAACCTTTTTATGGATGTGCGATAGCTAAGTGGTAGAACGTTGGACCGGCAACTGCGAGGCGAATTTTTGCCGTCATGGGTTCGATTCCTTGACAAGTTCCATCGAATTACATAAATATTTGTCGGCATTTGCCCTTATCACTAAGTTCTCAATAAATATTTTTAGGGTTGTACCATAGCTCAGTGGTAAAACGTCGGACCGGCAAATACTAGGTGACTTGGTGCCGTCATAGGTTCGATTCCCGTATGTTCCATCGATTTACATAAATATTTGTCGACACGACCCTTATCACTAAGTTCTCAATCAATCTTTTTATGGTTGTCCGATAGCTCAATGGTAGTGCGCTGGACCGGCAACTGCCTTGCGAATAGGTGCAGTCATGGGTTCAATTCCCGTAAAGGATAGTACCTGGGCTAAGTTCCATCGAATTATATAAATATTTTTCGGCATGCTCCCTTATCACTAAGTTCTAAATCAACCTTTCTGTGGTTGTGCAATAGCTCAGTGGTAGAGCATTGGACCGGCAACTGCTAGGCAACTTGGTGCCTTCATGGGTTCGATTCCTTGGCCAAGTTCCATCGAATTACATAAATATTTGTCGACACGACCCTTATCACTAAGTTCTCAATCAATCTTTTTATTGTTATCCGATAGCTCAGTGGTAGAACGCTGGACCGCTAACTTCTAGGTGACTTGTTGCCCTCATAGGTTCGATTCCCGTATGTTCCATCAAATTACATAAATATTTGTTGGCAGGCGGCCTTATTGCTAAGTTCTCTATCAACCTTTTTGTGGGTGTGCGATAGCTCAGTGGTAGAACGTTGGACCGGCAACTACTAGGTGACTTGGTGTCTTCATAGGTTCGATTACCGTATGGTCCATCAAATTACATAAATATTTGTTGGCATGCGCCCTTATTGCTAAGTTCTCAATCAACCTTTTTATGGTTGTGTCATAGCTCAGTGGTAGAACGTCGGACCGGCAACTGTGTGCCGTTATGGGTTTGATTCCCGTAAAGGATAGTACCTGCGAAAAGTTCCTTCGAATTACATAAATATTTGTAGACAACCGTCCTTATCACTCAGTTCTCAATCAAATTTTTTATGGTTGTGCGATAGCTCAGTGGTAGAACGTTGGACCGGCAACTACTAGGCGAATTAGTGCCGTCATAAGTTCCATTCCCGTATGTTTCCTCTAATTACATAAATATTAAATTTTGTCGGAAGCTCCCTTATTACTAAGTTCTCAATCAACCTTTTTATGGATGTGCGATAGCTAAGTGGTAGAACGTTGGACCGGCAACTGCGAGGCGAATTGTTGCCGTCATGGGTTCGATTCCTTGACAAGTTCCATCGAATTACATAAATATTTGTCGGCAGGCGCCCTTATCACTAAGTTCTCAATAAAGATTTTTAAGGTTGTACCATAGCTCAGTGGTAGAACGTCGAACCGGCAAATACTAGGTGACTTGGTGCCGTCATAGGTTCGATTCCCGTAAGTTCCATCAAAATACATAAATATTTGTCGGCATCTCCCTTATTGCCAAGTTCTTAATCAAATGTTCTATGGTTGGGCTATAGCTCAATGGTAGTGCGCTGGACCGGCAACTGCCTTGCGAATAGGTGCAGTCATGGGTTCAATTCCCGTAAAGGATAGTACCTGGGCTAAGTTCCATCGAATTATATAAATATTTTTCGGCATGCTCCCTTATCACTAAGTTCTAAATCAACCTTTCTATGGTTGTGCAATAGCTCAGTGGTAGAGCATTGGACCGGCAACTGCTAGGCGACTTGGTGCCTTCATGGGTTCGATTCCTTGGCCAAGTTCCATCGAATTACATAAACATTTGTCGACACGACCCTTATCACTAAGTTCTCAATCAATCTTTTTATGGTTGTCCGATAGCTCAGTGGTAGAACGCTGGACCGCTAACTTCTAGGTGACTTGGTACCCTCATAGGTTCGATTCCCGTATGTTCCATCAAATTACATAAATATTTGTTGGCAGGCGGCCTTATTGCTAAGTTCTCAATCAACCTTTTTATGGGTGTGCGATAGCTCAGTGGTAGAACGTTGGACCGGGAACTACTAGGTGACTTGGTGTCCTCATAGGTTCGATTACCGTATGGTCCATCAAATTACATAAATATTTGTTGGCATGCGCCCTTATTGCTAAGTTCTCAATCAACCCTTTTATGGTTGTGTCATAGCTCAGTGGTAGAACGCCGGACCGGCAACTGTGAGGCGAATTTGTGCCGTTATGGGTTCGATTCCCGTAAAGGATAGTACCTGCGAAAAGTTCCTTCGAATTACATATTTGTAGACAACCGTCCTTATCACTCAGTTCTCAATCAAATTTTTTATGGTTGTGCGATAGTTCAGTGGTAGAACGTTGGACCGGCAACTACTAGGCGAATTAGTGCCGTCATAAGTTCCATTCCCGTATGTTCCCTCTAATTACATAAATATTGAATTTTGTCGGAAGCTCCCTTATTACTAAGTTCTCAATCAACCTTTTTATGGATGTGCGATAGCTAAGTGGTAGAACGTTGGACCGGCAACTGCGAGGCGAATTGTTGCCGTCATGGGTTCGATTCCTTGACAAGTTCCATCGAATTACATCAATATTTGTCGGCAGGCGCCCTTATCACTAAGTTCTCAATATAGATTTTTAGGGTTTTACCATAGCTCAGTGGTATAACGTCGGACCTGCAAATACTAGGTGACTTGGTGCCGTCATAGGTTCGATTCCCGTATGTTCCATCAAAATACATAAATTTTTGTCGGCATCCCCTTATTGCCGAGTTCTTAATCAGCCGTTCTATGGTTGGGCTATAGCTCAATGGTAGTGCGCTGGACCGGCAACTGCCTTGCGAATAGGTGCAGTCATGGGTTCAATTCCCGTAAAGGATAGTACCTGGGCTAAGTTCCATCGAATTATATAAATATTTTTCGGCATGCTCCCTTATCACTAAGTTCTAAATCAACCTTTCTATGGTTGTGCAATAGCTCAGTGGTAGAGCATTGGACCGGCAACTACTAGGCGACTTGGTTCCTTCATGGGTTCGATTCCTTGGCCAAGTTCCATCGAATTACATAAACATTTGTCGACACGACCCTTATCACTAAGTTCTCAATCAATCTTTTTATGGTTGTCCGATAGCTCAGTGGTAGAACGCTGGACCGCTAACTTCTAGGTGACTTGGTGCCCTCATAGGTTCGATTCCCGTATGTTCCATCAAATTACATAAATATTTGTTGGCAGGCGGCCTTATTGCTAAGTTCTCAATCAACCTTTTTATGGGTGTGCGATAGCTCAGTGGTAGAACGTTGGACCGGCAACTACTAGGTGACTTGGTGTCCTCATTGTTTGCGGGCGGCCTTATTGCTAAGTTCTCAATCAACCATTTTATGGGTGTGCGATAGCTCAGTGGTAGAACGTTGGACAGGCAACTACTAGGTGACTTTGTGTCTTCATAGGTTCGATTACCGTATGGTCCATCAAATTACATAAATATTTGTTGGCATGCGTCCTTATTGCTAAGTTCTCAATCAACCTTTTTATGGTTGTGTCATAGCTCAGTGGTAGAACGTCGGACCGGCAACTGTGAGGCGAATTTGTGCCGTTATGGGTTCGATTCCCGTAAAGGATAGTACCTGCGAAAAGTTCCTTCGAATTACATAAATATTTGTAGACAACCGTCCTTATCACTCAGTTCTCAATCAAATTTTTTATGGTTGTGCGATAGCTCAGTGGTAGAACGTTGGACCGGCAACTACTAGGCGACTTAGTGCCGTCATAAGTTCCATTCCCGTATGTTCCCTCTAATTACATAAATATTAAATTTTGTCGGAATCTCCCTTATTACTAAGTTCTCAATCAACCTTTTTATGGATGTGCGATAGCTAAGTCGTAGAACGTTGGACCGGCAACTGCGAGGCAAATTGTTGCCGTCATGGGTTCGATTCCTTGACAAGTTCCATCGAATTACATAAATATTTGTCCGCAGGCGCCCTTATCACTAAGTTCTCAATAGGGTTGTACCATAGCTCATTGGTAGAACGTCGGACCGGCAAATACTAGGTGACTTGGTGCCGTCATAGGTTCGATTCCCGTATGTTCCATCAAAATAAATAAATATTTTTCGGCATCCCCCTTATTGCCAAGTTCTTAATCAACCGTTCTATGGTTGGGCTATAGCTCAATGGTAGTGCGCTGGACCGGCAACTGCCTTGCGAATAGGTGCAGTCATGGGTTCAATTCCCGTAAAGGATAGTACCTGGGCTAAGTTCCATCGAATTATATAAATATTTTTCGGCATGCTCCCTTATCACTAAGTTCTAAATCAACATTTCTATGGTTGTGCAATAGTTCAGTGGTAGAGCATTGGACCGGCAACTGCTAGGCGACTTGGTGCCTTCATGGGTTCGATTCCTTGGCCAAGTTCCATCGAATTACATAAATATTTGTCGACACGACCCTTATCACTAAGTTCTCAATCAATCTTTTTATGGTTGTCCGATAGCTCAGTGGTAGAACTTTGGACCGCTAACTTCTAGGTGACTTGGTGCCCTCATAGGTTCGATTCCCGTATGTTCCATCAAATTACATAAATATTTGTTGGCAGGCGGCCTTATTGCTAAGTTCTCAATCAACCTTTTTATGGGTGTGCGATAGCTCAGTGGTAGAACGTTGGACCGGCAACTACTAGGTGACTTGGTGTCTTCATAGGTTCGATTACCGTATGGTCCATCAAATTACATAAATATTTGTTGGCATGCGCGCTTATTGCTAAGTTCTCAATCAAATTTTTTTATGGTTGTGCGATAGCTCAGTGGTAGAACGTTGGACCGGCAACTACTAGGCGAATTAGTGCCGTCATAAGTTCCATTCCCGTATGTTCCCTCTAATTACATAAACATTAAATTTTGTCGGAAGCTCCCTTATTACTAAGTTCTCAATCAACCTTTTTATGGATGTGCGATAGCTAAGTGGTAGAACGTTGGACCGGCAACTGCGAGGCGAATTGTTGCCGTCATGGGTTCGATTCCTTGACAAGTTCCATCGAATTACATAAATATTTGTCGGCAGGCGCCCTTATCACTAAGTTCTCAATAAAGATTTTTAGGGTTGTACCATAGCACAGTGGTAAAACGTCGGACCGGCAAATACTAGGTGACTTGGTGCCGTCATAGGTTCGATTCCCGTATGTTCCATCAAAATAAATAAATATTTGTCGGCATCCCCCTTATTGCCAAGTTCTTAATCAACCGTTCTATGGTTGGGCTATAGCTCAATGGTAGTGCGCTGGACCGGCAACTGCCTTTCGAATAGGTGCAGTCATGGGTTCAATTCCCGTAAAGGATAGACCCTGGGCTAAGTTCCATCGAATTATATAAATATTTTTCGGCATGCTCCCTTATCACTAAGTTCTAAATCAACCTTTCTATGGTTGTGCAATAGCTCAGTGGTAGAGCATTGGACCGGCAACTGCTAGGCGACTTGGTGCCTTCATGTGTTCGATTCCTTGGCCAAGTTCCATCGATTTACATAAATATTTCTCGACACGACCCTTATCACTAAGTTCTCAATCAATCTTTTTATGGTTGTCCGATAGCTCAGTGGTAGAACGCTGGACCGCTAACTTCTAGGTGACTTGGTGCCCTCATAGGTTCGATTCCCGTATGTTCCATCGAATTACATAAATATTTGTTGGCAGGCGGCCTTATTGCTAAGTTCTCAATCAACCTTTTTATGGGTGTGCGATAGCTCAGTGGTAGAACGTTGGACCGGCAACTACTAGGTGACTTGGTGTCTTCATAGGTTCGATTACCGTATGGTCCATCAAATTACATAAATATTTGTTGGCATGCGCCCTTATTGCTAAGTTCTCAATCAACCTTTTTATGGTTGTGTCATAGCTCAGTGGTAGAACGTCGGACCGGCAACTGTGAGGCGAATTTGTGCCGTTATGGGTTCGATTCCCGTAAAGGATAGTACCTGCGAAAAGTTCCTTCGAATTACAAAAATATTTGTAGACAACCGTCCTTATCACTCAGTTCTCAATCAAATTTTTTATGGTTGTGCGATAGCTCAGTGGTAGAACGTTGGACCGGCAACTACTAGGCTAATTAGTGCCGTCATAAGTTCCATTCCCGTATGTTCCCTCTAATTACATAAATATTAAATTTTGTCGGAAGCTCCCTTATTACTAAGTTCTCAATCAACCTTTTTATGGATGTGCGATAGCTAAGTGGTAGAACGTTGGACCGGCAACTGCGAGGCGAATTGTTGCCGTCATGGGTTCGATTCCTTGACAAGTTCCATCGAATTACATAAATATTTGTCGGCAGGCGCCCTTATCACTAAGTTCTCAATATAGACTGTTAGGCTTGTACCGTAGCTCAGTGGTAGAACGTCGGACCGGCAAATACTAGGTGACTTGGTGCCGTCATAGGTTCGATTCCCGTATATTCCATCAAAATACATAAATATTTGTCGGCATCCCCCTTATTGCCAAGTTCTTAATCAACCGTTCTATGGTTGGGCTATAGCTCAATGGTAGTGCGCTGGACCGGCAACTGCCTTGCGAATAGGTGCAGTCATGGGTTCAATTCCCGTAAAGGATAGTACCTGGGCTAAGTTCCATCGAATTATATAAATATTTTTCGGCATGCTCCCTTATCACTAAGTTCTAAATCAACCTTTCTATGGTTGTGCAATAGCTCAGTGGTAGAGCATTGGACCGGCAACTGCTAGGCGACTTGGTGCCTTCATGGGTTCGATTCCTTGGCCAAGTTCCATCGAATTACATAAATATTTGTCGACACGACCCTTATCACTAAGTTCTCAATCAACCTTTTTATGGGTGTGCGATAGCTCAGTGGTAGAACGTTGGACCGGCAACTACTAGGTGACTTGGTGTCTTCATAGGTTCGATTACCGTCTGGTCCATCAAATTACATAAATATTTGTTGGCATGCGCCCTTATTGCTAAGTTCTCAATCAACCTTTTTATGGTTGTGTCATAGCTCAGTGGTAGAACGTCGGACCGGCAACTGTGAGGCGAATTTGTGCCGTTATGGTTTCGATTCCCGTAAAGGTTAGTACCTGCGAAAAGTTCCTTCGAATTACATAAATATTTGTAGACAACCGTCCTTATCACTCAGTTCTCAATCAAATTTTTTATGGTTGTGCGATAGCTCAGTGGTAGAACGTTGGACCGGCAACTACTAGGCGAATTAGTGGCGTCATAAGTTCCATTCTCGTATGTTCCCCCTAATTACATAAATATTAAATTTTGTCGGAAGCTCCCTTATTACTAAGTTCTCAATCAACCTTTTTATGGATGTGCGATAGCTAAGTGGTAGAACGTTGGACCGGCAACTGCGAGGCGAATTGTTGCCGTCATGGGTTCGATTCCTTGACAAGTTCCATCGAATTACATAAATATTTGTCGGCAGGCGCCCTTATCACTAAGTTCTCAATATAGATTTTTAGGCTTGTACCGTAGCTCAGTGGTAGAACGTCGGACCGGCAAATACTAGGTGACTTGGTGCCGTCATAGGTTCGATTCCCGTATATTCCATCAAAATACATAAATATTTGTCGGCATCCCCCTTATTGCCAAGTTCTTAATCAACCGTTCTATGGTTGGGCTATAGCTCAATGGTAGTGCGCTGGACCGGCAACTGCCTTGCGAATAGGTGCAGTCATGGGTTCAATTCCCGTAAAGGATAGTACCTGGGCTAAGTTCCATCGAATTATATAAATATTTTTCGGCATGCTCCCTTATCACTAAGTTCTAAATCAACCTTTCTATGGTTGTGCAATAGCTCAGTGGTAGAGCATTGGACCGGCAACTGCTAGGCGACTTGGTGCCTTCATGGGTTCGATTCCTTGGCCAAGTTCCATCGAATTACATAAATATTTGTCGACACGACCCTTATCACTAAGTTCTCAATCAACCTTTTTATGGGTGTGCGATAGCTCAGTGGTAGAACGTTGGACCGGCAACTACTAGGTGACTTGGTGTCTTCATAGGTTCGATTACCGTATGGTTCATCAAATTACATAAATATTTGTTGGCATGCGCCCTTATTGCTAAGTTCTCAATCAACCTTTTTATGGATGTGCGATAGCTAAGTGGTAGAACGTTGGACCGGCAACTGCGAGGCGAATTGTTGCCGTCATGGGTTCGATTCCTTGACAAGTTCCATCGAATTACATAAATATTTGTCGGCAGGCGCCCTTATCACTAAGTTCTCAATAAAGATTTTTAGGGTTGTACCATAGCACAGTGGTAGAACGTCGGACCGGCAAATACTAGGTGACTTGGTGCCGTCATAGGTTCGATTCCCGTATGTTCCATCAAAATAAATAAATATTTGTCGGCATCCCCCTTATTGCCAAGTTCTTAATCAACCGTTCTATGGTTGGGCTATAGCTCAATGGTAGTGCGCTGGACCGGCAACTGCCTTGCGAATAGGTGCAGTCATGGGTTCAATTCCCGTAAAGGATAGTACCTGGGCTAAGTTCCATCGAATTATATAAATATTTTTCGGCATGCTCCCTTATCACTAAGTTCTAAATCAACCTTTCTGTGGTTGTGCAATAGCTCAGTGGTAGAGCATTGGACCGGCAACTGCTAGGCAACTTGGTGCCTTCATGGGTTCGATTCCTTGGCCAAGTTCCATCGAATTACATAAATATTTGTCGACACGACCCTTATCACTAAGTTCTCAATCAATCTTTTTATGGTTGTCCGATCGCTCAGTGGTAGAACTTTGGACCGCTAACTTCTAGGTGACTTGGTGCCCTAATAGGTTCGATTCCCGTATGTTCCATCAAATTACATAAATATTTGTTGGCAGGCGGCCTTATTGCTAAGTTCTCAATCAACCTTTTTATGGGTGTGCGATAGCTCAGTGGTAGAACGTTGGACCGGCAACTACTAGGTGACTTGGTGTCTTCATAGGTTCGATTACCGTATGGTCCATCAAATTACATAAATATTTGAAGGCATGCGCCCTTATTGCTAAGTTCTCAATCAAATTTTTTATGGTTGTGCGATAGCTCAGTGGTAGAACGTTAGACCGGCGACTACTAGGCGAATTAGTGCCGTCATAAGTTCCATTCCCGTATGTTCCCTCTAATTACATAAATATTAAATTTTGTCGGAAGCTCCCTTATTACTAAGTTCTCAATCAACCTTTTTATGGATGTGCGATAGCTAAGTGGTAGAACGTTGAACCGGCAACTGCGAGGCGAATTGTTGCCGTCATGGGTTCGATTCCTTGACAAGTTCCATCGAATTACATAAATATTTGTCGGCAGGCGCCCTTATCACTAAGTTCTCAATAAAGATTTTTAGGGTTGTACCATAGCACAGTGGTAGAACGTCGGAACGGCAAATACTAGGTGACTTGGTGCCGTCATAGGTTCGATTCCCGTATGTTCCATCAAAATAAATAAATATTTGTCGGCATCCCCCTTATTGCCAAGTTCTTAATCAAACGTTCTATGGTTGGGCTATAGCGCAATGGTAGTGCGCTGGACCGGCAACTGCCTTGCGAATAGGTGCAGTCATGGGTTCAATTCCCGTAAAGGATAGACCCTGGGCTAAGTTCCATCGAATTATATAAATATTTTTCGGCATGCTCCCTTATCACTAAGTTCTAAATCAACCTTTCTATGGTTGTGCAATAGCTCAGTGGTAGAGCATTGGACCGGCAACTGCTAGGCGACTTGGTGCCTTCATGTGTTCGATTCCTTGGCCAAGTTTCCTCGATTTATATAAATATTTGTCGACACGACCCTTATCACTAAGTTCTCAATCAATCTTTTTATGGTTGTCCGATAGCTCAGTGGTAGAACGCTGGACCGCTAACTTCTAGGTGACTTGGTGCCCTCATAGGTTCGATTCCCGTATGTTCCATCGAATTACATAAATATTTGTTGGCAGGCGGCCTTATTGCTTAGTTCTCAATCAACCTTTTTATGGGTGTGCGATAGCTCAGTGGTAGAACGTTGGACCGGCAACTACTAGGTGACTTGGTGTCTTCATAGGTTCGATTACCGTATGGTCCATCAAATTACATAAATATTTGTTGGCATGCGCCCTTATTGCTAAGTTCTCAATCAACCTTTTTATGGTTGTGTCATAGCTCAGTGGTAGAACGTCGGACCGGCAACTGTGAGGCGAATTTGTGCCGTTATGGGTTCGATTCCCGTAAAGGATAGTACCTGCGAAAAGTTCCTTCGAATTACAAAAATATTTGTAGACAACCGTCCTTATCACTCAGTTCTCAATCAAATTTTTTATGGTTGTGCGATAGCTCAGTGGTAGAACGTTGGACCGGCAATTACTAGGCTAATTAGTGCCGTCATAAGTTCCATTCCCGTATGTTCCCTCTAATTACATAAATATTAAATTTTGTCGGAAGCTCCCTTATTACTAAGTTCTCAATCAACCTTTTTATGGATGTGCGATAGCTAAGTGGTAGAACGTTGGACCGGCAACTGCGAGGCGAATTGTTGCCGTCATGGGTTCGATTCCTTGACAAGTTCCATCGATTTACATAAATATTTGTCGGCAGTCGCCCTTATCACTAAGTTCTCAATAAAGATTTTTAGGTTTGTACCATAGCTCAGTGGTAGAACGTCGGACCGGCAAATACTAGGTGACTTGGTGCCGTCATAGGTTCGATTCCCGTATGTTCCATCAAAATACATAAATATTTGTCGGCATCCCCCTTATTGCCAAGTTCTTAATCAACCGTTCTATGGTTGGGCTATAGCTCAATGGTAGTGCGATGGACCGGCAACTGCCTTGCGAATAGGTGCAGTCATGGGTTCAATTCCCGTAAAGGCTAAGTTCCATCGAATTATATAAATATTTTTCGGCATGCTCCCTTATCACTAAGTTCTAAATCAACCTTTCTGTGGTTGTGCAATAGCTCAGTGGTAGAGCATTGGACCGGCAACTGCTAGGCGACTTGGTGCCTTCATGGGTTCGATTCCTTGGCCAAGTTCCATCGAATTACATAAATATTTGTCGACACGACCCTTATCACTAAGTTCTAAATCAATCTTTTTATGGTTGTCCGATAGCTCAGAGGTAGAACGCTGGACCGCTAACTTCTAGGTGACTTGGTGCCCTCATAGGTTCGATTCCCGTATGTTCCATCAAATTACATAAATATTTGTTGGCAGGCGGCCTTATTGCTAAGTTCTCAATCAACCTTTTTATGGGTGTGCGATAGCTCAGTGGTAAAACGTTGGACCGGCAACTACTAGGTGACTTGGTGTCTTCATAGGTTCGATTATCGTATGGTCCATCAAATTGCATAAATATTTGTTGGCATGCGCCCTTATTGCTAAGTTCTCAATCAACCTTTTTATGGTTGTGTCATAGCTCAGTGGTAGAACGTCGAACCGGCAACTGTGAGGCGAAATTGTGCCGTTATGGGTTCGATTCCCGTAAAGGATAGTACCTGCGAAAAGTTCCTTCGAATTACATAAATATTTGTAGACAACCGTCCTTATCACTCAGTTCTCAATCAAATTTTTATGGTTGTGCGATAGCTCAGTGGTAGAACGTTGGACCGGCAACTACTAGGCGAATTAGTGCCGTCATAAGTTCCATTCCCGTATGTTCCCTCTAATTACATAAATATTAAATTTTGTCGGAAGCTCCCTTATTACTAAGTTCTCAATCAACCTTTTTATGGATGTGCGATAGCTAAGTGGTAGAACGTTGGACCGGCAACTGCGAGGCGAATTGTTGCCGTCATGGGTTCGATTCCTTGACAAGTTCCATCGAATTACATAAATATTTGTCGGCAGGCGCCCTTATCACTAAGTTCTCAATAAAGATTTTTAAGGTTGTACCATAGCTCAGTGGTAGAACGTCGGACCGGCAAATACTAGGTCACTTGGTGCCGTCATAGGTTCGATTCCCGTATGTTTTATCAAAATACATAAATATTTGTCGGCATCCCCCTTATTGCCAAGTTCTTAATCAACTGTTCTATGATTGGGCTATAGCTCAATGGTAGTGCGCTGGACCGGCAACTGCCTTGCGAATAGGTGCAGTCATGGGTTCAATTCCCGTAAAGGATAGTACCTGGGCTAAGTTCCATCGAATTATATAAATATTTTTCGGCATGCTCCCTTATCACTAAGTTCTAAATCAACCTTTCTATGGTTGTGCAATAGCTCAGTGGTAGAGCATTGGACCGGCAACTGCTAGGCGACTTGGTGCCTTCATGGGTTCGATTTCTTGGCCAAGTTCCATCGAATTACATAAATATTTGTCGACACGACCCTTATCACTAAGTTCTCAATCAATCTTTTTATGGTTGTCCGATAGCTCAGTGGTAGAACGCTGGACCGCTAACTTCTAGGTGACTTGGTGCCCTCATAGGTTCGATTCCCGTATGTTCCATCAAATTACATAAATATTTGTTGGCAGGCGGCCTTATTGCTAAGTTCTCAATCAACCTTTTTATGGGTGTGCGATAGCTCAGTGGTAGAACGTTGGACCGGCAACTACTAGGTGACTTGGTGTCTTCATAGGTTCGATTACCGTATGGTCCATCAAATTACATAAATATTTGTTGGCATGCGCCCTTATTGCTAAGTTCTCAATCAACCTTTTTATGGTTGTGTCATAGCTCAGTGGTAGAACGTCGGACCGGCAAATGTGAGGCGAATTTGTGCCGTTATGGTTTCGATTCCCGTAAAGGTTAGTACCTGCGAAAAGTTCCTTCGAATTACATAAATATTTGTAGACAACCGTCCTTATCACTCAGTTCTCAATCAAATTTTTTATGGTTGTGCGATAGCTCAGTGGTAGAACGTTGGACCGGCAACTACTAGGCGAATTAGTGGCGTCATAAGTTCCATTCCCGTATGTTTTCTCTAATTACATAAATATTAAATTTTGTCGGAAGCTCCCTTATTACTAAGTTCTCAATCAACCTTTTTATGGATGTGCGATAGCTAAGTGGTAGAACGTTGGACCGGCAACTGCGAGGCGAATTGTTGCCGTCATGGGTTCGATTCCTTGACAAGTTCCATCGAGTTACATAAATATTTGTCGACAAGGGCCCTTATCATAAAGTTCTCAATATAGATTTTTAGGCTTGTACCATAGCTCAGTGGTAGAACGTCGGACCGGCAAATACTAGGTGACTTGGTGCCGTCATAGGTTCGATTCCCGTATGTTCCATCAAAATACATAAATATTTGTCGGCATCCCCCTTATTGCCAAGTTCTTAATCAACCGTTCTATGGTTGGGCTATAGCTCAATGGTAGTGCGCTGGACCGGCAACTGCCTTGCGAATAGGTGCAGTCATGGGTTCAATTCCCGTAAAGGATAGTACCTGGGCTAAGTTCCATCGAATTATATAAATATTTTTCGACATGCTCCCTTATCACTAAGTTCTAAATCAACCTTTCTATGGTTGTGCAATAGCTCAGTGGTAGAGCATTGGACCGGCAACTGCTAGGCGTCTTGGTGCCTTCATGGGTTCGATTCCTTGGCCCAGTTCCATCGAATTACATATTTGTCGACACGACCCTTATCACTAAGTTCTCAATCAATCTTCTTATGGTTGTCCGATAGCTCAGTGGTAGAACGCTGGACCGCTAATTTCTAGGTGACTTGGTGCCCTCATAGGTTCGATTCCCGTATGTTCCATCAAATTACATAAATATTTTTTGGCAGGCGGCCTTATTGCTAAGTTCTCAATCAACCTTTTTATGGGTGTGCGATAGCTCAGTGGTAGAACGTTGGACCGGCAACTACTAGGTGACTTGGTGTCTTCATAGGTTCGATTACCGTATGGTCCATTAAATTACATAAATATTTGTTGGCATGCGCCCTTATTGCTAAGTTCTCAATCAACCTTTTTATGGTTGTGTCATAGCTCAGTGGTAGAACGTCGGACCGGCAACTGTGAGGCGAATTTGTGCCGTTATGGTTTCGATTCCCGTAAAGGTTAGTACCTGCGAAAAGTTCCTTCGAATTACATAAATATTTGTAGACAACCGTCCTTATCACTCAGTTCTCAATCAAATTTTTTATGGTTGTGCGATAGCTCAGTGGTAGAACGTTGGACCGGCAACTACTAGGCGAATTAGTGGCGTCATAAGTTCCATTCCCGTATGTTTTCTCTAATTACATAAATATTAAATTTTGTCGGAAGCTCCCTTATTACTAAGTTCTCAATCAACCTTTTTATGGATGTGCGATAGCTAAGTGGTAGAACGTTGGACCGGCAACTGCGAGGCGAATTGTTGCCGTCATGGGTTCGATTCCTTGACAAGTTCCATCGAATTACATAAATATTTGTCGGCAGGTGCCCTTATCACTAAGTTCTCAATATAGATTTTTAGGCTTGTACCATAGCTCAGTGGTAGAACGTCGGACCGGCAAATACTAGGTGACTTGGTGCCGTCATAGGTTCGATTCCCGTATGTTCCATCAAAATACATAAATATTTGTCGGCATCCCCCTTATTGCCAAGTTCTTAATCAACCGTTCTATGGTTGGGCTATAGCTCAATGGTAGTGCGCTGGACCGGCAACTGCCTTGCGAATAGGTGCAGTCATGGGTTCAATTCCCGTAAAGGATAGTACCTGGGCTAAGTTCCATCGAATTATATAAATATTTTTCGACATGCTCTCTTATCACTAAGTTCTAAATCAACCTTTCTATGGTTGTGCAATAGCTCAGTGGTAGAGCATTGGACCAGCAACTGCTAGGCGTCTTGTTGCCTTCATGGGTTCGATTCCTTGGCCCAGTTCCATCGAATTACATATTTGTCGACACGACCCTTATCACTAAGTTCTCAATCAATCTTTTTATGGTTGTCCGATAGCTCAGTGTTAGAACGCTGGACCGCTAACTTCTAGGTGACTTGGTGCCCTCATAGGTTCGATTCCCGTATGTTCCATCAAATTACATAAATATTTGTTGGCAGGCGGCCTTATTGCTAAGTTCTCAATCAACCTTTTTATGGGTGTGCGATAGCTCAGTGGTAGAACGTTGGACCGGCAACTACTAGGTGACTTGGTGTCTTCATAGGTTCGATTACCGTATGGTCCATTAAATTACATAAATATTTGTTGGCATGCGCCCTTATTGCTAAGTTCTCAATCAACCTTTTTATGGTTGTGTCATAGCTCAGTGGTAGAACGTCGGACCGGCAACTGTGAGGCGAATTTGTGCCGTTATGGTTTCGATTCCCGTAAAGGTTAGTACCTGCGAAAAGTTCCTTCGAATTACATAAATATTTGTAGACAACCGTCCTTATCACTCAGTTCTCAATCAAATTTTTTATGGTTGTGCGATAGCTCAGTGGTAGAAGGTTGGACCGGCAACTACTAGGCGAATTAGTGGCGTCATAAGTTCCATTCCCGTATGTTTTCTCTAATTACATATATATTAAATTTTGTCGGAAGCTCCCTTATTACTAAGTTCTCAATCAACCTTTTTATGGATGTGCGATAGCTAAGTGGTAGAACGTTGGACCGGCAACTGCGAGGCGAATTGTTGCCGTCATGGGTTCGATTCCTTGACAAGTTCCATCGAATTACATAAATATTTGTCGGCAGGTGCCCTTATCACTAAGTTCTCAATATAGATTTTTAGGCTTGTACCATAGCTCAGTGGTAGAACGTCGGACCGGCAAATACTAGGTGACTTGGTGCCGTCATAGGTTCGATTCCCGTATGTTCCATCAAAATACATAAATATTTGTCGGCATCCCCCTTATTGCCAATTTCTTAATCAACCGTTCTATGGTTGGGCTATAGCTCAATGGTAGTGCGCTGGACCGGCAACTGCCTTGCGAATAGGTGCAGTCATGGGTTCAATTCCCGTAAAGGATAGTACCTGGGCTAAGTTCCATCGAATTATATAAATATTTTTCGACATGCTCTCTTATCACTAAGTTCTAAATCAACCTTTCTATGGTTGTGCAATAGCTCAGTGGTAGAGCATTGGACCGGCAACTGCTAGGCGTCTTGGTGCCTTCATGGGTTCGATTCCTTGGCCCAGTTCCATCGAATTACATATTTGTCGACACGACCCTTATCACTAAGTTCTCAATCAATCTTTTTATGGTTGTCCGATAGCTCAGTGGTAGAACGCTGGACCGCTAATTTCTAGGTGACTTGGTGCCCTCATAGGTTCGATTCCCGTATGTTCCATCAAATTACATAAATATTTTTTGGCAGGCGGCCTTATTGCTAAGTTCTCAATCAACCTTTTTATGGGTGTGCGATAGCTCAGTGGTAGAACGTTGGACCGGCAACTACTAGGTGACTTGGTGTCTTCATAGGTTCGATTACCGTATGGTCCATTAAATTACATAAATATTTGTTGGCATGCGCCCTTATTGCTAAGTTCTCAATCAACCTTTTTATGGTTGTGTCATAGCTCAGTGGTAGAACGTCGGACCGGCAACTGTGAGGCGAATTTGTGCCGTTATGGTTTCGATTCCCGTAAAGGTTAGTACCTGCGAAAAGTTCCTTCGAATTACATAAATATTTGTAGACAACCGTCCTTATCACTCAGTTCTCAATCAAATTTTTTATGGTTGTGCGATAGCTCAGTGGTAGAACGTTGGTCCGGCAACTACTAGGCGAATTAGTGGCGTCATAAGTTCCATTCCCGTATGTTTTCTCTAATTACATAAATATTAAATTTTGTCGGAAGCTCCCTTATTACTAAGTTCTCAATCAACCTTTTTATGGATGTGCGATAGCTAAGTGGTAGAACGTTGGACCGTCGACTGCGAGGCGAATTGTTGCCGTCATGGGTTCGATTCCTTGACAAGTTCCATCGAATTACATAAATATTTGTCGGCAAGGGCCCTTATCATAAAGTTCTCAATATAGATTTTTAGGCTTGTACCATAGCTCAGTGGTAGAACGTCGGACCGGCAAATACTAGGTGACTTGGTGCCGTCATAGGTTCGATTCCCGTATGTTCCATCAAAATACATAAATATTTGTCGGCATCCCCCTTATTGCCAAGTTCTTAATCAACCGTTCTATGGTTGGGCTATAGCTCAATGGTAGTGCGCTGGACCGGCAACTGCCTTGCGAATAGGTGCAGTCATGAGTTCAATTCCCGTAAAGGATAGTACCTGGGCTAAGTTCCATCGAATTATATAAATATTTTTCGACATGCTCTCTTATCACTAAGTTCTAAATCAACCTTTCTATGGTTGTGCAATAGCTCAGTGGTAGAGCATTGGACCGGCAACTGCTAGGCGTCTTGGTGCCTTCATGGGTTCGATTCCTTGGCCCAGTTCCATCGAATTACATATTTGTCGACACGACCCTTATCACTAAGTTCTCAATCAATCTTTTTATGGTTGTCCGATAGCTCAGTGGTAGAACGCTGGACCGCTAATTTCTAGGTGACTTGGTGCCCTCATAGGTTCGATTCCCGTATGTTCCATCAAATTACATAAATATTTTTTGGCAGGCGGCCTTATTGCTAAGTTCTCAATCAACCTTTTTATGGGTGTGCGATAGCTCAGTGGTAGAACGTTGGACCGGCAACTACTAGGTGACTTGGTGTCTTCATAGGTTCGATTACCGTATGGTCCATTAAATTACATAAATATTTGTTGGCATGCGCCCTTATTGCTAAGTTCTCAATCAACCTTTTTATGGTTGTGTCATAGCTCAGTGGTAGAACGTCGGACCGGCAACTGTGAGGCGAATTTGTGCCGTTATGGTTTCGATTCCCGTAAAGGTTAGTACCTGCGAAAAGTTCCTTCGAATTACATAAATATTTGTAGACAACCGTCCTTATCACTCAGTTCTCAATCAAATTTTTTATGGTTGTGCGATAGCTCAGTGGTAGAACGTTGGACCGGCAACTACTAGGCGAATTAGTGGCGTCATAAGTTCCATTCCCGTATGTTTTCTCTAATTACATAAATATTAAATTTTGTCGGAAGCTCCCTTATTACTAAGTTCTCAATCAATCTTTTTATGGATGTGCGATAGCTAAGTGGTAGAACGTTGGACCGGCAACTGCGAGGCGAATTGTTGCCGTCATGGGTTCGATTCCTTGACAAGTTCCATCGAATTACATAAATATTTGTCGGCAGGTGCCCTTATCACTAAGTTCTCAATATAGATTTTTAGGCTTGTACCATAGCTCAGTGGTAGAACGTCGGACCGGCAAATACTAGGTGACTTGGTGCCGTCATAGGTTCGATTCCCGTATGTTCCATCAAAATACATAAATATTTGTCGGCATCCCCCTTATTGCCAAGTTCTTAATCAACCGTTCTATGGTTGGGCTATAGCTCAATGGTAGTGCGCTGGACCGGCAACTGCCTTGCGAATAGGTGCAGTCATGGGTTCAATTCCCGTAAAGGATAGTACCTGGGCTAAGTTCCATCGAATTATTTAAATATTTTTCGACATGCTCTCTTATCACTAAGTTCTAAATCAACCTTCCTATGGTTGTGCAATAGCTCAGTGGTAGAGCATTGGACCGGCAACTGCTAGGCGTCTTGGTGCCTTCATGGGTTCGATTCCTTGGCCCAGTTCCATCGAATTACATATTTGTCGACACGACCCTTATCACTAAGTTCTCAATCAATCTTTTTATGGTTGTCCGATAGCTCAGTGGTAGAACGCTGGACCGCTAATTTCTAGGTGACTTGGTGCCCTCATAGGTTCGATTCCCGTATGTTCCATCAAATTACATAAATATTTTTTGGCAGGCGGCCTTATTGCTAAGTTCTCAATCAACCTTTTTATGGGTGTGCGATAGCTCAGTGGTAGAACGATGGACCGGCAACTACTAGGTGACTTGGTGTCTTCATAGGTTCGATTACCGTATGGTCCATTAAATTACATAAATATTTGTTGGCATGCGCCCTTATTGCTAAGTTCTCAATCAACCTTTTTATGGTTGTGTCATAGCTCAGTGGTAGAACGTCGGACCGGCAACTGTGAGGCGAATTTGTGCCGTTATGGTTTCGATTCCCGTAAAGGTTAGTACCTGCGAAAAGTTCCTTCGAATTACATAAATATTTGTAGACAACCGTCCTTATCACTCAGTTCTCAATCAAATTTTTTATGGTTGTGCGATAGCTCAGTGGTAGAACGTTGGTCCGGCAACTACTAGGCGAATTAGTGGCGTCATAAGTTCCATTCCCGTATGTTTTCTCTAATTACATAAATATTAAATTTTGTCGGAAGCTCCCTTATTACTAAGTTCTCAATCAACCTTTTTATGGATGTGCGATAGCTAAGTGGTAGAACGTTGGACCGGCGACTGCGAGGCGAATTGTTGCCGTCATGGGTTCGATTCCTTGACAAGTTCCATCGAATTACATAAATATTTGTCGGCAAGGGCCCTTATCATAAAGTTCTCAATATAGATTTTTAGGCTTGTACCATAGCTCAGTGGTAGAACGTCGGACCGGCAAATACTAGGTGACTTGGTGCCGTCATAGGTTCGATTCCCGTATGTTCCATCAAAATACATAAATATTTGTCGGCATCCCCCTTATTGCCAAGTTCTTAATCAACCGTTCTATGGTTGGGCTATAGCTCAATGGTAGTGCGCTGGACCGGCAACTGCCTTGCGAATAGGTGCAGTCATGGGTTCAATTCCCGTAAAGGATAGTACCTGGGCTAAGTTCCATCGAATTATATAAATATTTTTCGACATGCTCTCTTATCACTAAGTTCTAAATCAATCTTTCTATGGTTGTGCAATAGCTCAGTGGTAGAGCATTGGACCGGCAACTGCTAGGCGTCTTGGTGCCTTCATGGGTTCGATTCCTTGGCCCAGTTCCATCGAATTACATATTTGTCGACACGACCCTTATCACTAAGTTCTCAATCAATCTTTTTATGGTTGTCCGATAGCTCAGTGGTAGAACGCTGGACCGCTAATTTCTAGGTGACTTGGTGCCCTCATAGGTTCGATTCCCGTATGTTCCATCAAATTACATAAATATTTTTTGGCAGGCGGCCTTATTGCTAAGTTCTCAATCAACCTTTTTATGGGTGTGCGATAGCTCAGTGGTAGAACGTTGGACCGGCAACTACTAGGTGACTTGGTGTCTTCATAGGTTCGATTACCGTATGGTCCATTAAATTACATAAATATTTGTTGGCATGCGCCCTTATTGCTAAGTTCTCAATCAACCTTTTTATGGTTGTGTCATAGCTCAGTGGTAGAACGTCGGACCGGCAACTGTGAGGCGAATTTGTGCCGTTATGGTTTCGATTCCCGTAAAGGTTAGTACCTGCGCAAAGTTCCTTCGAATTACATAAATATTTGTAGACAACCGTCCTTATCACTCAGTTCTCAATCAAATTTTTTATGGTTGTGCGATAGCTCAGTGGTAGAACGTTGGACCGGCAACTACTAGGCGAATTAGTGGCGTCATAAGTTCCATTCCCGTATGTTTTCTCTAATTACATAAATATTAAATTTTGTCGGAAGCTCCCTTATTACTAAGTTCTCAATCAACCTTTTTATGGATGTGCGATAGCTAAGTGGTAGAACGTTGGACCGGCAACTGCGAGGCGAATTGTTGCCGTCATGGGTTCGATTCCTTGACAAGTTCCATCGAATTACATAAATATTTGTCGGCAGGTGCCCTTATCACTAAGTTCTCAATATAGATTTTTAGGCTTGTACCATAGCTCAGTGGTAGAACGTCGGACCGGCAAATACTAGGTGACTTGGTGCCGTCATAGGTTCGATTCCCGTATGTTCCATCAAAATACATAAATATTTGTCGGCATCCCCCTTATTGCCAAGTTCTTAATCAACCGTTCTGTGGTTGGGCTATAGCTCAATGGTAGTGCGCTGGACCGGCAACTGCCTTGCGAATAGGTGCAGTCATGGGTTCAATTCCCGTAAAGGATAGTACCTGGGCTAAGTTCCATCGAATTATATAAATATTTTTCGACATGCTCTCTTATCACTAAGTTCTAAATCAACCTTTCTATGGTTGTGCAATAGCTCAGTGGTAGAGCATTGGACCGGCAACTGCTAGGCGTCTTGGTGCCTTCATGGGTTCGATTCCTTGGCCCAGTTCCATCGAATTACATATTTGTCGACACGACCCTTATCACTAAGTTCTCAATCAATCTTTTTATGGTTGTCCGATAGCTCAGTGGTAGAACGCTGGACCGCTAATTTCTAGGTGACTTGGTGCCCTCATAGGTTCGATTCCCGTATGTTCCATCAAATTACATAAATATTTTTTGGCAGGCGGCCTTATTGCTAAGTTCTCAATCAACCTTTTTATGGGTGTGCGATAGCTCAGTGGTAGAACGATGGACCGGCAACTACTAGGTGACTTGGTGTCTTCATAGGTTCGATTACCGTATGGTCCATTAAATTACATAAATATTTGTTGGCATGCGCCCTTATTGCTAAGTTCTCATTCAACCTTTTTATGGTTGTGTCATAGCTCAGTGGTAGAACGTCGGACCGGCAACTGTGAGGCGAATTTGTGCCGTTATGGTTTCGATTCCCGTAAAGGTTAGTACCTGCGAAAAGTTCCTTCGAATTACATAAATATTTGTAGACAACCGTCCTTATCACTCAGTTCTCAATCAAATTTTTTATGGTTGTGCGATAGCTCAGTGGTAGAAGGTTGGACCGGCAACTACTAGGCGAATTAGTGGCGTCATAAGTTCCATTCCCGTATGTTTTCTCTAATTACATATATATTAAATTTTGTCGGAAGCTCCCTTATTACTAAGTTCTCAATCAACCTTTTTATGGATGTGCGATAGCTAAGTGGTAGAACGTTGGACCGGCAACTGCGAGGCGAATTGTTGCCGTCATGGGTTCGATTCCTTGACAAGTTCCATCGAATTACATAAATATTTGTCGGCAGGTGCCCTTATCACTAAGTTCTCAATATAGATTTTTAGGCTTGTACCATAGCTCAGTGGTAGAACGTCGGACCGGCAAATACTAGGTGACTTGGTGCCGTCATAGGTTCGATTCCCGTATGTTCCATCAAAATACATAAATATTTGTCGGCATCCCCCTTATTGCCAAGTTCTTAATCAACCGTTCTATGGTTGGGCTATAGCTCAATGGTAGTGCGCTGGACCGGCAACTGCCTTGCGAATAGGTGCAGTCATGGGTTCAATTCCCGTAAAGGATAGTACCTGGGCTAAGTTCCATCGAATTATATAAATATTTTTCGACATGCTCTCTTATCACTAAGTTCTAAATCAACCTTTCTATGGTTGTGCAATAGCTCAGTGGTAGAGCATTGGACCGGCAACTGCTAGGCGTCTTGGTGCCTTCATGGGTTCGATTCCTTGGCCCAGTTCCATCGAATTACATATTTGTCGACACGACCCTTATCACTAAGTTCTCAATCAATCTTTTTATGGTTGTCCGATAGCTCAGTGGTAGAACGCTGGACCGCTAATTTCTAGGTGACTTGGTGCCCTCATAGGTTCGATTCCCGTATGTTCCATCAAATTACATAAATATTTTTTGGCAGGCGGCCTTATTGCTAAGTTCTCAATCAACCTTTTTATGGGTGTGCGATAGCTCAGTGGTAGAACGTTGGACCGGCAACTACTAGGTGACTTGGTGTCTTCATAGGTTCGATTACCGTATGGTCCATTAAATTACATAAATATTTGTTGGCATGCGCCCTTATTGCTTAGTTCTCAATTAACCTTTTTATGGTTGTGTCATAGCTCAGTGGTAGAACGTCGGACCGGCAACTGTGAGGCGAATTTGTGCCGTTATGGTTTCGATTCCCGTAAAGGTTAGTACCTGCGAAAAGTTCCTTCGAATTACATAAATATTTGTAGACAACCGTCCTTATCACTCAGTTCTCAATCAAATTTTTTATGGTTGTGCGATAGCTCAGTGGTAGAACGTTGGACCGGCAACTACTAGGCGAATTAGTGGCGTCATAAGTTCCATTCCCGTATGTTTTCTCTAATTACATATATATTAAATTTTGTCGGAAGCTCCCTTATTACTAAGTTCTCAATCAACCTTTTTATGGATGTGCGATAGCTAAGTGGTAGAACGTTGGACCGGCAACTGCGAGGCGAATTGTTGCCGTCATGGGTTCGATTCCTTGACAAGTTCCATCGAATTACATAAATATTTGTCGGCAGGTGCCCTTATCACTAAGTTCTCAATATAGATTTTTAGGCTTGTACCATAGCTCAGTGGTAGAACGTCGGACCGGCAAATACTAGGTGACTTGGTGCCGTCATAGGTTCGATTCCCGTATGTTCCATCAAAATACATAAATATTTGTCGGCATCCCCCTTATTGCCAAGTTCTTAATCAACCGTTCTATGGTTGGGCTATAGCTCAATGGTAGTGCGCTGGACCGGCAACTGCCTTGCGAATAGGTGCAGTCATGGGTTCAATTCCCGTAAAGGATAGTACCTGGGCTAAGTTCCATCGAATTATATAAATATTTTTCGACATGCTCTCTTATCACTAAGTTCTAAATCAACCTTTCTATGGTTGTGCAATAGCTCAGTGGTAGAGCATTGGACCGGCAACTGCTAGGCGTCTTGGTGCCTTCATGGGTTCGATTCCTTTTCCCAGTTCCATCGAATTACATATTTGTCGACACGACCCTTATCACTAAGTTCTCAATCAATCTTTTTATGGTTGTCCGATAGCTCAGTGGTAGAACGCTGGACCGCTAATTTCTAGGTGACTTGGTGCCCTCATAGGTTCGATTCCCGTGTGTTCCATCAAATTACATAAATATTTTTTGGCAGGCGGCCTTATTGCTAAGTTCTCAATCAACCTTTTTATGGGTGTGCGATAGCTCAGTGGTAGAACGTTGGACCGGCAACTACTAGGTGACTTGGTGTCTTCATAGGTTCGATTACCGTATGGTCCATTAAATTACATAAATATTTGTTGGCATGCGCCCTTATTGCTAAGTTCTCAATCAACCTTTTTATGGTTGTGTCATAGCTCAGTGGTAGAACGTCGGACCGGCAACTGTGATGCGAATTTGTGCCGTTATGGTTTCGATTCCCGTAAAGGTTAGTACCTGCGAAAAGTTCCTTCGAATTACATAAATATTTGTAGACAACCGTCCTTATCACTCAGTTCTCAATCAAATTTTTTATGGTTGTGCGATAGCTCAGTGGTAGAACGTTGGTCCGGCAACTACTAGGCGAATTAGTGGCGTCATAAGTTCCATTCCCGTATGTTTTCTCTAATTACATAAATATTAAATTTTGTCGGAAGCTCCCTTATTACAAAGTTCTCAATCAACCTTTTTATGGATGTGCGATAGCTAAGTGGTAGAACGTTGGACCGGCGACTGCGAGGCGAATTGTTGCCGTCATGGGTTCGATTCCTTGACAAGTTCCATCGAATTACATAAATATTTGTCGGCAAGGGCCCTTATCATAAAGTTCTCAATATAGATTTTTAGGCTTGTACCATAGCTCAGTGGTAGAACGTCGGACCGGCAAATACTAGGTGACTTGGTGCCGTCATAGGTTCGATTCCCGTATGTTCCATCAAAATACATAAATATTTGTCGGCATCCCCCTTATTGCCAAGTTCTTAATCAACCGTTCTATGGTTGGGCTATAGCTCAATGGTAGTGCGCTGGACCGGCAACTGCCTTGCGAATAGGTGCAGTCATGGGTTCAATTCCCGTAAAGGATAGTACCTGGGCTAAGTTCCATCGAATTATATAAATATTTTTCGACATGCTCTCTTATCACTAAGTTCTAAATCAACCTTTCTATGGTTGTGCAATAGCTCAGTGGTAGAGCATTGGACCGGCAACTGCTAGGCGTCTTGGTGCCTTCATGGGTTCGATTCCTTGGCCCAGTTCCATCGAATTACATATTTGTCGACACGACCCTTATCACTAAGTTCTCAATCAATCTTTTTATGGTTGTCCGATAGCTCAGTGGTAGAACGCTGGACCGCTAATTTCTAGGTGACTTGGTGCCCTCATAGGTTCGATTCCCGTATGTTCCATCAAATTACATAAATATTTTTTGGCAGGCGGCCTTATTGCTAAGTTCTCAATCAACCTTTTTATGGGTGTGCGATAGCTCAGTGGTAGAACGTTGGACCGGCAACTACTAGGTGACTTGGTGTCTTCATAGGTTCGATTACCGTATGGTCCATTAAATTACATAAATATTTGTTGGCATGCGCCCTTATTGCTTAGTTCTCAATTAACCTTTTTATGGTTGTGTCATAGCTCAGTGGTAGAACGTCGGACCGGCAACTGTGAGGCGAATTTGTGCCGTTATGGTTTCGATTCCCGTAAAGGTTAGTACCTGCGAAAAGTTCCTTCGAATTACATAAATATTTGTAGACAACCGTCCTTATCACTCAGTTCTCAATCAAATTTTTTATGGTTGTGCGATAGCTCAGTGGTAGAACGTTGGTCCGGCAACTACTAGGCGAATTAGTGGCGTCATAAGTTCCATTCCCGTATGTTTTCTCTAATTACATAAATATTAAATTTTGTCGGAAGCTCCCTTATTACTAAGTTCTCAATCAACCTTTTTATGGATGTGCGATAGCTAAGTGGTAGAACGTTGGACCGTCGACTGCGAGGCGAATTGTTGCCGTCATGGGTTCGATTCCTTGACAAGTTCCATCGAATTACATAAATATTTGTCGGCAAGGGCCCTTATCATAAAGTTCTCAATATAGATTTTTAGGCTTGTACCATAGCTCAGTGGTAGAACGTCGGACCGGCAAATACTAGGTGACTTGGTGCCGTCATAGGTTCGATTCCCGTATGTTCCATCAAAATACATAAATATTTGTCGGCATCCCCCTTATTGCCAAGTTCTTAATCAACCGTTCTATGGTTGGGCTATAGCTCAATGGTAGTGCGCTGGACCGGCAACTGCCTTGCGAATAGGTGCAGTCATGAGTTCAATTCCCGTAAAGGATAGTACCTGGGCTAAGTTCCATCGAATTATATAAATATTTTTCGACATGCTCTCTTATCACTAAGTTCTAAATCAACCTTTCTATGGTTGTGCAATAGCTCAGTGGTAGAGCATTGGACCGGCAACTGCTAGGCGTCTTGGTGCCTTCATGGGTTCGATTCCTTGGCCCAGTTCCATCGAATTACATATTTGTCGACACGACCCTTATCACTAAGTTCTCAATCAATCTTTTTATGGTTGTCCGATAGCTCAGTGGTAGAACGCTGGACCGCTAATTTCTAGGTGACTTGGTGCCCTCATAGGTTCGATTCCCGTATGTTCCATCAAATTACATAAATATTTTTTGGCAGGCGGCCTTATTGCTAAGTTCTCAATCAACCTTTTTATGGGTGTGCGATAGCTCAGTGGTAGAACGTTGGACCGGCAACTACTAGGTGACTTGGTGTCTTCATAGGTTCGATTACCGTATGGTCCATTAAATTACATAAATATTTGTTGGCATGCGCCCTTATTGCTAAGTTCTCAATCAACCTTTTTATGGTTGTGTCATAGCTCAGTGGTAGAACGTCGGACCGGCAACTGTGAGGCGAATTTGTGCCGTTATGGTTTCGATTCCCGTAAAGGTTAGTACCTGCGAAAAGTTCCTTCGAATTACATAAATATTTGTAGACAACCGTCCTTATCACTCAGTTCTCAATCAAATTTTTTATGGTTGTGCGATAGCTCAGTGGTAGAACGTTGGACCGGCAACTACTAGGCGAATTAGTGGCGTCATAAGTTCCATTCCCGTATGTTTTCTCTAATTACATAAATATTAAATTTTGTCGGAAGCTCCCTTATTACTAAGTTCTCAATCAATCTTTTTATGGATGTGCGATAGCTAAGTGGTAGAACGTTGGACCGGCAACTGCGAGGCGAATTGTTGCCGTCATGGGTTCGATTCCTTGACAAGTTCCATCGAATTACATAAATATTTGTCGGCAGGTGCCCTTATCACTAAGTTCTCAATATAGATTTTTAGGCTTGTACCATAGCTCAGTGGTAGAACGTCGGACCGGCAAATACTAGGTGACTTGGTGCCGTCATAGGTTCGATTCCCGTATGTTCCATCAAAATACATAAATATTTGTCGGCATCCCCCTTATTGCCAAGTTCTTAATCAACCGTTCTATGGTTGGGCTATAGCTCAATGGTAGTGCGCTGGACCGGCAACTGCCTTGCGAATAGGTGCAGTCATGGGTTCAATTCCCGTAAAGGATAGTACCTGGGCTAAGTTCCATCGAATTATATAAATATTTTTCGACATGCTCTCTTATCACTAAGTTCTAAATCAACCTTCCTATGGTTGTGCAATAGCTCAGTGGTAGAGCATTGGACCGGCAACTGCTAGGCGTCTTGGTGCCTTCATGGGTTCGATTCCTTGGCCCAGTTCCATCGAATTACATATTTGTCGACACGACCCTTATCACTAAGTTCTCAATCAATCTTTTTATGGTTGTCCGATAGCTCAGTGGTAGAACGCTGGACCGCTAATTTCTAGGTGACTTGGTGCCCTCATAGGTTCGATTCCCGTATGTTCCATCAAATTACATAAATATTTTTTGGCAGGCGGCCTTATTGCTAAGTTCTCAATCAACCTTTTTATGGGTGTGCGATAGCTCAGTGGTAGAACGATGGACCGGCAACTACTAGGTGACTTGGTGTCTTCATAGGTTCGATTACCGTATGGTCCATTAAATTACATAAATATTTGTTGGCATGCGCCCTTATTGCTAAGTTCTCAATCAACCTTTTTATGGTTGTGTCATAGCTCAGTGGTAGAACGTCGGACCGGCAACTGTGAGGCGAATTTGTGCCGTTATGGTTTCGATTCCCGTAAAGGTTAGTACCTGCGAAAAGTTCCTTCGAATTACATAAATATTTGTAGACAACCGTCCTTATCACTCAGTTCTCAATCAAATTTTTTATGGTTGTGCGATAGCTCAGTGGTAGAACGTTGGTCCGGCAACTACTAGGCGAATTAGTGGCGTCATAAGTTCCATTCCCGTATGTTTTCTCTAATTACATAAATATTAAATTTTGTCGGAAGCTCCCTTATAACTAAGTTCTCAATCAACCTTTTTATGGATGTGCGATAGCTAAGTGGTAGAACGTTGGACCGGCGACTGCGAGGCGAATTGTTGCCGTCATGGGTTCGATTCCTTGACAAGTTCCATCGAATTACATAAATATTTGTCGGCAAGGGCCCTTATCATAAAGTTCTCAATATAGATTTTTAGGCTTGTACCATAGCTCAGTGGTAGAACGTCGGACCGGCAAATACTAGGTGACTTGGTGCCGTCATAGGTTCGATTCCCGTATGTTCCATCAAAATACATAAATATTTGTCGGCATCCCCCTTATTGCCAAGTTCTTAATCAACCGTTCTATGGTTGGGCTATAGCTCAATGGTAGTGCGCTGGACCGGCAACTGCCTTGCGAATAGGTGCAGTCATGGGTTCAATTCCCGTAAAGGATAGTACCTGGGCTAAGTTCCATCGAATTATATAAATATTTTTCGACATGCTCTCTTATCACTAAGTTCTAAATCAATCTTTCTATGGTTGTGCAATAGCTCAGTGGTAGAGCATTGGACCGGCAACTGCTAGGCGTCTTGGTGCCTTCATGGGTTCGATTCCTTGGCCCAGTTCCATCGAATTACATATTTGTCGACACGACCCTTATCACTAAGTTCTCAATCAATCTTTTTATGGTTGTCCGATAGCTCAGTGGTAGAACGCTGGACCGCTAATTTCTAGGTGACTTGGTGCCCTCATAGGTTCGATTCCCGTATGTTCCATCAAATTACATAAATATTTTTTGGCAGGCGGCCTTATTGCTAAGTTCTCAATCAACCTTTTTATGGGTGTGCGATAGCTCAGTGGTAGAACGATGGACCGGCAACTACTAGGTGACTTGGTGTCTTCATAGGTTCGATTACCGTATGGTCCATTAAATTACATAAATATTTGTTGGCATGCGCCCTTATTGCTAAGTTCTCAATCAACCTTTTTATGGTTGTGTCATAGCTCAGTGGTAGAACGTCGGACCGGCAACTGTGAGGCGAATTTGTGCCGTTATGGTTTCGATTCCCGTAAAGGTTAGTACCTGCGAAAAGTTCCTTCGAATTACATAAATATTTGTAGACAACCGTCCTTATCACTCAGTTCTCAATCAAATTTTTTATGGTTGTGCGATAGCTCAGTGGTAGAACGTTGGACCGGCAACTACTAGGCGAATTAGTGGCGTCATAAGTTCCATTCCCGTATGTTTTCTCTAATTACATATATATTAAATTTTGTCGGAAGCTCCCTTATTACTAAGTTCTCAATCAACCTTTTTATGGATGTGCGATAGCTAAGTGGTAGAACGTTGGACCGGCAACTGCGAGGCGAATTGTTGCCGTCATGGGTTCGATTCCTTGACAAGTTCCATCGAATTACATAAATATTTGTCGGCAGGTGCCCTTATCACTAAGTTCTCAATATAGATTTTTAGGCTTGTACCATAGCTCAGTGGTAGAACGTCGGACCGGCAAATACTAGGTGACTTGGTGCCGTCATAGGTTCGATTCCCGTATGTTCCATCAAAATACATAAATATTTGACGGCATCCCCCTTATTGCCAAGTTCTTAATCAACCGTTCTATGGTTGGGCTATAGCTCAATGGTAGTGCGCTGGACCGGCAACTGCCTTGCGAATAGGTGCAGTCATGGGTTCAATTCCCGTAAAGGATAGTACCTGGGCTAAGTTCCATCGAATTATATAAATATTTTTCGACATGCTCTCTTATCACTAAGTTCTAAATCAACCTTTCTATGGTTGTGCAATAGCTCAGTGGTAGAGCATTGGACCGGCAACTGCTAGGCGTCTTGTTGCCTTCATGGGTTCGATTCCTTGGCCCAGTTCCATCGAATTACATATTTGTCGACACGACCCTTATCACTAAGTTCTCAATCAATCTTTTTATGGTTGTCCGATAGCTCAGTGGTAGAACGCTGGACCGCTAACTTCTAGGTGACTTGGTGCCCTCATAGGTTCGATTCCCGTATGTTCCATCAAATTACATAAATATTTGTTGGCAGGCGGCCTTATTGCTAAGTTCTCAATCAACCTTTTTATGGGTGTGCGATAGCTCAGTGGTAGAACGTTGAACCGGCAACTACTAGGTGACTTGGTGTCTTCATAGGTTCGATTACCGTATGGTCCATTAAATTACATAAATATTTGTTGGCATGCGCCCTTATTGCTAAGTTCTCAATCAACCTTTTTATGGTTGTGTCATAGCTCAGTGGTAGAACGTCGGACCGGCAACTGTGAGGCGAATTTGTGCCGTTATGGTTTCGATTCCCGTAAAGGTTAGTACCTGCGAAAAGTTCCTTCGAATTACATAAATATTTGTAGACAACCGTCCTTATCACTCAGTTCTCAATCAAATTTTTTATGGTTGTGCGATAGCTCAGTGGTAGAAGGTTGGACCGGCAACTACTAGGCGAATTAGTGGCGTCATAAGTTCCATTCCCGTATGTTTTCTCTAATTACATATATATTAAATTTTGTCGGAAGCTCCCTTATTACTAAGTTCTCAATCAACCTTTTTATGGATGTGCGATAGCTAAGTGGTAGAACGTTGGACCGGCAACTGCGAGGCGAATTGTTGCCGTCATGGGTTCGATTCCTTGACAAGTTCCATCGAATTACATAAATATTTGTCGGCAGGTGCCCTTATCACTAAGTTCTCAATATAGATTTTTAGGCTTGTACCATAGCTCAGTGGTAGAACGTCGGACCGGCAAATACTAGGTGACTTGGTGCCGTCATAGGTTCGATTCCCGTATGTTCCATCAAAATACATAAATATTTGTCGGCATCCCCCTTATTGCCAAGTTCTTAATCAACCGTTCTATGGTTGGGCTATAGCTCAATGGTAGTGCGCTGGACCGGCAACTGCCTTGCGAATAGGTGCAGTCATGGGTTCAATTCCCGTAAAGGATAGTACCTGGGCTAAGTTCCATCGAATTATATAAATATTTTTCGACATGCTCTCTTATCACTAAGTTCTAAATCAACCTTTCTATGGTTGTGCAATAGCTCAGTGGTAGAGCATTGGACCGGCAACTGCTAGGCGTCTTGGTGCCTTCATGGGTTCGATTCCTTGGCCCAGTTCCATCGAATTACATATTTGTCGACACGACCCTTATCACTAAGTTCTCAATCAATCTTTTTATGGTTGTCCGATAGCTCAGTGGTAGAACGCTGGACCGCTAATTTCTAGGTGACTTGGTGCCCTCATAGGTTCGATTCCCGTATGTTCCATCAAATTACATAAATATTTTTTGGCAGGCGGCCTTATTGCTAAGTTCTCAATCAACCTTTTTATGGGTGTGCGATAGCTCAGTGGTAGAACGTTGGACCGGCAACTACTAGGTGACTTGGTGTCTTCATAGGTTCGATTACCGTATGGTCCATTAAATTACATAAATATTTGTTGGCATGCGCCCTTATTGCTTAGTTCTCAATTAACCTTTTTATGGTTGTGTCATAGCTCAGTGGTAGAACGTCGGACCGGCAACTGTGAGGCGAATTTGTGCCGTTATGGTTTCGATTCCCGTAAAGGTTAGTACCTGCGAAAAGTTCCTTCGAATTACATAAATATTTGTAGACAACCGTCCTTATCACTCAGTTCTCAATCAAATTTTTTATGGTTGTGCGATAGCTCAGTGGTAGAACGTTGGACCGGCAACTACTAGGCGAATTAGTGGCGTCATAAGTTCCATTCCCGTATGTTTTCTCTAATTACATATATATTAAATTTTGTCGGAAGCTCCCTTATTACTAAGTTCTCAATCAACCTTTTTATGGATGTGCGATAGCTAAGTGGTAGAACGTTGGACCGGCAACTGCGAGGCGAATTGTTGCCGTCATGGGTTCGATTCCTTGACAAGTTCCATCGAATTACATAAATATTTGTCGGCAGGTGCCCTTATCACTAAGTTCTCAATATAGATTTTTAGGCTTGTACCATAGCTCAGTGGTAGAACGTCGGACCGGCAAATACTAGGTGACTTGGTGCCGTCATAGGTTCGATTCCCGTATGTTCCATCAAAATACATAAATATTTGTCGGCATCCCCCTTATTGCCAAGTTCTTAATCAACCGTTCTATGGTTGGGCTATAGCTCAATGGTAGTGCGCTGGACCGGCAACTGCCTTGCGAATAGGTGCAGTCATGGGTTCAATTCCCGTAAAGGATAGTACCTGGGCTAAGTTCCATCGAATTATATAAATATTTTTCGACATGCTCTCTTATCACTAAGTTCTAAATCAACCTTTCTATGGTTGTGCAATAGCTCAGTGGTAGAGCATTGGACCGGCAACTGCTAGGCGTCTTGGTGCCTTCATGGGTTCGATTCCTTTTCCCAGTTCCATCGAATTACATATTTGTCGACACGACCCTTATCACTAAGTTCTCAATCAATCTTTTTATGGTTGTCCGATAGCTCAGTGGTAGAACGCTGGACCGCTAATTTCTAGGTGACTTGGTGCCCTCATAGGTTCGATTCCCGTGTGTTCCATCAAATTACATAAATATTTTTTGGCAGGCGGCCTTATTGCTAAGTTCTCAATCAACCTTTTTATGGGTGTGCGATAGCTCAGTGGTAGAACGTTGGACCGGCAACTACTAGGTGACTTGGTGTCTTCATAGGTTCGATTACCGTATGGTCCATTAAATTACATAAATATTTGTTGGCATGCGCCCTTATTGCTAAGTTCTCAATCAACCTTTTTATGGTTGTGTCATAGCTCAGTGGTAGAACGTCGGACCGGCAACTGTGATGCGAATTTGTGCCGTTATGGTTTCGATTCCCGTAAAGGTTAGTACCTGCGAAAAGTTCCTTCGAATTACATAAATATTTGTAGACAACCGTCCTTATCACTCAGTTCTCAATCAAATTTTTTATGGTTGTGCGATAGCTCAGTGGTAGAACGTTGGTCCGGCAACTACTAGGCGAATTAGTGGCGTCATAAGTTCCATTCCCGTATGTTTTCTCTAATTACATAAATATTAAATTTTGTCGGAAGCTCCCTTATTACAAAGTTCTCAATCAACCTTTTTATGGATGTGCGATAGCTAAGTGGTAGAACGTTGGACCGGCGACTGCGAGGCGAATTGTTGCCGTCATGGGTTCGATTCCTTGACAAGTTCCATCGAATTACATAAATATTTGTCGGCAAGGGCCCTTATCATAAAGTTCTCAATATAGATTTTTAGGCTTGTACCATAGCTCAGTGGTAGAACGTCGGACCGGCAAATACTAGGTGACTTGGTGCCGTCATAGGTTCGATTCCCGTATGTTCCATCAAAATACATAAATATTTGTCGGCATCCCCCTTATTGCCAAGTTCTTAATCAACCGTTCTATGGTTGGGCTATAGCTCAATGGTAGTGCGCTGGACCGGCAACTGCCTTGCGAATAGGTGCAGTCATGGGTTCAATTCCCGTAAAGGATAGTACCTGGGCTAAGTTCCATCGAATTATATAAATATTTTTCGACATGCTCTCTTATCACTAAGTTCTAAATCAACCTTTCTATGGTTGTGCAATAGCTCAGTGGTAGAGCATTGGACCGGCAACTGCTAGGCGTCTTGGTGCCTTCATGGGTTCGATTCCTTGGCCCAGTTCCATCGAATTACATATTTGTCGACACGACCCTTATCACTAAGTTCTCAATCAATCTTTTTATGGTTGTCCGATAGCTCAGTGGTAGAACGCTGGACCGCTAATTTCTAGGTGACTTGGTGCCCTCATAGGTTCGATTCCCGTATGTTCCATCAAATTACATAAATATTTTTTGGCAGGCGGCCTTATTGCTAAGTTCTCAATCAACCTTTTTATGGGTGTGCGATAGCTCAGTGGTAGAACGTTGGACCGGCAACTACTAGGTGACTTGGTGTCTTCATAGGTTCGATTACCGTATGGTCCATTAAATTACATAAATATTTGTTGGCATGCGCCCTTATTGCTTAGTTCTCAATTAACCTTTTTATGGTTGTGTCATAGCTCAGTGGTAGAACGTCGGACCGGCAACTGTGAGGCGAATTTGTGCCGTTATGGTTTCGATTCCCGTAAAGGTTAGTACCTGCGAAAAGTTCCTTCGAATTACATAAATATTTGTAGACAACCGTCCTTATCACTCAGTTCTCAATCAAATTTTTTATGGTTGTGCGATAGCTCAGTGGTAGAACGTTGGTCCGGCAACTACTAGGCGAATTAGTGGCGTCATAAGTTCCATTCCCGTATGTTTTCTCTAATTACATAAATATTAAATTTTGTCGGAAGCTCCCTTATTACTAAGTTCTCAATCAACCTTTTTATGGATGTGCGATAGCTAAGTGGTAGAACGTTGGACCGTCGACTGCGAGGCGAATTGTTGCCGTCATGGGTTCGATTCCTTGACAAGTTCCATCGAATTACATAAATATTTGTCGGCAAGGGCCCTTATCATAAAGTTCTCAATATAGATTTTTAGGCTTGTACCATAGCTCAGTGGTAGAACGTCGGACCGGCAAATACTAGGTGACTTGGTGCCGTCATAGGTTCGATTCCCGTATGTTCCATCAAAATACATAAATATTTGTCGGCATCCCCCTTATTGCCAAGTTCTTAATCAACCGTTCTATGGTTGGGCTATAGCTCAATGGTAGTGCGCTGGACCGGCAACTGCCTTGCGAATAGGTGCAGTCATGAGTTCAATTCCCGTAAAGGATAGTACCTGGGCTAAGTTCCATCGAATTATATAAATATTTTTCGACATGCTCTCTTATCACTAAGTTCTAAATCAACCTTTCTATGGTTGTGCAATAGCTCAGTGGTAGAGCATTGGACCGGCAACTGCTAGGCGTCTTGGTGCCTTCATGGGTTCGATTCCTTGGCCCAGTTCCATCGAATTACATATTTGTCGACACGACCCTTATCACTAAGTTCTCAATCAATCTTTTTATGGTTGTCCGATAGCTCAGTGGTAGAACGCTGGACCGCTAATTTCTAGGTGACTTGGTGCCCTCATAGGTTCGATTCCCGTATGTTCCATCAAATTACATAAATATTTTTTGGCAGGCGGCCTTATTGCTAAGTTCTCAATCAACCTTTTTATGGGTGTGCGATAGCTCAGTGGTAGAACGTTGGACCGGCAACTACTAGGTGACTTGGTGTCTTCATAGGTTCGATTACCGTATGGTCCATTAAATTACATAAATATTTGTTGGCATGCGCCCTTATTGCTAAGTTCTCAATCAACCTTTTTATGGTTGTGTCATAGCTCAGTGGTAGAACGTCGGACCGGCAACTGTGAGGCGAATTTGTGCCGTTATGGTTTCGATTCCCGTAAAGGTTAGTACCTGCGAAAAGTTCCTTCGAATTACATAAATATTTGTAGACAACCGTCCTTATCACTCAGTTCTCAATCAAATTTTTTATGGTTGTGCGATAGCTCAGTGGTAGAACGTTGGACCGGCAACTACTAGGCGAATTAGTGGCGTCATAAGTTCCATTCCCGTATGTTTTCTCTAATTACATAAATATTAAATTTTGTCGGAAGCTCCCTTATTACTAAGTTCTCAATCAATCTTTTTATGGATGTGCGATAGCTAAGTGGTAGAACGTTGGACCGGCAACTGCGAGGCGAATTGTTGCCGTCATGGGTTCGATTCCTTGACAAGTTCCATCGAATTACATAAATATTTGTCGGCAGGTGCCCTTATCACTAAGTTCTCAATATAGATTTTTAGGCTTGTACCATAGCTCAGTGGTAGAACGTCGGACCGGCAAATACTAGGTGACTTGGTGCCGTCATAGGTTCGATTCCCGTATGTTCCATCAAAATACATAAATATTTGTCGGCATCCCCCTTATTGCCAAGTTCTTAATCAACCGTTCTATGGTTGGGCTATAGCTCAATGGTAGTGCGCTGGACCGGCAACTGCCTTGCGAATAGGTGCAGTCATGGGTTCAATTCCCGTAAAGGATAGTACCTGGGCTAAGTTCCATCGAATTATATAAATATTTTTCGACATGCTCTCTTATCACTAAGTTCTAAATCAACCTTCCTATGGTTGTGCAATAGCTCAGTGGTAGAGCATTGGACCGGCAACTGCTAGGCGTCTTGGTGCCTTCATGGGTTCGATTCCTTGGCCCAGTTCCATCGAATTACATATTTGTCGACACGACCCTTATCACTAAGTTCTCAATCAATCTTTTTATGGTTGTCCGATAGCTCAGTGGTAGAACGCTGGACCGCTAATTTCTAGGTGACTTGGTGCCCTCATAGGTTCGATTCCCGTATGTTCCATCAAATTACATAAATATTTTTTGGCAGGCGGCCTTATTGCTAAGTTCTCAATCAACCTTTTTATGGGTGTGCGATAGCTCAGTGGTAGAACGATGGACCGGCAACTACTAGGTGACTTGGTGTCTTCATAGGTTCGATTACCGTATGGTCCATTAAATTACATAAATATTTGTTGGCATGCGCCCTTATTGCTAAGTTCTCAATCAACCTTTTTATGGTTGTGTCATAGCTCAGTGGTAGAACGTCGGACCGGCAACTGTGAGGCGAATTTGTGCCGTTATGGTTTCGATTCCCGTAAAGGTTAGTACCTGCGAAAAGTTCCTTCGAATTACATAAATATTTGTAGACAACCGTCCTTATCACTCAGTTCTCAATCAAATTTTTTATGGTTGTGCGATAGCTCAGTGGTAGAACGTTGGTCCGGCAACTACTAGGCGAATTAGTGGCGTCATAAGTTCCATTCCCGTATGTTTTCTCTAATTACATAAATATTAAATTTTGTCGGAAGCTCCCTTATAACTAAGTTCTCAATCAACCTTTTTATGGATGTGCGATAGCTAAGTGGTAGAACGTTGGACCGGCGACTGCGAGGCGAATTGTTGCCGTCATGGGTTCGATTCCTTGACAAGTTCCATCGAATTACATAAATATTTGTCGGCAAGGGCCCTTATCATAAAGTTCTCAATATAGATTTTTAGGCTTGTACCATAGCTCAGTGGTAGAACGTCGGACCGGCAAATACTAGGTGACTTGGTGCCGTCATAGGTTCGATTCCCGTATGTTCCATCAAAATACATAAATATTTGTCGGCATCCCCCTTATTGCCAAGTTCTTAATCAACCGTTCTATGGTTGGGCTATAGCTCAATGGTAGTGCGCTGGACCGGCAACTGCCTTGCGAATAGGTGCAGTCATGGGTTCAATTCCCGTAAAGGATAGTACCTGGGCTAAGTTCCATCGAATTATATAAATATTTTTCGACATGCTCTCTTATCACTAAGTTCTAAATCAATCTTTCTATGGTTGTGCAATAGCTCAGTGGTAGAGCATTGGACCGGCAACTGCTAGGCGTCTTGGTGCCTTCATGGGTTCGATTCCTTGGCCCAGTTCCATCGAATTACATATTTGTCGACACGACCCTTATCACTAAGTTCTCAATCAATCTTTTTATGGTTGTCCGATAGCTCAGTGGTAGAACGCTGGACCGCTAATTTCTAGGTGACTTGGTGCCCTCATAGGTTCGATTCCCGTATGTTCCATCAAATTACATAAATATTTTTTGGCAGGCGGCCTTATTGCTAAGTTCTCAATCAACCTTTTTATGGGTGTGCGATAGCTCAGTGGTAGAACGATGGACCGGCAACTACTAGGTGACTTGGTGTCTTCATAGGTTCGATTACCGTATGGTCCATTAAATTACATAAATATTTGTTGGCATGCGCCCTTATTGCTAAGTTCTCAATCAACCTTTTTATGGTTGTGTCATAGCTCAGTGGTAGAACGTCGGACCGGCAACTGTGAGGCGAATTTGTGCCGTTATGGTTTCGATTCCCGTAAAGGTTAGTACCTGCGAAAAGTTCCTTCGAATTACATAAATATTTGTAGACAACCGTCCTTATCACTCAGTTCTCAATCAAATTTTTTATGGTTGTGCGATAGCTCAGTGGTAGAACGTTGGACCGGCAACTACTAGGCGAATTAGTGGCGTCATAAGTTCCATTCCCGTATGTTTTCTCTAATTACATAAATATTAAATTTTGTCGGAAGCTCCCTTATTACTAAGTTCTCAATCAACCTTTTTATGGATGTGCGATAGCTAAGTGGTAGAACGTTGGACCGGCAACTGCGAGGCGAATTGTTGCCGTCATGGGTTCGATTCCTTGACAAGTTCCATCGAATTACATAAATATTTGTCGGCAGGTGCCCTTATCACTAAGTTCTCAATATAGATTTTTAGGCTTGTACCATAGCTCAGTGGTAGAACGTCGGACCGGCAAATACTAGGTGACTTGGTGCCGTCATAGGTTCGATTCCCGTATGTTCCATCAAAATACATAAATATTTGTCGGCATCCCCCTTATTGCCAAGTTCTTAATCAACCGTTCTATGGTTGGGCTATAGCTCAATGGTAGTGCGCTGGACCGGCAACTGCCTTGCGAATAGGTGCAGTCATGGGTTCAATTCCCGTAAAGGATAGTACCTGGGCTAAGTTCCATCGAATTATATAAATATTTTTCGACATGCTCTCGTATCACTAAGTTCTAAATCAACCTTTCTATGGTTGTGCAATAGCTCAGTGGTAGAGCATTGGACCGGCAACTGCTAGGCGTCTTGGTGCCTTCATGGGTTCGATTCCTTGGCCCAGTTCCATCGAATTACATATTTGTCGACACGACCCTTATCACTAAGTTCTCAATCAATCTTTTTATGGTTGTCCGATAGCTCAGTGGTAGAACGCTGGACCGCTAATTTCTAGGTGACTTGGTGCCCTCATAGGTTCGATTCCCGTATGTTCCATCAAATTACATAAATATTTTTTGGCAGGCGGCCTTATTGCTAAGTTCTCAATCAACCTTTTTATGGGTGTGCGATAGCTCAGTGGTAGAACGTTGGACCGGCAACTACTAGGTGACTTGGTGTCTTCATAGGTTCGATTACCGTATGGTCCATTAAATTACATAAATATTTGTTGGCATGCGCCCTTATTGCTTAGTTCTCAATTAACCTTTTTATGGTTGTGTCATAGCTCAGTGGTAGAACGTCGGACCGGCAACTGTGAGGCGAATTTGTGCCGTTATGGTTTCGATTCCCGTAAAGGTTAGTACCTGCGAAAAGTTCCTTCGAATTACATAAATATTTGTAGACAACCGTCCTTATCACTCAGTTCTCAATCAAATTTTTTATGGTTGTGCGATAGCTCAGTGGTAGAACGTTGGACCGGCAACTACTAGGCGAATTAGTGGCGTCATAAGTTCCATTCCCGTATGTTTTCTCTAATTACATATATATTAAATTTTGTCGGAAGCTCCCTTATTACTAAGTTCTCAATCAACCTTTTTATGGATGTGCGATAGCTAAGTGGTAGAACGTTGGACCGGCAACTGCGAGGCGAATTGTTGCCGTCATGGGTTCGATTCCTTGACAAGTTCCATCGAATTACATAAATATTTGTCGGCAGGTGCCCTTATCACTAAGTTCTCAATATAGATTTTTAGGCTTGTACCATAGCTCAGTGGTAGAACGTCGGACCGGCAAATACTAGGTGACTTGGTGCCGTCATAGGTTCGATTCCCGTATGTTCCATCAAAATACATAAATATTTGTCGGCATCCCCCTTATTGCCAAGTTCTTAATCAACCGTTCTATGGTTGGGCTATAGCTCAATGGTAGTGCGCTGGACCGGCAACTGCCTTGCGAATAGGTGCAGTCATGGGTTCAATTCCCGTAAAGGATAGTACCTGGGCTAAGTTCCATCGAATTATATAAATATTTTTCGACATGCTCTCTTATCACTAAGTTCTAAATCAACCTTTCTATGGTTGTGCAATAGCTCAGTGGTAGAGCATTGGACCGGCAACTGCTAGGCGTCTTGGTGCCTTCATGGGTTCGATTCCTTGGCCCAGTTCCATCGAATTACATATTTGTCGACACGACCCTTATCACTAAGTTCTCAATCAATCTTTTTATGGTTGTCCGATAGCTCAGTGGTAGAACGCTGGACCGCTAATTTCTAGGTGACTTGGTGCCCTCATAGGTTCGATTCCCGTATGTTCCATCAAATTACATAAATATTTTTTGGCAGGCGGCCTTATTGCTAAGTTCTCAATCAACCTTTTTATGGGTGTGCGATAGCTCAGTGGTAGAACGTTGGACCGGCAACTACTAGGTGACTTGGTGTCTTCATAGGTTCGATTACCGTATGGTCCATTAAATTACATAAATATTTGTTGGCATGCGCCCTTATTGCTAAGTTCTCAATCAACCTTTTTATGGTTGTGTCATAGCTCAGTGGTAGAACGTCGGACCGGCAACTGTGAGGCGAATTTGTGCCGTTATGGTTTCGATTCCCGTAAAGGTTAGTACCTGCGAAAAGTTCCTTCGAATTACATAAATATTTGTAGACAACCGTCCTTATCACTCAGTTCTCAATCAAATTTTTTATGGTTGTGCGATAGCTCAGTGGTAGAACGTTGGACCGGCAACTACTAGGCGAATTAGTGGCGTCATAAGTTCCATTCCCGTATGTTTTCTCTAATTACATAAATATTAAATTTTGTCGGAAGCTCCCTTATTACTAAGTTCTCAATCAATCTTTTTATGGATGTGCGATAGCTAAGTGGTAGAACGTTGGACCGGCAACTGCGAGGCGAATTGTTGCCGTCATGGGTTCGATTCCTTGACAAGTTCCATCGAATTACATAAATATTTGTCGGCAGGTGCCCTTATCACTAAGTTCTCAATATAGATTTTTAGGCTTGTACCATAGCTCAGTGGTAGAACGTCGGACCGGCAAATACTAGGTGACTTGGTGCCGTCATAGGTTCGATTCCCGTATGTTCCATCAAAATACATAAATATTTGTCGGCATCCCCCTTATTGCCAAGTTCTTAATCAACCGTTCTATGGTTGGGCTATAGCTCAATGGTAGTGCGCTGGACCGGCAACTGCCTTGCGAATAGGTGCAGTCATGGGTTCAATTCCCGTAAAGGATAGTACCTGGGCTAAGTTCCATCGAATTATATAAATATTTTTCGACATGCTCTCTTATCACTAAGTTCTAAATCAACCTTTCTATGGTTGTGCAATAGCTCAGTGGTAGAGCATTGGACCGGCAACTGCTAGGCGTCTTGGTGCCTTCATGGGTTCGATTCCTTGGCCCAGTTCCATCGAATTACATATTTGTCGACACGACCCTTATCACTAAGTTCTCAATCAATCTTTTTATGGTTGTCCGATAGCTCAGTGGTAGAACGCTGGACCGCTAATTTCTAGGTGACTTGGTGCCCTCATAGGTTCGATTCCCGTGTGTTCCATCAAATTACATAAATATTTTTTGGCAGGCGGCCTTATTGCTAAGTTCTCAATCAACCTTTTTATGGGTGTGCGATAGCTCAGTGGTAGAACGTTGGACCGGCAACTACTAGGTGACTTGGTGTCTTCATAGGTTCGATTACCGTATGGTCCATTAAATTACATAAATATTTGTTGGCATGCGCCCTTATTGCTAAGTTCTCAATCAACCTTTTTATGGTTGTGTCATAGCTCAGTGGTAGAACGTCGGACCGGCAACTGTGAGGCGAATTTGTGCCGTTATGGTTTCGATTCCCGTAAAGGTTAGTACCTGCGAAAAGTTACTTCGAATTACATAAATATTTGTAGACAACCGTCCTTATCACTCAGTTCTCAATCAAATTTTTTATGGTTGTGCGATAGCTCAGTGGTAGAACGTTGGTCCGGCAACTACTAGGCGAATTAGTGGCGTCATAAGTTCCATTCCCGTATGTTTTCTCTAATTACATAAATATTAAATTTTGTCGGAAGCTCCCTTATTACAAAGTTCTCAATCAACCTTTTTATGGATGTGCGATAGCTAAGTGGTAGAACGTTGGACCGGCGACTGCGAGGCGAATTGTTGCCGTCATGGGTTCGATTCCTTGACAAGTTCCATCGAATTACATAAATATTTGTCGGCAAGGGCCCTTATCATAAAGTTCTCAATATAGATTTTTAGGCTTGTACCATAGCTCAGTGGTAGAACGTCGGACCGGCAAATACTAGGTGACTTGGTGCCGTCATAGGTTCGATTCCCGTATGTTCCATCAAAATACATAAATATTTGTCGGCATCCCCCTTATTGCCAAGTTCTTAATCAACCGTTCTATGGTTGGGCTATAGCTCAATGGTAGTGCGCTGGACCGGCAACTGCCTTGCGAATAGGTGCAGTCATGGGTTCAATTCCCGTAAAGGATAGTACCTGGGCTAAGTTCCATCGAATTATATAAATATTTTTCGACATGCTCTCTTATCACTAAGTTCTAAATCAACCTTTCTATGGTTGTGCAATAGCTCAGTGGTAGAGCATTGGACCGGCAACTGCTAGGCGTCTTGGTGCCTTCATGGGTTCGATTCCTTGGCCCAGTTCCATCGAATTACATATTTGTCGACACGACCCTTATCACTAAGTTCTCAATCAATCTTTTTATGGTTGTCCGATAGCTCAGTGGTAGAACGCTGGACCGCTAATTTCTAGGTGACTTGGTGCCCTCATAGGTTCGATTCCCGTATGTTCCATCAAATTACATAAATATTTTTTGGCAGGCGGCCTTATTGCTAAGTTCTCAATCAACCTTTTTATGGGTGTGCGATAGCTCAGTGGTAGAACGTTGGACCGGCAACTACTAGGTGACTTGGTGTCTTCATAGGTTCGATTACCGTATGGTCCATTAAATTACATAAATATTTGTTGGCATGCGCCCTTATTGCTTAGTTCTCAATTAACCTTTTTATGGTTGTGTCATAGCTCAGTGGTAGAACGTCGGACCGGCAACTGTGAGGCGAATTTGTGCCGTTATGGTTTCGATTCCCGTAAAGGTTAGTACCTGCGAAAAGTTCCTTCGAATTACATAAATATTTGTAGACAACCGTCCTTATCACTCAGTTCTCAATCAAATTTTTTATGGTTGTGCGATAGCTCAGTGGTAGAACGTTGGACCGGCAACTACTAGGCGAATTAGTGGCGTCATAAGTTCCATTCCCGTATGTTTTCTCTAATTACATATATATTAAATTTTGTCGGAAGCTCCCTTATTACTAAGTTCTCAATCAACCTTTTTATGGATGTGCGATAGCTAAGTGGTAGAACGTTGGACCGGCAACTGCGAGGCGAATTGTTGCCGTCATGGGTTCGATTCCTTGACAAGTTCCATCGAATTACATAAATATTTGTCGGCAGGTGCCCTTATCACTAAGTTCTCAATATAGATTTTTAGGCTTGTACCATAGCTCAGTGGTAGAACGTCGGACCGGCAAATACTAGGTGACTTGGTGCCGTCATAGGTTCGATTCCCGTATGTTCCATCAAAATACATAAATATTTGTCGGCATCCCCCTTATTGCCAAGTTCTTAATCAACCGTTCTATGGTTGGGCTATAGCTCAATGGTAGTGCGCTGGACCGGCAACTGCCTTGCGAATAGGTGCAGTCATGGGTTCAATTCCCGTAAAGGATAGTACCTGGGCTAAGTTCCATCGAATTATATAAATATTTTTCGACATGCTCTCTTATCACTAAGTTCTAAATCAACCTTTCTATGGTTGTGCAATAGCTCAGTGGTAGAGCATTGGACCGGCAACTGCTAGGCGTCTTGGTGCCTTCATGGGTTCGATTCCTTGGCCCAGTTCCATCGAATTACATATTTGTCGACACGACCCTTATCACTAAGTTCTCAATCAATCTTTTTATGGTTGTCCGATAGCTCAGTGGTAGAACGCTGGACCGCTAATTTCTAGGTGACTTGGTGCCCTCATAGGTTCGATTCCCGTATGTTCCATCAAATTACATAAATATTTTTTGGCAGGCGGCCTTATTGCTAAGTTCTCAATCAACCTTTTTATGGGTGTGCGATAGCTCAGTGGTAGAACGTTGGACCGGCAACTACTAGGTGACTTGGTGTCTTCATAGGTTCGATTACCGTATGGTCCATTAAATTACATAAATATTTGTTGGCATGCGCCCTTATTGCTAAGTTCTCAATCAACCTTTTTATGGTTGTGTCATAGCTCAGTGGTAGAACGTCGGACCGGCAACTGTGAGGCGAATTTGTGCCGTTATGGTTTCGATTCCCGTAAAGGTTAGTACCTGCGAAAAGTTCCTTCGAATTACATAAATATTTGTAGACAACCGTCCTTATCACTCAGTTCTCAATCAAATTTTTTATGGTTGTGCGATAGCTCAGTGGTAGAACGTTGGACCGGCAACTACTAGGCGAATTAGTGGCGTCATAAGTTCCATTCCCGTATGTTTTCTCTAATTACATAAATATTAAATTTTGTCGGAAGCTCCCTTATTACTAAGTTCTCAATCAATCTTTTTATGGATGTGCGATAGCTAAGTGGTAGAACGTTGGACCGGCAACTGCGAGGCGAATTGTTGCCGTCATGGGTTCGATTCCTTGACAAGTTCCATCGAATTACATAAATATTTGTCGGCAGGTGCCCTTATCACTAAGTTCTCAATATAGATTTTTAGGCTTGTACCATAGCTCAGTGGTAGAACGTCGGACCGGCAAATACTAGGTGACTTGGTGCCGTCATAGGTTCGATTCCCGTATGTTCCATCAAAATACATAAATATTTGTCGGCATCCCCCTCATTGCCAAGTTCTTAATCAACCGTTATATGGTTGGGCTATAGCTCAATGGTAGTGCGCTGGACCGGCAACTGCCTTGCGAATAGGTGCAGTCATGGGTTCAATTCCCGTAAAGGATAGTACCTGGGCTAAGTTCCATCGAATTATATAAATATTTTTCGACATGCTCTCTTATCACTAAGTTCTAAATCAACCTTTCTATGGTTGTGCAATAGCTCAGTGGTAGAGCATTGTACCGGCAACTGCTAGGCGTCTTGGTGCCTTCATGGGTTCGATTCCTTGGCCCAGTTCCATCGAATTACATATTTGTCGACACGACCCTTATCACTAAGTTCTCAATCAATCTTTTTATGGTTGTCCGATAGCTCAGTGGTAGAACGCTGGACCGCTAATTTCTAGGTGACTTGGTGCCCTCATAGGTTCGATTCCCGTATGTTCCATCAAATTACATAAATATTTTTTGGCAGGCGGCCTTATTGCTAAGTTCTCAATCAACCTTTTTATGGGTGTGCGATAGCTCAGTGGTAGAACGTTGGACCGGCAACTACTAGGTGACTTGGTGTCTTCATAGGTTCGATTACCGTATGGTCCATTAAATTACATAAATATTTGTTGGCATGCGCCCTTATTGCTAAGTTCTCAATCAACCTTTTTATGGTTGTGTCATAGCTCAGTGGTAGAACGTCGGACCGGCAACTGTGAGGCGAATTTGTGCCGTTATGGTTTCGATTCCCGTAAAGGTTAGTACCTGCGAAAAGTTCCTTCGAATTACATAAATATTTGTAGACAACCGTCCTTATCACTCAGTTCTCAATCAAATTTTTTATGGTTGTGCGATAGCTCAGTGGTAGAACGTTGGACCGGCAACTACTAGGCGAATTAGTGGCGTCATAAGTTCCATTCCCGTATGTTTTCTCTAATTACATAAATATTAAATTTTGTCGGAAGCTCCCTTATTATTAAGTTCTCAATCAATCTTTTTATGGATGTGCGATAGCTAAGTGGTAGAACGTTGGACCGGCAACTACTAGGTGACTTGGTGTCTTCATAGGTTCGATTACCGTATGGTCCATTAAATTACATAAATATTTGTTGGCATGCGCCCTTATTGCTAAGTTCTCAATCAACCTTTTTATGGTTGTGTCATAGCTCAGTGGTAGAACGTCGGACCGGCAACTGTGAGGCGAATTTGTGCCGTTATGGTTTCGATTCCCGTAAAGGTTAGTACCTGCGAAAAGTTCCTTCGAATTACATAAATATTTGTAGACAACCGTCCTTATCACTCAGTTCTCAATCAAATTTTTTATGGTTGTGCGATAGCTCAGTGGTAGAACGTTGGACCGGCAACTACTAGGCGAATTAGTGGCGTCATAAGTTCCATTCCCGTATGTTTTCTCTAATTACATAAATATTAAATTTTGTCGGAAGCTCCCTTATTACTAAGTTCTCAATCAACCTTTTTATGGATGTGCGATAGCTAAGTGGTAGAACGTTGGACCGGCAACTGCGAGGCGAATTGTTGCCGTCATGGGTTCGATTCCTTGACAAGTTCCATCGAATTACATAAATATTTGTCGGCAGGTGCCCTTATCACTAAGTTCTCAATATAGATTTTTAGGCTTGTACCATAGCTCAGTGGTAGAACGTCGGACCGGCAAATACTAGGTGACTTGGTGCCGTCATAGGTTCGATTCCCGTATGTTCCATCAAAATACATAAATATTTGTCGGCATCCCCCTTATTGCCAAGTTCTTAATCAACCGTTCTATGGTTGGGCTATAGCTCAATGGTAGTGCGCTGGACCGGCAACTGCCTTGCGAATAGGTGCAGTCATGGGTTCAATTCCCGTAAAGGATAGTACCTGGGCTAAGTTCCATCGAATTATATAAATATTTTTCGACATGCTCTCTTATCACTAAGTTCTAAATCAAGCTTTCTATGGTTGTGCAATAGCTCAGTGGTAGAGCATTGGACCGGCAACTGCTAGGCGTCTTGGTGCCTTCATGGGTTCGATTCCTTGGCCCAGTTCCATCGAATTACATATTTGTCGACACGACCCTTATCACTAAGTTCTCAATCAATCTTTTTATGGTTGTCCGATAGCTCAGTGGTAGAACGCTGGACCGCTAATTTCTAGGTGACTTGGTGCCCTCATAGGTTCGATTCCCGTATGTTCCATCAAATTACATAAATATTTTTTGGCAGGTGGCCTTATTGCTAAGTTCTCAATCAACCTTTTTATGGGTGTGCGATAGCTCAGTGGTAGAACGATGGACCGGCAACTACTAGGTGACTTGGTGTCTTCATAGGTTCGATTACCGTATGGTCCATTAAATTACATAAATATTTGTTGGCATGCGCCCTTATTGCTAAGTTCTCAATCAACCTTTTTATGGTTGTGTCATAGCTCAGTGGTAGAACGTCGGACCGGCAACTGTGAGGCGAATTTGTGCCGTTATGGTTTCGATTCCCGTAAAGGTTAGTACCTGCGAAAAGTTCCTTCGAATTACATAAATATTTGTAGACAACCGTCCTTATCACTCAGTTCTCAATCAAATTTTTTATGGTTGTGCGATAGCTCAGTGGTAGAAGGTTGGACCGGCAACTACTAGGCGAATTAGTGGCGTCATAAGTTCCATTCCCGTATGTTTTCTCTAATTACATATATATTAAATTTTGTCGGAAGCTCCCTTATTACTAAGTTCTCAATCAACCTTTTTATGGATGTGCGATAGCTAAGTGGTAGAACGTTGGACCGGCAACTGCGAGGCGAATTGTTGCCGTCATGGGTTCGATTCCTTGACAAGTTCCATCGAATTACATAAATATTTGTCGGCAGGTGCCCTTATCACTAAGTTCTCAATATAGATTTTTAGGCTTGTACCATAGCTCAGTGGTAGAACGTCGGACCGGCAAATACTAGGTGACTTGGTGCCGTCATAGGTTCGATTCCCGTATGTTCCATCAAAATACATAAATATTTGTCGGCATCCCCCTTATTGCCAAGTTCTTAATCAACCGTTCTATGGTTGGGCTATAGCTCAATGGTAGTGCGCTGGACCGGCAACTGCCTTGCGAATAGGTGCAGTCATGGGTTCAATTCCCGTAAAGGATAGTACCTGGGCTAAGTTCCATCGAATTATATAAATATTTTTCGACATGCTCTCTTATCACTAAGTTCTAAATCAACCTTTCTATGGTTGTGCAATAGCTCAGTGGTAGAGCATTGGACCGGCAACTGCTAGGCGTCTTGTTGCCTTCATGGGTTCGATTCCTTGGCCCAGTTCCATCGAATTACATATTTGTCGACACGACCCTTATCACTAAGTTCTCAATCAATCTTTTTATGGTTGTCCGATAGCTCAGTGGTAGAACGCTGGACCGCTAACTTCTAGGTGACTTGGTGCCCTCATAGGTTCGATTCCCGTATGTTCCATCAAATTACATAAATATTTGTTGGCAGGCGGCCTTATTGCTAAGTTCTCAATCAACCTTTTTATGGGTGTGCGATAGCTCAGTGGTAGAACGTTGAACCGGCAACTACTAGGTGACTTGGTGTCTTCATAGGTTCGATTACCGTATGGTCCATTAAATTACATAAATATTTGTTGGCATGCGCCCTTATTGCTAAGTTCTCAATCAACCTTTTTATGGTTGTGTCATAGCTCAGTGGTAGAACGTCGGACCGGCAACTGTGAGGCGAATTTGTGCCGTTATGGTTTCGATTCCCGTAAAGGTTAGTACCTGCGAAAAGTTCCTTCGAATTACATAAATATTTGTAGACAACCGTCCTTATCACTCAGTTCTCAATCAAATTTTTTATGGTTGTGCGATAGCTCAGTGGTAGAAGGTTGGACCGGCAACTACTAGGCGAATTAGTGGCGTCATAAGTTCCATTCCCGTATGTTTTCTCTAATTACATATATATTAAATTTTGTCGGAAGCTCCCTTATTACTAAGTTCTCAATCAACCTTTTTATGGATGTGCGATAGCTAAGTGGTAGAACGTTGGACCGGCAACTGCGAGGCGAATTGTTGCCGTCATGGGTTCGATTCCTTGACAAGTTCCATCGAATTACATAAATATTTGTCGGCAGGTGCCCTTATCACTAAGTTCTCAATATAGATTTTTAGGCTTGTACCATAGCTCAGTGGTAGAACGTCGGACCGGCAAATACTAGGTGACTTGGTGCCGTCATAGGTTCGATTCCCGTATGTTCCATCAAAATACATAAATATATGTCGACATCCCCCTTATTGCCAAGTTCTTAATCAACCGTTCTATGGTTGGGCTATAGCTCAATGGTAGTGCGCTGGACCGGCAACTGCCTTGCGAATAGGTGCAGTCATGGGTTCAATTCCCGTAAAGGATAGTACCTGGGCTAAGTTCCATCGAATTATATAAATATTTTTCGACATGCTCTCTTATCACTACGTTCTAAATCAACCTTTCTATGGTTGTGCAATAGCTCAGTGGTAGAGCATTGGACCGGCAACTGCTAGGCGTATTGGTGCCTTCATGGGTTCGATTCCTTGGCCCAGTTCCATCGAATTACATATTTGTCGACACGACCCTTATCACTAAGTTCTCAATCAATCTTTTTATGGTTGTCCGATAGCTCAGTGGTAGAACGCTGGACCGCTAATTTCTAGGTGACTTGGTGCCCTCATAGGTTCGATTCCCGTATGTTCCATCAAATTACATAAATATTTTTTGGCAGGCGGCCTTATTGCTAAGTTCTCAATCAACCTTTTTATGGGTGTGCGATAGCTCAGTGGTAGAACGTTGGACCGGCAACTACTAGGTGACTTGGTGTCTTCATAGGTTCGATTACCGTATGGTCCATTAAATTACATAAATATTTGTTGGCATGCGCCCTTATTGCTTAGTTCTCAATTAACCTTTTTATGGTTGTGTCATAGCTCAGTGGTAGAACGTCGGACCGGCAACTGTGAGGCGAATTTGTGCCGTTATGGTTTCGATTCCCGTAAAGGTTAGTACCTGCGAAAAGTTCCTTCGAATTACATAAATATTTGTAGACAACCGTCCTTATCACTCAGTTCTCAATCAAATTTTTTATGGTTGTGCGATAGCTCAGTGGTAGAACGTTGGACCGGCAACTACTAGGCGAATTAGTGGCGTCATAAGTTCCATTCCCGTATGTTTTCTCTAATTACATATATATTAAATTTTGTCGGAAGCTCCCTTATTACTAAGTTCTCAATCAACCTTTTTATGGATGTGCGATAGCTAAGTGGTAGAACGTTGGACCGGCAACTGCGAGGCGAATTGTTGCCGTCATGGGTTCGATTCCTTGACAAGTTCCATCGAATTACATAAATATTTGTCGGCAGGTGCCCTTATCACTAAGTTCTCAATATAGATTTTTAGGCTTGTACCATAGTAAAGGTTAGTACCTGCGAAAAGTTCCTTCGAATTACATAAATATTTGTAGACAACCGTCCTTATCACTCAGTTCTCAATCAAATTTTTTATGGTTGTGCGATAGCTCAGTGGTAGAACGTTGGACCGGCAACTACTAGGCGAATTAGTGGCTTCATAAGTTCCATTCCCGTATGTTTTCTCTAATTACATATATATTAAATTTTGTCGGAAGCTCCCTTATTACTAAGTTCTCAATCAACCTTTTTATGGATGTGCGATAGCTAAGTGGTAGAACGTTGGACCGGCAACTGCGAGGCGAATTGTTGCCGTCATGGGTTCGATTCCTTGACAAGTTCCATCGAATTACATAAATATTTGTCGGCAGGTGCCCTTATCACTAAGTTCTCAATATAGATTTTTAGGCTTGTACCATAGCTCAGTGGTAGAACGTCGGACCGGCAAATACTAGGTGACTTGGTGCCGTCATAGGTTCGATTCCCGTATGTCCCATCAAAATACATAAATATTTGTCGGCATCCCCCTTATTGCCAAGTTCTTAATCAACCGTTCTATGGTTGGGCTATAGCTCAATGGTAGTGCGCTGGACCGGCAACTGCCTTGCGAATAGGTGCAGTCATGGGTTCAATTCCCGTAAAGGATAGTACCTGGGCTAAGTTCCATCGAATTATATAAATATTTTTCGACATGCTCTCTTATCACTAAGTTCTAAATCAACCTTTCTATGGTTGTGCAATAGCTCAGTGGTAGAGCATTGGACCGGCAACTGCTAGGCGTCTTGGTGCCTTCATGGGTTCGATTCCTTGGCCCAGTTCCATCGAATTACATATTTGTCGACACGACCCTTATCACTAAGTTCTCAATCAATCTTTTTATGGTTGTCCGATAGCTCAGTGGTAGAACGCTGGACCGCTAATTTCTAGGTGACTTGGTGCCCTCATAGGTTCGATTCCCGTATGTTCCATCAAATTACATAAATATTTTTTGGCAGGCGGCCTTATTGCTAAGTTCTCAATCAACCTTTTTATGGGTGTGCGATAGCTCAGTGGTAGAACGTTGGACCGGCAACTACTAGGTGACTTGGTGTCTTCATAGGTTCGATTACCGTATGGTCCATTAAATTACATAAATATTTGTTGGCATGCGCCCTTATTGCTAAGTTCTCAATCAACCTTTTTATGGTTGTGTCATACCTCAGTGGTAGAACGTCGGACCGGCAACTGTGAGGCGAATTTGTGCCGTTATGGTTTCGATTCCCGTAAAGGTTAGTACCTGCGAAAAGTTACTTCGAATTACATAAATATTTGTAGACAACCGTCCTTATCACTCAGTTCTCAATCAAATTTTTTATGGTTGTGCGATAGCTCAGTGGTAGAACGTTGGTCCGGCAACTACTAGGCGAATTAGTGGCGTCATAAGTTCCATTCCCGTATGTTTTCTCTAATTACATAAATATTAAATTTTGTCGGAAGCTCCCTTATTACAAAGTTCTCAATCAACCTTTTTATGGATGTGCGATAGCTAAGTGGTAGAACGTTGGACCGGCGACTGCGAGGCGAATTGTTGCCGTCATGGGTTCGATTCCTTGACAAGTTCCATCGAATTACATAAATATTTGTCGGCAAGGGCCCTTATCATAAAGTTCTCAATATAGATTTTTAGGCTTGTACCATAGCTCAGTGGTAGAACGTCGGACCGGCAAATACTAGGTGACTTGGTGCCGTCATAGGTTCGATTCCCGTATGTTCCATCAAAATACATAAATATTTGTCGGCTACCCCTTATTACCAAGTTCTTAATCAACCGTTCTATGGTTGGGCTATAGCTCAATGGTAGTGCGCTGGACCGGCAACTGCCTTGCGAATAGGTGCAGTCATGGGTTCAATTCCCGTAAAGGATAGTACCTGGGCTAAGTTCCATCGAATTATATAAATATTTTTCGACATGCTCTCTTATCACTAAGTTCTAAATCAACCTTTCTATGGTTGTGCAATAGCTCAGTGGTAGAGCATTGGACCGGCAACTGCTAGGCGTCTTGGTGCCTTCATGGGTTCGATTCCTTGGCCCAGTTCCATCGAATTACATATTTGTCGACACGACCCTTATCACTAAGTTCTCAATCAATCTTTTTATGGTTGTCCGATAGCTCAGTGGTAGAACGCTGGACCGCTAATTTCTAGGTGACTTGGTGCCCTCATAGGTTCGATTCCCGTATGTTCCATCAAATTACATAAATATTTTTTGGCAGGCGGCCTTATTGCTAAGTTCTCAATCAACCTTTTTATGGGTGTGCGATAGCTCAGTGGTAGAACGTTGGACCGGCAACTACTAGGTGACTTGGTGTCTTCATAGGTTCGATTACCGTATGGTCCATTAAATTACATAAATATTTGTTGGCATGCGCCCTTATTGCTTAGTTCTCAATTAACCTTTTTATGGTTGTGTCATAGCTCAGTGGTAGAACGTCGGACCGGCAACTGTGAGGCGAATTTGTGCCGTTATGGTTTCGATTCCCGTAAAGGTTAGTACCTGCGAAAAGTTCCTTCGAATTACATAAATATTTGTAGACAACCGTCCTTATCACTCAGTTCTCAATCAAATTTTTTATGGTTGTGCGATAGCTCAGTGGTAGAACGTTGGACCGGCAACTACTAGGCGAATTAGTGGCGTCATAAGTTCCATTCCCGTATGTTTTCTCTAATTACATATATATTAAATTTTGTCGGAAGCTCCCTTATTACTAAGTTCTCAATCAACCTTTTTATGGATGTGCGATAGCTAAGTGGTAGAACGTTGGACCGGCAACTGCGAGGCGAATTGTTGCCGTCATGGGTTCGATTCCTTGACAAGTTCCATCGAATTACATAAATATTTGTCGGCAGGTGCCCTTATCACTAAGTTCTCAATATAGATTTTTAGGCTTGTACCATAGCTCAGTGGTAGAACGTCGGACCGGCAAATACTAGGTGACTTGGTGCCGTCATAGGTTCGATTCCCGTATGTTCCATCAAAATACATAAATATTTGTCGGCATCCCCCTTATTGCCAAGTTCTTAATCAACCGTTCTATGGTTGGGCTATAGCTCAATGGTAGTGCGCTGGACCGGCAACTGCCTTGCGAATAGGTGCAGTCATGGGTTCAATTCCCGTAAAGGATAGTACCTGGGCTAAGTTCCATCGAATTATATAAATATTTTTCGACATGCTCTCTTATCACTAAGTTCTAAATCAACCTTTCTATGGTTGTGCAATAGCTCAGTGGTAGAGCATTGGACCGGCAACTGCTAGGCGTCTTGGTGCCTTCATGGGTTCGATTCCTTGGCCCAGTTCCATCGAATTACATATTTGTCGACACGACCCTTATCACTAAGTTCTCAATCAATCTTTTTATGGTTGTCCGATAGCTCAGTGGTAGAACGCTGGACCGCTAATTTCTAGGTGACTTGGTGCCCTCATAGGTTCGATTCCCGTATGTTCCATCAAATTACATAAATATTTTTTGGCAGGCGGCCTTATTGCTAAGTTCTCAATCAACCTTTTTATGGGTGTGCGATAGCTCAGTGGTAGAACGTTGGACCGGCAACTACTAGGTGACTTGGTGTCTTCATAGGTTCGATTACCGTATGGTCCATTAAATTACATAAATATTTGTTGGCATGCGCCCTTATTGCTAAGTTCTCAATCAACCTTTTTATGGTTGTGTCATAGCTCAGTGGTAGAACGTCGGACCGGCAACTGTGAGGCGAATTTGTGCCGTTATGGTTTCGATTCCCGTAAAGGTTAGTACCTGCGAAAAGTTCCTTCGAATTACATAAATATTTGTAGACAATCGTCCTTATCACTCAGTTCTCAATCAAATTTTTTATGGTTGTGCGATAGCTCAGTGGTAGAACGTTGGACCGGCAACTACTAGGCGAATTAGTGGCGTCATAAGTTCCATTCCCGTATGTTTTCTCTAATTACATAAATATTAAATTTTGTCGGAAGCTCCCTTATTACTAAGTTCTCAATCAACCTTTTTTATGGATGTGCGATAGCTAAGTGGTAGAACGTTGGACCGGCAACTGCGAGGCGAATTGTTGCCGTCATGGGTTCGATTCCTTGACAAGTTCCATCGAATTACATAAATATTTGTCGGCAGGTGCCCTTATCACTAAGTTCTCAATATAGATTTTTAGGCTTGTACCATAGCTCAGTGGTAGAACGTCGGACCGGCAAATACTAGGTGACTTGGTGCCGTCATAGGTTCGATTCCCGTATGTTCCATCAAAATACATAAATATTTGTCGGCATCCCCCTTATTGCCAAGTTCTTAATCAACCGTTATATGGTTGGGCTATAGCTCAATGGTAGTGCGCTGGACCGGCAACTGCCTTGCGAATAGGTGCAGTCATGGGTTCAATTCCCGTAAAGGATAGTACCTGGGCTAAGTTCCATCGAATTATATAAATATTTTTCGACATGCTCTCTTATCACTAAGTTCTAAATCAACCTTTCTATGGTTGTGCAATAGCTCAGTGGTAAAGCATTGTACCGGCAACTGCTAGGCGTCTTGGTGCCTTCATGGGTTCGATTCCTTGGCCCAGTTCCATCGAATTACATATTTGTCGACACGACCCTTATCACTAAGTTCTCAATCAATCTTTTTATGGTTGTCCGATAGCTCAGTGGTAGAACGCTGGACCGCTAATTTCTAGGTGACTTGGTGCCCTCATAGGTTCGATTCCCGTATGTTCCATCAAATTACATAAATATTTTTTGGCAGGCGGCCTTATTGCTAAGTTCTCAATCAACCTTTTTATGGGTGTGCGATAGCTCAGTGGTAGAACGTTGGACCGGCAACTACTAGGTGACTTGGTGTCTTCATAGGTTCGATTACCGTATGGTCCATTAAATTACATAAATATTTGTTGGCATGCGCCCTTATTGCTAAGTTCTCAATCAACCTTTTTATGGTTGTGTCATAGCTCAGTGGTAGAACGTCGGACCGGCAACTGTGAGGCGAATTTGTGCCGTTATGGTTTCGATTCCCGTAAAGGTTAGTACCTGCGAAAAGTTCCTTCGAATTACATAAATATTTGTAGACAACCGTCCTTATCACTCAGTTCTCAATCAAATTTTTTATGGTTGTGCGATAGCTCAGTGGTAGAACGTTGGACCGGCAACTACTAGGCGAATTAGTGGCGTCATAAGTTCCATTCCCGTATGTTTTCTCTAATTACATAAATATTAAATTTTGTCGGAAGCTCCCTTATTACTAAGTTCTCAATCAATCTTTTTATGGATGTGCGATAGCTAAGTGGTAGAACGTTGGACCGGCAACTGCGAGGCGAATTGTTGCCGTCATGGGTTCGATTCCTTGACAAGTTCCATCGAATTACATAAATATTTGTCGGCAGGTGCCCTTATCACTAAGTTCTCAATATAGATTTTTAGGCTTGTACCATAGTAAAGGTTAGTACCTGCGAAAAGTTCCTTCGAATTACATAAATATTTGTAGACAACCGTCCTTATCACTCAGTTCTCAATCAAATTTTTTATGGTTGTGCGATAGCTCAGTGGTAGAACGTTGGACCGGCAACTACTAGGCGAATTAGTGGCGTCATAAGTTCCATTCCCGTATGTTTTCTCTAATTACATATATATTAAATTTTGTCGGAAGCTCCCTTATTACTAAGTTCTCAATCAACCTTTTTATGGATGTGCGATAGCTAAGTGGTAGAACGTTGGACCGGCAACTGCGAGGCGAATTGTTGCCGTCATGGGTTCGATTCCTTGACAAGTTCCATCGAATTACATAAATATTTGTCGGCAGGTGCCCTTATCACTAAGTTCTCAATATAGATTTTTAGGCTTGTACCATAGCTCAGTGGTAGAACGTCGGACCGGCAAATACTAGGTGACTTGGTGCCGTCATAGGTTCGATTCCCGTATGTTCCATCAAAATACATAAATATTTGTCGGCATCCCCCTTATTGCCAAGTTCTTAATCAACCGTTCTATGGTTGGGCTATAGCTCAATGGTAGTGCGCTGGACCGGCAACTGCCTTGCGAATAGGTGCAGTCATGGGTTCAATTCCCGTAAAGGATAGTACCTGGGCTAAGTTCCATCGAATTATATAAATATTTTTCGACATGCTCTCTTATCACTAAGTTCTAAATCAACCTTTCTATGGTTGTGCAATAGCTCAGTGGTAGAGCATTGGACCGGCAACTGCTAGGCGTCTTGGTGCCTTCATGGGTTCGATTCCTTGGCCCAGTTCCATCGAATTACATATTTGTCGACACGACCCTTATCACTAAGTTCTCAATCAATCTTTTTATGGTTGTCCGATAGCTCAGTGGTAGAACGCTGGACCGCTAATTTCTAGGTGACTTGGTGCCCTCATAGGTTCGATTCCCGTATGTTCCATCAAATTACATAAATATTTTTTGGCAGGCGGCCTTATTGCTAAGTTCTCAATCAACCTCTTTATGGGTGTGCGATAGCTCAGTGGTAGAACGTTGGACCGGCAACTACTAGGTGACTTGGTGTCTTCATAGGTTCGATTACCGTATGGTCCATTAAATTACATAAATATTTGTTGGCATGCGCCCTTATTGCTAAGTTCTCAATCAACCTTTTTATGGTTGTGTCATAGCTCAGAGGTAGAACGTCGGACCGGCAACTGTGAGGCGAATTTGTGCCGTTATGGTTTCGATTCCCGTAAAGGTTAGTACCTGCGAAAAGTTCCTTCGAATTACATAAATATTTGTAGACAACCGTCCTTATCACTCAGTTCTCAATCAAATTTTTTATGGTTGTGCGATAGCTCAGTGGTAGAACGTTGGACCGGCAACTACTAGGCGAATTAGTGGCGTCATAAGTTCCATTCCCGTATGTTTTCTCTAATTACATAAATATTAAATTTTGTCGGAAGCTCCCTTATTACTAAGTTCTCAATCAACCTTTTTATGGATGTGCGATAGCTAAGTGGTAGAACGTTGGACCGGCAACTGCGAGGCGAATTGTTGCCGTCATGGGTTCGATTCCTTGACAAGTTCCATCGAATTACATAAATATTTGTCGGCAGGTGCCCTTATCACTAAGTTCTCAATATAGATTTTTAGGCTTGTACCATAGCTCAGTGGTAGAACGTCGGACCGGCAAATACTAGGTGACTTGGTGCCGTCATAGGTTCGATTCCCGTATGTTCCATCAAAATACATAAATATTTGTCGGCATCCCCCTTATTGCCAAGTTCTTAATCAACCGTTCTATGGTTGGGCTATAGCTCAATGGTAGTGCGCTGGACCGGCAACTGCCTTGCGAATAGGTGCAGTCATGGGTTCAATTCCCGTAAAGGATAGTACCTGGGCTAAGTTCCATCGAATTATATAAATATTTTTCGACATGCTCTCTTATCACTAAGTTCTAAATCAACCTTTCTATGGTTGTGCAATAGCTCAGTGGTAGAGCATTGGACCGGCAACTGCTAGGCGTCTTGGTGCCTTCATGGGTTCGATTCCTTGGCCCAGTTCCATCGAATTACATATTTGTCGACACGACCCTTATCACTAAGTTCTCAATCAATCTTTTTATGGTTGTCCGATAGCTCAGTGGTAGAACGCTGGACCGCTAATTTCTAGGTGACTTGGTGCCCTCATAGGTTCGATTCCCGTATGTTCCATCAAATTACATAAATATTTTTTGGCAGGCGGCCTTATTGCTAAGTTCTCAATCAACCTTTTTATGGGTGTGCGATAGCTCAGTGGTAGAACGATGGACCGGCAACTACTAGGTGACTTGGTGTCTTCATAGGTTCGATTACCGTATGGTCCATTAAATTACATAAATATTTGTTGGCATGCGCCCTTATTGCTAAGTTCTCAATCAACCTTTTTATGGTTGTGTCATAGCTCAGTGGTAGAACGTCGGACCGGCAACTGTGAGGCGAATTTGTGCCGTTATGGTTTCGATTCCCGTAAAGGTTAGTACCTGCGAAAAGTTCCTTCGAATTACATAAATATTTGTAGACAACCGTCCTTATCACTCAGTTCTCAATCAAATTTTTTATGGTTGTGCGATAGCTCAGTGGTAGAAGGTTGGACCGGCAACTACTAGGCGAATTAGTGGCGTCATAAGTTCCATTCCCGTATGTTTTCTCTAATTACATATATATTAAATTTTGTCGGAAGCTCCCTTATTACTAAGTTCTCAATCAACCTTTTTATGGATGTGCGATAGCTAAGTGGTAGAACGTTGGACCGGCAACTGCGAGGCGAATTGTTGCCGTCATGGGTTCGATTCCTTGACAAGTTCCATCGAATTACATAAATATTTGTCGGCAGGTGCCCTTATCACTAAGTTCTCAATATAGATTTTTAGGCTTGTACCATAGCTCAGTGGTAGAACGTCGGACCGGCAAATACTAGGTGACTTGGTGCCGTCATAGGTTCGATTCCCGTATGTTCCATCAAAATACATAAATATTTGTCGGCATCCCCCTTATTGCCAAGTTCTTAATCAACCGTTCTATGGTTGGGCTATAGCTCAATGGTAGTGCGCTGGACCGGCAACTGCCTTGCGAATAGGTGCAGTCATGGGTTCAATTCCCGTAAAGGATAGTACCTGGGCTAAGTTCCATCGAATTATATAAATATTTTTCGACATGCTCTCTTATCACTAAGTTCTAAATCAACCTTTCTATGGTTGTGCAATAGCTCAGTGGTAGAGCATTGGACCGGCAACTGCTAGGCGTCTTGGTGCCTTCATGGGTTCGATTCCTTGGCCCAGTTCCATCGAATTACATATTTGTCGACACGACCCTTATCACTAAGTTCTCAATCAATCTTTTTATGGTTGTCCGATAGCTCAGTGGTAGAACGCTGGACCGCTAATTTCTAGGTGACTTGGTGCCCTCATAGGTTCGATTCCCGTATGTTCCATCAAATTACATAAATATTTTTTGGCAGGCGGCCTTATTGCTAAGTTCTCAATCAACCTTTTTATGGGTGTGCGATAGCTCAGTGGTAGAACGTTGGACCGGCAACTACTAGGTGACTTGGTGTCTTCATAGGTTCGATTACCGTATGGTCCATTAAATTACATAAATATTTGTTGGCATGCGCCCTTATTGCTAAGTTCTCAATCAACCTTTTTATGGTTGTGTCATAGCTCAGTGGTAGAACGTCGGACCGGCAACTGTGAGGCGAATTTGTGCCGTTATGGTTTCGATTCCCGTAAAGGTTAGTACCTGCGAAAAGTTCCTTCGAATTACATAAATATTTGTAGACAACCGTCCTTATCACTCAGTTCTCAATCAAATTTTTTATGGTTGTGCGATAGCTCAGTGGTAGAACGTTGGTCCGGCAACTACTAGGCGAATTAGTGGCGTCATAAGTTCCATTCCCGTATGTTTTCTCTAATTACATATATATTAAATTTTGTCGGAAGCTCCCTTATTACTAAGTTCTCAATCAACCTTTTTATGGATGTGCGATAGCTAAGTGGTAGAACGTTGGACCGGCGACTGCGAGGCGAATTGTTGCCGTCATGGGTTCGATTCCTTGACAAGTTCCATCGAATTACATAAATATTTGTCGGCAAGGGCCCTTATCATAAAGTTCTCAATATAGATTTTTAGGCTTGTACCATAGCTCAGTGGTAGAACGTCGGACCGGCAAATACTAGGTGACTTGGTGCCGTCATAGGTTCGATTCCCGTATGTTCCATCAAAATACATAAATATTTGTCGGCATCCCCCTTATTGCCAAGTTCTTAATCAACCGTTCTATGGTTGGGCTATAGCTCAATGGTAGTGCGCTGGACCGGCAACTGCCTTGCGAATAGGTGCAGTCATGGGTTCAATTCCCGTAAAGGATAGTACCTGGGCTAAGTTCCATCGAATTATATAAATATTTTTCGACATGCTCTCTTATCACTAAGTTCTAAATCAACCTTTCTATGGTTGTGCAATAGCTCAGTGGTAGAGCATTGGACCGGCAACTGCTAGGCGTCTTGGTGCCTTCATGGGTTCGATTCCTTGGCCCAGTTCCATCGAATTACATATTTGTCGACACGACCCTTATCACTAAGTTCTCAATCAATCTTTTTATGGTTGTCCGATAGCTCAGTGGTAGAACGCTGGACCGCTAATTTCTAGGTGACTTGGTGCCCTCATAGGTTCGATTCCCGTATGTTCCATCAAATTACATAAATATTTTTTGGCAGGCGGCCTTATTGCTAAGTTCTCAATCAACCTTTTTATGGGTGTGCGATAGCTCAGTGGTAGAACGTTGGACCGGCAACTACTAGGTGACTTGGTGTCTTCATAGGTTCGATTACCGTATGGTCCATTAAATTACATAAATATTTGTTGGCATGCGCCCTTATTGCTTAGTTCTCAATTAACCTTTTTATGGTTGTGTCATAGCTCAGTGGTAGAACGTCGGACCGGCAACTGTGAGGCGAATTTGTGCCGTTATGGTTTCGATTCCCGTAAAGGTTAGTACCTGCGAAAAGTTCCTTCGAATTACATAAATATTTGTAGACAACCGTCCTTATCACTCAGTTCTCAATCAAATTTTTTATGGTTGTGCGATAGCTCAGTGGTAGAACGTTGGACCGGCAACTACTAGGCGAATTAGTGGCGTCATAAGTTCCATTCCCGTATGTTTTCTCTAATTACATATATATTAAATTTTGTCGGAAGCTCCCTTATTACTAAGTTCTCAATCAACCTTTTTATGGATGTGCGATAGCTAAGTGGTAGAACGTTGGACCGGCAACTGCGAGGCGAATTGTTGCCGTCATGGGTTCGATTCCTTGACAAGTTCCATCGAATTACATAAATATTTGTCGGCAAGTGCCCTTATCACTAAGTTCTCAATATAGATTTTTAGGCTTGTACCATAGCTCAGTGGTAGAACGTCGGACCGGCAAATACTAGGTGACTTGGTGCCGTCATAGGTTCGATTCCCGTATGTTCCATCAAAATACATAAATATTTGTCGGCATCCCCCTTATTGCCAAGTTCTTAATCAACCGTTCTATGGTTGGGCTATAGCTCAATGGTAGTGCGCTGGACCGGCAACTGCCTTGCGAATAGGTGCAGTCATGGGTTCAATTCCCGTAAAGGATAGTACCTGGGCTAAGTTCCATCGAATTATATAAATATTTTTCGACATGCTCTCTTATCACTAAGTTCTAAATCAACCTTTCTATGGTTGTGCAATAGCTCAGTGGTAGAGCATTGGACCGGCAACTGCTAGGCGTCTTGGTGCCTTCATGGGTTCGATTCCTTGGCCCAGTTCCATCGAATTACATATTTGTCGACACGACCCTTATCACTAAGTTCTCAATCAATATTTTTATGGTTGTCCGATAGCTCAGTGGTAGAACGCTGGACCGCTAATTTCTAGGTGACTTGGTGCCCTCATAGGTTCGATTCCCGTATGTTCCATCAAATTACATAAATATTTTTTGGCAGGCGGCCTTATTGCTAAGTTCTCAATCAACCTTTTTATGGGTGTGCGATAGCTCAGTGGTAGAACGTTGGACCGGCAACTACTAGGTGACTTGGTGTCTTCATAGGTTCGATTACCGTATGGTCCATTAAATTACATAAATATTTGTTGGCATGCGCCCTTATTGCTAAGTTCTCAATCAACCTTTTTATGGTTGTGTCATAGCTCAGTGGTAGAACGTCGGACCGGCAACTGTGAGGCGAATTTGTGCCGTTATGGTTTCGATTCCCGTAAAGGTTAGTACCTGCGAAAAGTTCCTTCGAATTACATAAATATTTGTAGACAACCGTCCTTATCACTCAGTTCTCAATCAAATTTTTTATGGTTGTGCGATAGCTCAGTGGTAGAACGTTGGACCGGCAACTACTAGGCGAATTAGTGGCGTCATAAGTTCCATTCCCGTATGTTTTCTCTAATTACATAAATATTAAATTTTGTCGGAAGCTCCCTTATTACTAAGTTCTCAATCAACCTTTTTATGGATGTGCGATAGCTAAGTGGTAGAACGTTGGACCGGCAACTGCGAGGCGAATTGTTGCCGTCATGGGTTCGATTCCTTGACAAGTTCCATCGAATTACATAAATATTTGTCGGCAGGTGCCCTTATCACTAAGTTCTCAATATAGATTTTTAGGCTTGTACCATAGCTCAGTGGTAGAACGTCGGACCGGCAAATACTAGGTGACTTGGTGCCGTCATAGGTTCGATTCCCGTATGTTCCATCAAAATACATAAATATTTGTCGGCATCCCCCTTATTGCCAAGTTCTTAATCAACCGTTCTATGGTTGGGCTATAGCTCAATGGTAGTGCGCTGGACCGGCAACTGCCTTGCGAATAGGTGCAGTCATGGGTTCAATTCCCGTAAAGGATAGTACCTGGGCTAAGTTCCATCGAATTATATAAATATTTTTCGACATGCTCTCTTATCACTAAGTTCTAAATCAACCTTTCTATGGTTGTGCAATAGCTCAGTGGTAGAGCATTGGACCGGCAACTGCTAGGCGTCTTGGTGTCTTCATGGGTTCGATTCCTTGGCCCAGTTCCATCGAATTACATATTTGTCGACACGACCCTTATCACTAAGTTCTCAATCAATCTTTTTATGGTTGTCCGATAGCTCAGTGGTAGAACGCTGGACCGCTAATTTCTAGGTGACTTGGTGCCCTCATAGGTTCGATTCTCGTATGTTCCATCAAATTACATAAATATTTTTTGGCAGGCGGCCTTATTGCTAAGTTCTCAATCAACCTTTTTATGGGTGTGCGATAGCTCAGTGGTAGAACGTTGGACCGGCAACTACTAGGTGACTTGGTGTCTTCATAGGTTCGATTACCGTATGGTCCATTAAATTACATAAATATTTGTTGGCATGCGCCCTTATTGCTAAGTTCTCAATCAACCTTTTTATGGTTGTGTCATACCTCAGTGGTAGAACGTCGGACCGGCAACTGTGAGGCGAATTTGTGCCGTTATGGTTTCGATTCCCGTAAAGGTTAGTACCTGCGAAAAGTTCCTTCGAATTACATAAATATTTGTAGACAACCGTCCTTATCACTCAGTTCTCAATCAAATTTTTTATGGTTGTGCGATAGCTCAGTGGTAGAACGTTGGAACGGCAACTACTAGGCGAATTAGTGGCGTCATAAGTTCCATTCCCGTATGTTTTCTCTAATTACATATATATTAAATTTTGTCGGAAGCTCCCTTATTACTAAGTTCTCAATCAACCTTTTTATGGATGTGCGATAGCTAAGTGGTAGAACGTTGGACCGGCAACTGCGAGGCGAATTGTTGCCGTCATGGGTTCGATTCCTTGACAAGTTCCATCGAATTACATAAATATTTGTCGGCAGGTGCCCTTATCACTAAGTTCTCAATATAGATTTTTAGGCTTGTACCATAGCTCAGTGGTAGAACGTCGGACCGGCAAATACTAGGTGACTTGGTGCCGTCATAGGTTCGATTCCCGTATGTTCCATCAAAATACATAAATATTTGTCGGCATCCCCCTTATTGCCAAGTTCTTAATCAACCGTTCTATGGTTGGGCTATAGCTCAATGGTAGTGCGCTGGACCGGCAACTGCCTTGCGAATAGGTGCAGTCATGGGTTCAATTCCCGTAAAGGATAGTACCTGGGCTAAGTTCCATCGAATTATATAAATATTTTTCGACATGCTCTCTTATCACTAAGTTCTAAATCAACCTTTCTATGGTTGTGCAATAGCTCAGTGGTAGAGCATTGGACCGGCAACTGCTAGGCGTCTTGGTGCCTTCATGGGTTCGATTCCTTGGCCCAGTTCCATCGAATTACATATTTGTCGACACGACCCTTATCACTAAGTTCTCAATCAATATTTTTATGGTTGTCCGATAGCTCAGTGGTAGAACGCTGGACCGCTAATTTCTAGGTGACTTGGTGCCCTCATAGGTTCGATTCCCGTATGTTCCATCAAATTACATAAATATTTTTTGGCAGGCGGCCTTATTGCTAAGTTCTCAATCAACCTTTTTATGGGTGTGCGATAGCTCAGTGGTAGAACGTTGGACCGGCAACTACTAGGTGACTTGGTGTCTTCATAGGTTCGATTACCGTATGGTCCATTAAATTACATAAATATTTGTTGGCATGCGCCCTTATTGCTAAGTTCTCAATCAACCTTTTTATGGTTGTGTCATAGCTCAGTGGTAGAACGTCGGACCGGCAACTGTGAGGCGAATTTGTGCCGTTATGGTTTCGATTCCCGTAAAGGTTAGTACCTGCGAAAAGTTCCTTCGAATTACATAAATATTTGTAGACAACCGTCCTTATCACTCAGTTCTCAATCAAATTTTTTATGGTTGTGCGATAGCTCAGTGGTAGAACGTTGGACCGGCAACTACTAGGCGAATTAGTGGCGTCATAAGTTCCATTCCCGTATGTTTTCTCTAATTACATAAATATTAAATTTTGTCGGAAGCTCCCTTATTACTAAGTTCTCAATCAACCTTTTTATGGATGTGCGATAGCTAAGTGGTAGAACGTTGGACCGGCAACTGCGAGGCGAATTGTTGCCGTCATGGGTTCGATTCCTTGACAAGTTCCATCGAATTACATAAATATTTGTCGGCAGGTGCCCTTATCACTAAGTTCTCAATATAGATTTTTAGGCTTGTACCATAGCTCAGTGGTAGAACGTCGGACCGGCAAATACTAGGTGACTTGGTGCCGTCATAGGTTCGATTCCCGTATGTTCCATCAAAATACATAAATATTTGTCGGCATCCCCCTTATTGCCAAGTTCTTAATCAACCGTTCTATGGTTGGGCTATAGCTCAATGGTAGTGCGCTGGACCGGCAACTGCCTTGCGAATAGGTGCAGTCATGGGTTCAATTCCCGTAAAGGATAGTACCTGGGCTAAGTTCCATCGAATTATATAAATATTTTTCGACATGCTCTCTTATCACTAAGTTCTAAATCAACCTTTCTATGGTTGTGCAATAGCTCAGTGGTAGAGCATTGGACCGGCAACTGCTAGGCGTCTTGGTGTCTTCATGGGTTCGATTCCTTGGCCCAGTTCCATCGAATTACATATTTGTCGACACGACCCTTATCACTAAGTTCTCAATCAATCTTTTTATGGTTGTCCGATAGCTCAGTGGTAGAACGCTGGACCGCTAATTTCTAGGTGACTTGGTGCCCTCATAGGTTCGATTCCCGTATGTTCCATCAAATTACATAAATATTTTTTGGCAGGCGGCCTTATTGCTAAGTTCTCAATCAACCTTTTTATGGGTGTGCGATAGCTCAGTGGTAGAACGTTGGACCGGCAACTACTAGGTGACTTGGTGTCTTCATAGGTTCGATTACCGTATGGTCCATTAAATTACATAAATATTTGTTGGCATGCGCCCTTATTGCTAAGTTCTCAATCAACCTTTTTATGGTTGTGTCATACCTCAGTGGTAGAACGTCGGACCGGCAACTGTGAGGCGAATTTGTGCCGTTATGGTTTCGATTCCCGTAAAGGTTAGTACCTGCGAAAAGTTCCTTCGAATTACATAAATATTTGTAGACAACCGTCCTTATCACTCAGTTCTCAATCAAATTTTTTATGGTTGTGCGATAGCTCAGTGGTAGAACGTTGGAACGGCAACTACTAGGCGAATTAGTGGCGTCATAAGTTCCATTCCCGTATGTTTTCTCTAATTACATATATATTAAATTTTGTCGGAAGCTCCCTTATTACTAAGTTCTCAATCAACCTTTTTATGGATGTGCGATAGCTAAGTGGTAGAACGTTGGACCGGCAACTGCGAGGCGAATTGTTGCCGTCATGGGTTCGATTCCTTGACAAGTTCCATCGAATTACATAAATATTTGTCGGCAGGTGCCCTTATCACTAAGTTCTCAATATAGATTTTTAGGCTTGTACCATAGCTCAGTGGTAGAACGTCGGACCGGCAAATACTAGGTGACTTGGTGCCGTCATAGGTTCGATTCCCGTATGTTCCATCAAAATACATAAATATTTGTCGGCATCCCCCTTATTGCCAAGTTCTTAATCAACCGTTCTATGGTTGGGCTATAGCTCAATGGTAGTGCGCTGGACCGGCAACTGCCTTGCGAATAGGTGCAGTCATGGGTTCAATTCCCGTAAAGGATAGTACCTGGGCTAAGTTCCATCGAATTATATAAATATTTTTCGACATGCTCTCTTATCACTAAGTTCTAAATCAACCTTTCTATGGTTGTGCAATAGCTCAGTGGTAGAGCATTGGACCGGCAACTGCTAGGCGTCTTGGTGCCTTCATGGGTTCGATTCCTTGGCCCAGTTCCATCGAATTACATATTTGTCGACACGACCCTTATCACTAAGTTCTCAATCAATCTTTTTATGGTTGTCCGATAGCTCAGTGGTAGAACGCTGGACCGCTAATTTCTAGGTGACTTGGTGCCCTCATAGGTTCGATTCCCGTATGTTCCATCAAATTACATAAATATTTTTTGGCAGGCGGCCTTATTGCTAAGTTCTCAATCAACCTTTTTATGGGTGTGCGATAGCTCAGTGGTAGAACGTTGGACCGGCAACTACTAGGTGACTTGGTGTCTTCATAGGTTCGATTACCGTATGGTCCATTAAATTACATAAATATTTGTTGGCATGCGCCCTTATTGCTAAGTTCTCAATCAACCTTTTTATGGTTGTGTCATAGCTCAGTGGTAGAACGTCGGACCGGCAACTGTGAGGCGAATTTGTGCCGTTATGGTTTCGATTCCCGTAAAGGTTAGTACCTGCGAAAAGTTCCTTCGAATTACATAAATATTTGTAGACAACCGTCCTTATCACTCAGTTCTCAATCAAATTTTTTATGGTTGTGCGATAGCTCAGTGGTAGAACGTTGGACCGGCAACTACTAGGCGAATTAGTGGCGTCATAAGTTCCATTCCCGTATGTTTTCTCTAATTACATAAATATTAAATTTTGTCGGAAGCTCCCTTATTACTAAGTTCTCAATCAATCTTTTTATGGATGTGCGATAGCTAAGTGGTAGAACGTTGGACCGGCAACTGCGAGGCGAATTGTTGCCGTCATGGGTTCGATTCCTTGACAAGTTCCATCGAATTACATAAATATTTGTCGGCAGGTGCCCTTATCACTAAGTTCTCAATATAGATTTTTAGGCTTGTACCATAGCTCAGTGGTAGAACGTCGGACCGGCAAATACTAGGTGACTTGGTGCCGTCATAGGTTCGATTCCCGTATGTTCCATCAAAATACATAAATATTTGTCGGCATCCCCCTTATTGCCAAGTTCTTAATCAACCGTTCTATGGTTGGGCTATAGCTCAATGGTAGTGCGCTGGACCGGCAACTGCCTTGCGAATAGGTGCAGTCATGGGTTCAATTCCCGTAAAGGATAGTACCTGGGCTAAGTTCCATCGAATTATATAAATATTTTTCGACATGCTCTCTTATCACTAAGTTCTAAATCAACCTTTCTATGGTTGTGCAATAGCTCAGTGGTAGAGCATTGGACCGGCAACTGCTAGGCGTCTTGGTGCCTTCATGGGTTCGATTCCTTTTCCCAGTTCCATCGAATTACATATTTGTCGACACGACCCTTATCACTAAGTTCTCAATCAATCTTTTTATGGTTGTCCGATAGCTCAGTGGTAGAACGCTGGACCGCTAATTTCTAGGTGACTTGGTGCCCTCATAGGTTCGATTCCCGTGTGTTCCATCAAATTACATAAATATTTTTTGGCAGGCGGCCTTATTGCTAAGTTCTCAATCAACCTTTTTATGGGTGTGCGATAGCTCAGTGGTAGAACGTTGGACCGGCAACTACTAGGTGACTTGGTGTCTTCATAGGTTCGATTACCGTATGGTCCATTAAATTACATAAATATTTGTTGGCATGCGCCCTTATTGCTAAGTTCTCAATCAACCTTTTTATGGTTGTGTCATAGCTCAGTGGTAGAACGTCGGACCGGCAACTGTGATGCGAATTTGTGCCGTTATGGTTTCGATTCCCGTAAAGGTTAGTACCTGCGAAAAGTTACTTCGAATTACATAAATATTTGTAGACAACCGTCCTTATCACTCAGTTCTCAATCAAATTTTTTATGGTTGTGCGATAGCTCAGTGGTAGAACGTTGGTCCGGCAACTACTAGGCGAATTAGTGGCGTCATAAGTTCCATTCCCGTATGTTTTCTCTAATTACATAAATATTAAATTTTGTCGGAAGCTCCCTTATTACAAAGTTCTCAATCAACCTTTTTATGGATGTGCGATAGCTAAGTGGTAGAACGTTGGACCGGCGACTGCGAGGCGAATTGTTGCCGTCATGGGTTCGATTCCTTGACAAGTTCCATCGAATTACATAAATATTTGTCGGCAAGGGCCCTTATCATAAAGTTCTCAATATAGATTTTTAGGCTTGTACCATAGCTCAGTGGTAGAACGTCGGACCGGCAAATACTAGGTGACTTGGTGCCGTCATAGGTTCGATTCCCGTATGTTCCATCAAAATACATAAATATTTGTCGGCATCCCCCTTATTGCCAAGTTCTTAATCAACCGTTCTATGGTTGGGCTATAGCTCAATGGTAGTGCGCTGGACCGGCAACTGCCTTGCGAATAGGTGCAGTCATGGGTTCAATTCCCGTAAAGGATAGTACCTGGGCTAAGTTCCATCGAATTATATAAATATTTTTCGACATGCTCTCTTATCACTAAGTTCTAAATCAACCTTTCTATGGTTGTGCAATAGCTCAGTGGTAGAGCATTGGACCGGCAACTGCTAGGCGTCTTGGTGCCTTCATGGGTTCGATTCCTTGGCCCAGTTCCATCGAATTACATATTTGTCGACACGACCCTTATCACTAAGTTCTCAATCAATCTTTTTATGGTTGTCCGATAGCTCAGTGGTAGAACGCTGGACCGCTAATTTCTAGGTGACTTGGTGCCCTCATAGGTTCGATTCCCGTATGTTCCATCAAATTACATAAATATTTTTTGGCAGGCGGCCTTATTGCTAAGTTCTCAATCAACCTTTTTATGGGTGTGCGATAGCTCAGTGGTAGAACGTTGGACCGGCAACTACTAGGTGACTTGGTGTCTTCATAGGTTCGATTACCGTATGGTCCATTAAATTACATAAATATTTGTTGGCATGCGCCCTTATTGCTTAGTTCTCAATTAACCTTTTTATGGTTGTGTCATAGCTCAGTGGTAGAACGTCGGACCGGCAACTGTGAGGCGAATTTGTGCCGTTATGGTTTCGATTCCCGTAAAGGTTAGTACCTGCGAAAAGTTCCTTCGAATTACATAAATATTTGTAGACAACCGTCCTTATCACTCAGTTCTCAATCAAATTTTTTATGGTTGTGCGATAGCTCAGTGGTAGAACGTTGGACCGGCAACTACTAGGCGAATTAGTGGCGTCATAAGTTCCATTCCCGTATGTTTTCTCTAATTACATATATATTAAATTTTGTCGGAAGCTCCCTTATTACTAAGTTCTCAATCAACCTTTTTATGGATGTGCGATAGCTAAGTGGTAGAACGTTGGACCGGCAACTGCGAGGCGAATTGTTGCCGTCATGGGTTCGATTCCTTGACAAGTTCCATCGAATTACATAAATATTTGTCGGCAAGTGCCCTTATCACTAAGTTCTCAATATAGATTTTTAGGCTTGTACCATAGCTCAGTGGTAGAACGTCGGACCGGCAAATACTAGGTGACTTGGTGCCGTCATAGGTTCGATTCCCGTATGTTCCATCAAAATACATAAATATTTGTCGGCATCCCCCTTATTGCCAAGTTCTTAATCAACCGTTCTATGGTTGGGCTATAGCTCAATGGTAGTGCGCTGGACCGGCAACTGCCTTGCGAATAGGTGCAGTCATGGGTTCAATTCCCGTAAAGGATAGTACCTGGGCTAAGTTCCATCGAATTATATAAATATTTTTCGACATGCTCTCTTATCACTAAGTTCTAAATCAACCTTTCTATGGTTGTGCAATAGCTCAGTGGTAGAGCATTGGACCGGCAACTGCTAGGCGTCTTGGTGCCTTCATGGGTTCGATTCCTTGGCCCAGTTCCATCGAATTACATATTTGTCGACACGACCTTTATCACTAAGTTCTCAATCAATATTTTTATGGTTGTCCGATAGCTCAGTGGTAGAACGCTGGACCGCTAATTTCTAGGTGACTTGGTGCCCTCATAGGTTCGATTCCCGTATGTTCCATCAAATTACATAAATATTTTTTGGCAGGCGGCCTTATTGCTAAGTTCTCAATCAACCTTTTTATGGGTGTGCGATAGCTCAGTGGTAGAACGTTGGACCGGCAACTACTAGGTGACTTGGTGTCTTCATAGGTTCGATTACCGTATGGTCCATTAAATTACATAAATATTTGTTGGCATGCGCCCTTATTGCTAAGTTCTCAATCAACCTTTTTATGGTTGTGTCATAGCTCAGTGGTAGAACGTCGGACCGGCAACTGTGAGGCGAATTTGTGCCGTTATGGTTTCGATTCCCGTAAAGGTTAGTACCTGCGAAAAGTTCCTTCGAATTACATAAATATTTGTAGACAACCGTCCTTATCACTCAGTTCTCAATCAAATTTTTTATGGTTGTGCGATAGCTCAGTGGTAGAACGTTGGACCGGCAACTACTAGGCGAATTAGTGGCGTCATAAGTTCCATTCCCGTATGTTTTCTCTAATTACATAAATATTAAATTTTTTCGGAAGCTCCCTTATTACTAAGTTCTCAATCAACCTTTTTATGGATGTGCGATAGCTAAGTGGTAGAACGTTGGACCGGCAACTGCGAGGCGAATTGTTGCCGTCATGGGTTCGATTCCTTGACAAGTTCCATCGAATTACATAAATATTTGTCGGCAGGTGCCCTTATCACTAAGTTCTCAATATAGATTTTTAGGCTTGTACCATAGCTCAGTGGTAGAACGTCGGACCGGCAAATACTAGGTGACTTGGTGCCGTCATAGGTTCGATTCCCGTATGTTCCATCAAAATACATAAATATTTGTCGGCATCCCCCTTATTGCCAAGTTCTTAATCAACCGTTCTATGGTTGGGCTATAGCTCAATGGTAGTGCGCTGGACCGGCAACTGCCTTGCGAATAGGTGCAGTCATGGGTTCAATTCCCGTAAAGGATAGTACCTGGGCTAAGTTCCATCGAATTATATAAATATTTTTCGACATGCTCTCTTATCACTAAGTTCTAAATCAACCTTTCTATGGTTGTGCAATAGCTCAGTGGTAGAGCATTGGACCGGCAACTGCTAGGCGTCTTGGTGTCTTCATGGGTTCGATTCCTTGGCCCAGTTCCATCGAATTACATATTTGTCGACACGACCCTTATCACTAAGTTCTCAATCAATCTTTTTATGGTTGTCCGATAGCTCAGTGGTAGAACGCTGGACCGCTAATTTCTAGGTGACTTGGTGCCCTCATAGGTTCGATTCCCGTATGTTCCATCAAATTACATAAATATTTTTTGGCAGGCGGCCTTATTGCTAAGTTCTCAATCAACCTTTTTATGGGTGTGCGATAGCTCAGTGGTAGAACGTTGGACCGGCAACTACTAGGTGACTTGGTGTCTTCATAGGTTCGATTACCGTATGGTCCATTAAATTACATAAATATTTGTTGGCATGCGCCCTTATTGCTAAGTTCTCAATCAACCTTTTTATGGTTGTGTCATACCTCAGTGGTAGAACGTCGGACCGGCAACTGTGAGGCGAATTTGTGCCGTTATGGTTTCGATTCCCGTAAAGGTTAGTACCTGCGAAAAGTTCCTTCGAATTACATAAATATTTGTAGACAACCGTCCTTATCACTCAGTTCTCAATCAAATTTTTTATGGTTGTGCGATAGCTCAGTGGTAGAACGTTGGACCGGCAACTACTAGGCGAATTAGTGGCGTCATAAGTTCCATTCCCGTATGTTTTCTCTAATTACATATATATTAAATTTTGTCGGAAGCTCCCTTATTACTAAGTTCTCAATCAACCTTTTTATGGATGTGCGATAGCTAAGTGGTAGAACGTTGGACCGGCAACTGCGAGGCGAATTGTTGCCGTCATGGGTTCGATTCCTTGACAAGTTCCATCGAATTACATAAATATTTGTCGGCAGGTGCCCTTATCACTAAGTTCTCAATATAGATTTTTAGGCTTGTACCATAGCTCAGTGGTAGAACGTCGGACCGGCAAATACTAGGTGACTTGGTGCCGTCATAGGTTCGATTCCCGTATGTTCCATCAAAATACATAAATATTTGTCGGCATCCCCCTTATTGCCAAGTTCTTAATCAACCGTTCTATGGTTGGGCTATAGCTCAATGGTAGTGCGCTGGACCGGCAACTGCCTTGCGAATAGGTGCAGTCATGGGTTCAATTCCCGTAAAGGATAGTACCTGGGCTAAGTTCCATCGAATTATATAAATATTTTTCGACATGCTCTCTTATCACTAAGTTCTAAATCAACCTTTCTATGGTTGTGCAATAGCTCAGTGGTAGAGCATTGGACCGGCAACTGCTAGGCGTCTTGTTGCCTTCATGGGTTCGATTCCTTGGCCCAGTTCCATCGAATTACATATTTGTCGACACGACCCTTATCACTAAGTTCTCAATCAATCTTTTTATGGTTGTCCGATAGCTCAGTGGTAGAACGCTGGACCGCTAACTTCTAGGTGACTTGGTGCCCTCATAGGTTCGATTCCCGTATGTTCCATCAAATTACATAAATATTTGTTGGCAGGCGGCCTTATTGCTAAGTTCTCAATCAACCTTTTTATGGGTGTGCGATAGCTCAGTGGTAGAACGTTGAACCGGCAACTACTAGGTGACTTGGTGTCTTCATAGGTTCGATTACCGTATGGTCCATTAAATTACATAAATATTTGTTGGCATGCGCCCTTATTGCTAAGTTCTCAATCAACCTTTTTATGGTTGTGTCATAGCTCAGTGGTAGAACGTCGGACCGGCAACTGTGAGGCGAATTTGTGCCGTTATGGTTTCGATTCCCGTAAAGGTTAGTACCTGCGAAAAGTTCCTTCGAATTACATAAATATTTGTAGACAACCGTCCTTATCACTCAGTTCTCAATCAAAATTTTTATGGTTGTGCGATAGCTCAGTGGTAGAAGGTTGGACCGGCAACTACTAGGCGAATTAGTGGCGTCATAAGTTCCATTCCCGTATGTTTTCTCTAATTACATATATATTAAATTTTGTCGGAAGCTCCCTTATTACTAAGTTCTCAATCAACCTTTTTATGGATGTGCGATAGCTAAGTGGTAGAACGTTGGACCGGCAACTGCGAGGCGAATTGTTGCCGTCATGGGTTCGATTCCTTGACAAGTTCCATCGAATTACATAAATATTTGTCGGCAGGTGCCCTTATCACTAAGTTCTCAATATAGATTTTTAGGCTTGTACCATAGCTCAGTGGTAGAACGTCGGACCGGCAAATACTAGGTGACTTGGTGCCGTCATAGGTTCGATTCCCGTATGTTCCATCAAAATACATAAATATTTGTCGGCATCCCCCTTATTGCCAAGTTCTTAATCAACCGTTCTATGGTTGGGCTATAGCTCAATGGTAGTGCGCTGGACCGGCAACTGCCTTGCGAATAGGTGCAGTCATGGGTTCAATTCCCGTAAAGGATAGTACCTGGGCTAAGTTCCATCGAATTATATAAATATTTTTCGACATGCTCTCTTATCACTACGTTCTAAATCAACCTTTCTATGGTTGTGCAATAGCTCAGTGGTAGAGCATTGGACCGGCAACTGCTAGGCGTCTTGGTGCCTTCATGGGTTCGATTCCTTGGCCCAGTTCCATCGAATTACATATTTGTCGACACGACCCTTATCACTAAGTTCTCAATCAATCTTTTTATGGTTGTCCGATAGCTCAGTGGTAGAACGCTGGACCGCTAATTTCTAGGTGACTTGGTGCCCTCATAGGTTCGATTCCCGTATGTTCCATCAAATTACATAAATATTTTTTGGCAGGCGGCCTTATTGCTAAGTTCTCAATCAACCTTTTTATGGGTGTGCGATAGCTCAGTGGTAGAACGTTGGACCGGCAACTACTAGGTGACTTGGTGTCTTCATAGGTTCGATTACCGTATGGTCCATTAAATTACATAAATATTTGTTGGCATGCGCCCTTATTGCTTAGTTCTCAATTAACCTTTTTATGGTTGTGTCATAGCTCAGTGGTAGAACGTCGGACCGGCAACTGTGAGGCGAATTTGTGCCGTTATGGTTTCGATTCCCGTAAAGGTTAGTACCTGCGAAAAGTTCCTTCGAATTACATAAATATTTGTAGACAACCGTCCTTATCACTCAGTTCTCAATCAAATTTTTTATGGTTGTGCGATAGCTCAGTGGTAGAACGTTGGACCGGCAACTACTAGGCGAATTAGTGGCGTCATAAGTTCCATTCCCGTATGTTTTCTCTAATTACATATATATTAAATTTTGTCGGAAGCTCCCTTATTACTAAGTTCTCAATCAACCTTTTTATGGATGTGCGATAGCTAAGTGGTAGAACGTTGGACCGGCAACTGCGAGGCGAATTGTTGCCGTCATGGGTTCGATTCCTTGACAAGTTCCATCGAATTACATAAATATTTGTCGGCAGGTGCCCTTATCACTAAGTTCTCAATATAGATTTTTAGGCTTGTACCATAGTAAAGGTTAGTACCTGCGAAAAGTTCCTTCGAATTACATAAATATTTGTAGACAACCGTCCTTATCACTCAGTTCTCAATCAAATTTTTTATGGTTGTGCGATAGCTCAGTGGTAGAACGTTGGACCGGCAACTACTAGGCGAATTAGTGGCGTCATAAGTTCCATTCCCGTATGTTTTCTCTAATTACATATATATTAAATTTTGTCGGAAGCTCCCTTATTACTAAGTTCTCAATCAACCTTTTTATGGATGTGCGATAGCTAAGTGGTAGAACGTTGGACCGGCAACTGCGAGGCGAATTGTTGCCGTCATGGGTTCGATTCCTTGACAAGTTCCATCGAATTACATAAATATTTGTCGGCAGGTGCCCTTATCACTAAGTTCTCAATATAGATTTTTAGGCTTGTACCATAGCTCAGTGGTAGAACGTCGGACCGGCAAATACTAGGTGACTTGGTGCCGTCATAGGTTCGATTCCCGTATGTTCCATCAAAATACATAAATATTTGTCGGCATCCCCCTTATTGCCAAGTTCTTAATCAACCGTTCTATGGTTGGGCTATAGCTGAATGGTAGTGCGCTGGACCGGCAACTGCCTTGCGAATAGGTGCAGTCATGGGTTCAATTCCCGTAAAGGATAGTACCTGGGCTAAGTTCCATCGAATTATATAAATATTTTTCGACATGCTCTCTTATCACTAAGTTCTAAATCAACCTTTCTATGGTTGTGCAATAGCTCAGTGGTAGAGCATTGGACCGGCAACTGCTAGGCGTCTTGGTGCCTTCATGGGTTCGATTCCTTGGCCCAGTTCCATCGAATTACATATTTGTCGACACGACCCTTATCACTAAGTTCTCAATCAATCTTTTTATGGTTGTCCGATAGCTCAGTGGTAGAACGCTGGACCGCTAATTTCTAGGTGACTTGGTGCCCTCATAGGTTCGATTCCCGTATGTTCCATCAAATTTCATAAATATTTTTTGGCAGGCGGCCTTATTGCTAAGTTCTCAATCAACCTTTTTATGGGTGTGCGATAGCTCAGTGGTAGAACGTTGGACCGGCAACTACTAGGTGACTTGGTGTCTTCATAGGTTCGATTACCGTATGGTCCATTAAATTACATAAATATTTGTTGGCATGCGCCCTTATTGCTAAGTTCTCAATCAACCTTTTTATGGTTGTGTCATAGCTCAGTGGTAGAACGTCGGACCGGCAACTGTGAGGCGAATTTGTGCCGTTATGGTTTCGATTCCCGTAAAGGTTAGTACCTGCGAAAAGTTCCTTCGAATTACATAAATATTTGTAGACAACCGTCCTTATCACTCAGTTCTCAATCAAATTTTTTATGGTTGTGCGATAGCTCAGTGGTAGAACGTTGGACCGGCAACTACTAGGCGAATTAGTGGCGTCATAAGTTCCATTCCCGTATGTTTTCTCTAATTACATATATATTAAATTTTGTCGGAAGCTCCCTTATTACTAAGTTCTCAATCAACCTTTTTATGGATGTGCGATAGCTAAGTGGTAGAACGTTGGACCGGCAACTGCGAGGCGAATTGTTGCCGTCATGGGTTCGATTCCTTGACAAGTTCCATCGAATTACATAAATATTTGTCGGCAGGTGCCCTTATCACTAAGTTCTCAATATAGATTTTTAGGCTTGTACCATAGCTCAGTGGTAGAACGTCGGACCGGCAAATACTAGGTGACTTGGTGCCGTCATAGGTTCGATTCCCGTATGTTCCATCAAAATACATAAATATTTGTCGGCATCCCCCTTATTGCAAAGTTCTTAATCAACCGTTCTATGGTTGGGCTATAGCTCAATGGTAGTGCGCTGGACCGGCAACTGCCTTGCGAATAGGTGCAGTCATGGGTTCAATTCCCGTAAAGGATAGTACCTGGGCTAAGTTCCATCGAATTATATAAATATTTTTCGACATGCTCTCTTATCACTAAGTTCTAAATCAACCTTTCTATGGTTGTGCAATAGCTCAGTGGTAGAGCATTGGACCGGCAACTGCTAGGCGTCTTGGTGCCTTCATGGGTTCGATTCCTTGGCCCAGTTCCATCGAATTACATATTTGTCGACACGACCCTTATCACTAAGTTCTCAATCAATCTTTTTATGGTTGTCCGATAGCTCAGTGGTAGAACGCTGGACCGCTAATTTCTAGGTGACTTGGTGCCCTCATAGGTTCGATTCCCGTATGTTCCATCAAATTACATAAATATTTTTTGGCAGGCGGCCTTATTGCTAAGTTCTCAATCAACCTTTTTATGGGTGTGCGATAGCTCAGTGGTAGAACGTTGGACCGGCAACTACTAGGTGACTTGGTGTCTTCATAGGTTCGATTACCGTATGGTCCATTAAATTACATAAATATTTGTTGGCATGCGCCCTTATTGCTAAGTTCTCAATCAACCTTTTTATGGTTGTGTCATAGCTCAGTGGTAGAACGTCGGACCGGCAACTGTGAGGCGAATTTGTGCCGTTATGGTTTCGATTCCCGTAAAGGTTAGTACCTGCGAAAAGTTCCTTCGAATTACATAAATATTTGTAGACAACCGTCCTTATCACTCAGTTCTCAATCAAATTTTTTATGGTTGTGCGATAGCTCAGTGGTAGAACGTTGGTCCGGCAACTACTAGGCGAATTAGTGGCGTCATAAGTTCCATTCCCGTATGTTTTCTCTAATTACATAAATATTAAATTTTGTCGGAAGCTCCCTTATTACTAAGTTCTCAATCAAAATTTTTATGGATGTGCGATAGCTAAGTGGTAGAACGTTGGACCGGCGACTGCGAGGCGAATTGTTGCCGTCATGGGTTCGATTCCTTGACAAGTTCCATCGAATTACATAAATATTTGTCGGCAAGGGCCCTTATCATAAAGTTCTCAATATAGATTTTTAGGCTTGTACCATAGCTCAGTGGTAGAACGTCGGACCGGCAAATACTAGGTGACTTGGTGCCGTCATAGGTTCGATTCCCGTATGTTCCATCAAAATACATAAATATTTGTCGGCATCCCCCTTATTGCCAAGTTCTTAATCAACCGTTCTATGGTTGGGCTATAGCTCAATGGTAGTGCGCTGGACCGGCAACTGCCTTGCGAATAGGTGCAGTCATGGGTTCAATTCCCGTAAAGGATAGTACCTGGGCTAAGTTCCATCGAATTATATAAATATTTTTCGACATGCTCTCTTATCACTAAGTTCTAAATCAACCTTTCTATGGTTGTGCAATAGCTCAGTGGTAGAGCATTGGACCGGCAACTGCTAGGCGTCTATGTGCCTTCATGGGTTCGATTCCTTGGCCCAGTTCCATCGAATTACATATTTGTCGACACGACCCTTATCACTAAGTTCTCAATCAATCTTTTTATGGTTGTCCGATAGCTCAGTGGTAGAACGCTGGACCGCTAATTTCTAGGTGACTTGGTGCCCTCATAGGTTCGATTCCCGTATGTTCCATCAAATTACATAAATATTTTTTGGCAGGCGGCCTTATTGCTAAGTTCTCAATCAACCTTTTTATGGGTGTGCGATAGCTCAGTGGTAGAACGTTGGACCGGCAACTACTAGGTGACTTGGTGTCTTCATAGGTTCGATTACCGTATGGTCCATTAAATTACATAAATATTTGTTGGCATGCGCCCTTATTGCTTAGTTCTCAATTAACCTTTTTATGGTTGTGTCATAGCTCAGTGGTAGAACGTCGGACCGGCAACTGTGAGGCGAATTTGTGCCGTTATGGTTTCGATTCCCGTAAAGGTTAGTACCTGCGAAAAGTTCCTTCGAATTACATAAATATTTGTAGACAACCGTCCTTATCACTCAGTTCTCAATCAAATTTTTTATGGTTGTGCGATAGCTCAGTGGTAGAACGTTGGACCGGCAACTACTAGGCGAATTAGTGGCGTCATAAGTTCCATTCCCGTATGTTTTCTCTAATTACATATATATTAAATTTTGTCGGAAGCTCCCTTATTACTAAGTTCTCAATCAACCTTTTTATGGATGTGCGATAGCTAAGTGGTAGAACGTTGGACCGGCAACTGCGAGGCGAATTGTTGCCGTCATGGGTTCGATTCCTTGACAAGTTCCATCGAATTACATAAATATTTGTCGGCAAGTGCCCTTATCACTAAGTTCTCAATATAGATTTTTAGGCTTGTACCATAGCTCAGTGGTAGAACGTCGGACCGGCAAATACTAGGTGACTTGGTGCCGTCATAGGTTCGATTCCCGTATGTTCCATCAAAATACATAAATATTTGTCGGCATCCCCCTTATTGCCAAGTTCTTAATCAACCGTTCTATGGTTGGGCTATAGCTCAATGGTAGTGCGCTGGACCGGCAACTGCCTTGCGAATAGGTGCAGTCATGGGTTCAATTCCCGTAAAGGATAGTACCTGGGCTAAGTTCCATCGAATTATATAAATATTTTTCGACATGCTCTCTTATCACTAAGTTCTAAATCAACCTTTCTATGGTTGTGCAATAGCTCAGTGGTAGAGCATTGGACCGGCAACTGCTAGGCGTCTTGGTGCCTTCATGGGTTCGATTCCTTGGCCCAGTTCCATCGAATTACATATTTGTCGACACGACCCTTATCACTAAGTTCTCAATCAATCTTTTTATGGTTGTCCGATAGCTCAGTGGTAGAACGCTGGACCGCTAATTTCTAGGTGACTTGGTGCCCTCATAGGTTCGATTCCCGTATGTTCCATCAAATTACATAAATATTTTTTGGCAGGCGGCCTTATTGCTAAGTTCTCAATCAACCTTTTTATGGGTGTGCGATAGCTCAGTGGTAGAACGTTGGACCGGCAACTACTAGGTGACTTGGTGTCTTCATAGGTTCGATTACCGTATGGTCCATTAAATTACATAAATATTTGTTGGCATGCGCCCTTATTGCTAAGTTCTCAATCAACCTTTTTATGGTTGTGTCATAGCTCAGTGGTAGAACGTCGGACCGGCAACTGTGAGGCGAATTTGTGCCGTTATGGTTTCGATTCCCGTAAAGGTTAGTACCTGCGAAAAGTTCCTTCGAATTACATAAATATTTGTAGACAACCGTCCTTATCACTCAGTTCTCAATCAAATTTTTTATGGTTGTGCGATAGCTCAGTGGTAGAACGTTGGACCGGCAACTACTAGGCGAATTAGTGGCGTCATAAGTTCCATTCCCGTATGTTTTCTCTAATTACATAAATATTAAATTTTGTCGGAAGCTCCCTTATTACTAAGTTCTCAATCAACCTTTTTATGGATGTGCGATAGCTAAGTGGTAGAACGTTGGACCGGCAACTGCGAGGCGAATTGTTGCCGTCATGGGTTCGATTCCTTGACAAGTTCCATCGAATTACATAAATATTTGTCGGCAGGTGCCCTTATCACTAAGTTCTCAATATAGATTTTTAGGCTTGTACCATAGCTCAGTGGTAGAACGTCGGACCGGCAAATACTAGGTGACTTGGTGCCGTCATAGGTTCGATTCCCGTATGTTCCATCAAAATACATAAATATTTGTCGGCATCCCCCTTATTGCCAAGTTCTTAATCAACCGTTCTATGGTTGGGCTATAGCTCAATGGTAGTGCGCTGGACCGGCAACTGCCTTGCGAATAGGTGCAGTCATGGGTTCAATTCCCGTAAAGGATAGTACCTGGGCTAAGTTCCATCGAATTATATAAATATTTTTCGACATGCTCTCTTATCACTAAGTTCTAAATCAACCTTTCTATGGTTGTGCAATAGCTCAGTGGTAGAGCATTGGACCGGCAACTGCTAGGCGTCTTGGTGTCTTCATGGGTTCGATTCCTTGGCCCAGTTCCATCGAATTACATATTTGTCGACACGACCCTTATCACTAAGTTCTCAATCAATCTTTTTATGGTTGTCCGATAGCTCAGTGTTAGAACGCTGGACCGCTAATTTCTAGGTGACTTGGTGCCCTCATAGGTTCGATTCCCGTATGTTCCATCAAATTACATAAATATTTTTTGGCAGGCGGCCTTATTGCTAAGTTCTCAATCAACCTTTTTATGGGTGTGCGATAGCTCAGTGGTAGAACGTTGGACCGGCAACTACTAGGTGACTTGGTGTCTTCATAGGTTCGATTACCGTATGGTCCATTAAATTACATAAATATTTGTTGGCATGCGCCCTTATTGCTAAGTTCTCAATCAACCTTTTTATGGTTGTGTCATAGCTCAGTGGTAGAACGTCGGACCGGCAACTGTGAGGCGAATTTGTGCCGTTATGGTTTCGATTCCCGTAAAGGTTAGTACCTGCGAAAAGTTCCTTCGAATTACATAAATATTTGTAGACAACCGTCCTTATCACTCAGTTCTCAATCAAATTTTTTATGGTTGTGCGATAGCTCAGTGGTAGAACGTTGGACCGGCAACTACTAGGCGAATTAGTGGCGTCATAAGTTCCATTCCCGTATGTTTTCTCTAATTACATATATATTAAATTTTGTCGGAAGCTCCCTTATTACTAAGTTCTCAATCAACCTTTTTATGGATGTGCGATAGCTAAGTGGTAGAACGTTGGACCGGCAACTGCGAGGCGAATTGTTGCCGTCATGGGTTCGATTCCTTGACAAGTTCCATCGAATTACATAAATATTTGTCGGCAGGTGCCCTTATCACTAAGTTCTCAATATAGATTTTTAGGCTTGTACCATAGCTCAGTGGTAGAACGTCGGACCGGCAAATACTAGGTGACTTGGTGCCGTCATAGGTTCGATTCCCGTATGTTCCATCAAAATACATAAATATTTGTCGGCATCCCCCTTATTGCCAAGTTCTTAATCAACCGTTCTATGGTTGGGCTATAGCTCAATGGTAGTGCGCTGGACCGGCAACTGCCTTGCGAATAGGTGCAGTCATGGGTTCAATTCCCGTAAAGGATAGTACCTGGGCTAAGTTCCATCGAATTATATAAATATTTTTCGACATGCTCTCTTATCACTAAGTTCTAAATCAACCTTTCTATGGTTGTGCAATAGCTCAGTGGTAGAGCATTGGACCGGCAACTGCTAGGCGTCTTGGTGCCTTCATGGGTTCGATTCCTTGGCCCAGTTCCATCGAATTACATATTTGTCGACACGACCCTTATCACTAAGTTCTCAATCAATCTTTTTATGGTTGTCCGATAGCTCAGTGGTAGAACGCTGGACCGCTAATTTCTAGGTGACTTGGTGCCCTCATAGGTTCGATTCCCGTATGTTCCATCAAATTACATAAATATTTTTTGGCAGGCGGCCTTATTGCTAAGTTCTCAATCAACCTTTTTATGGGTGTGCGATAGCTCAGTGGTAGAACGTTGGACCGGCAACTACTAGGTGACTTGGTGTCTTCATAGGTTCGATTACCGTATGGTCCATTAAATTACATAAATATTTGTTGGCATGCGCCCTTATTGCTAAGTTCTCAATCAACCTTTTTATGGTTGTGTCATAGCTCAGTGGTAGAACGTCGGACCGGCAACTGTGAGGCGAATTTGTGCCGTTATGGTTTCGATTCCCGTAAAGGTTAGTACCTGCGAAAAGTTCCTTCGAATTACATAAATATTTGTAGACAATCGTCCTTATCACTCAGTTCTCAATCAAATTTTTTATGGTTGTGCGATAGCTCAGTGGTAGAACGTTGGACCGGCAACTACTAGGCGAATTAGTGGCGTCATAAGTTCCATTCCCGTATGTTTTCTCTAATTACATAAATATTAAATTTTGTCGGAAGCTCCCTTATTACTAAGTTCTCAATCAACCTTTTTATGGATGTGCGATAGCTAAGTGGTAGAACGTTGGACCGGCAACTGCGAGGCGAATTGTTGCCGTCATGGGTTCGATTCCTTGACAAGTTCCATCGAATTACATAAATATTTGTCGGCAGGTGCCCTTATCACTAAGTTCTCAATATAGATTTTTAGGCTTGTACCATAGCTCAGTGGTAGAACGTCGGACCGGCAAATACTAGGTGACTTGGTGCCGTCATAGGTTCGATTCCCGTATGTTCCATCAAAATACATAAATATTTGTCGGCATCCCCCTTATTGCCAAGTTCTTAATCAACCGTTCTATGTTTGGGCTATAGCTCAATGGTAGTGCGCTGGACCGGCAACTGCCTTGCGAATAGGTGCAGTCATGGGTTCAATTCCCGTAAAGGATAGTACCTGGGCTAAGTTCCATCGAATTATATAAATATTTTTCGACATGCTCTCTTATCACTAAGTTCTAAATCAACCTTTCTATGGTTGTGCAATAGCTCAGTGGTAGAGCATTGGACCGGCAACTGCTAGGCGTCTTGGTGCCTTCATGGGTTCGATTCCTTGGCCCAGTTCCATCGAATTACATATTTGTCGACACGACCCTTATCACTAAGTTCTCAATCAATCTTTTTATGGTTGTCCGATAGCTCAGTGGTAGAACGCTGGACCGCTAATTTCTAGGTGACTTGGTGCCCTCATAGGTTCGATTCCCGTATGTTCCATCAAATTACATAAATATTTTTTGGCAGGCGGCCTTATTGCTAAGTTCTCAATCAACCTTTTTATGGGTGTGCGATAGCTCAGTGGTAGAACGATGGACCGGCAACTACTAGGTGACTTGGTGTCTTCATAGGTTCGATTACCGTATGGTCCATTAAATTACATAAATATTTGTTGGCATGCGCCCTTATTGCTAAGTTCTCAATCAACCTTTTTATGGTTGTGTCATAGCTCAGTGGTAGAACGTCGGACCGGCAACTGTGAGGCGAATTTGTGCCGTTATGGTTTCGATTCCCGTAAAGGTTAGTACCTGCGAAAAGTTCCTTCGAATTACATAAATATTTGTAGACAACCGTCCTTATCACTCAGTTCTCAATCAAATTTTTTATGGTTGTGCGATAGCTCAGTGGTAGAAGGTTGGACCGGCAACTACTAGGCGAATTAGTGGCGTCATAAGTTCCATTCCCGTATGTTTTCTCTAATTACATATATATTAAATTTTGTCGGAAGCTCCCTTATTACTAAGTTCTCAATCAACCTTTTTATGGATGTGCGATAGCTAAGTGGTAGAACGTTGGACCGGCAACTGCGAGGCGAATTGTTGCCGTCATGGGTTCGATTCCTTGACAAGTTCCATCGAATTACATAAATATTTGTCGGCAGGTGCCCTTATCACTAAGTTCTCAATATAGATTTTTAGGCTTGTACCATAGCTCAGTGGTAGAACGTCGGACCGGCAAATACTAGGTGACTTGGTGCCGTCATAGGTTCGATTCCCGTATGTTCCATCAAAATACATAAATATTTGACGGCATCCCCCTTATTGCCAAGTTCTTAATCAACCGTTCTATGGTTGGGCTATAGCTCAATGGTAGTGCGCTGGACCGGCAACTGCCTTGCGAATAGGTGCAGTCATGGGTTCAATTCCCGTAAAGGATAGTACCTGGGCTAAGTTCCATCGAATTATATAAATATTTTTCGACATGCTCTCTTATCACTAAGTTCTAAATCAACCTTTCTATGGTTGTGCAATAGCTCAGTGGTAGAGCATTGGACCGGCAACTGCTAGGCGTCTTGTTGCCTTCATGGGTTCGATTCCTTGGCCCAGTTCCATCGAATTACATATTTGTCGACACGACCCTTATCACTAAGTTCTCAATCAATCTTTTTATGGTTGTCCGATAGCTCAGTGGTAGAACGCTGGACCGCTAACTTCTAGGTGACTTGGTGCCCTCATAGGTTCGATTCCCGTATGTTCCATCAAATTACATAAATATTTGTTGGCAGGCGGCCTTATTGCTAAGTTCTCAATCAACCTTTTTATGGGTGTGCGATAGCTCAGTGGTAGAACGTTGAACCGGCAACTACTAGGTGACTTGGTGTCTTCATAGGTTCGATTACCGTATGGTCCATTAAATTACATAAATATTTGTTGGCATGCGCCCTTATTGCTAAGTTCTCAATCAACCTTTTTATGGTTGTGTCATAGCTCAGTGGTAGAACGTCGGACCGGCAACTGTGAGGCGAATTTGTGCCGTTATGGTTTCGATTCCCGTAAAGGTTAGTACCTGCGAAAAGTTCCTTCGAATTACATAAATATTTGTAGACAACCGTCCTTATCACTCAGTTCTCAATCAAATTTTTTATGGTTGTGCGATAGCTCAGTGGTAGAACGTTGGACCGGCAACTACTAGGCGAATTAGTGGCGTCATAAGTTCCATTCCCGTATGTTTTCTCTAATTACATATATATTAAATTTTGTCGGAAGCTCCCTTATTACTAAGTTCTCAATCAACCTTTTTATGGATGTGCGATAGCTAAGTGGTAGAACGTTGGACCGGCAACTGCGAGGCGAATTGTTGCCGTCATGGGTTCGATTCCTTGACAAGTTCCATCGAATTACATAAATATTTGTCGGCAGGTGCCCTTATCACTAAGTTCTCAATATAGATTTTTAGGCTTGTACCATAGTAAAGGTTAGTACCTGCGAAAAGTTCCTTCGAATTACATAAATATTTGTAGACAACCGTCCTTATCACTCAGTTCTCAATCAAATTTTTTATGGTTGTGCGATAGCTCAGTGGTAGAACGTTGGACCGGCAACTACTAGGCGAATTAGTGGCGTCATAAGTTCCATTCCCGTATGTTTTCTCTAATTACATATATATTAAATTTTGTCGGAAGCTCCCTTATTACTAAGTTCTCAATCAACCTTTTTATGGATGTGCGATAGCTAAGTGGTAGAACGTTGGACCGGCAACTGCGAGGCGAATTGTTGCCGTCATGGGTTCGATTCCTTGACAAGTTCCATCGAATTACATAAATATTTGTCGGCAGGTGCCCTTATCACTAAGTTCTCAATATAGATTTTTAGGCTTGTACCATAGCTCAGTGGTAGAACGTCGGACCGGCAAATACTAGGTGACTTGGTGCCGTCATAGGTTCGATTCCCGTATGTTCCATCAAAATACATAAATATTTGTCGGCATCCCCCTTATTGCCAAGTTCTTAATCAACCGTTCTATGGTTGGGCTATAGCTCAATGGTAGTGCGCTGGACCGGCAACTGCCTTGCGAATAGGTGCAGTCATGGGTTCAATTCCCGTAAAGGATAGTACCTGGGCTAAGTTCCATCGAATTATATAAATATTTTTCGACATGCTCTCTTATCACTAAGTTCTAAATCAACCTTTCTATGGTTGTGCAATAGCTCAGTGGTAGAGCATTGGACCGGCAACTGCTAGGCGTCTTGGTGCCTTCATGGGTTCGATTCCTTGGCCCAGTTCCATCGAATTACATATTTGTCGACACGACCCTTATCACTAAGTTCTCAATCAATCTTTTTATGGTTGTCCGATAGCTCAGTGGTAGAACGCTGGACCGCTAATTTCTAGGTGACTTGGTGCCCTCATAGGTTCGATTCCCGTATGTTCCATCAAATTACATAAATATTTTTTGGCAGGCGGCCTTATTGCTAAGTTCTCAATCAACCTTTTTATGGGTGTGCGATAGCTCAGTGGTAGAACGTTGGACCGGCAACTACTAGGTGACTTGGTGTCTTCATAGGTTCGATTACCGTATGGTCCATTAAATTACATAAATATTTGTTGGCATGCGCCCTTATTGCTAAGTTCTCAATCAACCTTTTTATGGTTGTGTCATAGCTCAGTGGTAGAACGTCGGACCGGCAACTGTGAGGCGAATTTGTGCCGTTATGGTTTCGATTCCCGTAAAGGTTAGTACCTGCGAAAAGTTCCTTCGAATTACATAAATATTTGTAGACAACCGTCCTTATCACTCAGTTCTCAATCAAATTTTTTATGGTTGTGCGATAGCTCAGTGGTAGAACGTTGGTCCGGCAACTACTAAGCGAATTAGTGGCGTCATAAGTTCCATTCCCGTATGTTTTCTCTAATTACATAAATATTAAATTTTGTCGGAAGCTCCTTTATTACTAAGTTCTCAATCAACCTTTTTATGGATGTGCGATAGCTAAGTGGTAGAACGTTGGACCGGCGACTGCGAGGCGAATTGTTGCCGTCATGGGTTCGATTCCTTGACAAGTTCCATCGAATTACATAAATATTTGTCGGCAAGGGCCCTTATCATAAAGTTCTCAATATAGATTTTTAGGCTTGTACCATAGCTCAGTGGTAGAACGTCGGACCGGCAAATACTAGGTGACTTGGTGCCGTCATAGGTTCGATTCCCGTATGTTCCATCAAAATACATAAATATTTGTCGGCATCCCCCTTATTGCCAAGTTCTTAATCAACCGTTCTATGGTTGGGCTATAGCTCAATGGTAGTGCGCTGGACCGGCAACTGCCTTGCGAATAGGTGCAGTCATGGGTTCAATTCCCGTAAAGGATAGTACCTGGGCTAAGTTCCATCGAATTATATAAATATTTTTCGACATGCTCTCTTATCACTAAGTTCTAAATCAACCTTTCTATGGTTGTGCAATAGCTCAGTGGTAGAGCATTGGACCGGCAACTGCTAGGCGTCTTGGTGCCTTCATGGGTTCGATTCCTTGGCCCAGTTCCATCGAATTACATATTTGTCGACACGACCCTTATCACTAAGTTCTCAATCAATCTTTTTATGGTTGTCCGATAGCTCAGTGGTAGAACGCTGGACCGCTAATTTCTAGGTGACTTGGTGCCCTCATAGGTTCGATTCCCGTATGTTCCATCAAATTACATAAATATTTTTTGGCAGGCGGCCTTATTGCTAAGTTCTCAATCAACCTTTTTATGGGTGTGCGATAGCTCAGTGGTAGAACGTTGGACCGGCAACTACTAGGTGACTTGGTGTCTTCATAGGTTCGATTACCGTATGGTCCATTAAATTACATAAATATTTGTTGGCATGCGCCCTTATTGCTTAGTTCTCAATTAACCTTTTTATGGTTGTGTCATAGCTCAGTGGTAGAACGTCGGACCGGCAACTGTGAGGCGAATTTGTGCCGTTATGGTTTCGATTCCCGTAAAGGTTAGTACCTGCGAAAAGTTCCTTCGAATTACATAAATATTTGTAGACAACCGTCCTTATCACTCAGTTCTCAATCAAATTTTTTATGGTTGTGCGATAGCTCAGTGGTAGAACGTTGGACCGGCAACTACTAGGCGAATTAGTGGCGTCATAAGTTCCATTCCCGTATGTTTTCTCTAATTACATATATATTAAATTTTGTCGGAAGCTCCCTTATTACTAAGTTCTCAATCAACCTTTTTATGGATGTGCGATAGCTAAGTGGTAGAACGTTGGACCGGCAACTGCGAGGCGAATTGTTGCCGTCATGGGTTCGATTCCTTGACAAGTTCCATCGAATTACATAAATATTTGTCGGCAAGTGCCCTTATCACTAAGTTCTCAATATAGATTTTTAGGCTTGTACCATAGCTCAGTGGTAGAACGTCGGACCGGCAAATACTAGGTGACTTGGTGCCGTCATAGGTTCGATTCCCGTATGTTCCATCAAAATACATAAATATTTGTCGGCATCCCCCTTATTGCCAAGTTCTTAATCAACCGTTCTATGGTTGGGCTATAGCTCAATGGTAGTGCGCTGGACCGGCAACTGCCTTGCGAATAGGTGCAGTCATGGGTTCAATTCCCGTAAAGGATAGTACCTGGGCTAAGTTCCATCGAATTATATAAATATTTTTCGACATGCTCTCTTATCACTAAGTTCTAAATCAACCTTTCTATGGTTGTGCAATAGCTCAGTGGTAGAGCATTGGACCGGCAACTGCTAGGCGTCTTGGTGCCTTCATGGGTTCGATTCCTTGGCCCAGTTCCATCGAATTACATATTTGTCGACACGACCCTTATCACTAAGTTCTCAATCAATATTTTTATGGTTGTCCGATAGCTCAGTGGTAGAACGCTGGACCGCTAATTTCTAGGTGACTTGGTGCCCTCATAGGTTCGATTCCCGTATGTTCCATCAAATTACATAAATATTTTTTGGCAGGCGGCCTTATTGCTAAGTTCTCAATCAACCTTTTTATGGGTGTGCGATAGCTCAGTGGTAGAACGTTGGACCGGCAACTACTAGGTGACTTGGTGTCTTCATAGGTTCGATTACCGTATGGTCCATTAAATTACATAAATATTTGTTGGCATGCGCCCTTATTGCTAAGTTCTCAATCAACCTTTTTATGGTTGTGTCATAGCTCAGTGGTAGAACGTCGGACCGGCAACTGTGAGGCGAATTTGTGCCGTTATGGTTTCGATTCCCGTAAAGGTTAGTACCTGCGAAAAGTTCCTTCGAATTACATAAATATTTGTAGACAACCGTCCTTATCACTCAGTTCTCAATCAAATTTTTTATGGTTGTGCGATAGCTCAGTGGTAGAACGTTGGACCGGCAACTACTAGGCGAATTAGTGGCGTCATAAGTTCCATTCCCGTATGTTTTCTCTAATTACATAAATATTAAATTTTGTCGGAAGCTCCCTTATTACTAAGTTCTCAATCAACCTTTTTATGGATGTGCGATAGCTAAGTGGTAGAACGTTGGACCGGCAACTGCGAGGCGAATTGTTGCCGTCATGGGTTCGATTCCTTGACAAGTTCCATCGAATTACATAAATATTTGTCGGCAGGTGCCCTTATCACTAAGTTCTCAATATAGATTTTTAGGCTTGTACCATAGCTCAGTGGTAGAACGTCGGACCGGCAAATACTAGGTGACTTGGTGCCGTCATAGGTTCGATTCCCGTATGTTCCATCAAAATACATAAATATTTGTCGGCATCCCCCTTATTGCCAAGTTCTTAATCAACCGTTCTATGGTTGGGCTATAGCTCAATGGTAGTGCGCTGGACCGGCAACTGCCTTGCGAATAGGTGCAGTCATGGGTTCAATTCCCGTAAAGGATAGTACCTGGGCTAAGTTCCATCGAATTATATAAATATTTTTCGACATGCTCTCTTATCACTAAGTTCTAAATCAACCTTTCTATGGTTGTGCAATAGCTCAGTGGTAGAGCATTGGACCGGCAACTGCTAGGCGTCTTGGTGTCTTCATGGGTTCGATTCCTTGGCCCAGTTCCATCGAATTACATATTTGTCGACACGACCCTTATCACTAAGTTCTCAATCAATCTTTTTATGGTTGTCCGATAGCTCAGTGGTAGAACGCTGGACCGCTAATTTCTAGGTGACTTGGTGCCCTCATAGGTTCGATTCCCGTATGTTCCATCAAATTACATAAATATTTTTTGGCAGGCGGCCTTATTGCTAAGTTCTCAATCAACCTTTTTATGGGTGTGCGATAGCTCAGTGGTAGAACGTTGGACCGGCAACTACTAGGTGACTTGGTGTCTTCATAGGTTCGATTACCGTATGGTCCATTAAATTACATAAATATTTGTTGGCATGCGCCCTTATTGCTAAGTTCTCAATCAACCTTTTTATGGTTGTGTCATAGCTCAGTGGTAGAACGTCGGACCGGCAACTATGAGGCGAATTTGTGCCGTTATGGTTTCGATTCCCGTAAAGGTTAGTACCTGCGAAAAGTTCCTTCGAATTACATAAATATTTGTAGACAACCGTCCTTATCACTCAGTTCTCAATCAAATTTTTTATGGTTGTGCGATAGCTCAGTGGTAGAACGTTGGACCGGCAACTACTAGGCGAATTAGTGGCGTCATAAGTTCCATTCCCGTATGTTTTCTCTAATTACATATATATTAAATTTTGTCGGAAGCTCCCTTATTACTAAGTTCTCAATCAACCTTTTTATGGATGTGCGATAGCTAAGTGGTAGAACGTTGGACCGGCAACTGCGAGGCGAATTGTTGCCGTCATGGGTTCGATTCCTTGACAAGTTCCATCGAATTACATAAATATTTGTCGGCAGGTGCCCTTATCACTAAGTTCTCAATATAGATTTTTAGGCTTGTACCATAGCTCAGTGGTAGAACGTCGGACCGGCAAATACTAGGTGACTTGGTGCCGTCATAGGTTCGATTCCCGTATGTTCCATCAAAATACATAAATATTTGTCGGCATCCCCCTTATTGCCAAGTTCTTAATCAACCGTTCTATGGTTGGGCTATAGCTCAATGGTAGTGCGCTGGACCGGCAACTGCCTTGCGAATAGGTGCAGTCATGGGTTCAATTCCCGTAAAGGATAGTACCTGGGCTAAGTTCCATCGAATTATATAAATATTTTTCGACATGCTCTCTTATCACTAAGTTCTAAATCAACCTTTCTATGGTTGTGCAATAGCTCAGTGGTAGAGCATTGGACCGGCAACTGCTAGGCGTCTTGGTGCCTTCATGGGTTCGATTCCTTGGCCCAGTTCCATCGAATTACATATTTGTCGACACGACCCTTATCACTAAGTTCTCAATCAATCTTTTTATGGTTGTCCGATAGCTCAGTGGTAGAACGCTGGACCGCTAATTTCTAGGTGACTTGGTGCCCTCATAGGTTCGATTCCCGTATGTTCCATCAAATTACATAAATATTTTTTGGCAGGCGGCCTTATTGCTAAGTTCTCAATCAACCTTTTTATGGGTGTGCGATAGCTCAGTGGTAGAACGTTGGACCGGCAACTACTAGGTGACTTGGTGTCTTCATAGGTTCGATTACCGTATGGTCCATTAAATTACATAAATATTTGTTGGCATGCGCCCTTATTGCTAAGTTCTCAATCAACCTTTTTATGGTTGTGTCATAGCTCAGTGGTAGAACGTCGGACCGGCAACTGTGAGGCGAATTTGTGCCGTTATGGTTTCGATTCCCGTAAAGGTTAGTACCTGCGAAAAGTTCCTTCGAATTACATAAATATTTGTAGACAACCGTCCTTATCACTCAGTTCTCAATCAAATTTTTTATGGTTGTGCGATAGCTCAGTGGTAGAACGTTGGTCCGGCAACTACTAGGCGAATTAGTGGCGTCATAAGTTCCATTCCCGTATGTTTTCTCTAATTACATAAATAGTAAATTTTGTCGGAAGCTCCCTTATTACTAAGTTCTCAATCAACCTTTTTATGGATGTGCGATAGCTAAGTGGTAGAACGTTGGACCGGCGACTGCGAGGCGAATTGTTGCCGTCATTGGTTCGATTCCTTGACAAGTTCCATCGAATTACATAAATATTTGTCGGCAAGGGCCCTTATCATAAAGTTCTCAATATAGATTTTTAGGCTTGTACCATAGCTCAGTGGTAGAACGTCGGACCGGCAAATACTAGGTGACTTGGTGCCGTCATAGGTTCGATTCCCGTATGTTCCATCAAAATACATAAATATTTGTCGGCATCCCCCTTATTGCCAAGTTCTTAATCAACCGTTCTATGGTTGGGCTATAGCTCAATGGTAGTGCGCTGGACCGGCAACTGCCTTGCGAATAGGTGCAGTCATGGGTTCAATTCCCGTAAAGGATAGTACCTGGGCTAAGTTCCATCGAATTATATAAATATTTTTCGACATGCTCTCTTATCACTAAGTTCTAAATCAACCTTTCTATGGTTGTGCAATAGCTCAGTGGTAGAGCATTGGACCGGCAACTGCTAGGCGTCTTGGTGCCTTCATGGGTTCGATTCCTTGGCCCAGTTCCATCGAATTACATATTTGTCGACACGACCCTTATCACTAAGTTCTCAATCAATCTTTTTATGGTTGTCCGATAGCTCAGTGGTAGAACGCTGGACCGCTAATTTCTAGGTGACTTGGTGTCTTCATAGGTTCGATTCCCGTATGTTCCATCAAATTACATAAATATTTTTTGGCAGGCGGCCTTATTGCTAAGTTCTCAATCAACCTTTTTATGGGTGTGCGATAGCTCAGTGGTAGAACGTTGGACCGGCAACTACTAGGTGACTTGGTGTCTTCATAGGTTCGATTACCGTATGGTCCATTAAATTACATAAATATTTGTTGGCATGCGCCCTTATTGCTAAGTTCTCAATCAACCTTTTTATGGTTGTGTCATAGCTCAGTGGTAGAACGTCGGACCGGCAACTGTGAGGCGAATTTGTGCCGTTATGGTTTCGATTCCCGTAAAGGTTAGTACCTGCGAAAAGTTCCTTCGAATTACATAAATATTTGTAGACAACCGTCCTTATCACTCAGTTCTCAATCAAATTTTTTGTGGTTGTGCGATAGCTCAGTGGTAGAACGTTGGACCGGCAACTACTAGGCGAATTAGTGGCGTCATAAGTTCCATTCCCGTATGTTTTCTCTAATTACATAAATATTAAATTTTGTCGGAAGCTCCCTTATTACTAAGTTCTCAATCAACCTTTTTATGGATGTGCGATAGCTAAGTGGTAGAACGTTGGACCGGCAACTGCGAGGCGAATTGTTGCCGTCATGGGTTCGATTCCTTGACAAGTTCCATCGAATTACATAAATATTTGTCGGCAGGTGCCCTTATCACTAAGTTCTCAATATAGATTTTTAGGCTTGTACCATAGCTCAGTGGTAGAACGTCGGACCGGCAAATACTAGGTGACTTGGTGCCGTCATAGGTTCGATTCCCGTATGTTCCATCAAAATACATAAATATTTGTCGGCATCCCCCTTATTGCCAAGTTCTTAATCAACCGTTCTATGGTTGGGCTATAGCTCAATGGTAGTGCGCTGGACCGGCAACTGCCTTGCGAATAGGTGCAGTCATGGGTTCAATTCCCGTAAAGGATAGTACCTGGGCTAAGTTCCATCGAATTATATAAATATTTTTCGACATGCTCTCTTATCACTAAGTTCTAAATCAACCTTCCTATGGTTGTGCAATAGCTCAGTGGTAGAGCATTGGACCGGCAACTGCTAGGCGTCTTGGTGCCTTCATGGGTTCGATTCCTTGGCCCAGTTCCATCGAATTACATATTTGTCGACACGACCCTTATCACTAAGTTCTCAATCAATCTTTTTATGGGTGTCCGATAGCTCAGTGGTAGAACGCTGGACCGCTAATTTCTAGGTGACTTGGTGCCCTCATAGGTTCGATTCCCGTATGTTCCATCAAATTACATAAATATTTTTTGGCAGGCGGCCTTATTGCTAAGTTCTCAATCAACCTTTTTATGGGTGTGCGATAGCTCAGTGGTAGAACGTTGGACCGGCAACTACTAGGTGACTTGGTGTCTTCATAGGTTCGATTACCGTATGGTCCATTAAATTACATAAATATTTGTTGGCATGCGCCCTTATTGCTAAGTTCTCAATCAACCTTTTTATGGTTGTGTCATAGCTCAGTGGTAGAACGTCGGACCGGCAACTGTGAGGCGAATTTGTGCCGTTATGGTTTCGATTCCCGTAAAGGTTAGTACCTGCGAAAAGTTCCTTCGAATTACATAAATATTTGTAGACAACCGTCCTTATCACTCAGTTCTCAATCAAATTTTTTATGGTTGTGCGATAGCTCAGTGGTAGAACGTTGGACCGGCAACTACTAGGCGAATTAGTGGCGTCATAAGTTCCATTCCCGTATGTTTTCTCTAATTACATAAATATTAAATTTTGTCGGAAGCTCCCTTATTACTAAGTTCTCAATCAATCTTTTTATGGATGTGCGATAGCTAAGTGGTAGAACGTTGGACCGGCAACTACTAGGTGACTTGGTGTCTTCATAGGTTCGATTACCGTATGGTCCATTAAATTACATAAATATTTGTTGGCATGCGCCCTTATTGCTAAGTTCTCAATCAACCTTTTTATGGTTGTGTCATAGCTCAGTGGTAGAACGTCGGACCGGCAACTGTGAGGCGAATTTGTGCCGTTATGGTTTCGATTCCCGTAAAGGTTAGTACCTGCGAAAAGTTCCTTCGAATTACATAAATATTTGTAGACAACCGTCCTTATCACTCAGTTCTCAATCAAATTTTTTATGGTTGTGCGATAGCTCAGTGGTAGAACGTTGGACCGGCAACTACTAGGCGAATTAGTGGCGTCATAAGTTCCATTCCCGTATGTTTTCTCTAATTACATAAATATTAAATTTTGTCGGAAGCTCCCTTATTACTAAGTTCTCAATCAACCTTTTTATGGATGTGCGATAGCTAAGTGGTAGAACGTTGGACCGGCAACTGCGAGGCGAATTGTTGCCGTCATGGGTTCGATTCCTTGACAAGTTCCATCGAATTACATAAATATTTGTCGGCAGGTGCCCTTATCACTAAGTTCTCAATATAGATTTTTAGGCTTGTACCATAGCTCAGTGGTAGAACGTCGGACCGGCAAATACTAGGTGACTTGGTGCCGTCATAGGTTCGATTCCCGTATGTTCCATCAAAATACATAAATATTTGTCGGCATCCCCCTTATTGCCAAGTTCTTAATCAACCGTTCTATGGTTGGGCTATAGCTCAATGGTAGTGCGCTGGACCGGCAACTGCCTTGCGAATAGGTGCAGTCATGGGTTCAATTCCCGTAAAGGATAGTACCTGGGCTAAGTTCCATCGAATTATATAAATATTTTTCGACATGCTCTCTTATCACTAAGTTCTAAATCAAGCTTTCTATGGTTGTGCAATAGCTCAGTGGTAGAGCATTGGACCGGCAACTGCTAGGCGTCTTGGTGCCTTCATGGGTTCGATTCCTTGGCCCAGTTCCATCGAATTACATATTTGTCGACACGACCCTTATCACTAAGTTCTCAATCAATCTTTTTATGGTTGTCCGATAGCTCAGTGGTAGAACGCTGGACCGCTAATTTCTAGGTGACTTGGTGCCCTAATAGGTTCGATTCCCGTATGTTCCATCAAATTACATAAATATTTTTTTGGCAGGTGGCCTTATTGCTAAGTTCTCAATCAACCTTTCTATGGGTGTGCGATAGCTCAGTGGTAGAACGATGGACCGGCAACTACTAGGTGACTTGGTGTCTTCATAGGTTCGATTACCGTATGGTCCATTAAATTACATAAATATTTGTTGGCATGCGCCCTTATTGCTAAGTTCTCAATCAACCTTTTTATGGTTGTGTCATAGCTCAGTGGTAGAACGTCGGACCGGCAACTGTGAGGCGAATTTGTGCCGTTATGGTTTCGATTCCCGTAAAGGTTAGTACCTGCGAAAAGTTCCTTCGAATTACATAAATATTTGTAGACAACCGTCCTTATCACTCAGTTCTCAATCAAATTTTTTATGGTTGTGCGATAGCTCAGTGGTAGAAGGTTGGACCGGCAACTACTAGGCGAATTAGTGGCGTCATAAGTTCCATTCCCGTATGTTTTCTCTAATTACATATATATTAAATTTTGTCGGAAGCTCCCTTATTACTAAGTTCTCAATCAACCTTTTTATGGATGTGCGATAGCTAAGTGGTAGAACGTTGGACCGGCAACTGCGAGGCGAATTGTTGCCGTCATGGGTTCGATTCCTTGACAAGTTCCATCGAATTACATAAATATTTGTCGGCAGGTGCCCTTATCACTAAGTTCTCAATATAGATTTTTAGGCTTGTACCATAGCTCAGTGGTAGAACGTCGGACCGGCAAATACTAGGTGAGTTGGTGCCGTCATAAGTTCGATTCCCGTATGTTCCATCAAAATACATAAATATTTGTCGGCATCCCCCTTATTGCCAAGTTCTTAATCAACCGTTCTATGGTTGGGCTATAGCTCAATGGTAGTGCGCTGGACCGGCAACTGCCTTGCGAATAGGTGCAGTCATGGGTTCAATTCCCGTAAAGGATAGTACCTGGGCTAAGTTCCATCGAATTATATAAATATTTTTCGACATGCTCTCTTATCACTAAGTTCTAAATCAACCTTTCTATGGTTGTGCAATAGCTCAGTGGTAGAGCATTGGACCGGCAACTGCTAGGCGTCTTGTTGCCTTCATGGGTTCGATTCCTTGGCCCAGTTCCATCGAATTACATATTTGTCGACACGACCCTTATCACTAAGTTCTCAATCAATCTTTTTATGGTTGTCCGATAGCTCAGTGGTAGAACGCTGGACCGCTAACTTCTAGGTGACTTGGTGCCCTCATAGGTTCGATTCCCGTATGTTCCATCAAATTACATAAATATTTGTTGGCAGGCGGCCTTATTGCTAAGTTCTCAATCAACCTTTTTATGGGTGTGCGATAGCTCAGTGGTAGAACGTTGAACCGGCAACTACTAGGTGACTTGGTGTCTTCATAGGTTCGATTACCGTATGGTCCATTAAATTACATAAATATTTGTTGGCATGCGCCCTTATTGCTAAGTTCTCAATCAACCTTTTTATGGTTGTGTCATAGCTCAGTGGTAGAACGTCGGACCGGCAACTGTGAGGCGAATTTGTGCCGTTATGGTTTCGATTCCCGTAAAGGTTAGTACCTGCGAAAAGTTCCTTCGAATTACATAAATATTTGTAGACAACCGTCCTTATCACTCAGTTCTCAATCAAATTTTTTATGGTTGTGCGATAGCTCAGTGGTAGAAGGTTGGACCGGCAACTACTAGGCGAATTAGTGGCGTCATAAGTTCCATTCCCGTATGTTTTCTCTAATTACATATATATTAAATTTTGTCGGAAGCTCCCTTATTACTAAGTTCTCAATCAACCTTTTTATGGATGTGCGATAGCTAAGTGGTAGAACGTTGGACCGGCAACTGCGAGGCGAATTGTTGCCGTCATGGGTTCGATTCCTTGACAAGTTCCATCGAATTACATAAATATTTGTCGGCAGGTGCCCTTATCACTAAGTTCTCAATATAGATTTTTAGGCTTGTACCATAGCTCAGTGGTAGAACGTCGGACCGGCAAATACTAGGTGACTTGGTGCCGTCATAGGTTCGATTCCCGTATGTTCCATCAAAATACATAAATATTTGTCGGCATCCCCCTTATTGCCAAGTTCTTAATCAACCGTTCTATGGTTGGGCTATAGCTCAATGGTAGTGCGCTGGACCGGCAACTGCCTTGCGAATAGGTGCAGTCATGGGTTCAATTCCCGTAAAGGATAGTACCTGGGCTAAGTTCCATCGAATTATATAAATATTTTTCGACATGCTCTCTTATCACTACGTTCTAAATCAACCTTTCTATGGTTGTGCAATAGCTCAGTGGTAGAGCATTGGACCGGCAACTGCTAGGCGTATTGGTGCCTTCATGGGTTCGATTCCTTGGCCCAGTTCCATCGAATTACATATTTGTCGACACGACCCTTATCACTAAGTTCTCAATCAATCTTTTTATGGTTGTCCGATAGCTCAGTGGTAGAACGCTGGACCGCTAATTTCTAGGTGACTTGGTGCCCTCATAGGTTCGATTCCCGTATGTTCCATCAAATTACATAAATATTTTTTGGCAGGCGGCCTTATTGCTAAGTTCTCAATCAAACTTTTTATGGGTGTGCGATAGCTCAGTGGTAGAACGTTGGACCGGCAACTACTAGGTGACTTGGTGTCTTCATAGGTTCGATTACCGTATGGTCCATTAAATTACATAAATATTTGTTGGCATGCGCCCTTATTGCTTAGTTCTCAATTAACCTTTTTATGGTTGTGTCATAGCTCAGTGGTAGAACGTCGGACCGGCAACTGTGAGGCGAATTTGTGCCGTTATGGTTTCGATTCCCGTAAAGGTTAGTACCTGCGAAAAGTTCCTTCGAATTACATAAATATATGTAGACAACCGTCCTTATCACTCAGTTCTCAATCAAATTTTTTATGGTTGTGCGATAGCTCAGTGGTAGAACGTTGGACCGGCAACTACTAGGCGAATTAGTGGCGTCATAAGTTCCATTCCCGTATGTTTTCTCTAATTACATATATATTAAATTTTGTCGGAAGCTCCCTTATTACTAAGTTCTCAATCAACCTTTTTATGGATGTGCGATAGCTAAGTGGTAGAACGTTGGACCGGCAACTGCGAGGCGAATTGTTGCCGTCATGGGTTCGATTCCTTGACAAGTTCCATCGAATTACATAAATATTTGTCGGCAGGTGCCCTTATCACTAAGTTCTCAATATAGATTTTTAGGCTTGTACCATAGCTCAGTGGTAGAACGTCGGACCGGCAAATACTAGGTGACTTGGTGCCGTCATAGGTTCGATTCCCGTATGTTCCATCAAAATACATAAATATTTGTCGGCATCCCCCTTATTGCCAAGTTCTTAATCAACCGTTATATGGTTGGGCTATAGCTCAATGGTAGTGCGCTGGACCGGCAACTGCCTTGCGAATAGGTGCAGTCATGGGTTCAATTCCCGTAAAGGATAGTACCTGGGCTAAGTTCCATCGAATTATATAAATATTTTTCGACATGCTCTCTTATCACTAAGTTCTAAATCAACCTTTCTATGGTTGTGCAATAGCTCAGTGGTAGAGCATTGTACCGGCAACTGCTAGGCGTCTTGGTGCCTTCATGGGTTCGATTCCTTGGCCCAGTTCCATCGAATTACATATTTGTCGACACGACCCTTATCACTAAGTTCTCAATCAATCTTTTTATGGTTGTCCGATAGCTCAGTGGTAGAACGCTGGACCGCTAATTTCTAGGTGACTTGGTGCCCTCATAGGTTCGATTCCCGTATGTTCCATCAAATTACATAAATATTTTTTGGCAGGCGGCCTTATTGCTAAGTTCTCAATCAACCTTTTTATGGGTGTGCGATAGCTCAGTGGTAGAACGTTGGACCGGCAACTACTAGGTGACTTGGTGTCTTCATAGGTTCGATTACCGTATGGTCCATTAAATTACATAAATATTTGTTGGCATGCGCCCTTATTGCTAAGTTCTCAATCAACCTTTTTATGGTTGTGTCATAGCTCAGTGGTAGAACGTCGGACCGGCAACTGTGAGGCGAATTTGTGCCGTTATGGTTTCGATTCCCGTAAAGGTTAGTACCTGCGAAAAGTTCCTTCGAATTACATAAATATTTGTAGACAACCGTCCTTATCACTCAGTTCTCAATCAAATTTTTTATGGTTGTGCGATAGCTCAGTGGTAGAACGTTGGACCGGCAACTACTAGGCGAATTAGTGGCGTCATAAGTTCCATTCCCGTATGTTTTCTCTAATTACATAAATATTAAATTTTGTCGGAAGCTCCCTTATTACTAAGTTCTCAATCAATCTTTTTATGGATGTGCGATAGCTAAGTGGTAGAACGTTGGACCGGCAACTGCGAGGCGAATTGTTGCCGTCATGGGTTCGATTCCTTGACAAGTTCCATCGAATTACATAAATATTTGTCGGCAGTGCCCTTATCACTAAGTTCTCAATATAGATTTTTAGGCTTGTACCACAGCCCAGTGGTAGAACGTCGGACCGGCAAATACTAGGTGACTTGGTGCCGTCATAGGTTCGATTCCCGTATGTTCCATCAAAATACATAAATATTTGTCGGCATCCCCCTTATTGCCAAGTTCTTAATCAACCGTTCTATGTTTGGGCTATAGCTCAATGGTAGTGCGCTGGACCGGCAACTGCCTTGCGAATAGGTGCAGTCATGGGTTCAATTCCCGTAAAGGATAGTACCTGGGCTAAGTTCCATCGAATTATATAAATATTTTTCGACATGCTCTCTTATCACTAAGTTCTAAATCAACCTTTCTATGGTTGTGCAATAGCTCAGTGGTAGAGCATTGGACCGGCAACTGCTAGGCGTCTTGGTGCCTTCATGGGTTCGATTCCTTGGCCCAGTTCCATCGAATTACATATTTGTCGACACGACCCTTATCACTAAGTTCTCAATCAATCTTTTTATGGTTGTCCGATAGCTCAGTGGTAGAACGCTGGACCGCTAATTTCTAGGTGACTTGGTGCCCTCATAGGTTCGATTCCCGTATGTTCCATCAAATTACATAAATATTTTTTGGCAGGCGGCCTTATTGCTAAGTTCTCAATCAACCTTTTTATGGGTGTGCGATAGCTCAGTGGTAGAACGATGGACCGGCAACTACTAGGTGACTTGGTGTCTTCATAGGTTCGATTACCGTATGGTCCATTAAATTACATAAATATTTGTTGGCATGCGCCCTTATTGCTAAGTTCTCAATCAACCTTTTTATGGTTGTGTCATAGCTCAGTGGTAGAACGTCGGACCGGCAACTGTGAGGCGAATTTGTGCCGTTATGGTTTCGATTCCCGTAAAGGTTAGTACCTGCGAAAAGTTCCTTCGAATTACATAAATATTTGTAGACAACCGTCCTTATCACTCAGTTCTCAATCAAATTTTTTATGGTTGTGCGATAGCTCAGTGGTAGAAGGTTGGACCGGCAACTACTAGGCGAATTAGTGGCGTCATAAGTTCCATTCCCGTATGTTTTCTCTAATTACATATATATTAAATTTTGTCGGAAGCTCCCTTATTACTAAGTTCTCAATCAACCTTTTTATGGATGTGCGATAGCTAAGTGGTAGAACGTTGGACCGGCAACTGCGAGGCGAATTGTTGCCGTCATGGGTTCGATTCCTTGACAAGTTCCATCGAATTACATAAATATTTGTCGGCAGGTGCCCTTATCACTAAGTTCTCAATATAGATTTTTAGGCTTGTACCATAGCTCAGTGGTAGAACGTCGGACCGGCAAATACTAGGTGACTTGGTGCCGTCATAGGTTCGATTCCCGTATGTTCCATCAAAATACATAAATATTTGTCGGCATCCCCCTTATTGCCAAGTTCTTAATCAACCGTTCTATGGTTGGGCTATAGCTCAATGGTAGTGCGCTGGACCGGCAACTGCCTTGCGAATAGGTGCAGTCATGGGTTCAATTCCCGTAAAGGATAGTACCTGGGCTAAGTTCCATCGAATTATATAAATATTTTTCGACATGCTCTCTTATCACTAAGTTCTAAATCAACCTTTCTATGGTTGTGCAATAGCTCAGTGGTAGAGCATTGGACCGGCAACTGCTAGGCGTCTTGTTGCCTTCATGGGTTCGATTCCTTGGCCCAGTTCCATCGAATTACATATTTGTCGACACGACCCTTATCACTAAGTTCTCAATCAATCTTTTTATGGTTGTCCGATAGCTCAGTGGTAGAACGCTGGACCGCTAACTTCTAGGTGACTTGGTGCCCTCATAGGTTCGATTCCCGTATGTTCCATCAAATTACATAAATATTTGTTGGCAGGCGGCCTTATTGCTAAGTTCTCAATCAACCTTTTTATGGGTGTGCGATAGCTCAGTGGTAGAACGTTGAACCGGCAACTACTAGGTGACTTGGTGTCTTCATAGGTTCGATTACCGTATGGTCCATTAAATTACATAAATATTTGTTGGCATGCGCCCTTATTGCTAAGTTCTCAATCAACCTTTTTATGGTTGTGTCATAGCTCAGTGGTAGAACGTCGGACCGGCAACTGTGAGGCGAATTTGTGCCGTTATGGTTTCGATTCCCGTAAAGGTTAGTACCTGCGAAAAGTTCCTTCGAATTACATAAATATTTGTAGACAACCGTCCTTATCACTCAGTTCTCAATCAAATTTTTTATGGTTGTGCGATAGCTCAGTGGTAGAACGTTGGACCGGCAACTACTAGGCGAATTAGTGGCGTCATAAGTTCCATTCCCGTATGTTTTCTCTAATTACATATATATTAAATTTTGTCGGAAGCTCCCTTATTACTAAGTTCTCAATCAACCTTTTTATGGATGTGCGATAGCTAAGTGGTAGAACGTTGGACCGGCAACTGCGAGGCGAATTGTTGCCGTCATGGGTTCGATTCCTTGACAAGTTCCATCGAATTACATAAATATTTGTCGGCAGGTGCCCTTATCACTAAGTTCTCAATATAGATTTTTAGGCTTGTACCATAGCTCAGTGGTAGAACGTCGGACCGGCAAATACTAGGTGACTTGGTGCCGTCATAGGTTCGATTCCCGTATGTTCCATCAAAATACATAAATATTTGTCGGCATCCCCCTTATTGCCAAGTTCTTAATCAACCGTTCTATGGTTGGGCTATAGCTCAATGGTAGTGCGCTGGACCGGCAACTGCTAGGCGTCTTGGTGCCTTCATGGGTTCGATTCCTTGGCCCAGTTCCATCGAATTACATATTTGTCGACACGACCCTTATCACTAAGTTCTCAATCAATCTTTTTATGGTTGTCCGATAGCTCAGTGGTAGAACGCTGGACCGCTAATTTCTAGGTGACTTGGTGCCCTCATAGGTTCGATTCCCGTATGTTCCATCAAATTACATAAATATTTTTTGGCAGGCGGCCTTATTGCTAAGTTCTCAATCAACCTTTTTATGGGTGTGCGATAGCTCAGTGGTAGAACGTTGGACCGGCAACTACTAGGTGACTTGGTGTCTTCATAGGTTCGATTACCGTATGGTCCATTAAATTACATAAATATTTGTTGGCATGCGCCCTTATTGCTAAGTTCTCAATCAACCTTTTTATGGTTGTGTCATAGCTCAGTGGTAGAACGTCGGACCGGCAACTGTGAGGCGAATTTGTGCCGTTATGGTTTCGATTCCCGTAAAGGTTAGTACCTGCGAAAAGTTACTTCGAATTACATAAATATTTGTAGACAACCGTCCTTATCACTCAGTTCTCAATCAAATTTTTTATGGTTGTGCGATAGCTCAGTGGTAGAACGTTGGTCCGGCAACTACTAGGCGAATTAGTGGCGTCATAAGTTCCATTCCCGTATGTTTTCTCTAATTACATAAATATTAAATTTTGTCGGAAGCTCCCTTATTACAAAGTTCTCAATCAACCTTTTTATGGATGTGCGATAGCTAAGTGGTAGAACGTTGGACCGGCGACTGCGAGGCGAATTGTTGCCGTCATGGGTTCGATTCCTTGACAAGTTCCATCGAATTACATAAATATTTGTCGGCAAGGGCCCTTATCATAAAGTTCTCAATATAGATTTTTAGGCTTGTACCATAGCTCAGTGGTAGAACGTCGGACCGGCAAATACTAGGTGACTTGGTGCCGTCATAGGTTCGATTCCCGTATGTTCCATCAAAATACATAAATATTTGTCGGCATCCCCCTTATTGCCAAGTTCTTAATCAACCGTTCTATGGTTGGGCTATAGCTCAATGGTAGTGCGCTGGACCGGCAACTGCCTTGCGAATAGGTGCAGTCATGGGTTCAATTCCCGTAAAGGATAGTACCTGGGCTAAGTTCCATCGAATTATATAAATATTTTTCGACATGCTCTCTTATCACTAAGTTCTAAATCAACCTTTCTATGGTTGTGCAATAGCTCAGTGGTAGAGCATTGGACCGGCAACTGCTAGGCGTCTTGGTGCCTTCATGGGTTCGATTCCTTGGCCCAGTTCCATCGAATTACATATTTGTCGACACGACCCTTATCACTAAGTTCTCAATCAATCTTTTTATGGTTGTCCGATAGCTCAGTGGTAGAACGCTGGACCGCTAATTTCTAGGTGACTTGGTGCCCTCATAGGTTCGATTCCCGTATGTTCCATCAAATTACATAAATATTTTTTGGCAGGCGGCCTTATTGCTAAGTTCTCAATCAACCTTTTTATGGGTGTGCGATAGCTCAGTGGTAGAACGTTGGACCGGCAACTACTAGGTGACTTGGTGTCTTCATAGGTTCGATTACCGTATGGTCCATTAAATTACATAAATATTTGTTGGCATGCGCCCTTATTGCTTAGTTCTCAATTAACCTTTTTATGGTTGTGTCATAGCTCAGTGGTAGAACGTCGGACCGGCAACTGTGAGGCGAATTTGTGCCGTTATGGTTTCGATTCCCGTAAAGGTTAGTACCTGCGAAAAGTTCCTTCGAATTACATAAATATTTGTAGACAACCGTCCTTATCACTCAGTTCTCAATCAAATTTTTTATGGTTGTGCGATAGCTCAGTGGTAGAACGTTGGACCGGCAACTACTAGGCGAATTAGTGGCGTCATAAGTTCCATTCCCGTATGTTTTCTCTAATTACATATATATTAAATTTTGTCGGAAGCTCCCTTATTACTAAGTTCTCAATCAACCTTTTTATGGATGTGCGATAGCTAAGTGGTAGAACGTTGGACCGGCAACTGCGAGGCGAATTGTTGCCGTCATGGGTTCGATTCCTTGACAAGTTCCATCGAATTACATAAATATTTGTCGGCAGGTGCCCTTATCACTAAGTTCTCAATATAGATTTTTAGGCTTGTACCATAGCTCAGTGGTAGAACGTCGGACCGGCAAATACTAGGTGACTTGGTGCCGTCATAGGTTCGATTCCCGTATGTTCCATCAAAATACATAAATATTTGTCGGCATCCCCCTTATTGCCAAGTTCTTAATCAACCGTTCTATGGTTGGGCTATAGCTCAATGGTAGTGCGCTGGACCGGCAACTGCCTTGCGAATAGGTGCAGTCATGGGTTCAATTCCCGTAAAGGATAGTACCTGGGCTAAGTTCCATCGAATTATATAAATATTTTTCGACATGCTCTCTTATCACTAAGTTCTAAATCAACCTTTCTATGGTTGTGCAATAGCTCAGTGGTAGAGCATTGGACCGGCAACTGCTAGGCGTCTTGGTGCCTTCATGGGTTCGATTCCTTGGCCCAGTTCCATCGAATTACATATTTGTCGACACGACCCTTATCACTAAGTTCTCAATCAATCTTTTTATGGTTGTCCGATAGCTCAGTGGTAGAACGCTGGACCGCTAATTTCTAGGTGACTTGGTGCCCTCATAGGTTCGATTCCCGTATGTTCCATCAAATTACATAAATATTTTTTGGCAGGCGGCCTTATTGCTAAGTTCTCAATCAACCTTTTTATGGGTGTGCGATAGCTCAGTGGTAGAACGTTGGACCGGCAACTACTAGGTGACTTGGTGTCTTCATAGGTTCGATTACCGTATGGTCCATTAAATTACATAAATATTTGTTGGCATGCGCCCTTATTGCTAAGTTCTCAATCAACCTTTTTATGGTTGTGTCATAGCTCAGTGGTAGAACGTCGGACCGGCAACTGTGAGGCGAATTTGTGCCGTTATGGTTTCGATTCCCGTAAAGGTTAGTACCTGCGAAAAGTTCCTTCGAATTACATAAATATTTGTAGACAACCGTCCTTATCACTCAGTTCTCAATCAAATTTTTTATGGTTGTGCGATAGCTCAGTGGTAGAACGTTGGACCGGCAACTACTAGGCGAATTAGTGGCGTCATAAGTTCCATTCCCGTATGTTTTCTCTAATTACATAAATATTAAATTTTGTCGGAAGCTCCCTTATTACTAAGTTCTCAATCAATCTTTTTATGGATGTGCGATAGCTAAGTGGTAGAACGTTGGACCGGCAACTGCGAGGCGAATTGTTGCCGTCATGGGTTCGATTCCTTGACAAGTTCCATCGAATTACATAAATATTTGTCGGCAGGTGCCCTTATCACTAAGTTCTCAATATAGATTTTTAGGCTTGTACCATAGCTCAGTGGTAGAACGTCGGACCGGCAAATACTAGGTGACTTGGTGCCGTCATAGGTTCGATTCCCGTATGTTCCATCAAAATACATAAATATTTGTCGGCATCCCCCTTATTGCCAAGTTCTTAATCAACCGTTATATGGTTGGGCTATAGCTCAATGGTAGTGCGCTGGACCGGCAACTGCCTTGCGAATAGGTGCAGTCATGGGTTCAATTCCCGTAAAGGATAGTACCTGGGCTAAGTTCCATCGAATTATATAAATATTTTTCGACATGCTCTCTTATCACTAAGTTCTAAATCAACCTTTCTATGGTTGTGCAATAGCTCAGTGGTAGAGCATTGTACCGGCAACTGCTAGGCGTCTTGGTGCCTTCATGGGTTCGATTCCTTGGCCCAGTTCCATCGAATTACATATTTGTCGACACGACCCTTATCACTAAGTTCTCAATCAATCTTTTTATGGTTGTCCGATAGCTCAGTGGTAGAACGCTGGACCGCTAATTTCTAGGTGACTTGGTGCCCTCATAGGTTCGATTCCCGTATGTTCCATCAAATTACATAAATATTTTTTGGCAGGCGGCCTTATTGCTAAGTTCTCAATCAACCTTTTTATGGGTGTGCGATAGCTCAGTGGTAGAACGTTGGACCGGCAACTACTAGGTGACTTGGTGTCTTCATAGGTTCGATTACCGTATGGTCCATTAAATTACATAAATATTTGTTGGCATGCGCCCTTATTGCTAAGTTCTCAATCAACCTTTTTATGATTGTGTCATAGCTCAGTGGTAGAACGTCGGACCGGCAACTGTGAGGCGAATTTGTGCCGTTATGGTTTCGATTCCCGTAAAGGTTAGTACCTGCGAAAAGTTCCTTCGAATTACATAAATATTTGTAGACAACCGTCCTTATCACTCAGTTCTCAATCAAATTTTTTATGGTTGTGCGATAGCTCAGTGGTAGAACGTTGGACCGGCAACTACTAGGCGAATTAGTGGCGTCATAAGTTCCATTCCCGTATGTTTTCTCTAATTACATAAATATTAAATTTTGTCGGAAGCTCCCTTATTACTAAGTTCTCAATCAATCTTTTTATGGATGTGCGATAGCTAAGTGGTAGAACGTTGGACCGGCAACTACTAGGTGACTTGGTGTCTTCATAGGTTCGATTACCGTATGGTCCATTAAATTACATAAATATTTGTTGGCATGCGCCCTTATTGCTAAGTTCTCAATCAACCTTTTTATGGTTGTGTCATAGCTCAGTGGTAGAACGTCGGACCGGCAACTGTGAGGCGAATTTGTGCCGTTATGGTTTCGATTCCCGTAAAGGTTAGTACCTGCGAAAAGTTCCTTCGAATTACATAAATATTTGTAGACAACCGTCCTTATCACTCAGTTCTCAATCAAATTTTTTATGGTTGTGCGATAGCTCAGTGGTAGAACGTTGGACCGGCAACTACTAGGCGAATTAGTGGCGTCATAAGTTCCATTCCCGTATGTTTTCTCTAATTACATAAATATTAAATTTTGTCGGAAGCTCCCTTATTACTAAGTTCTCAATCAACCTTTTTATGGATGTGCGATAGCTAAGTGGTAGAACGTTGGACCGGCAACTGCGAGGCGAATTGTTGCCGTCATGGGTTCGATTCCTTGACAAGTTCCATCGAATTACATAAATATTTGTCGGCAGGTGCCCTTATCACTAAGTTCTCAATATAGATTTTTAGGCTTGTACCATAGCTCAGTGGTAGAACGTCGGACCGGCAAATACTAGGTGACTTGGTGCCGTCATAGGTTCGATTCCCGTATGTTCCATCAAAATACATAAATATTTGTCGGCATCCCCCTTATTGCCAAGTTCTTAATCAACCGTTCTATGGTTGGGCTATAGCTCAATGGTAGTGCGCTGGACCGGCAACTGCCTTGCGAATAGGTGCAGTCATGGGTTCAATTCCCGTAAAGGATAGTACCTGGGCTAAGTTCCATCGAATTATATAAATATTTTTCGACATGCTCTCTTATCACTAAGTTCTAAATCAACCTTTCTATGGTTGTGCAATAGCTCAGTGGTAGAGCATTGGACCGGCAACTGCTAGGCGTCTTGGTGCCTTCATGGGTTCGATTCCTTGGCCCAGTTCCATCGAATTACATATTTGTCGACACGACCCTTATCACTAAGTTCTCAATCAATCTTTTTATGGTTGTCCGATAGCTCAGTGGTAGAACGCTGGACCGCTAATTTCTAGGTGACTTGGTGCCCTCATAGGTTCGATTCCCGTATGTTCCATCAAATTACATAAATATTTTTTGGCAGGCGGCCTTATTGCTAAGTTCTCAATCAATCTTTTTATGGGTGTGCGATAGCTCAGTGGTAGAACGATGGACCGGCAACTACTAGGTGACTTGGTGTCTTCATAGGTTCGATTACCGTATGGTCCATTAAATTACATAAATATTTGTTGGCATGCGCCCTTATTGCTAAGTTCTCAATCAACCTTTTTATGGTTGTGTCATAGCTCAGTGGTAGAACGTCGGACCGGCAACTGTGAGGCGAATTTGTGCCGTTATGGTTTCGATTCCCGTAAAGGTTAGTACCTGCGAAAAGTTCCTTCGAATTACATAAATATTTGTAGATAACCGTCCTTATCACTCAGTTCTCAATCAAATTTTTTATGGTTGTGCGATAGCTCAGTGGTAGAAGGTTGGACCGGCAACTACTAGGCGAATTAGTGGCGTCATAAGTTCCATTCCCGTATGTTTTCTCTAATTACATATATATTAAATTTTGTCGGAAGCTCCCTTATTACTAAGTTCTCAATCAACCTTTTTATGGATGTGCGATAGCTAAGTGGTAGAACGTTGGACCGGCAACTGCGAGGCGAATTGTTGCCGTCATGGGTTCGATTCCTTGACAAGTTCCATCGAATTACATAAATATTTGTCGGCAGGTGCCCTTATCACTAAGTTCTCAATATAGATTTTTAGGCTTGTACCATAGCTCAGTGGTAGAACGTCGGACCGGCAAATACTAGGTGACTTGGTGCCGTCATAGGTTCGATTCCCGTATGTTCCATCAAAATACATAAATATTTGTCGGCATCCCCCTTATTGCCAAGTTCTTAATCAACCGTTCTATGGTTGGGCTATAGCTCAATGGTAGTGCGCTGGACCGGCAACTGCCTTGCGAATAGGTGCAGTCATGGGTTCAATTCCCGTAAAGGATAGTACCTGGGCTAAGTTCCATCGAATTATATAAATATTTTTCGACATGCTCTCTTATCACTAAGTTCTAAATCAACCTTTCTATGGTTGTGCAATAGCTCAGTGGTAGAGCATTGGACCGGCAACTGCTAGGCGTCTTGTTGCCTTCATGGGTTCGATTCCTTGGCCCAGTTCCATCGAATTACATATTTGTCGACACGACCCTTATCACTAAGTTCTCAATCAATCTTTTTATGGTTGTCCGATAGCTCAGTGGTAGAACGCTGGACCGCTAACTTCTAGGTGACTTGGTGCCCTCATAGGTTCGATTCCCGTATGTTCCATCAAATTACATAAATATTTGTTGGCAGGCGGCCTTATTGCTAAGTTCTCAATCAACCTTTTTATGGGTGTGCGATAGCTCAGTGGTAGAACGTTGAACCGGCAACTACTAGGTGACTTGGTGTCTTCATAGGTTCGATTACCGTATGGTCCATTAAATTACATAAATATTTGTTGGCATGCGCCCTTATTGCTAAGTTCTCAATCAACCTTTTTATGGTTGTGTCATAGCTCAGTGGTAGAACGTCGGACCGGCAACTGTGAGGCGAATTTGTGCCGTTATGGTTTCGATTCCCGTAAAGGTTAGTACCTGCGAAAAGTTCCTTCGAATTACATAAATATTTGTAGACAACCGTCCTTATCACTCAGTTCTCAATCAAAATTTTTATGGTTGTGCGATAGCTCAGTGGTAGAAGGTTGGACCGGCAACTACTAGGCGAATTAGTGGCGTCATAAGTTCCATTCCCGTATGTTTTCTCTAATTACATATATATTAAATTTTGTCGGAAGCTCCCTTATTACTAAGTTCTCAATCAACCTTTTTATGGATGTGCGATAGCTAAGTGGTAGAACGTTGGACCGGCAACTGCGAGGCGAATTGTTGCCGTCATGGGTTCGATTCCTTGACAAGTTCCATCGAATTACATAAATATTTGTCGGCAGGTGCCCTTATCACTAAGTTCTCAATATAGATTTTTAGGCTTGTACCATAGCTCAGTGGTAGAACGTCGGACCGGCAAATACTAGGTGACTTGGTGCCGTCATAGGTTCGATTCCCGTATGTTCCATCAAAATACATAAATATTTGTCGGCATCCCCCTTATTGCCAAGTTCTTAATCAACCGTTCTATGGTTGGGCTATAGCTCAATGGTAGTGCGCTGGACCGGCAACTGCCTTGCGAATAGGTGCAGTCATGGTTTCAATTCCCGTAAAGGATAGTACCTGGGCTAAGTTCCATCGAATTATATAAATATTTTTCGACATGCTCTCTTATCACTACGTTCTAAATCAACCTTTCTATGGTTGTGCAATAGCTCAGTGGTAGAGCATTGGACCGGCAACTGCTAGGCGTCTTGGTGCCTTCATGGGTTCGATTCCTTGGCCCAGTTCCATCGAATTACATATTTGTCGACACGACCCTTATCACTAAGTTCTCAATCAATCTTTTTATGGTTGTCCGATAGCTCAGTGGTAGAACGCTGGACCGCTAATTTCTAGGTGACTTGGTGCCCTCATAGGTTCGATTCCCGTATGTTCCATCAAATTACATAAATATTTTTTGGCAGGCGGCCTTATTGCTAAGTTCTCAATCAACCTTTTTATGGGTGTGCGATAGCTCAGTGGTAGAACGTTGGACCGGCAACTACTAGGTGACTTGGTGTCTTCATAGGTTCGATTACCGTATGGTCCATTAAATTACATAAATATTTGTTGGCATGCGCCCTTATTGCTTAGTTCTCAATTAACCTTTTTATGGTTGTGTCATAGCTCAGTGGTAGAACGTCGGACCGGCAACTGTGAGGCGAATTTGTGCCGTTATGGTTTCGATTCCCGTAAAGGTTAGTACCTGCGAAAAGTTCCTTCGAATTACATAAATATTTGTAGACAACCGTCCTTATCACTCAGTTCTCAATCAAATTTTTTATGGTTGTGCGATAGCTCAGTGGTAGAACGTTGGACCGGCAACTACTAGGCGAATTAGTGGCGTCATAAGTTCCATTCCCGTATGTTTTCTCTAATTACATATATATTAAATTTTGTCGGAAGCTCCCTTATTACTAAGTTCTCAATCAACCTTTTTATGGATGTGCGATAGCTAAGTGGTAGAACGTTGGACCGGCAACTGCGAGGCGAATTGTTGCCGTCATGGGTTCGATTCCTTGACAAGTTCCATCGAATTACATAAATATTTGTCGGCAGGTGCCCTTATCACTAAGTTCTCAATATAGATTTTTAGGCTTGTACCATAGTAAAGGTTAGTACCTGCGAAAAGTTCCTTCGAATTACATAAATATTTGTAGACAACCGTCCTTATCACTCAGTTCTCAATCAAATTTTTTATGGTTGTGCGATAGCTCAGTGGTAGAACGTTGGACCGGCAACTACTAGGCGAATTAGTGGCGTCATAAGTTCCATTCCCGTATGTTTTCTCTAATTACATATATTTTAAATTTTGTCGGAAGCTCCCTTATTACTAAGTTCTCAATCAACCTTTTTATGGATGTGCGATAGCTAAGTGGTAGAACGTTGGACCGGCAACTGCGAGGCGAATTGTTGCCGTCATGGGTTCGATTCCTTGACAAGTTCCATCGAATTACATAAATATTTGTCGGCAGGTGCCCTTATCACTAAGTTCTCAATATAGATTTTTAGGCTTGTACCATAGCTCAGTGGTAGAACGTCGGACCGGCAAATACTAGGTGACTTGGTGCCGTCATAGGTTCGATTCCCGTATGTTCCATCAAAATACATAAATATTTGTCGGCATCCCCCTTATTGCCAAGTTCTTAATCAACCGTTCTATGGTTGGGCTATAGCTCAATGGTAGTGCGCTGGACCGGCAACTGCCTTGCGAATAGGTGCAGTCATGGGTTCAATTCCCGTAAAGGATAGTACCTGGGCTAAGTTCCATCGAATTATATAAATATTTTTCGACATGCTCTCTTATCACTAAGTTCTAAATCAACCTTTCTATGGTTGTGCAATAGCTCAGTGGTAGAGCATTGGACCGGCAACTGCTAGGCGTCTTGTTGCCTTCATGGGTTCGATTCCTTGGCCCAGTTCCATCGAATTACATATTTGTCGACACGACCCTTATCACTAAGTTCTCAATCAATCTTTTTATGGTTGTCCGATAGCTCAGTGGTAGAACGCTGGACCGCTAACTTCTAGGTGACTTGGTGCCCTCATAGGTTCGATTCCCGTATGTTCCATCAAATTACATAAATATTTGTTGGCAGGCGGCCTTATTGCTAAGTTCTCAATCAACCTTTTTATGGGTGTGCGATAGCTCAGTGGTAGAACGTTGAACCGGCAACTACTAGGTGACTTGGTGTCTTCATAGGTTCGATTACCGTATGGTCCATTAAATTACATAAATATTTGTTGGCATGCGCCCTTATTGCTAAGTTCTCAATCAACCTTTTTATGGTTGTGTCATAGCTCAGTGGTAGAACGTCGGACCGGCAACTGTGAGGCGAATTTGTGCCGTTATGGTTTCGATTCCCGTAAAGGTTAGTACCTGCGAAAAGTTCCTTCGAATTACATAAATATTTGTAGACAACCGTCCTTATCACTCAGTTCTCAATCAAAATTTTTATGGTTGTGCGATAGCTCAGTGGTAGAAGGTTGGACCGGCAACTACTAGGCGAATTAGTGGCGTCATAAGTTCCATTCCCGTATGTTTTCTCTAATTACATATATATTAAATTTTGTCGGAAGCTCCCTTATTACTAAGTTCTCAATCAACCTTTTTATGGATGTGCGATAGCTAAGTGGTAGAACGTTGGACCGGCAACTGCGAGGCGAATTGTTGCCGTCATGGGTTCGATTCCTTGACAAGTTCCATCGAATTACATAAATATTTGTCGGCAGGTGCCCTTATCACTAAGTTCTCAATATAGATTTTTAGGCTTGTACCATAGCTCAGTGGTAGAACGTCGGACCGGCAAATACTAGGTGACTTGGTGCCGTCATAGGTTCGATTCCCGTATGTTCCATCAAAATACATAAATATTTGTCGGCATCCCCCTTATTGCCAAGTTCTTAATCAACCGTTCTATGGTTGGGCTATAGCTCAATGGTAGTGCGCTGGACCGGCAACTGCCTTGCGAATAGGTGCAGTCATGGGTTCAATTCCCGTAAAGGATAGTACCTGGGCTAAGTTCCATCGAATTATATAAATATTTTTCGACATGCTCTCTTATCACTACGTTCTAAATCAACCTTTCTATGGTTGTGCAATAGCTCAGTGGTAGAGCATTGGACCGGCAACTGCTAGGCGTCTTGGTGCCTTCATGGGTTCGATTCCTTGGCCCAGTTCCATCGAATTACATATTTGTCGACACGACCCTTATCACTAAGTTCTCAATCAATCTTTTTATGGTTGTCCGATAGCTCAGTGGTAGAACGCTGGACCGCTAATTTCTAGGTGACTTGGTGCCCTCATAGGTTCGATTCCCGTATGTTCCATCAAATTACATAAATATTTTTTGGCAGGCGGCCTTATTGCTAAGTTCTCAATCAACCTTTTTATGGGTGTGCGATAGCTCAGTGGTAGAACGTTGGACCGGCAACTACTAGGTGACTTGGTGTCTTCATAGGTTCGATTACCGTATGGTCCATTAAATTACATAAATATTTGTTGGCATGCGCCCTTATTGCTTAGTTCTCAATTAACCTTTTTATGGTTGTGTCATAGCTCAGTGGTAGAACGTCGGACCGGCAACTGTGAGGCGAATTTGTGCCGTTATGGTTTCGATTCCCGTAAAGGTTAGTACCTGCGAAAAGTTCCTTCGAATTACATAAATATTTGTAGACAACCGTCCTTATCACTCAGTTCTCAATCAAATTTTTTATGGTTGTGCGATAGCTCAGTGGTAGAACGTTGGACCGGCAACTACTAGGCGAATTAGTGGCGTCATAAGTTCCATTCCCGTATGTTTTCTCTAATTACATATATATTAAATTTTGTCGGAAGCTCCCTTATTACTAAGTTCTCAATCAACCTTTTTATGGATGTGCGATAGCTAAGTGGTAGAACGTTGGACCGGCAACTGCGAGGCGAATTGTTGCCGTCATGGGTTCGATTCCTTGACAAGTTCCATCGAATTACATAAATATTTGTCGGCAGGTGCCCTTATCACTAAGTTCTCAATATAGATTTTTAGGCTTGTACCATAGCTCAGTGGTAGAACGTCGGACCGGCAAATACTAGGTGACTTGGTGCCGTCATAGGTTCGATTCCCGTATGTTCCATCAAAATACATAAATATTTGTCGGCATCCCCCTTATTGCCAAGTTCTTAATCAACCGTTCTATGGTTGGGCTATAGCTCAATGGTAGTGCGCTGGACCGGCAACTGCCTTGCGAATAGGTGCAGTCATGGGTTCAATTCCCGTAAAGGATAGTACCTGGGCTAAGTTCCATCGAATTATATAAATATTTTTCGACATGCTCTCTTATCACTAAGTTCTAAATCAACCTTCCTATGGTTGTGCAATAGCTCAGTGGTAGAGCATTGGACCGGCAACTGCTAGGCGTCTTGGTGCCTTCATGGGTTCGATTCCTTGGCCCAGTTCCATCGAATTACATATTTGTCGACACGACCCTTATCACTAAGTTCTCAATCAATCTTTTTATGGTTGTCCGATAGCTCAGTGGTAGAACGCTGGACCGCTAATTTCTAGGTGACTTGGTGCCCTCATAGGTTCGATTCCCGTATGTTCCATCAAATTACATAAATATTTTTTGGCAGGCGGCCTTATTGCTAAGTTCTCAATCAACCTTTTTATGGGTGTGCGATAGCTCAGTGGTAGAACGATGGACCGGCAACTACTAGGTGACTTGGTGTCTTCATAGGTTCGATTACCGTATGGTCCATTAAATTACATAAATATTTGTTGGCATGCGCCCTTATTGCTAAGTTCTCAATCAACCTTTTTATGGTTGTGTCATAGCTCAGTGGTAGAACGTCGGACCGGCAACTGTGAGGCGAATTTGTGCCGTTATGGTTTCGATTCCCGTAAAGGTTAGTACCTGCGAAAAGTTCCTTCGAATTACATAAATATTTGTAGACAACCGTCCTTATCACTCAGTTCTCAATCAAATTTTTTATGGTTGTGCGATAGCTCAGTGGTAGAACGTTGGTCCGGCAACTACTAGGCGAATTAGTGGCGTCATAAGTTCCATTCCCGTATGTTTTCTCTAATTACATAAATATTAAATTTTGTCGGAAGCTCCCTTATTACTAAGTTCTCAATCAACCTTTTTATGGATGTGCGATAGCTAAGTGGTAGAACGTTGGACCGGCGACTGCGAGGCGAATTGTTGCCGTCATGGGTTCGATTCCTTGACAAGTTCCATGGAATTACATAAATATTTGTCGGCAAGGGCCCTTATCATAAAGTTCTCAATATAGATTTTTAGGCTTGTACCATAGCTCAGTGGTAGAACGTCGGACCGGCAAATACTAGGTGACTTGGTGCCGTCATAGGTTCGATTCCCGTATGTTCCATCAAAATACATAAATATTTGTCGGCATCCCCCTTATTGCCAAGTTCTTAATCAACCGTTCTATGGTTGTGTTATAGCTCAATGGTAGTGCGCTGGACCGGCAACTGCCTTGCGAATAGGTGCAGTCATGGGTTCAATTCCCGTAAAGGATAGTACCTGGGCTAAGTTCCATCGAATTATATAAATATTTTTCGACATGCTCTCTTATCACTAAGTTCTAAATCAACCTTTCTATGGTTGTGCAATAGCTCAGTGGTAGAGCATTGGACCGGCAACTGCTAGGCGTCTTGGTGCCTTCATGGGTTCGATTCCTTGGCCCAGTTCCATCGAATTACATATTTGTCGACACGACCCTTATCACTAAGTTCTCAATCAATCTTTTTATGGTTGTCCGATAGCTCAGTGGTAGAACGCTGGACCGCTAATTTCTAGGTGACTTGGTGCCCTCATAGGTTCGATTCCCGTATGTTCCATCAAATTACATAAATATTTTTTGGCAGGCGGCCTTATTGCTAAGTTCTCAATCAACCTTTTTATGGGTGTGCGATAGCTCAGTGGTAGAACGTTGGACCGGCAACTACTAGGTGACTTGGTGTCTTCATAGGTTCGATTACCGTATGGTCCATTAAATTACATAAATATTTGTTGGCATGCGCCCTTATTGCTAAGTTCTCAATCAACCTTTTTATGGTTGTGTCATAGCTCAGTGGTAGAACGTCGGACCGGCAACTGTGAGGCGAATTTGTGCCGTTATGGTTTCGATTCCCGTAAAGGTTAGTACCTGCGAAAAGTTCCTTCGAATTACATAAATATTTGTAGACAACCGTCCTTATCACTCAGTTCTCAATCAAATTTTTTATGGTTGTGCGATAGCTCAGTGGTAGAACGTTGGACCGGCAACTACTAGGCGAATGGGTGGCGTCATAAGTTCCATTCCCGTATGTTTTCTCTAATTACATATATATTAAATTTTGTCGGAAGCTCCCTTATTACTAAGTTCTCAATCAACCTTTTTATGGATGTGCGATAGCTAAGTGGTAGAACGTTGGACCGGCGACTGCGAGGCGAATTGTTGCCGTCATGGGTTCGATTCCTTGACAAGTTCCATCGAATTACATAAATATTTGTCGGCAAGGGCCCTTATCATAAAGTTCTCAATATAGATTTTTAGGCTTGTACCATAGCTCAGTGGTAGAACGTCGGACCGGCAAATACTAGGTGACTTGGTGCCGTCATAGGTTCGATTCCCGTATGTTCCATCAAAATACATAAATATTTGTCGGCATCCCCCTTATTGCCAAGTTCTTAATCAACCGTTCTATGGTTGGGCTATAGCTCAATGGTAGTGCGCTGGACCGGCAACTGCCTTGCGAATAGGTGCAGTCATGGGTTCAATTCCCGTAAAGGATAGTACCTGGGCTAAGTTCCATCGAATTATATAAATATTTTTCGACATGCTCTCTTATCACTAAGTTCTAAATCAATCTTTCTATGGTTGTGCAATAGCTCAGTGGTAGAGCATTGGACCGGCAACTGCTAGGCGTCTTGGTGCCTTCATGGGTTCGATTCCTTGGCCCAGTTCCATCGAATTACATATTTGTCGACACGACCCTTATCACTAAGTTCTCAATCAATCTTTTTATGGTTGTCCGATAGCTCAGTGGTAGAACGCTGGACCGCTAATTTCTAGGTGACTTGGTGCCCTCATAGGTTCGATTCCCGTATGTTCCATCAAATTACATAAATATTTTTTGGCAGGCGGCCTTATTGCTAAGTTCTCAATCAACCTTTTTATGGGTGTGCGATAGCTCAGTGGTAGAACGTTGGACCGGCAACTACTAGGTGACTTGGTGTCTTCATAGGTTCGAATACCGTATGGTCCATTAAATTACATAAATATTTGTTGGCATGCGCCCTTATTGCTAAGTTCTCAATCAACCTTTTTATGGTTGTGTCATAGCTCAGTGGTAGAACGTCGGACCGGCAACTGTGAGGCGAATTTGTGCCGTTATGGTTTCGATTCCCGTAAAGGTTAGTACCTGCGAAAAGTTCCTTCGAATTACATAAATATTTGTAGACAACCGTCCTTATCACTCAGTTCTCAATCAAATTTTTTATGGTTGTGCGATAGCTCAGTGGTAGAACGTTGGACCGGCAACTACTAGGCGAATTAGTGGCGTCATAAGTTCCATTCCCGTATGTTTTCTCTAATTACATATATATTAAATTTTGTCGGAAGCTCCCTTATTACTAAGTTCTCAATCAACCTTTTTATGGATGTGCGATAGCTAAGTGGTAGAACGTTGGACCGGCAACTGCGAGGCGAATTGTTGCCGTCATGGGTTCGATTCCTTGACAAGTTCCATCGAATTACATAAATATTTGTCGGCAGGTGCCCTTATCACTAAGTTCTCAATATAGATTTTTAGGCTTGTACCATAGCTCAGTGGTAGAACGTCGGACCGGCAAATACTAGGTGACTTGGTGCCGTCATAGGTTCGATTCCCGTATGTTCCATCAAAATACATAAATATTTGTCGGCATCCCCCTTATTGCCAAGTTCTTAATCAACCGTTCTATGGTTGGGCTATAGCTCAATGGTAGTGCGCTGGACCGGCAACTGCCTTGCGAATAGGTGCAGTCATGGGTTCAATTCCCGTAAAGGATAGTACCTGGGCTAAGTTCCATCGAATTATATAAATATTTTTCGACATGCTCTCTTATCACTAAGTTCTAAATCAACCTTTCTATGGTTGTGCAATAGCTCAGTGGTAGAGCATTGGACCGGCAACTGCTAGGCGTCTTGGTGCCTTCATGGGTTCGATTCCTTGGCCCAGTTCCATCGAATTACATATTTGTCGACACGACCCTTATCACTAAGTTCTCAATCAATCTTTTTATGGTTGTCCGATAGCTCAGTGGTAGAACGCTGGACCGCTAATTTCTAGGTGACTTGGTGCCCTCATAGGTTCGATTCCCGTATGTTCCATCAAATTACATAAATATTTTTTGGCAGGCGGCCTTATTGCTAAGTTCTCAATCAACCTTTTTATGGGTGTGCGATAGCTCAGTGGTAGAACGTTGGACCGGCAACTACTAGGTGACTTGGTGTCTTCATAGGTTCGATTACCGTATGGTCCATTAAATTACATAAATATTTGTTGGCATGCGCCCTTATTGCTAAGTTCTCAATCAACCTTTTTATGGTTGTGTCATACCTCAGTGGTAGAACGTCGGACCGGCAACTGTGAGGCGAATTTGTGCCGTTATGGTTTCGATTCCCGTAAAGGTTAGTACCTGCGAAAAGTTACTTCGAATTACATAAATATTTGTAGACAACCGTCCTTATCACTCAGTTCTCAATCAAATTTTTTATGGTTGTGCGATAGCTCAGTGGTAGAACGTTGGTCCGGCAACTACTAGGCGAATTAGTGGCGTCATAAGTTCCATTCCCGTATGTTTTCTCTAATTACATAAATATTAAATTTTGTCGGAAGCTCCCTTATTACAAAGTTCTCAATCAACCTTTTTATGGATGTGCGATAGCTAAGTGGTAGAACGTTGGACCGGCGACTGCGAGGCGAATTGTTGCCGTCATGGGTTCGATTCCTTGACAAGTTCCATCGAATTACATAAATATTTGTCGGCAAGGGCCCTTATCATAAAGTTCTCAATATAGATTTTTAGGCTTGTACCATAGCTCAGTGGTAGAACGTCGGACCGGCAAATACTAGGTGACTTGGTGCCGTCATAGGTTCGATTCCCGTATGTTCCATCAAAATACATAAATATTTGTCGGCTACCCCTTATTGCCAAGTTCTTAATCAACCGTTCTATGGTTGGGCTATAGCTCAATGGTAGTGCGCTGGACCGGCAACTGCCTTGCGAATAGGTGCAGTCATGGGTTCAATTCCCGTAAAGGATAGTACCTGGGCTAAGTTCCATCGAATTATATAAATATTTTTCGACATGCTCTCTTATCACTAAGTTCTAAATCAACCTTTCTATGGTTGTGCAATAGCTCAGTGGTAGAGCATTGGACCGGCAACTGCTAGGCGTCTTGGTGCCTTCATGGGTTCGATTCCTTGGCCCAGTTCCATCGAATTACATATTTGTCGACACGACCCTTATCACTAAGTTCTCAATCAATCTTTTTATGGTTGTCCGATAGCTCAGTGGTAGAACGCTGGACCGCTAATTTCTAGGTGACTTGGTGCCCTCATAGGTTCGATTCCCGTATGTTCCATCAAATTACATAAATATTTTTTGGCAGGCGGCCTTATTGCTAAGTTCTCAATCAACCTTTTTATGGGTGTGCGATAGCTCAGTGGTAGAACGTTGGACCGGCAACTACTAGGTGACTTGGTGTCTTCATAGGTTCGATTACCGTATGGTCCATTAAATTACATAAATATTTGTTGGCATGCGCCCTTATTGCTTAGTTCTCAATTAACCTTTTTATGGTTGTGTCATAGCTCAGTGGTAGAACGTCGGACCGGCAACTGTGAGGCGAATTTGTGCCGTTATGGTTTCGATTCCCGTAAAGGTTAGTACCTGCGAAAAGTTCCTTCGAATTACATAAATATTTGTAGACAACCGTCCTTATCACTCAGTTCTCAATCAAATTTTTTATGGTTGTGCGATAGCTCAGTGGTAGAACGTTGGACCGGCAACTACTAGGCGAATTAGTGGCGTCATAAGTTCCATTCCCGTATGTTTTCTCTAATTACATATATATTAAATTTTGTCGGAAGCTCCCTTATTACTAAGTTCTCAATCAACCTTTTTATGGATGTGCGATAGCTAAGTGGTAGAACGTTGGACCGGCAACTGCGAGGCGAATTGTTGCCGTCATGGGTTCGATTCCTTGACAAGTTCCATCGAATTACATAAATATTTGTCGGCAGGTGCCCTTATCACTAAGTTCTCAATATAGATTTTTAGGCTTGTACCATAGCTCAGTGGTAGAACGTCGGACCGGCAAATACTAGGTGACTTGGTGCCGTCATAGGTTCGATTCCCGTATGTTCCATCAAAATACATAAATATTTGTCGGCATCCCCCTTATTGCCAAGTTCTTAATCAACCGTTCTATGGTTGGGCTATAGCTCAATGGTAGTGCGCTGGACCGGCAACTGCCTTGCGAATAGGTGCAGTCATGGGTTCAATTCCCGTAAAGGATAGTACCTGGGCTAAGTTCCATCGAATTATATAAATATTTTTCGACATGCTCTCTTATCACTAAGTTCTAAATCAACCTTTCTATGGTTGTGCAATAGCTCAGTGGTAGAGCATTGGACCGGGAACTGCTAGGCGTCTTGGTGTCTTCATGGGTTCGATTCCTTGGCCCAGTTCCATCGAATTACATATTTGTCGACACGACCCTTATCACTAAGTTCTCAATCAATCTTTTTATGGTTGTCCGATAGCTCAGTGGTAGAACGCTGGACCGCTAATTTCTAGGTGACTTGGTGCCCTCATAGGTTCGATTCCCGTATGTTCCATCAAATTACATAAATATTTTTTGGCAGGCGGCCTTATTGCTAAGTTCTCAATCAACCTTTTTATGGGTGTGCGATAGCTCAGTGGTAGAACGTTGGACCGGCAACTACTAGGTGACTTGGTGTCTTCATAGGTTCGATTACCTTATGGTCCATTAAATTACATAAATATTTGTTGGCATGCGCCCTTATTGCTAAGTTCTCAATCAACCTTTTTATGGTTGTGTCATAGCTCAGTGGTAGAACGTCGGACCGGCAACTGTGAGGCGAATTTGTGCCGTTATGGTTTCGATTCCCGTAAAGGTTAGTACCTGCGAAAAGTTCCTTCGAATTACATAAATATTTGTAGACAACCGTCCTTATCACTCAGTTCTCAATCAAATTTTTTATGGTTGTGCGATAGCTCAGTGGTAGAACGTTGGACCGGCAACTACTAGGCGAATTAGTGGCGTCATAAGTTCCATTCCCGTATGTTTTCTCTAATTACATATATATTAAATTTTGTCGGAAGCTCCCTTATTACTAAGTTCTCAATCAACCTTTTTATGGATGTGCGATAGCTAAGTGGTAGAACGTTGGACCGGCAACTGCGAGGCGAATTGTTGCCGTCATGGGTTCGATTCCTTGACAAGTTCCATCGAATTACATAAATATTTGTCGGCAGGTGCCCTTATCACTAAGTTCTCAATATAGATTTTTAGGCTTGTACCATAGCTCAGTGGTAGAACGTCGGACCGGCAAATACTAGGTGACTTGGTGCCGTCATAGGTTCGATTCCCGTATGTTCCATCAAAATACATAAATATTTGTCGGCATCCCCCTTATTGCCAAGTTCTTAATCAACCGTTCTATGGTTGGGCTATAGCTCAATGGTAGTGCGCTGGACCGGCAACTGCCTTGCGAATAGGTGCAGTCATGGGTTCAATTCCCGTAAAGGATAGTACCTGGGCTAAGTTCCATCGAATTATATAAATATTTTTCGACATGCTCTCTTATCACTAAGTTCTAAATCAACCTTTCTATGGTTGTGCAATAGCTCAGTGGTAGAGCATTGGACCGGCAACTGCTAGGCGTCTTGGTGCCTTCATGGGTTCGATTCCTTGGCCCAGTTCCATCGAATTACATATTTGTCGACACGACCCTTATCACTAAGTTCTCAATCAATCTTTTTATGGTTGTCCGATAGCTCAGTGGTAGAACGCTGGACCGCTAATTTCTAGGTGACTTGGTGCCCTCATAGGTTCGATTCCCGTATGTTCCATCAAATTACATAAATATTTTTTGGCAGGCGGCCTTATTGCTAAGTTCTCAATCAACCTTTTTATGGGTGTGCGATAGCTCAGTGGTAGAACGTTGGACCGGCAACTACTAGGTGACTTGGTGTCTTCATAGGTTCGATTACCGTATGGTCCATTAAATTACATAAATATTTGTTGGCATGCGCCCTTATTGCTAAGTTCTCAATCAACCTTTTTATGGTTGTGTCATAGCTCAGTGGTAGAACGTCGGACCGGCAACTGTGAGGCGAATTTGTGCCGTTATGGTTTCGATTCCCGTAAAGGTTAGTACCTGCGAAAAGTTCCTTCGAATTACATAAATATTTGTAGACAACCGTCCTTATCACTCAGTTCTCAATCAAATTTTTTATGGTTGTGCGATAGCTCAGTGGTAGAACGTTGGACCGGCAACTACTAGGCGAATGGGTGGCGTCATAAGTTCCATTCCCGTATGTTTTCTCTAATTACATATATATTAAATTTTGTCGGAAGCTCCCTTATTACTAAGTTCTCAATCAACCTTTTTATGGATGTGCGATAGCTAAGTGGTAGAACGTTGGACCGGCAACTGCGAGGCGAATTGTTGCCGTCATGGGTTCGATTCCTTGACAAGTTCCATCGAATTACATAAATATTTGTCGGCAGGTGCCCTTATCACTAAGTTCTCAATATAGATTTTTAGGCTTGTACCATAGCTCAGTGGTAGAACGTCGGACCGGCAAATACTAGGTGACTTGGTGCCGTCATAGGTTCGATTCCCGTATGTTCCATCAAAATACATAAATATTTGTCGGCATCCCCCTTATTGCCAAGTTCTTAATCAACCGTTCTATGGTTGGGCTATAGCTCAATGGTAGTGCGCTGGACCGGCAACTGCCTTGCGAATAGGTGCAGTCATGGGTTCAATTCCCGTAAAGGATAGTACCTGGGCTAAGTTCCATCGAATTATATAAATATTTTTCGACATGCTCTCTTATCACTAAGTTCTAAATCAACCTTTCTATGGTTGTGCAATAGCTCAGTGGTAGAGCATTGGACCGGCAACTGCTAGGCGTCTTGGTGCCTTCATGGGTTCGATTCCTTGGCCCAGTTCCATCGAATTACATATTTGTCGACACGACCCTTATCACTAAGTTCTCAATCAATCTTTTTATGGTTGTCCGATAGCTCAGTGGTAGAACGCTGGACCGCTAATTTCTAGGTGACTTGGTGCCCTCATAGGTTCGATTCCCGTATGTTCCATCAAATTACATAAATATTTTTTGGCAGGCGGCCTTATTGCTAAGTTCTCAATCAACCTTTTTATGGGTGTGCGATAGCTCAGTGGTAGAACGTTGGACCGGCAACTACTAGGTGACTTGGTGTCTTCATAGGTTCGATTACCGTATGGTCCATTAAATTACATAAATATTTGTTGGCATGCGCCCTTATTGCTAAGTTCTCAATCAACCTTTTTATGGTTGTGTCATAGCTCAGTGGTAGAACGTCGGACCGGTAACTGTGAGGCGAATTTGTGCCGTTATGGTTTCGATTCCCGTAAAGGTTAGTACCTGCGAAAAGTTCCTTCGAATTACATAAATATTTGTAGACAACCGTCCTTATCACTCAGTTCTCAATCAAATTTTTTATGGTTGTGCGATAGCTCAGTGGTAGAACGTTGGACCGGCAACTACTAGGCGAATTAGTGGCGTCATAAGTTCCATTCCCGTATGTTTTCTCTAATTACATATATATTAAATTTTGTCGGAAGCTCCCTTATTACTAAGTTCTCAATCAACCTTTTTATGGATGTGCGATAGCTAAGTGGTAGAACGTTGGACCGGCAACTGCGAGGCGAATTGTTGCCGTCATGGGTTCGATTCCTTGACAAGTTCCATCGAATTACATAAATATTTGTCGGCAGGTGCCCTTATCACTAAGTTCTCAATATAGATTTTTAGGCTTGTACCATAGCTCAGTGGTAGAACGTCGGACCGGCAAATACTATGTGACTTGGTGCCGTCATAGGTTCGATTCCCGTATGTTCCATCAAAATACATAAATATTTGTCGGCATCCCCCTTATTGCCAAGTTCTTAATCAACCGTTCTATGGTTGGGCTATAGCTCAATGGTAGTGCGCTGGACCGGCAACTGCCTTGCGAATAGGTGCAGTCATGGGTTCAATTCCCGTAAAGGATAGTACCTGGGCTAAGTTCCATCGAATTATATAAATATTTTTCGACATGCTCTCTTATCACTAAGTTCTAAATCAACCTTTCTATGGTTGTGCAATAGCTCAGTGGTAGAGCATTGGACCGGCAACTGCTAGGCGTCTTGGTGCCTTCATGGGTTCGATTCCTTGGCCCAGTTCCATCGAATTACATATTTGTCGACACGACCCTTATCACTAAGTTCTCAATCAATCTTTTTATGGTTGTCCGATAGCTCAGTGGTAGAACGCTGGACCGCTAATTTCTAGGTGACTTGGTGCCCTCATAGGTTCGATTCCCGTATGTTCCATCAAATTACATAAATATTTTTTGGCAGGCGGCCTTATTGCTAAGTTCTCAATCAACCTTTTTATGGGTGTGCGATAGCTCAGTGGTAGAACGATGGACCGGCAACTACTAGGTGACTTGGTGTCTTCATAGGTTCGATTACCGTATGGTCCATTAAATTACATAAATATTTGTTGGCATGCGCCCTTATTGCTAAGTTCTCAATCAACCTTTTTATGGTTGTGTCATAGCTCAGTGGTAGAACGTCGGACCGGCAACTGTGAGGCGAATTTGTGCCGTTATGGTTTCGATTCCCGTAAAGGTTAGTACCTGCGAAAAGTTCCTTCGAATTACATAAATATTTGTAGACAACCGTCCTTATCACTCAGTTCTCAATCAAATTTTTTATGGTTGTGCGATAGCTCAGTGGTAGAAGGTTGGACCGGCAACTACTAGGCGAATTAGTGGCGTCATAAGTTCCATTCCCGTATGTTTTCTCTAATTACATATATATTAAATTTTGTCGGAAGCTCCCTTATTACTAAGTTCTCAATCAACCTTTTTATGGATGTGCGATAGCTAAGTGGTAGAACGTTGGACCGGCAACTGCGAGGCGAATTGTTGCCGTCATGGGTTCGATTCCTTGACAAGTTCCATCGAATTACATAAATATTTGTCGGCAGGTGCCCTTATCACTAAGTTCTCAATATAGATTTTTAGGCTTGTACCATAGCTCAGTGGTAGAACGTCGGACCGGCAAATACTAGGTGACTTGGTGCCGTCATAGGTTCGATTCCCGTATGTTCCATCAAAATACATAAATATTTGTCGGCATCCCCCTTATTGCCAAGTTCTTAATCAACCGTTCTATGGTTGGGCTATAGCTCAATGGTAGTGCGCTGGACCGGCAACTGCCTTGCGAATAGGTGCAGTCATGGGTTCAATTCCCGTAAAGGATAGTACCTGGGCTAAGTTCCATCGAATTATATAAATATTTTTCGACATGCTCTCTTATCACTAAGTTCTAAATCAACCTTTCTATGGTTGTGCAATAGCTCAGTGGTAGAGCATTGGACCGGCAACTGCTAGGCGTCTTGTTGCCTTCATGGGTTCGATTCCTTGGCCCAGTTCCATCGAATTACATATTTGTCGACACGACCCTTATCACTAAGTTCTCAATCAATCTTTTTATGGTTGTCCGATAGCTCAGTGGTAGAACGCTGGACCGCTAACTTCTAGGTGACTTGGTGCCCTCATAGGTTCGATTCCCGTATGTTCCATCAAATTACATAAATATTTGTTGGCAGGCGGCCTTATTGCTAAGTTCTCAATCAACCTTTTTATGGGTGTGCGATAGCTCAGTGGTAGAACGTTGGACCGGCAACTACTAGGTGACTTGGTGTCTTCATAGGTTCGATTACCGTATGGTCCATTAAATTACATAAATATTTGTTGGCATGCGCCCTTATTGCTAAGTTCTCAATCAACCTTTTTATGGTTGTGTCATAGCTCAGTGGTAGAACGTCGGACCGGCAACTGTGAGGCGAATTTGTGCCGTTATGGTTTCGATTCCCGTAAAGGTTAGTACCTGCGAAAAGTTCCTTCGAATTACATAAATATTTGTAGACAACCGTCCTTATCACTCAGTTCTCAATCAAATTTTTTATGGTTGTGCGATAGCTCAGTGGTAGAACGTTGGACCGGCAACTACTAGGCGAATGGGTGGCGTCATAAGTTCCATTCCCGTATTTTTTCTCTAATTACATATATATTAAATTTTGTCGGAAGCTCCCTTATTACTAAGTTCTCAATCAACCTTTTTATGGATGTGCGATAGCTAAGTGGTAGAACGTTGGACCGGCGACTGCGAGGCGAATTGTTGCCGTCATGGGTTCGATTCCTTGACAAGTTCCATCGAATTACATAAATATTTGTCGGCAGGTGCCCTTATCACTAAGTTCTCAATATAGATTTTTAGGCTTGTACCATAGCTCAGTGGTAGAACGTCGGACCGGCAAATACTAGGTGACTTGGTGCCGTCATAGGTTCGATTCCCGTATGTTCCATCCAAATACATAAATATTTGTCGGCATCCCCCTTATTGCCAAGTTCTTAATCAACCGTTCTATGGTTGGGCTATAGCTCAATGGTAGTGCGCTGGACCGGCAACTGCCTTGCGAATAGGTGCAGTCATGGGTTCAATTCCCGTAAAGGATAGTACCTGGGCTAAGTTCCATCGAATTATATAAATATTTTTCGACATGATCTCTTATCACTAAGTTCTAAATCAACCTTTCTATGGTTGTGCAATAGCTCAGTGGTAGAGCATTGGACCGGCAACTGCTAGGCGTCTTGTTGCCTTCATGGGTTCGATTCCTTGGCCCAGTTCCATCGAATTACATATTTGTCGACACGACCCTTATCACTAAGTTCTCAATCAATCTTTTTATGGTTGTCCGATAGCTCAGTGGTAGAACGCTGGACCGCTAACTTCTAGGTGACTTGGTGCCCTCATAGGTTCGATTCCCGTATGTTCCATCAAATTACATAAATATTTGTTGGCAGGCGGCCTTATTGCTAAGTTCTCAATCAACCTTTTTATGGGTGTGCGATAGCTCAGTGGTAGAACGTTGGACCGGCAACTACTAGGTGACTTGGTGTCTTCATAGGTTCGATTACCGTATGGTCCATTAAATTACATAAATATTTGTTGGCATGCGCCCTTATTGCTAAGTTCTCAATCAACCTTTTTATGGTTGTGTCATAGCTCAGTGGTAGAACGTCGGACCGGCAACTGTGAGGCGAATTTGTGCCGTTATGGTTTCGATTCCCGTAAAGGTTAGTACCTGCGAAAAGTTCCTTCGAATTACATAAATATTTGTAGACAACCGTCCTTATCACTCAGTTCTCAATCAAATTTTTTATGGTTTTGCGATAGCTCAGTGGTAGAAGGTTGGACCGGCAACTACTAGGCGAATTAGTGGCGTCATAAGTTCCATTCCCGTATGTTTTCTCTAATTACATATATATTAAATTTTGTCGGAAGCTCCCTTATTACTAAGTTCTCAATCAACCTTTTTATGGATGTGCGATAGCTAAGTGGTAGAACGTTGGACCGGCAACTGCGAGGCGAATTGTTGCCGTCATGGGTTCGATTCCTTGACAAGTTCCATCGAATTACATAAATATTTGTCGGCAGGTGCCCTTATCACTAAGTTCTCAATATAGATTTTTAGGCTTGTACCATAGCTCAGTGGTAGAACGTCGGACCGGCAAATACTAGGTGACTTGGTGCCGTCATAGGTTCGATTCCCGTATGTTCCATCAAAATACATAAATATTTGTCGGCATCCCCCTTATTGCCAAGTTCTTAATCAACCGTTCTATGGTTGGGCTATAGCTCAATGGTAGTGCGCTGGACCGGCAACTGCCTTGCGAATAGGTGCAGTCATGGGTTCAATTCCCGTAAAGGATAGTACCTGGGCTAAGTTCCATCGAATTATATAAATATTTTTCGACATGCTCTCTTATCACTAAGTTCTAAATCAACCTTTCTATGGTTGTGCAATAGCTCAGTGGTAGAGCATTGGACCGGCAACTGCTAGGCGTCTTGGTGCCTTCATGGGTTCGATTCCTTGGCCCAGTTCCATCGAATTACATATTTGTCGACACGACCCTTATCACTAAGTTCTCAATCAATCTTTTTATGGTTGTCCGATAGCTCAGTGGTAGAACGCTGGACCGCTAATTTCTAGGTGACTTGGTGCCCTCATAGGTTCGATTCCCGTATGTTCCATCAAATTACATAAATATTTTTTGGCAGGCGGCCTTATTGCTAAGTTCTCAATCAACCTTTTTATGGGTGTGCGATAGCTCAGTGGTAGAACGTTGGACCGGCAACTACTAGGTGACTTGGTGTCTTCATAGGTTCGATTACCGTATGGTCCATTAAATTACATAAATATTTGTTGGCATGCGCCCTTATTGCTAAGTTCTCAATCAACCTTTTTATGGTTGTGTCATAGCTCAGTGGTAGAACGTCGGACCGGCAACTGTGAGGCGAATTTGTGCCGTTATGGTTTCGATTCCCGTAAAGGTTAGTACCTGCGAAAAGTTACTTCGAATTACATAAATATTTGTAGACAACCGTCCTTATCACTCAGTTCTCAATCAAATTTTTTATGGTTGTGCGATAGCTCAGTGGTAGAACTAGGCGAATTAGTGGCGTCATAAGTTCCATTCCCGTATGTTTTCTCTAATTACATAAATATTAAATTTTGTCGGAAGCTCCCTTATTACTAAGTTCTCAATCAACCTTTTTATGGATGTGCGATAGCTAAGTGGTAGAACGTTGGACCGGCGACTGCGAGGCGAATTGTTGCCGTCATGGGTTCGATTCCTTGACAAGTTCCATCGAATTACATAAATATTTGTCGGCAAGGGCCCTTATCATAAAGTTCTCAATATAGATTTTTAGGCTTGTACCATAGCTCAGTGGTAGAACGTCGGACCGGCAAATACTAGGTGACTTGGTGCCGTCATAGGTTCGATTCCCGTATGTTCCATCAAAATACATAAATATTTGTCGGCATCCCCCTTATTGCCAAGTTCTTAATCAACCGTTCTATGGTTGGGCTATAGCTCAATGGTAGTGCGCTGGACCGGCAACTGCCTTGCGAATAGGTGCAGTCATGGGTTCAATTCCCGTAAAGGATAGTACCTGGGCTAAGTTCCATCGAATTATATAAATATTTTTCGACATGCTCTCTTATCACTAAGTTCTAAATCAACCTTTCTATGGTTGTGCAATAGCTCAGTGGTAGAGCATTGGACCGGCAACTGCTAGGCGTCTTGGTGCCTTCATGGGTTCGATTCCTTGGCCCAGTTCCATCGAATTACATATTTGTCGACACGACCCTTATCACTAAGTTCTCAATCAATCTTTTTATGGTTGTCCGATAGCTCAGTGGTAGAACGCTGGACCGCTAATTTCTAGGTGACTTGGTGCCCTCATAGGTTCGATTCCCGTATGTTCCATCAAATTACATAAATATTTTTTGGCAGGCGGCCTTATTGCTAAGTTCTCAATCAACCTTTTTATGGGTGTGCGATAGCTCAGTGGTAGAACGTTGGACCGGCAACTACTAGGTGACTTGGTGTCTTCATAGGTTCGATTACCGTATGGTCCATTAAATTACATAAATATTTGTTGGCATGCGCCCTTATTGCTTAGTTCTCAATTAACCTTTTTATGGTTGTGTCATAGCTCAGTGGTAGAACGTCGGACCGGCAACTGTGAGGCGAATTTGTGCCGTTATGGTTTCGATTCCCGTAAAGGTTAGTACCTGCGAAAAGTTCCTTCGAATTACATAAATATTTGTAGACAACCGTCCTTATCACTCAGTTCTCAATCAAATTTTTTATGGTTGTGCGATAGCTCAGTGGTAGAACGTTGGACCGGCAACTACTAGGCGAATTAGTGGCGTCATAAGTTCCATTCCCGTATGTTTTCTCTAATTACATATATATTAAATTTTGTCGGAAGCTCCCTTATTACTAAGTTCTCAATCAACCTTTTTATGGATGTGCGATAGCTAAGTGGTAGAACGTTGGACCGGCAACTGCGAGGCGAATTGTTGCCGTCATGGGTTCGATTCCTTGACAAGTTCCATCGAATTACATAAATATTTGTCGGCAGGTGCCCTTATCACTAAGTTCTCAATATAGATTTTTAGGCTTGTACCATAGCTCAGTGGTAGAACGTCGGACCGGCAAATACTAGGTGACTTGGTGCCGTCATAGGTTCGATTCCCGTATGTTCCATCAAAATACATAAATATTTGTCGGCATCCCCCTTATTGCCAAGTTCTTAATCAACCGTTCTATGGTTGGGCTATAGCTCAATGGTAGTGCGCTGGACCGGCAACTGCCTTGCGAATAGGTGCAGTCATGGGTTCAATTCCCGTAAAGGATAGTACCTGGGCTAAGTTCCATCGAATTATATAAATATTTTTCGACATGCTCTCTTATCACTAAGTTCTAAATCAACCTTTCTATGGTTGTGCAATAGCTCAGTGGTAGAGCATTGGACCGGCAACTGCTAGGCGTCTTGGTGCCTTCATGGGTTCGATTCCTTGGCCCAGTTCCATCGAATTACATATTTGTCGACACGACCCTTATCACTAAATTCTCAATCAATCTTTTTATGGTTGTCCGATAGCTCAGTGGTAGAACGCTGGACCGCTAATTTCTAGGTGACTTGGTGCCCTCATAGATTCGATTCCCGTATGTTCCATCAAATTACATAAATATTTTTTGGCAGGCGGCCTTATTGCTAAGTTCTCAATCAACCTTTTTATGGGTGTGCGATAGCTCAGTGGTAGAACGTTGGACCGGCAACTACTAGGTGACTTGGTGTCTTCATAGGTTCGATTACCGTATGGTCCATTAAATTACATAAATATTTGTTGGCATGCGCCCTTATTGCTAAGTTCTCAATCAACCTTTTTATGGTTGTGTCATAGCTCAGTGGTAGAACGTCGGACCGGCAACTGTGAGGCGAATTTGTGCCGTTATGGTTTCGATTCCCGTAAAGGTTAGTACCTGCGAAAAGTTCCTTCGAATTACATAAATATTTGTAGACAACCGTCCTTATCACTCAGTTCTCAATCAAATTTTTTATGGTTGTGCGATAGCTCAGTGGTAGAACGTTGGTCCGGCAACTACTAGGCGAATTAGTGGCGTCATAAGTTCCATTCCCGTATGTTTTCTCTAATTACATAAATATTAAATTTTGTCGGAAGCTCCCTTATTACTAAGTTCTCAATCAACCTTTTTATGGATGTGCGATAGCTAAGTGGTAGAACGTTGGACCGGCGACTGCGAGGCGAATTGTTGCCGTCATGGGTTCGATTCCTTGACAAGTTCCATCGAATTACATAAATATTTGTCGGCAAGGGCCCTTATCATAAAGTTCTCAATATAGATTTTTAGGCTTGTACCATAGCTCAGTGGTAGAACGTCGGACCGGCAAATACTAGGTGACTTGGTGCCGTCATAGGTTCGATTCCCGTATGTTCCATCAAAATACATAAATATTTGACGGCATCCCCCTTATTGCCAAGTTCTTAATCAACCGTTCTATGGTTGGGCTATAGCTCAATGGTAGTGCGCTGGACCGGCAACTGCCTTGCGAATAGGTGCAGTCATGGGTTCAATTCCCGTAAAGGATAGTACCTGGGCTAAGTTCCATCGAATTATATAAATATTTTTCGACATGCTCTCTTATCACTAAGTTCTAAATCAACCTTTCTATGGTTGTGCAATAGCTCAGTGGTAGAGCATTGGACCGGCAACTGCTAGGCGTCTTGGTGCCTTCATGGGTTCGATTCCTTGGCCCAGTTCCATCGAATTACATATTTGTCGACACGACCCTTATCACTAAGTTCTCAATCAATCTTTTTATGGTTGTCCGATAGCTCAGTGGTAGAACGCTGGACCGCTAATTTCTAGGTGACTTGGTGCCCTCATAGGTTCGATTCCCGTATGTTCCATCAAATTACATAAATATTTTTTGGCAGGCGGCCTTATTGCTAAGTTCTCAATCAACCTTTTTATGGGTGTGCGATAGCTCAGTGGTAGAACGATGGACCGGCAACTACTAGGTGACTTGGTGTCTTCATAGGTTCGATTACCGTATGGTCCATTAAATTACATCGGAAGCTCCCTTATTGCTAAGTTCTCAATCAACCTTTTTATGGTTGTGTCATAGCTCAGTGGTAGAACGTCGGACCGGCAACTGTGAGGCGAATTTGTGCCGTTATGGTTTCGATTCCCGTAAAGGTTAGTACCTGCGAAAAGTTCCTTCGAATTACATAAATATTTGTAGACAACCGTCCTTATCACTCAGTTCTCAATCAAATTTTTTATGGTTGTGCGATAGCTCAGTGGTAGAAGGTTGGACCGGCAACTACTAGGCGAATTAGTGGCGTCATAAGTTCCATTCCCGTATGTTTTCTCTAATTACATATATATTAAATTTTGTCGGAAGCTCCCTTATTACTAAGTTCTCAATCAACCTTTTATGGATGTGCGATAGCTAAGTGGTAGAACGTTGGACCGGCAACTGCGAGGCGAATTGTTGCCGTCATGGGTTCGATTCCTTGACAAGTTCCATCGAATTACATAAATATTTGTCGGCAGGTGCCCTTATCACTAAGTTCTCAATATAGATTTTTAGGCTTGTACCATAGCTCAGTGGTAGAACGTCGGACCGGCAAATACTAGGTGACTTGGTGCCGTCATAGGTTCGATTCCCGTATGTTCCATCAAAATACATAAATATTTGTCGGCATCCCCCTTATTGCCAAGTTCTTAATCAACCGTTCTATGGTTGGGCTATAGCTCAATGGTAGTGCGCTGGACCGGCAACTGCCTTGCGAATAGGTGCAGTCATGGGTTCAATTCCCGTAAAGGATAGTACCTGGGCTAAGTTCCATCGAATTATATAAATATTTTTCGACATGCTCTCTTATCACTAAGTTCTAAATCAACCTTTCTATGGTTGTGCAATAGCTCAGTGGTAGAGCATTGGACCGGCAACTGCTAGGCGTCTTGTTGCCTTCATGGGTTCGATTCCTTGGCCCAGTTCCATCGAATTACATATTTGTCGACACGACCCTTATCACTAAGTTCTCAATCAATCTTTTTATGGTTGTCCGATAGCTCAGTGGTAGAACGCTGGACCGCTAACTTCTAGGTGACTTGGTGCCCTCATAGGTTCGATTCCCGTATGTTCCATCAAATTACATAAATATTTGTTGGCAGGCGGCCTTATTGCTAAGTTCTCAATCAACCTTTTTATGGGTGTGCGATACAAAAAGAGCCTCGTTTTTTTTACATTATCAACTTGTGTTGATATTTTTTGATAGGAGATTCTCTATTTATCACCCAATATCTTATTTGACAGTAGATATCGCTTGTATGATAAATTACATAATCTACTGCGATATCTCCTAAGGAGATAGGGGTTACCCTAACCCTTTACATGAATTTGATTGGTCAATCAAAAAGGAACTACTTTCTTTTATTCTAAAGAAACCACTTATTTTAAATAAATAGTGACTTTTTTTTTTGTTAAAAAGAAACTGTTTTTATTTAATTGACTTTGAAGGAAATACTGGGTCAATATATAGGACTTTGCAATAGCTAAACTGCAGTCAAAAAACTGATGTATCACTACGCAGTAATGAAATTAGGTCTAGTAAAGGTGAAATTTATACCAAAGAATTATATTTATTTATTTATGCATGTAAAAAAGGTTTGGGTGATAAATAAAATCTCCAACTCGTGTTTTTTTATATCAAAAAACACTCGTAGGAGATTCTCTATGTAATAAACGGTAAGAGTTTGTCATATGTAGTAGTTGGGACGAAAATCAGAGTTGTATCCTTTATGCATATTCCTCACTATATAGACGATGAAGATATTTACGATAAACTCGAACTATGGGGCGTAACACCTATGGGAGAGATTAGGAGGCGATTTTACAGACATGGCGAAAGAAATTTTCCAGATGGAACACGATTTCTAAAAGTAAAGTTTCCGCCCCAAATTTCAAGTCTCCCATATGGAAGTAAATTTGACGGTCGTAGTTTTTATATAAAACATGATAACCAGGGACGTGTATGCTTTACTTGTCTATGTAGTAATCACTTGTAGTAATAAATGTAATCAGCCAGGCCACCAAAAAGCTCAGTGTACACAGTCCTTATGTATACAATGTGAACATTACTTATGGGAGTGTAAATGCGAGACAGGTGAAGAAACTGATATTACTGAACTGACTGAAACTCAAAATCTGTCTACAGACCTAAATCAAGAGAAACAACTACAATTCGTAATAAAATTTTTAACTACCATGAAACTATTGCAAACCTTTAACGTTCAAGAATTTATTGACAGTTACGATAACACCACTTGTCAATGCAATAACTCTCATTTTAAAGATAAGTTTCATGACAGGAAACTTCGATATTGTTGAAGACAAAAATCTTAGAAAACTATTTCGCTTTGGGCAACAATTTCGAGAACAACCAAGTAAAACTAACTTCAAAAAATTACATAATAATCTAAAATCTCAAATCCGGAAATGCATTGTAGCTCTGATAAATTTCGTGCACCGTTAGAATCTTTTGGAGAATGGAGAAACACTGTTTTTGACCTCTTAACCCAAGACACCCACCATCCGAAGTCCTAAAAAACGCATCTGCAGCTGAATGTCTTGCTGCTCTTCAAGAGAGATTTGTTCTAACACCTGTTGATAAGGCTAGTAATAACATTGCCTTTATCTGTAAAAAAAGTACTATATTAAAAATATCCTTACCGAAGTCGGACTACTTATAAATGTATTACGGAATTATCTAAAATAGATATTTTGCATAATAGGCCTGCAGCCGAAATTTCTAGCTAGCTTAGAAACACAACTCCGCTACACGGTCTTGCCTAAAAGAAAAACTATACATTTTTGGAAAGCTTATGACGCCACGAACACAAAATCCGGGAGTTCCAAGCAAAAGTTTGCAATTTATTGATTAAGGGCCAGATGAAATTCGTAAAAAATTGTCAAATAAATGCTACTTTTGTACTAACAATTCTGAAGTTGACATAAGATTAAATAGTTGATAAAACACCTCATGCCTTCATCCTTGGCAATGAACAGTTTATTGGATAGATTTTGATGTAAATAAAAATGCTCAAAACACAAATGTCATGGGTGAATAAAGAATTCTGGAAATCCATTAACGGTGAAAAAGACCTATCTCCCTTTCTGTCAAATGTCTTTAATTGATAGACTATCAGGTGTATGGTGACTGCACACAAGCCTAATAATTATTTTGTTACTTGGAACTCAGGGGCCTTTGATTGTTGGATGTTTGCTCAGAAATTATCGCTTGTATGGAACATGCTAGAGTCGATTTGTAGCATATCCTAGCCATACCAGGGGATATGTTTGACAGTAGTTGAATGATATGCTTTTGAAATAATGTTGATCAGTAGCACTTTATAACGCATTGAACCACATGATTTTTTTCCACTAAGATAAACATTCTAAACCCACATACATGTTCCCTTTCAATTATCCACTACAGTATTTTTACAACTGTACAAGTTCATGTAGCTGTGGACTACTATTTCAGATATGATTAATGGTCAAATTACAAACATACATGTAGATATAAAATTAAAAAAATAATTCTGGGTTGGTATGAAGGGAAAGGTTAGAAAACAGGATGAACAGTTGTTAAATTACTTATTAAAGTGAAACAATCATTGAAAATCATAATTAAACAGTTACTCTGCACATCAAATGTCATCAAAGTTAATCTTCATCATCATCATCACTGTCACTAAATGTATTAACATCAAATTTGGTCATTTCAGGACTAACATGGTTTAATTTTATTTCAATAATTCGCAGTGGGAGGAAACCGGAGTACCCGGAGAAAGCCCATGAGGTCGGACAGGGGACCCTACTCTATGCCATGTACAACCGGGGTTTCGAAACCACGCCAGTTGACTCAATGGCAGACGGCAGGCCATATGATTTTACATGTATTGAAAAATTTAATGTAAGGCTCAGTTTAATTCATTCCAAATTGGTCCCTGAACATTGCATTGAGAAAATATGCCCTGGCGAGCCATATGCAAATTGCTCTGGGGACATTATCAAAGTACACAAATCTGTAGGGTAAATTAGGTAGACATGTCAAAATTGTTGCTGGAAAAATATCTTAGGGGATCTAGTGACTCGACTAGTCCTAGGGTTAGGGTTAGCCCTAACCCTAGCATTAAGCAGCTGACATACATTTGGGTGTACCAAGAAGCATAAATGAGACAAAACTAAAATGAATAATACATGTACAATGTACATGTAACTATAGCTGGAAGCATCAACATTTTCATGTTGACAAGCAAGGCGAACAAATATATCATAAAGCTTGACCATTCAAATGATTTCCTGGCCATGTATGATTCTTTCTCTTATGACATCTTTACAGAATATATTGTATGTGGTTAAATATTTGACGGCGGCTTGTCAACTTTGCTGAAAAATATAAATAAACATAAACATGTACACAATTAAAACAAAATTCTGGAGCTTGGTTTACTCTCATTATTTCGTAGAACAGAGGAATAAGACACTTACTCAGGGGTTTAAGATCTTATTTTCATGCAGAAACCAGCTAATGAAGACAGGAAGGCATTTGCAGTACAAGGAGAGATAGAGAGAAGAATTGGGGTTTAACGTCCACTGGACCAGATTGTAGCCGGGGATTTTAATTTTTCTTTCTCTATAAGATTTACGGGCAGACACAATTCGGAATTTGTCTGTAAAACGCCTGTAGCATGTTAGGTGAAATCCAGTATCTTTTAGCGCGTCGATAAATTCCTTGTTGATTAATCACTCGAAGTCGAAGTAGTCGAAATCGCCTGTTCAGCTATCCATTTCACTTGCCCATCAAGTTTTAGCCATTCATGGGCACATTCATGGAATTTATCCCAGCGAGATTTTGTAAATAATTGTTCTCGTTCCTTTCTTAATCCTTCGTAATGAACAATACAGCGTAAATTTGATGAAATATCAGTCGATTCACGTTCTTTCATGGGCGCAGCCATTACATGTGTGTTGTTGTTTACAACTTTCAAGGTCGGGTCAGCAGTTCACAATACGAGCTACTGATTGGCCCATGGTGACCAATCACTGGTTATTTCCCTACGCTTTATAACAGCGCGAGTCAAATAAATCCCGTACGAATAAATTTATATCACCCTTAAATTACGCTGCCGGAGCTTGGAACACTAGTAAATTTTCTTTAAAACATAATGATCGCAGATTATTTTATGGTGGATCGTGTAGCGGAGTTGCACGCTAGAAATTTTGGCTGCCGGCCTATAACCAATATTCGTTTTTAACAGGAGTAATGATATCAGAGACAATGTGAAAATAGATGCACTACCTTATAATTATTCTATACCGAAATTTCATAAAAATCCAGTAAAATTCAGATATATAATTTCCTCCAGCATCTGCCAGACAAAACCTCTAGCAGTGACTATAACAAAAGGACTTAAATTATGTCAGGCCCAACATGCAATTTGGTGCAAAACACTTCGAAATTATACTGGAATTAACAGTTTTTTCATAATTGATAAAAATAAACCTATAGTAGACACTTTAGATAAAATTAACAAAAAAGGCAATGCTAAATCAATAGAAACTTTCGACTTTTCCACTTTATATACTATGCTACAACATACAGATCTTAAAATAATTTGGATTGGTTCGTTGATAAAGCCTTTAATGGAGCTTTCGGAAAGGGCAGAAACCTAATGGCCATCTACTCACAAGATGCAAGGTGGATAATAAAACGGCGCAATGCTAATACTGTAGTTTTCGATAAAGAAAAATTTCAAAATATCATACATTTTCTCATTGACAATGCCATATTTGAGGTTGGGGATCAGATAATGCAACAAACTATTGGTTTACCAATGGGAACTAACCCTAACCCTAACCCTGGCAAATGCACATTTATACAAATACGAATTCGACTTTCAAGACCACAAAAGAAAAACAGATTACAAGGTAGCTGAAAGTCTAAATTATACCTTCCGGTACATTGATGACATAAACCAATCAAAGATAATGGTAATTTCAATAAATATAAAGATGAAACATATCCTCCTGAACTTATATTAAACAAAGAAAATTCGGGCACTATTAATGCATCTGTTCTTGACCTGGACATCAATATAATTTACGATAAATTTAATTTCGGTATATTCGATAGTATGATACTAACAAATAAATTAGAAAGGGAATATTCCCGTTTGGCCTTCACATCCAATGTGAGTATTGATTCTGTTTTAAAATTAGAACATGAATTAGAAATATTAGAACATGATATATGCACAGGCGCTATATTGAGATCCAAAACAAAACACGCAACAGAGAGCGACAGAAGCACAATTATTTCTTAAATCTTGAGAAACAGAGACAAAATCAGAATCGTATAAGAGAAATAATTGATGAAGATGGTACATCCTATTCAGACACTGGATCAATAGTCTACCAATGTTCAAGTTTTTATTCAAAACTGTATACCAACGACTCTATTGTTGAGGATGACGATCCATTGAAAGTTATTGAAACCGTTTTGACCAAGACTTTTTCACCTTTGGACCGAGAGCTTTGTGACCAGAATATAACTTTAAACGAACTAACCGAGTCACTTAACTCCATGTCTAGAGGGAAAAGTCCAGGTCAAGATGGCCTCACGTGTGAATTTTATCTAAAGTTTTGGGACCTGTTAGGACCTATCCTTTGAAATGTTATTAATTACTCGTTATTAATGTCCCGCTCAATGCGGAAAGGTATTATAACTTTAATTTTTAAAGATAAAGGAGATAGGAGACATTTAAAGAACTGGAGATCAATATCCTTATTACAAACAGATTTTAAGATATTATCCCGTTGTTTAGCTTTAAGAATTAAAAATGTATTAGACACAATTATATCGCCAGAACAAACATGTTCAGTGCCAGGACGGAATATTTCAGAAAATGTCGCCAGCATTCGTGATATAATAGACTATGTGGAAGAAAAAGATTTAGAAGCTTTTATCATAAAAATTGATGCCGAATTACTTGATGCATGTTCTGAAATATTTCGGTTTTGCAGAAAATCTTATTAATTATACTATTCAAAAAAAGTAGGGGATATTTGATTTTTAAGTGTTATTAAAGTCACCTAGTGAAACTGACGAAGAAACAAATGACAAAATGAAATGAAGTTCACATTCATCGATTTATTCCAAATGGTCGTTAGACTAAGAAAGGCACAGACTGACCATTATAAGGGTAAAATGATACCCGGGGTCAAACAGCAAAGTTACCACAGCATCACAACAAAGTTAGTAACGGGTAAATCCTCCTCTATTTGCCAAACAAGCATTGATCCGACTTGGCATACTCCTAATGAGACGTCTAAGGTCATTTTGGTCCAGATTGTCCCATTCCTGTTGCAACGCAGCAGCAAGTTCTTGGACATTGACAGGACGTTGTTGACGTTGACGTAACCTCTGTCCAAGCATGTCCCAGACATGCTCGATGGGGGAGAGGTCGGGACTCAGTGCTGGCCATGGTAATGTGGTGATGTTCTGTTGTTGGAGGTAACCTGTAACGATCCTGCCCCTGTGACATCTTGCGTTGTCATCCGGGAAGATGAAACGGCGGCCATGACGTCGTGCGAACGGCACAACATGGACTGCCAAGATGTTGTCCCGGTAGTACTGGCCTGTAACACGCCCTGTAACAACATGTAAAGCCGTTCTTCCAGCAACAGTGATGTCCTCACACCATAACAGAACCACCCGTTTCGACGTCGCCACACCCTCCTACGTCTGTCCAAAAAATCAACAGTGAACCTTGACTCATCTGAAAACATCACATTGCTCCAGCGTCGATTATCCCAGTGTTGACGATCCCTACACCAACGACGTCTTTCCTGAATGTGATGATCTCTCAAACAAGGGATCACGCGAGGACGTTGGGCGCGAAGGTGACCCCTATGCATTCGATTCCGAATCGTCTGGCCACTCACTCTCACACCAGTGTCTGTTTGAAGACGAGCGCTGAGCTGATTTGCTGTGATTTCACGATTTCTCAAGGCCAAGGTACGGATAAATCGATCCTGGGCTTGAGTTGTCGCCCTTGGTCGACCTGAGCGTGGTCTGACCTGTACAGATTGTGTATCACGGTATCTGGACCACAGCTGGCTTATGACAGACTGAGAAACATTCATCGTCCGCGCCACAACCGCCTGTGTTGTGCCGATCTGTAGCATGCCAAGGGCACGTAACCTTTCATTTTGGGTAAGCCGCCGCATGTCAAAATTTGTTTTCTGGTCACTAAAACAATTAAACTGATGTTTCCACCCTGGAATTGTATGCCACAATGACTGTAACATTCAAAGTCAGAGTAGTGCAAATCTTGGGTTGGACCCCCATGATGATCCCAAGCATCACCTGCATTCCATGCGGTAGCTATTGGTGCGTTTGGGCGTCACATGTAACTGGAAATGTTTCTTCTGTTAGGTTCTATAGTGACTTTTTTCGTAGTCATTTGCATAATGATTTTAGTATTATGCCCCCAAAATCAAATATGCCCTACTTTTTTTGAATAGTATACATAAAACAGAGTTATTACCTATTGGAAAATCAGCGAACAAAAACTATGAATTCAATAATCCTGTTGTTGTTAAAGAAGATTGTATTAATAATATTAATTTAGGCCCGAACAAGTCAATGTGTGAAAAACTTAACTGGTATGATAAGGTTAATAAAATAATGTGTATTTTAAATATGTGGTTTAAACGTAACATCAGTTTACAAGGCAAGGTCCTTGTCACTAACAGTTTACTGTTATCTAAATTATGGTACACAGCGAGCGTTATACCGATACCGGCTACCGTTGAAAGAGACATTGTAAAGCACGTGCAAAGCTATATTTGGAACAATAAACCTCCACAAATACAGTACAAATCTATTATTGGAAATAAGTCAATAGGCGGATTGGGACTTCCTCATATAGGTTTGAAATCAGATGCACTGTGTATTAAATGGTTAATTAGATATAACGCCGTTTGGAAAGAGACAATGACGTATTTTCTACGGAAATACTCTGATCTTGATTTAAGCCACGATATTTTTAAAATACATTACAAAACTAGATTAATTAAGAACTTACCTGTATTTTATCAAAGATTACTTTGTGCTTGGAATAAAATAAATAATAACTGTAGAAGTAGTCCAATAGATATGTATCATATTTCTTTTCAACCCTTATTTATTAACCCTTTCATATCAAAGGATAATCAAACCTTACTATCCACTAAGTCTGATATATTTAAACAATGTAATATTGTAAAGGTGTATGATATTATATATTATGTAAAACCTGACTTCCTACCACATCATACTATATTAAATATCAATCATACAGATTTTCCTGATTATTGTAGCGAAAAAATATTAAAACAATATGATACTCCTGATACTTGGTGCAGTATTATAAAAGTAACACCACTCCTCCAAGTATTTATTTTTACAATCGATAACGAAACAATTGAACCTGATCAATTAACAACTAAGTTCTGTTATAACAGTCTAATTAGAAATTTTTTCGTAGAACCAAAATGTATTGTATTTTGGGAGAAAATAGCTACAAATATAAATTGGAATGTTGTATGGAAAATTGTATTTTTAAGTTTTAAAGACCCGCAAATGATAGCATTAGATTATAAAGTTGTACATAATATTATTTGGACAAAATCAAAACTATTTAAGATAAATAAAACTTCAGATGACATTTGCCCAGTGTGTAAAGAAGAACCCGAAGATTTAGTATATATGTTTTTTAATTGTCTGGATTTATTATATTTAAGAATGATTATTAAAGAAATGCTAAATGATTTATTATCTACCAGTGTCACTGAGGAAGATCTCAAAACATATTTTTTAATTGGGTTACAATCCAAAAATAACTCCGAGACGTACGAATTAGTCAACTTAATACTAAGCTGTGCCCGAATTTCTATGTATAAAAGGAGAATGAAATCCCTTGATAGTACTACTAGTATTGAAATTGACGTTGTAAAAATATTTAAAAATGTATTAAAGAGCTCATTTAATGATGTAAGAGAATATTGTAAGAAAAATAATATAAATTTTATTAAAAAGTTTATTTTGCCATCATTATTTATTTCTTATGAAAATGATGGTTCTATATGTATCGATATTTAATTACTATTTGAAATATTCAAACTAGCTTTTTTAGACTCGAAAAGGTTTCGCACTTTCGTCAAGTTTCGAGATTGACAGCTAAGACGAATGCATTGCACTGTGTTTATATTGTAAATATCTTTATGTTCATGGTACTATATTTTTATAATTTTAATCATGTGTGTCTGGAAGGTGATTGTTAATGTAAGAAAGAATGTATCTTTTAGATTTGATAACCTAGAATGAATGAATGTTTGTAATTAATGTACTGTATAGTTATGTTGTATTAGTACCTGAATAAAATTTCTTCAAGAAAAAAAAAACGTTGGACCGGCAACTACTAGGCGAATTAGTGCCGTCATAAGTTCGATTCCCGTATGTTCCATCAAATTACATAAATATTTGTCGGCAGGCCCCCTTATTTCTAAGTTCTCAATCAACCTTTTTATGGGTGTGCGATAGCTAAGTGGTAGGACGTTGGACCGGCAACAGCGAGGCGAATTGGTGCCCTCATGGGTTCGATTCCTTGGCCAAGTTCCACTGAATTACATAAATATTTGTCGGCAGGCGCCCTTATTTGTCGGCAGGCGCCCATACTTTACTGTTACTGAGAACACTATTTTTGTAACAGATTGAGAAGACTGGAGACGCGTCCGTTTGGCAAAGTGTTCTGTGCAGAACACATAACTGTTCTAGGTTAGAAAACATGCCGTATTAGGTTAGAACACATACTGTTCTAGTTTAGAACATTGTCTAGGCGAGAACAACAAAACAGTGTGAGTTCAAATGTAACAGATTGAGAACATAACATCAGTTAAATTCCAAATTTAGACATATTTTGACTGCATCTACTAATAATTTGATGCTTTCACATATTATTATGCTTTGACTCCTTTTCCTTGGCTGTGAAAATTTGATCTCTTTGACTATCTCGTACATCATGAAAAGAGACACAGATATTTCATAAAATCAATAAAATGTTCCCCGACCTTATGATTTCAATAAAATGAAGTGATGCAATAATAGGAGCGAAATATGGATTAAGTAAAGTCCAGAATGCCCTTGTCGTTGCCCTTAATTTGTGTACCATCGGCTTGCAACTTGCACAAAAGAATTAGACATCAAGGATATTACTTTTTGAATTTAAAGTTGAAATCGGAAGAAATTCGAACTTTAGATTGTAATATGAATTCTCATCAAACGCGGACCACAACTTTAAGCGTTAGCGATATGTACTGACCTTACGCCATGGGCCCTGACATTTGTTTGAATTTGGACATGTGAAATCTAAATATATAATGGGAAACGAATTAGTAAGATGTAATAACTGAAACTTAAATAATTTGAAGGAAACGTCTTTATTATTTCATTTGGCATAGATTCTGATAATCAAAAAACGGCTTGAAAATGATTAATAAGATCGGTGATGTCCAGAATGCAAATTTCATCACATTCATGATGTCGTGAATAACTGATTCATTTATAATCACTTACTTTTTTGGTATCAATACTGTACTTATTAGCGATTTCCTTTCCCTGATGTAGTGCTTCCCCAATGGGTCATATTTTAGAGATCATTTAAATCGAAAACCTCATCATCGTTTCATTTTCTACCTTGTGATCATTGTGTTTTCTGTGTAAATTCTCCCGACAATTTACCGACTGTTTAGATGAGGAAGTAACAAGATCTTATTCTACAAGATGCATACAAATTCGGATCATTTTTTAATGTCTACTGAAAACAACAACATTGTCAGATTAATGTATGCATACAAAGTTGGAATTAATTATCATCGTTAATTATTTGTCGGTCAGAGTTAGAAACTATTTATGTTGTTGTTTTACATTTAAGTAATCGTAATTAGAACATTTTTTTAAACACCATATTGGCATATTCTTAGCGAAGAACACGATGTGTTAGGGTTAGGGTTAACCCTAAGCGTTCTCAACAATGCCTTCAGACTAAGACGGCTTTTGACACACGATTATCAATATTATAGGCCATGAGTCGGATTGGAGCTAAAGTAAAAATTAGCTCGCACGCACCCAAATGAATAAGGACAACTGCATGGATGGGGCTAACGGTCTAGCCTAGAAGCCTGGCCCTATGTGATTCGATCATTGCAATTATGTTAATTTACGTCAAAAAGGCTTTTGAGTTATCTCAAATAAAATTTCAATCAATTTGTAAACAATTTCTCTCATTCATTGACATACTTACCATTGAATTTTGTGGCTTTCTTCGTCGGCGAAAGCACACTCTAGAAACAGCAGTTAAAATGGTGTCCAATGTCACAAATGACGTCAGAGAGAAGGATTGATGTCATTTGAATTTAAAGGGAGATAACTGACATCCGTACAGAACATTATCTATTGACGCCACGTTGTCGAGCGTCACGGTTTGAAAATTCGTTTTTCCTTAGCACAAATTCGCGCCTGGAATTTGCTAGACTCGTCAACTAAAGCTGCGGCTAATAGAGCAGTATTCAGATCAAAAATAACTCAATTTGATCTACCGAAACCTCCACCTAATTATTTACTAACACGTAACAGGAAATTTAACCCTAACCCTTGCATACAAGACTTGTCATGGCTGTAGCCCATTAAAATCACATCTTTATGAATCTAACTTTGTAAATGATCAAAAATGTCGCTGTGGCCATGAAACGGAAGACACGCAACATTACTTCCAAAATTGTCCTTTGTATGATGAGCAAATGAGTATATTATTAAAATTTGATCAATTAAAAAACTACCATAACCTAAATCTGACAACATTGCTTTCGGGTGACCCGCAATTCAGAATATGCATTTAGTTAAGCAAGTACAGAAATACATACAAAACACAGAGCGTTTTAAATCATGATGTAGTTTCTAGAATGGAAAACACGCTACCGCCCGCCAAATATGTTTTTAATTTCAAATATAAATTTATTTAATATCTGAACCTCACCAAATAAACCTTACACGATTTCGTATATTTCGTTATTGTAAGGTATGTTATACCGAGGTGTTCTCCCTTGTCCATATTTTAAATACACTGAGTTTGTGTAAATATGTTTGTCTTGTTAATCTATTGTTTATTAGTATCTGATATGTATTGACTTTGCTTCACTGACCACCTACAACGATTATATTGTATTGGAGAGGACTCTTTTGTAAGTTTTAGTAACTTTTGTCCGATCCGTTTACTTTAAAGCAATAAAATATGTTTAAATAAATAAAATAACATAATATGTTAACTCTAACCCTAACCCAAATAAAACACCAGGTGTTCTTATTGGAACACTGCATGTTCAAAATGAACTCGATAGAACTCCAATGCGTATTTTGTGGAATATTAAGTGTTCTCTTTCAGACACAGTGTTCTGGGATTCGTGTGTGCAATTTAGAACACGGGTGTTCTGAATTATACATATATTATCCAATTGATTAAGAGTCATTCCACGAGAAAACCATGCAGAAGGTGGGAAGGTGGGGGTCAGATTGATTTTTGGACATGTTTGCCCTTTTTCACGTTATTTTTGGTCAATTTTCAGTCACCTATTCTGGCAAGTCTAGGGTTTGGATGAAAGTAGTAGTGGTTGGTGATGTTAGTGGGGTCTTCCGTCCCCCAATGTACAGACCTTTATGGTCGCATCTATTCTCTGGGAGTAATGGTCAGCAAAATTATTGTAACATATGGCGAATAAATTAGAAAATATACACCTTCGGAGATTAGCCCTAGGTCAAAATATCGAAATGTTTTTATGCATAGCTCGACCCACTCTATTGATATAAGAAATAAAATCTCTGTCATCTTGTTTCATTCAATGCGAAATCATGAGTCAAAATTAGCGAATTTTTCATATTGTAAATCTCTGATTCTCTATAAAATGACCAACTACTTTCATACAGGGTGAGCCAGCTTTCTCCAATTCTTCGCCAAATCATTCGCCCAATCTCGCTGTTAGCAGCAGTGAACCGACTAGAGCAAAACTGGTCTCTTTGATGAAACTTGGTATCCAATCCATGATGGCCGCGCCCGGGACCACAGAAAGTTGAGTTTTTTCTTCATTTTTGGCCAATTGCATGTGGCACATATCCCACATATGAGAAGTAAAATGACTGGTGTCATATCGAGTGAAGAGGAGAATTTCGGAGTACAACGCATGTGTCGACTGTATAAAAAATATCTCAACCAATCATGACAGATGAAACATATTTTTTACTTAGGAATACGTCACGATTCTACTCACTCCACCTCAGCTGTCTGGACTGGCAGAACTGTGACAGGACTGAATTCCGCGTCACTTGATTGTAATTCTGTCGATTCGGGACGTTCTGGACTGTGAATCGAGCATCCTCGTAATGTGCTAGAGTGGGCGTTAATTATAGTTAATATCTTTAGTACACTCTTTCAATTGAATGAAGTCATTTTAGTTCTTATATATGGGATATGTGCCACATTCAATGGCCAAAAAATGAAGCTTCATCAAAGAGACCAGTTTTGCTCGAGCCGGTTTTCTACTGGCAGCAAAATAAGATCAAAATTTTCACTTCGTCAAGAAATGAGTTCCCATTTGTTTCTCACATCTCTTATTGCTATATGTAATGTGCTAAAGAGTGGACGTTAATGTTTTTAGTACACTCTCTCAATTGTATGAGGTCATTCTAGTTCTCATTACGTGAGATATGTGCCACATTCAATGGCCAAAAAATGAAGAGAAACCTCAACTTTCTGAGGTCCCGGGCGCGGCCATCATGGATTGGATACCAAGCTTCATCAAAGAGACCAGTTTTGCTCGAGCCGGTTTACTGCTACCCTTAGCAATCATGGGCAAATGATTTGGCAAAAACTTGTTCATATTTCATAGAGAATCAGAGATTTACAATATGATTTAACATTGAATGAAAAGAGGTTACAGAGATTTTATTTCTTATATCGATAGAGGGGGTCGAGCTATGCATAAAAACATTTCGATATTTTGACCTACCCACGCATCATAGAAAATAGAGCTTATCTCCGAAGGTGTATATTTTCTACTTTATTCGCCATATGTTACAATTTTGCTGACCATTACTCCCAGAGAATAGATGCGACCATAAGGTCTGTACATTGGGGCACAGGAAGACCCCCACTAACATCACCAATCACCGAAGGTGTATATTTTCTACTTTATTCGCCATATGTTACAATTTTGCTGACCATTACTCCCAGAGAATAGATGCGACCATAAGGTCTGTACATTGGGGCACAGGAAGACCCCCACTAACATCACCAACCACCGCAATTTTCATCCAAACCCTAGACTCACCATAGTAAGTGGCTGTAAATTTACCAAAAATGATCTGAAAAAGGGCAAAATTGGCCAAAAATAGGTCTGAGGCTGTTATCTCAATAAGGGTTAAATTTTGAGATCGGTTCTCCTTGGCTGTGAGGTAGAATTGAGGAATCCATAAAATCCCCCCCCCCCCAAGATGAACTGGATCTGCCGACCTCCCACCTTCCCGATTCTGCATGGTTTTGCATGGTTTTCTGATGGAAGATCTGTTCCTTTTAATAAAACATAACATATGGAAGGTAAAATCATTAACTGAAAATACCCTTCTCAAGAGAAACATTGCAAGTCATAATATATCATAATGAAACAAAGTTATAACAAGCAAACTCATTTCATTATATTTCCATGTGATTTTTCAATAATAATTTTGGTTAATGTATTTGTATCTTTGAAATATCATCGAATTGCGCCCAAACCATTGGGCATTTATTTTGATTTAATACCCAAAACACATTCATAGAACGTATTGTTCTGTTTAGAACACCCCAGTTATGATTACTGGAACACTTTAGAGAATTTTAGAACACTTTGTAAAAAGAACAGAACACACTAGCTTTTGGAGTGCGTGACTTTTTATTCTAAATTTAAAATGACGACACGCAAACAAACGTCATGTATTACGAATTCTGCCCCAGAACCAAAGAGCTATTTAGATTTATGTAACATATTTAAGCATACTGAACGCCATTGTGAACAATATTCATATGGGAACACATAAATAACAATACATTTGTACACAGAAGGAAAATAAGATATGTTTACATAAATAACAACACATTTGTACACTTATAAATATTGTTCACAATCAGAAGGAAAATAAATAAGATATGTTTACAGGATAATTTTTTTATACGAAAAACTAAGTGGTGTGTTTTCTATGGCGCTCAGTATAGTTTCCATATTATATAATATAGGTTGAATAATCATGCTTTGTCTTGCAATTGGACAAACGCTGAAATCAAATTTAAATTGTGAAAATGACAGTATTTCATCCATTTGTGAATTATTTTTTTTTTTAAAAGTAACACAGACAATCGATTTTATTCATTTAATTCATCAGTTTGATATATATACATTTTGTAACTATAAATGAATTCTGAATATTTGGTCGGTTTGTTTATTTTATTGTCTGGGTCAGTAACTCACCTCTGAGTAAACTACGGGAAATTGTTTCGAAAGAATAATGTGGCCATATCAAAGCTTTCTTTAAGCAAATTTGCGTTTTAGTTAAGTAAAATGTTTTGTAGCAGCGTCGGGTTTACGTTGCCCTATAGTCGTGTCCATCCAAGCTCACCCAGAGGCTGACTTGGATTGGGTTAGGGTTAGAATTGAATCAATAAATGGCTGACTAAGCTAACGTTTACTGTTAGTCACTGTACTCAGTTAATTTTACACTTGTGCTGCGCCACTATGTTACATTATTTTATTTTCTGTGCTTTACAAACGTGACTCTTCAAAATGGCGCACCGCAACAAAACATAATTTGTTGTCTTGGAATGGTTGTTTGGAGATAGAACGTATACAATGAATTTTGCCCCAGAACCTGAGAATGAGAGTATTTCATCCATTTCTGAATTTTTTTGGGGGAAAACAGCAGAACAGCCATCGATTTTGTTCATTAAATACATACGTTTCATATATTGTATATATAGATTATGTAACTGTAAATAAAATCTGGATATTTGGTCCGTTTCTTTATTTTATTGTCCGGGTGTGAGTTAATTACGGGAATTTGCTTTCATTAAGCAAACTTGCGTTTTCGTTAAGCAAAATGTTTTGTAGCAGTCCATTTAGACGGCTATGGTCGAACTAGCTACCGTTCGGGTGTAGTAAACTATACGTTTCCGTATATATCCAAAGGCTGCCTTGCATTTGAATTAAGTGAATAAATGGCTGACTAAGCTAACGTTTACTGTTAGTAGTCACTGTCGTCAGTTTATGTTACATTTTTGCTTTAAAGTCATTATTTTATTTTCTCTTTGCATACGTGACTTTTTATTATGATTAAAAATGGCGATCCGCAACAAAACGGAACTTGTTCTCTTGGAATTGTTATTTGAAGATAGCACGTATACAACATGAAAGTTATTTAAATTCATATAACATATTCAAGTAGTTTCCATATTAATTTGAAGATAGGGTTAGGGTTAATGTATCTTTTATAGATTGCGTGGGTCGCGAGCATTGATCTATGTTTACTAGTGTAGAATTATCTGCCCTTTCTTATAAACACCTGAAAATAGCGATTTATATATTGACTAATGTTAGGACATAATAAACATGAACTGTATGCAGAACATATATTATAAACATTTATAACAAATCCGTACAAGCCAAAATGATCTTTAATTAAAAACAGGGATTGTTCTATCGGAAAAGTCTTTAGTTTGCGTCTAACATTGTTTGTGACTAAAATGCAGTTAATTTCACACTGGAGCTCCCGCACGATGTTACATTTTCGTTTTAAAGTCATTTTTTTCTACATGTTTTTTCTACATGTACACATACTGTGCTTTACATACGTGACTCTTTATTGTAATTTAAGATAACGACATGCCAATTTTATTGTGTCATTTGAAGATAGAACGTATACTACGAATTCCTATCCAGAAGTAAAGAACTATTTAATTTTATTTTACCTATTTAAGTAGTTACCATATTATATAATATTTTAGATTCAGTAATCATGCTTCGTCAATCAATTCGATCAACCCTCAAACTAAAATTGTGAAAATGTCAGTATTTCATCCATTTGTGAATTTTATTTGGAAAAACAGCAACACAGACAATGATTTTGTTCATTAAATTCATCGTTTTGATATATACATTATGTAACTATAAAAGAATTCTGGATATTTGGTCTGTTTGTTTATTTATTGTCTGGGTCACTAACTCACCTCTGAGTAAACTACGGGAAATTGTTTCGAAAGAATAATGTGGCAATATCAAAACTTTCGTGAAGCAAATTTGCGTTTTAGTTAAGTAAAAAGTTTTGTAGCAGTTCATTTAAGGGAGCAGCGTCCGTTAGGACGACTATGGTCGATCTAGCTACCGCTCTGGTGTAGTGAAGTGTACGTTGCCCTATAGTCGCATCCATACAAGCGCACCCAGAGGCTGACTCTGATTTAAACAGTCTTCCAATCAATAAATGGCTGACTAAGCTAACGTTTACTATTAATCACAGATATCAGTTACTTTTACATTTGTGCTGCGCCACTATGTTACATTTTCGTTTAAAAGCCATTTTTTTATTTTCTCCACGTATGCACACCGTGCTTTACAAACGTGACTCTTAAAAATGGCCAACCGCATCTAAACGTAATTTATTGTCTTGGAATTGTTGTTTGAAGATAGAACATATACAACGAATTTTGCCCAAGAACCTGATAATAACAGTATTTCATCCATTTCTGAATTTGATTTGGGAAAACAGCAGCACAGCCATCGATTTTGTTAATTAAATACAAACGTTTCTATATATTGTATATATAGATTATGTAACTGCAAATAAAATCTGGATATTTGGTAGGTTTGTTTATTCTATTGTCTGGGTCACTAACTCAACTGTGAGTAAATTACGGGAATTTGCTTTCATTTAAGCAAACTTGCGTTTTCGTGAATTGAAATGTTTTGTAGTAGTCCATTTAGTCGCTCGGGTGTAGTGAACTATACGTTGCCGTATATATCCAAAGGCTGCCTTGCATTTAAACAGTACTCCAATTTGAATTAAATGAATAAATGGCTGACTAAGCTAACGTTTACTGTTAGTAGTCACTGTCGTCAGTTTATTTTACACTTTTGCTGCGCCACGATGTTACTTTTTCGTTTTAAAGTCATTATTTTATTTTCTCTATGTATGCACACTGTGCTTTACATACGTGACCCGCAACAAAACGGAATTTGTTCTCTTGGAATTGTTATTTGAAGATAGAACATATACAGCAAATTTTGCCCCAGAACCTGAAAGTTATTTGAATTCATATAAAATATTCACGTAGTTTCCATATTAAATAAATAAGAGTGGATGTCCATTCTTTGTCATTGAATTTGACCATGGCTTAACTCAGACTAAAATTGTGAAATTGACAGTATTTCACCCATTTGGGGGATTTTATTTGGAAAAACAGCAACATAGTCATCGATTTTGTCCTTTGAATACATACGTTTCATATATATTGTATATATAAATTATGTAACTGTGAATAAAATCTGGATATTTGGTCGATTTGTTTATTTTATTGTCAGGGTCACTGACTCAACTGTGATTAAATTAAGGGATTTTTTTCTCCACAGAATGATTTAGTCATATCAAACATGCGTTTTGTACAGAGTGGCGTCCATTGCGACGACTATAGTCGAACTAGCTGCCGTTCGGTCGTAGCCAACTATACCATAGTGGTGTCCATACAACTTTCAATCGCTTAGTTCTAAGTTAATAGTGGATCAATTTGTCTGAAATTTTCAGTAAATTTCCTTTACATTAGCTTAGTTTATAACTATTGTAGTGAGAACTGTCAACTCGTTATCTAATCACACATAATGTATCTTTTATAGATAGCGTGCTTCGCGAGCATTGATCTATGTTTACCAGTATAGAATTAGAATTAAATGGCAGTCATCTTCCCTTTAGTAATTCAAACAACCTGATTAGTCCTTGCGTCATATATGTCTTCCATTAATAGATAGCGTGCTTCGCGAGCATTGATCTGATCTATGTTTCCCAGTGTAGAATTAAACGCATAGTTATCTGCCCTTTGGTAATTCAAACAACCTTATTATTCAACAGAAGACTGCGTCATGTATGTCTTCCATTTTGCCTCTACCAATTCCATCACAGCATACTGCTGCCCAATACAAATGATTAGATGTGGATTGTGCCCATTCTTCATTCTGTTCACAGCATTTCAGCTTACGAAACGGTATATGTATCAGTTTCTTATAAACACCTGAATATAACGATTTATATATTGACTTATAGGCCTGCAGCCAAAATTTCTAGCTAGCTTAGAAACAAAATTCCGCTACACGGTCTTCCCTAAAAGAAAAACTATACATTTTTGGAAAGCTTATGACGCCAGGAACACAAAATCCGGGAGTTCCAAGCAAGATGTTTGCAATTTATTGATTTAGGGCCAGATGAAATTTGTCAAAATTGTCAAATAAATGCTATTTTTGTAACAATTCTGAAGTTGACATAAAATTAAACAGTTGCTAAAGCACCTCATGCCTTCATCCTTGGAAATGAACAGTTTATTGGATAGATTTGGTGTAAATAAGAATTCTCAAAACACAAATGTAATGGGTGAATAAAGAATTCTGGAAATCCATTAATGGTAAAAAGAGTTATCTCCCTTTCTGTCAAATGTCTGGAATTAATAGACTATCAGGTGTATGGTGACTTCTAGTTTTATTTGACGCGCAAGACCAGGTGTGGGCACACAAGCCTAATAATTATTTTGTTTCTTGGATCTCAGGGGCCTTTGAGGGTTGGTTGTTGGATGTTTACTCAGAAATTATCGCTTGTATGGAACATGCTAGAGTTGATTTGTAGCATATCCTAGCCAGAGGATATGTTTGACAGTAGTTGAGTGATATGCTTTTGAAATAATGGAGATCAGTACCACTTTATAACACATTGAACAACATGATTTTTTTCCACTAAGATAAACATTCTAAACCCACATACATGTTCCCTTTCAATTAGCCACTACAGTATTTTTACAACTGTACATGTACATGTAGCTGTGAACTACTATTTCGGATATCATTAATGGTCAAATTACTAACATACATGTAGATGTAAGTTAAAAAAAATAATTCTGTATCTGGGCTGGTATGAAGGGAAAGGTTAGAAAAGTAGGATGAACAGTTTCGAAATTATTTATTACAGTGAAACAATCATTGAAAATAAAAATTAAACAGTTTCTCTGCACATCAAATGTCATCAAACTTAATCTTCATCATCAATGTCACTAAATGTATTAACATCAAATTCGGTCATTTCAGGACTAACATATGGTTTAATTTTATTTCAATAATTCGCTTGCGCGTGGGGGTCTTTAGCAGTGGCAGGAAAGGGGAGTACCCAGAGAAAACCCACGGGGCTGGACAGGCGACCCTATTTCTTGCCATGTACAACCGGGGTTTCGAAACCACGCCAGTTGACTCAATGGCTGGCGGTAGGCCGTATGATTTTACATTTGAGCTAAATTGAAAATAATACATGTAATTTAATGTAAGGCTCAGTTTAATTCATTCCAAATTGGTCCCTGAACATTGCATTGAGAAAATAGGCCTAGGAGAGCCATATGCAAATTGCTCTGGGGACATTATCAAAGTACACAAATCTGTAGTGTAAATTAGGTAGACATGTCAAAATTGTTGCTGGAAAAATATCTTAGGTAATTTAGTGACTGGACTAGTCCTAGTAAAAGCATTCAGCAGCTGACATACATTTGGGTGTACCAAGAAGCATAAATGAGACAAAACTAAAATGAATAATACATGTACATGTAACTATAGCTGGAAGCATCAACATTTACATGTTGACGAGCAAGGCGAACAAATATATCATAAAGCTTGACCATTCGAATGATTTCCTGGCCATTTCTGATTCTTTCTCTTATGACATCTTCACAGAATATATTGTATGTGGTTAAATATTTGACGGAGGGCTTGTCACCTTTGCTGAAAAATATAAATAAACATATACATGTACACAATTAAAACAAAATTCTGGAGCTTGGTTTACTCTCATTAACCCTAACCCTTAACATCTTATTTTCATGCAGAAACCAGGTAATGAAGACAGTAAGGCATTAGCAGTACAAGGAGAGATAAAGAGGAGAATGGTGGTTTTACGTCCACTGGACAAAAACATATAGTAATTTCAGGACTGACCCATGGTTCAGTTTTATTTGAATAATTAATTAATACCAGTGACAAGAAGGATGAGAATACAAATAAAAAAAACATCACAAATATTTACCTTTCAAAGAAATTCAATATATTGCTTATAACATTTTTGGTGATATCTGACCTCAATGGTCACACAATCTTGCCCTCTGATATCTTCATCCTCTTTCAATTCAGCATCTTTCAACAGTTTGCCTACAAACAAATTTGCAAAGAAATTATACACCATATATATTAGCGTTGAATGTTGAGTGTGGGGGAGGGAATGTCACTTTGAGGCCTACATGTGCCTGACTCTGGCATGAGGTTGTGGTTCAGATCCTTTGACTTTGTATGAGCGGAAACGGTCTAGAGACAGATCGTCTTAGCAGGGCACCTGCAAGTGGGTCAACTTCTCTGTGAAAGCGAATGTGCAACACTTTAACCAATGACTGTGCCAAATCAACAAATGGGGTAAAGGGCTTTACTGACTAGCTTCATTTTACAGTGATCGCAGTAGCACTTTTGATTCCATTTACAACAACACAATAATTAAAAATAAAAACTGTAGGACAGTGTATGATGAATGAATATATTTAATATTTATTAGTAATAATTATACATTTAGTAAGTGGGTTATTATATGATATTTATGCTATGGTTTGTACAATTACATAGTCACAAAAACTTATAGTTTTTTAGTTTTTAACGTTATTTCATCTGGATTATCGCCCTTTTTTTATCGGGAAATTGTACCTCCTAAGCGACGACGTCATAACAGCTATAACGACAGATTCACGTCACGCCATTCAGTTAGCAGACGACGGTCTCCCTAGGCGGTCTTACATTCCTTTGCTTCTATACTATTTATTCAGTTTTGTTTCTGTGACGGTTGTAATGTGTGTCCTAATGCATTCAATATACTTCAATCATCTTCTTTATTGATTTAATGCATCTAGTTTTTTAGAACTAGGCCTACTTCTTTGATACATTTAACGGTGTGGTTACTTGTAATCGGAATTTATACTACAATATGCTTGCATTCGTAATTCTTGCAACATATGACAGATCATGACTCATGCTGACATTATATAACTGTTTCCTTGGGTTCAGTCGATCCAAGTTCTTTCATGGGCGCAGCCATTACATGTGTGTTGTTGTTTACAACTTTCAGGGTCGGGTCAGCAGTTCACAATACGACCTCCTGATTGGCCCATGGTGACCAATCACCAGTTATTTCCCTACGCTTTATAACAGCGCGAGTCAAATAAATCCCGTACGAATAAATTTATATCACCCTTAAATTGCGCTGCCGAAGCTTGGAACACCAGTAAATTTTGTTTAAAACTTGATCAACTACTTTATAATAGTCGCAGATCATTTTATGGTGGACTGTGTAGCGGAGTTGCACGCTAGAAATTTTGGCTGCCGGCCTATTAATGTCAGGCCATAATAAACATGAGCTGTATGCAGAACAAGTTACGAAACAGCTGACATCCATTAGCCCAGTTTAAGAGCAAAACAGTAGGACGTTAAACCGTATTTCATTTCATTTCATTTATCAAATAAATCTAAATAGGCTATTTACCGGAAAGTTAATATCATTGGTCTATTTATAACTCTATGCAGACCATAGAGCTATATATAGAAACTCTGTGATGCGGGCGAATTTACGGTGTTATTCGCATACCAAAAATGTTCTTATGACGTTAGAGAGCATCGTACTCTCAATTTACTAGATACAATGTGCTTCGACTTGTGCTTGGGTCTTGAGATTTTTCTAGAGACGGTATTCTATTAGTAAGTGCAGGAGGGACCGCACTACACGAAAAACAAAAACATATAAGATTAACCCTAACCCTAACCCTAACCCTGCGGAAAATATCAATTCAAGTGAATGGATCCGGGGGCCAGCCGTAAGCGTTCACTGCGCTGTACAGTCCCGGGCCTGTTGTGGTACAGGCTTCACTAAAAATAAAGAGGTATTTATATTAGAGCATTATATGCGTTGCGACCCACATGTGTGAATTTCTAGGTCCCAAATGTTAGCGATTTAGCTTTTTTAAAGTAGCCCGCGTTTGTGTTGTTTACCAATTTGTAAATGAATCAAATGTTTTTAGTGTAGAAGCGAAATATTCTATATCATTCTTGTCGAGAACATGTTTCTTAAGCATTTTCTGTCTTCCAAATGTCTCTTAGGTCAGCCATATTGTTTGAAGCAGAAAAAGGCTTAAGGTTGGTAGGCCCTATGCCTTGCTTGGAACACATAACAAAGTGTCTGTGCTTACTCTGAAGTCTACTTAAAATTTAAGCACAAGAACGTTTTAAAGAATTATCTGGGAACACAAAATAAGATAAGCTTACTTAATTGTAAAGTCTACTTAAAATCTAAGCACAAGGTCAGCCATATTTTTTGAAGCAGAAAAAGGCTTAAGGTTGGTAGGCCCTATGCCTTGCTTGGAACACATAACAAAGTGTCTGTGCTTACTCTGAAGTCTACTTAAAATTTAAGCACAAGAACGTTTTTAAGAATTATCTGGGAACACAAAATAAGATAAGCTTACTTAATTGTAAAGTCTACTTAAAATCTAAGCACAAGAACGTGCTTAAGAATTTTCTAAGAGGGTTAGGGTTAGGCTGGCTGTTTCGTACTTTTTTCATTCGTACCCAACTCATGTATTTCACTCCGTACCACAGATTGATTCGTACCTTTTCCTATATTGTTGAAATCAGTTAAAATAAAATGAAATAAAGGTGAAACGATTTGATCAAATCCAACGGCTTCGCTAAATTTATAAAAGTGTCGAACCAGAAATAGAATATGCACAAGAATTGTACCACAAATTAATTAGTTTTTCTTAAATCTGTTCGAAAAAAATTAAAAGAACGGTGAAACATAATTAAACGATTTGATCAAATCCAAAGGCTGCAGTAAATTACTAAAAATGGCGAATTAGCTGCGACTTTTTAATAACGAAAAGCGGATTTTATGCATTGATAATTACATGAATAAGAAACTTTTAAATGATATAACAATTAAAAAGATATTTAAACCAAAATTGCTTGTATCGGTTACAATCGAGAGCCATTTACATACAGTTTGGTTTCAATAACAGAATTACCCCGTGATATATTAACGGTAAATACGGACCATCATATAACAGATACGCAAACCCCGTGATGTAACAGTATTCGGACCATGATCAAAGAAACGCAGACCCCCATCCTCACATGTTGGCACCTTTTTGATGTGTTCTTTTATCGTCAATAAAATCACAACTCACTCTGCAGAATCAACGGGCGCAGGTTGTTTCGTAACCTGGCTGTTTCGTACTTAGTTCTTTCGTACCTCGTTTCGTACCTCAGATTGATTCGTACCTTTTCCTCCGTGTTGTTGAAATAACGTTGAAACATGATTCGCACCTTTTTCTACGTGTTGTTGAAATAAATTTGGAACATGATTCGTACCTCAGATTGATTCATATCTTTTCCTACGTGTTGTTGAAATAATGTTGAAACACAAAGACTTAATAATATCCAACCACTACGAAAATTTTATAAAAATGTCTGCAACGCGAACTTTATAAAACAAAGATGGTTGCTTGTTGCGCGAGTTTTTTTTATAAAGATTGCTGCTGAACCAGAATTAGTACCTATTTGCTTTGTACTTTTTTAAATAATTTGAAAGAAATTTAAAAATATAAGTTGGCAAAAAAAACCCCAAACACTGCGATCTGCCTTTGTTGTTTATAATCTGGTGTTGAACTGAGCTTATTAAGCGAGTGAGTTGTGATTCTTGACGATAATTGATTGGAGATTGATAAAGTGGTTAAAAAGAGATTGAAAAATAGTGAATCTGGTGTTGATTATTGAGTCCATTCTGCTGGGTTAGTTGTGATTATTGACTATGAGTTGTGATTTTTGTCAATATTGACCGGCGATTGTTAACTTCAAAGGGTCAGGCGGCGCAAGCAGTTATTGTCAATCCTCCATTTTACCTGCTCTGTAGATTGCTACATAAAGAACATCGATATTGCCGTTACAGATAAAGCTTGTGTAAGAGGGGAAGTTAAAAAGATATCAACGAATTCGCACTCTAGACCAGGATCGTATTTTTAGTCTGTGGGAGGAATACGCACAGAACCAGATAATAGCCAGCTCCCTGTTTGTTTACGGCCCCACTGCCACTCCTGTTGCACAATAGAATAGAAGCACACCACAAAAGAACTTAGCACGATAGTGTCGATAGAATAGAAACTCCACCAACGCCGATCCCAAGCCCGGGTGCAAAAGGAGGAGGGTTAAGCTTAAGTGCTTTGTACGAAACAGCTCATGTGAGGAAGCTGAAGTTTAAGTACATGTAAAAAATTGAAATTTCTGATGGTACGAAACAGCTCACGTGAGGTACGAATGAACTAAGTACGAAACAGCCAGGTTACGAAACAGCTTAAATATTTTTTCAATGGTTTTTTTTGTTCCAAACTGCGTTAACAATCAACAATGACAATGGTACCCTCGCATTCTCGCATTCATCCCCAATCTTCGGTAGTGACGTCAGTGACTGTTTATTTAGGGTTAGGGATGGGTTAACCCTAACCCCGGCAGCCTTTGGATGAGCTTAAATGTACACGACTAGGGTTAGGCTGCCCGCGTCTTTTTCGTTGATTTTTATCACAGAAAGTGTTGTAAGTCTAACTCTTCATAAAGTTTATCGTCGGGTTGATGATTAGGGGAACCCTTACATTTTTGTCCTGTTTACGCTCCATGAGTGGTTTGCAGGGAATCCAGTATTTTTCTAGTAAAATTGGATATCTCCAGTTTAAATAAATACCAGAATTGCTATACTTTTATTGACAATAACCACACGATAAATACTTTCCTGAAAACCCTAACCCAAGAGTTTAATAAAGCGTTGACACCCTAACCCTCGCTTTCATCACCACTCATCGTTTGGTTTAATTCTAATTGGAGGACTGTTAAAATCCAAGGCAGCCTTTGGACACGACTATTTTGCAAAGTAAAGTTGACTACACCCGAACTAAAGCTAGTTCAACTATAGTCGACGAAATGGACGCCGCTCTTTTCATTGAACTACTACAAAACATTTTACTTAACGAAAACGCATGTTTGCTTCATGAAAGCTTTGACATGTAATTTACTCGCAGTAGAGTTAGTGACCAAGCCAATATAGTAAAAAAAACGACCAAATATCCAGTATCTACTTACATTTACATAATCTATATAAATAATATATTATTATATCAACCTAATGAATTCCAGTGAACAAAATCAATTGTCTGTTTTGCTATTTCTTTTGAATTACTGTCATTTTCATAAGCTTAGTCTGAGTTAAACCTTTGTCGAATTGAGTGACAAATCATGATTATTCAGTCTATGTTATATAATATGTAAACTACTTAAATATGTTATGTTATGTAATTTTAAATAACTCTGTATTTCTGGGACAGAACTAGTAGTATACGTTCTATCTTCAAAGAACCCTAACCCTAACCCTAACCCAACCCTAGTAAATAAAGATATCTATCTATCTTTATTCACATTAAGTAACTCTTTGGTTCGTTCTATTTTCAAGTTACGTTTTGTTGCCCTACACAAATATTGACAACGAGACGGGCCTGAACGCACGGCGGAAAGGCCTTTTATAGAAATCCGGATAGATCACGGCCGGACCGTGATATATTAGAGCTACTTGAAATCTGCCTCACACGAAATGACTTCACTTTTAATGACAAAACCTATCTTCAGACCACTGGTGTGTCGATGGGGCAAATCTACTGCCCCAATTTTGCTAACATTTTTATGGCTGAATGGGAAAGAGAACTTCTTCCCCTCTGCCCTTTAAAACCAATTTTCTATGTACGTTTTTTGGACGACATATTCATTGTTTGGACCTGCTCGATAGAGGAATTTTGGCAGTACTTTGATATCTTAAACAATCATTACCCGTCCATAAAATTAACTGCGACCGTGAACCAAAAAAAAGATCGACTTTCTGGACACGACCGTGTTTAAAGCCGATGACTTCACGGACACCGGTAAGCTCGATATCAAAGTTTTCTTTAAGGAGACTGACACACACCAACTTTTGTTCAAATCCTCCTTCCACCCCAAACACACTTTTTCGGGTATCATCATATCCCAAATTCTCCGATTCCTTCGTATATGTACCCGCCAGACCGATTTTCATGCCGCGTGTGCATTAGTGTTCGAGAAACTCCGGGAACGGGTTTCTCGAAAAGATTCCTTCGAACCATAAAAAATACCACTTTGAAGCAGAGTAGAGAACTTGACATTGTACCGTTGAGACTTTTTCAACAATTCGGTGCCATGCCCTGTATGTCACCAAAATGCAGTATATGCAAACACCTCCTTCGGACCAATGTTTTCGAAGACAAACATTCTTCCAATAAGTACCCCATTAGAGAACTTCTTACTTGTCAAACATCCAACCTAGTTTACCTAATTTCATGCAAATCTTGTCCCCTCCAGTATGTCGGGGAAAGTCAAAATTCGTTGAGAGATAGAGCCATAGGTCACCTTTCGGATATCCGTAGAAAATTAGAAAAACCCGTGTCAAAACACTTCAATCAAGACAATCATTCTTTAAGTGACTTCATTATAACCCCAATCGAGAAAATACCACGGACAGAGGATCTAGACGAAACGAAAAAACGCCGCTTAGAGAGAGAAGACTTTTGGATAAAAAATTAAACACCCTATCTCCCTACGGCATCAACATTTTATGCAATTCGGACATATTACCTCTTGTCATACAGTATAATAGCACCGCGTCCGCAGCCACGAAAATCATTAGAAAGTACTATCAGGAATTACAGGAAAGCCTCCTCAACATTTACAAAAACAAACTCGTAGTAGCTTACTCCAGGAATAAAAACCTAAGCGACATCGTCGCCCCGAGTAAGCTACCCCAGTTGGCACCGTTACCCACCAGTTGAATTCCATTCCTCTTTGAGCCATACATTCTGACTTACGACGAAACGAGACCAAATTGGACGATTGTTAGCCAGACCAAAATATACCCTCCCTAACCCTAACCCCGTGCACGATATGCAATTCCCCGGTTGTCCGTACCCCATATTCTCCTCCGAGATTTCTCCAACACCCTCGGCACCCTAACCGGTAACCCCACCCCTTACCCTAACCCAACCCTAGTAAATAAAGATATCTATCTATCTTTATTCACATTAAATAACTCTTTGGTTCGTTCTATTTTCAAATTACGTTTTGTTGCGGGACGCCATTTTTAATGTGAATAAAGAGCAGAGTATGTATACATGTAGAAAAAATGAAATGAAATTTGTAGTGGGCAGGCAAAATGGAAGACATATATGACGCAGTCTTCTGTTGACTAATCAGGTTGTTTGAATTACCAAAGGCCAGATAACTATGCATTTAATTCTACACGGGTAAACATAGATAAATGCTCGCGACGCACGTTATCTATTAATATTTTTGTTTTTATTGCCGACGCGATCCCACGACACTAACGAAAATATTTAGGTACCCCGGTGAGTTTAAACATTACTTAAGAATTTAATAAAGCGTTGGCCCACCACATATTTTCAATGACAACGGTGCTTTCGCTTTCATCACCCAGTGATCGATAGTGCCGTTAAGGTTGATTTAATTCTTATTGGAGGACTTTTTAAATCCAGGGCAGACTTTGGGTACGGTTGTATGGACACAACTATACGGCAAAGTATAGTTCACTACACCAGAGCTGCTACATAACATTTGACTTAACGAAAACGCATGTTTTTTTTTAAATATATTATAGATGGCCAATCTGCTGTTTTCATTGACAAAGCATGAATATCCACTCTTTATTATTGAATTATGTAAAGCTGAGTGTATACATGGAGAAATTAAAATAATGACTTTAAAACGAAAATGTAACATCGTGGCGCAGCCCAAGTGTAATATTAACTGCATTTTAGTCACAGACAATGTAAGACGAAAATTAAAACCTTGTCTGACAGCACAATCCGTATACGTGGTTCCTGTCATTTTTTGTTGTACAGATGTGCAATCAATGTTTATGATATATGTTCTGCATAAAGTGTTTATTATGGATTTGATTAAGCCATTTGCTATCTAGAATTCTTCTACTCTCATATTTAACTTCAGATTCTATCCCTGTCTTGACCATTCTATATCTACTAAGAGAGGATATCTTTCTTGTTTAACCCTAACCCTAACTGAGTTAAAAGTCTTTTTGTGGATACTTTTACACAAATTTATTTATAAGTTCTGCATAAAGTTTAAAATCTTTATTACGCCCTGATATTTATTCAATATATACTCTTCTGATCTAGGACTATTTGTGAAAATGACAGTATTTTATCCATTTGTGATATATTTTGGGAAAACAGCAACTCAACCATCGATTTTGTTCATTAAATACATACGCCAGAACACGCCTGCGGACTGAGAAAAGGGAAATCAAACAAGACAAAAAACAGATCAATTTGTCGATCAAGACGGGTGAATTGAACCTGGAGGCACAAGGCGACGTCGCATTCAGGTATTTTTATGGACTATGCTGTGTTAGGGATGTGCAATACGAATTGGCATGTTTTCATAATTAAAATTTCACTTAGAAAAAAAATTGATTGGAAAGAAAGTTGGTATCTTTTCATTTGGACACTAGTTTATCAATAGTTAGCCTGCGTCGCGAGCGTTCACCTATGTTTACCCGTGTAGAAATAAAATAAACAATAATAATCTGTCCTTTAGTATTTCAAACGATCTGATTCGTCAACAGGTCACTGCATCATATTAGTCTTACATTTTGTCTCTACAAAATCACCATCTCCATCGCAGCATGCTGTGCCCAATTCAACTGATTAGATATGGATTGTGCCCATTCTTCATTCTGATTCACAGCCTTTCTGTATCAGTTTCTTATAAACACCTGAAAATAACGATTTATATATTGAATAAAAAACAGGGCGTGTAAAAGTATTTTAAAAGTCATCATAAAGGCTACTCAGTTGCTCTTGCTGAACTAAGAAAATTCCCACCTTTTCTAGATATAGAATGGTCAAGACCTGGATAGAATCTGAAGTTAAATATTATGATTTATTAATGTCGTTAGTTATCACAGAGAAGAAGAACTTCTCATAGCAAATGGCTTAATCAAATCCATAATAAACATTTTGAAAATAACGATTTATATACTTTCCGCAAAAAAAGAAACGGAAAGTTACATCACATTGTTGGTATATCCTCGCTGCAACAAGAACCGCGACACGCCGCTGAACCAAATTGCTCTCCAGTGTTGCTGTTGTTACACTATAGACCCGATATACTGTAGATGTCATAAAGTTCTTTAAGGGTCTGTTTAATATATTGAAGGTATTAGCTAGTACTAGTGACAACAAGAGCTAGGCTAATAAGAATATGTCTGGTGGTTAAAATCGGGCAATGACATCATTGTCTGATAATCCAAAAAAAGGTAAAAGCGTGGTTAGTCACTCCCCTAGGAGCCCATATGGTTGTATTCGAAACAGTGTTCGCGTAGGTTTGTGAACGACAGAAGAACGCGAGAACACGTTCACGAGTCTCGAACATGAGAGAACGGTATCTATGGTAACACATCCGCGTTAACATGGCGTCAGGTAGATACTCCAATCCCGACACTAAATCTTAGCACATAAATTTGAACAAGTTGAATTAAATTTAAACAAACTATTACTATAACTTTGTAAGGGCCACACCGAAAACTCGAAAACCTCGGATTTTTTTTCATTTTTTTCGAATTTTATGTTTTGACGCAATGTTTACCGAAACACGGAAAAGTCGGGAAAAAATCCTATGCCGAAAAATCGGAAGAAATAATTCGGGGTTTTCGGCACAGGAAGTCGAGATCAATTTTCCAGAGTTTTCGGCAAAGGACGGAAAGTTAGATTTTTGTCCCCCGAGTTTTTAGGAAAATGTCGGTATGGCCCTTTATAAGCTGTGTATATTACGCATGTATAATTTGCTATTGAGCATTTGATAAATGACTTCATTTTACTCCATTTCAATATTTTCGGTCACGATTTCATCGCATTTTACTTGATGTTATACTGGCTACAAACTACATGCCATGAATTTTTGCAGGAGGGGGTTTCCCAGTTTTCGGTTAAGGAAATCTGCCATCATCGTCTCTCTATTACATAGGCATACATACAAATTGAGCTTTTTAAACAGGGAAATCGTTTTTATACTGATGTGGGATCACTTTGTGGTGTAATTTCATTGATACAAGGCATTATTTTTTATGTAGCTGAGGGGGGGGGGGCTCTGGATCCGACCCTGCATGCAGTTTTCGAATGGTATTAACCTTTAAAATCAATAAATGCACTCGCGATTCTGATTTCTCCGCCATGATGTTCCCGCCTCACACCAGCTGACGAGGTAGTGTGGGATTTGAGAACGGAAACCTGTTCGCAAACGCATTCTCGACTGTTCGAAACCGACAAGAACCGGTTCTCAATACGTTCTCTGCACCGGAACACTATAAGTACACTGTCTTGAAATCCAGGGTAGCGTCTGTGTAGTTGACCAATCCGACAAAGGAAGCACCTCGTCAATTTCCCGGGGCTCAAATCTGACTCATGCACGTAACCTCTTTATAAGAACATTCGAAGTTTAAGTTTCTTCAGATATCATTCGAGAGATTCAGGGGAAGTTCATACCGTGAGCTGCCCTGGCTCACAAGCCGGATTCAGATATCATGATGAGGCGGTAGAAAATAGATACCATTGGGAGGTTGGGAGAACACCACAGCCTTCCCGGCTGAGAGGCAATAATATTGTAGTTACTGGTATTATGGATGTTAGATAGATATAAAAACATATTTAACGTAAAAAGTTTTCCAGTGTCAATTAATTGAAGGTCGGAATAATTGATCATATTTTAAACAACGTGAGGTCCGAAGAAAACCCTAGATGAAAAACCCTAGACGACAGTCACAAAGAGACACGGTAGTGGCACACAGTGACCATACTCTCAGTGTCTGAACACATTAGAGTTGGATTTCATGCTGCAGTAGAGGACGCTGTTGACAGACATTTACGCCAATGACGTAACCGGAAGTGGCGATCCAGGACTAGTGGGATCACTCTTGTTTGACCTGAGCTAGGGTGATACTGTTATATAGGCAGAAAGGCTGTGATCAGCGCATGCTGTGACGGAGATGGTGATTTGGTAGAGGGCAAAAATGTAAAACTAATATGAAGGCAGTGACCTGTTGACGAATCAGGTTTTTTGTAATAACAAATGGCAGATAACTGCGAATTTAATTTCTACACGGGTAAACATAGGTGAATGCTCGTGACACACGCTATCTATTGATATATATATATTTTTTTTGCCTGAGCGATCCTACTGCACTTAAGAAAATAGTTAAGCATCCCGGTGAGTTTAAACATACATTAGTTAAGAGTTTAATACAGAGTTGGCCCCCAACATATTCTCAATGACATTGATACCCTCGCTTACATCAACAGTCGTGTATAGTTACGCCAGTAACTAACAGTAAACCTTAGCATAGCCATTTATTGATTTAATTCTAATTTCATGATTGTTAAAATCCAAGGCAGCCTTTGGACACGACTATATTGCAAAGTATAGTTGACTACACCCGAACGGCAGCTAGTTCAACTGTAGTCGTCGAAATGGACGCCGCTTTCTTCAATAAACTGCTACAAAACATTTTACTTAACGCAAAACGCTCCAGTGTAAAATTAAAGATACATAATAATGAAAGCAAAAACTGACTTTTGTCGGTCTTCCTTTTGGCCTCAGAGTTCATAGAAATTATAAACTAGATATTTATTTAAAAAACAAGCCAAAAATCAACCCTGTAGACCCACGGATGGCTTGGATTGGGCTCGGATTTAAACAGGATTTCGTTGATTGATTTTAATCACAATGGCGTCGTGGGCGGAGATTCTTTGTGACGTTGACGTCATCATACTTATGGAAATTGATAAACATCGCATTATGGGACCACCTCGATCGGCAAATCCGACGTCGCCTTGTGCCTCCAGTCAACGTGCAGGACTTGGAACGATGTCTCCTCGAGGAATGGCAACAAATCACTCCGACGTTTGACGTCATCAGTCCACAGGCGTGTTCTGGCATGTATTGATGCTCACGGTGGACAGACCCGCTGCTGACTTGACTTTTAGACATGTGGTGTGTTATTTCCCGTTGTTTCTGTGATCAGGGCCCTGTTTCACAAAAACTTAAATCTCCTTAAAATCGTCTTAAACTAAAATTTCATCTTAACTTAAAGGGACAATCCCGATAAGAACAGAGTCTCAAAAATTAAAGTCCAAGAGTTTATGAAATTTATGGACCAAAATATAAAGGCATGGAGTATTTATCTTGTCTCAAAATTTCAGCTCAAAATATTGAGTCGTTTGGACGTGAACGTCAACACTTTTAAGATTTCCGGTCAATTTTTTCATTGGGTGACCTAATAATCGATTCACATTTCTTGAGAGGTCTATACAGTGAATGCAAACGGTAAATTTCACCTACATATTATATTTTATAGAAAAAAGTCTGGTTTTATCCAGATACGGTATAATACATCTCCATTTCCAGATGAAGACTGTCGGATTTAAGTTATTTACAAGCGTATCACAAATATCGTGTTAGTTGGTCGGCCTTAGGTAATGGGTTTTAAGAGATTTTAACGCAAAATTAAGCAGTTTTATTCCTCAGAAAGTTATCGGGATTGGCCCTTTAAGATATATGAGTTTCACAAAACGATTTTAAGCACTTTAGTTAAAATCCACTAAAATAGTATTTTAAGTTAAAATCTAATCTTAACTTAAAATAGTTGCGTTTCACAAACGTATTTTAAGGACAATTTTAACTAAAATCAATTGTAACTTAGGATAGCCGCCACCCTGTCCTAACATAAAATCAAGACATTAACAAACATTGATTAGAGCTACATTGTTACATATATTGCGATATATAGACATAATCGGAATGATGATAATATTGTGAACGGCCCATTCCAACCATCATTCACAAAAAACAATTCTCATTCAAATTCTTTTCACCCGTTTATTTTATTGTAAGTCAATTTAACCCCGCTCCAGATTGGAACTCCAAGAGAAAAAAAACCCACTCAAAACCCCAGTAAACTAAACACTATAAGAAAATCATTTATTCATATCCAAATTCTTGGAAAGAAGAGCCTTCTTATCTATAAAGAAAATATGTTCGGGTACAATTGTTTAATATGTCCCATTTCTTGGTTTTAGAAGGCCTAAAGGCCTATAATACTAGGCAAACCATAAGTAGTATTTACCCATACTTTTGGGGCTTATGATGATAATTATGTAAATACTAAAGAGATAAATCAATAATCTCAAATGTGTTTATTGAAAAATGTTATAACCCTAGCCTAAGTCTATTTGAAATTAAATTTTAATATAGATTTATTATTATTTCTTAATGAAGTCTTACTTTAATAAAACAACAAAAATAATTGGCATTTTAGTAGCCAAATCTATTTTATGTTGGGGGAAAAATCATTTAATTGAGTAAGTATCACTTTCAAAGTATCATTGAAAGGGTGGGTCTATGAGAATGACATGTCAAATCTAGGCATTGGTTTTTTGGTGTATTAATTTCAAAGTTGATAGATACTTTTAAAATGCGACGAAAAATTACAACCTAGATTAGCCGTTTGAGTCAGAAATATCATAATATGTTTGTGACAATCCTCTATAAAACTTACAAATCCATGCGATTTAGTTTATTTCACATTATTTCCATTGAAGCCTGCGAGTAAATCAAATTCCCACGTCACGAATCAAATGCCAAGTTCAAGGCCAACCCACCGATACTTTTCGAATCACATATTATGCAGTACACTCATTTATTTCACCTCTCTACGAATGTCTAACCGTGTGCAAACATTGCTTCAACGTACGAAACTCTCCCTATTGGTATTGCAACCGTTAATTCAACCTGCAAACAGTTTTCAGTTTCGAAGCGTATTTGTTTTCACCGTAAGTACCCGCAGTGGAAATGTGCACTGCGCGTGCGCAAGCGATTTTAACTAAAATCTATTAAAATCGCATTTTAGGTTACAATCAACGCATAGAATTTAAAATTCATTTTGATTTTAGTTAAAATCTGTTTTAGCGATTTTGGCTTAAGTTTTTGTGAAACAGGGCCCAGTGTTCCAAAGAAATGTTTATTTTTCAACTCCACCGATCTTTGACGGCTTGTCAGATTTGATTCAAATGTTTTTGCGCACAGATGTTGTGAAAGGATTTCTTACAAGAATAACACTAATCCTAAACTTCTGCTTTGTTTAGTTTTTTCTTTTCTATCGTTGCAAACAGGTGGTATCGTTTCTTTCGGACACTAGTGTATAATAGTAATATATGTTCTGCATATAGTTCATGTTTATTATGGCCTGAAATTAAGTCAATATATAAATCGTTATTTTCAGGTGTTTTTAAGAAACTGGTACAAGTACTATTTTCTAAGCAAAAATACTGTGAACAGTATTGAATGATGGGTACAATCCACGGGACCCAGATAATAAAATAAACAAACCGACCAAATATCGCGAGAATTCATTTACGGTCACATATTGTATACGGAGCGCCATAGAAAACGCATCACTTAGTTTTTCGCATAACAAAATGATCCTGTAAACACATCTTATCTATTTTGCTTCTCATTGATGAAATTTTAGTCACAAACAATGTTAGAGACAAACTAAAGACTGGACTGCCAAGATGTTGTCCCGGTAGTACTGGCCTGTAACACGCCCTGCAACAATATGTAAAGCCGTTCTTACAGCAACAGTGATGCCTCCCCACACCATAAACAGAACCACCCCCAAATCGATCATGTCTGATGACGTTAACGTCTTGGAAGCGCTCGTTTCGATGACGCCACACCCTCCTACGTCTGTCCAAAAAATCAACAGTGAACCTTGACTCATCTGAAAACATCACATTGCTCCAGCGTCGATTATCCCAGTGTTGACGATCCCTACACCGACGACATCTTGCCTGAATCGGCACAACACAGGCGGTTGTGGCGCGGACGATGAATGTGGGGGTGGTTCTGTTATGGTGTGTGGAGGCATCACTGTTGCTGGAAGAACGGCTTTACATGTTGTTACAGGGCGTGTTACGGGCCAGTACTACCCGGACAACATCTTTGCAGTCCATGTTGTGTCGTTCGCACGACGTCATGGCCGCCGTTTCATCTTCCAGGATGACAACGCAAGATGTCACAGGGCCAGGATCGTTACAGGTTACCTCCACCAACAGAACATCACCACATTACCTTGGTCCCGACCTCTCCCCCATCGAGCATGTCTGAGACATGCTTGGACAGAGGTTACGTCAACGTCAACAACGTCCTGCCAATGTCCAAGAACTTACTGCTGCGTTGCAATAGGAATGGGACAATCTGGACCAAAATGACCTTAGACGTCTCATTAGGAGTATGCCACCTCGGAGGATTTACCCGTTACTTGACTTTGTTGTGATGCTGTGGTAACTTTGCTGTTTGACCCCGGGTGTCATTTTACCCTTATAATGGTCAGTCTGTGCCTTACTTAGTCTAACGATCATTTGGAATAAATCGATGAATGTGAACTTCATTTCATTTTGTCATTTGTTTCTTCGTCAGTTTCATTAGGTGACTTTAATAACACTTAAAAATCAAATATCCCCTACTTTTTTTGAATAGTATAAAGCCTTGTCTACGTGGTTCCTGTTATTTTTTTTTGTACAGATTTTCAATCAATGTTTATAATATATGTTCTGCATAAAGTTCAAAATGTTTATTATTGATTTGATTAAGCCATTTTCTATCTAGAATTCTACTACTCTCTCATAGTTAGCGATATTAATGAATTATAATATTTAACTTCAGATTCTATCCCTGTCTTGACCATTCTATTATTCTGCTAAGAGAAGTTATCTTTCTAGTTTAGCAAGAACAACCAAGTTTGAAGTCTTTTTGTGGATTTTTGAAATACTTTTACACAAATTTATTTATAAGTTCTACATAAATTTTAAAATCTTTATTACGTCCTGATATTTATTCAATATATACTCTTCAAAAAAAAAATGCAAAACCCATTTTTCATATTTTTTTTTTATTTAAACGAAGTCTTTCTTTCCACAAATTGATTTTGAATGTGATGTCACTAGTCATCCTTTTTGTCGAAATTTCTTATCGCTTGATTGTACCAAGAAACATGAATTTACCAACTTCGCGAGCTTTTCGCATGGAACCTAAATCTAAGGCTTTTAAAATCCCGGGGTTCTCGGCTTCCAAATGAATTGTACATGTAAAACACTCAACGAACCAAGTGATGCAACGTCTGAACGAAGATCAACGCAACAACGCTATTGGTCAATTACAAGAAGGTGAATCCAAGACAGATGTAGCCAGGCTGCTGAATGTTTCCCTTACTTCCATTTCTCTCCTCTTGGATAGGTACCGACAGCGAAGTTCAATACGTGACCGCCCAAGCTCAGGCCAAACAAGAGTGACCCAACCTGTCCTCGATCGCCACTTCCGGTAATGGCTGTCAAGCGACCTCTACTGCAGCAGCAATTTCCGGACAGCGTAAAATCTCATACCAGAGAGTCCATAAACGCTTACGTGAAACCGAATAACGAGGCAGATGCTCCCGTTATCTTCTGTTCCGGAATAATCCTACAACATGAAATCCAACTTTAATGGGTTCAGACACTGAGAGTAACCCACATCAACACTGGAGAGCAGTTTGGTTCTTGTTGCAGGCGAGGATATACCGACAATGTGATGTAACTTTGCGTTTCTTTTTGGGGGAAGGGAAGATAATAGTGTATACCAAAGGGAAGATAATTGTGTATTTCATTTCTACACAGGTAAACATAGCTGAACGCTCGCGTCGCAGGCTATCTAATGATATCTATTTTTTTTTTGTTTGACGCGATCCTACGGCACTAAAGAAAAAAGTAAGTCACCCCGGTTTGTTTAAACACGCATAGATTTAATGAAAAGTTGGCAATATATGAAACGTATGTATTTAATGAATAAAATCGATGGTTGTGTTGCTGTTTTTCCAAAATATATCACAAATGGATATAATACTGTCATTTTCACAAATAGTCTTAGATCAGCCTTGGTCGAATTAATTGACAAAGCACGATTATCCAATCTATATTATTTAATATGGAAACTACTTAAACATGTTATATGAATTTTATAACTCTCAGGTTCTGGGACAAAATTCGTTGTATACGTTCTATCTTCAAATAACAATTCCAAGACAATAAATTACGCTTGTTGCGGGTCGCCATTTCTAATCTGAATATAGAGTCACGTATTTAAAGCACAGCGTGCTTACATGGACAAATTAAAATAATGACTTTAAAACGAAAATGTAACATCGTGATTCCTGTCATTTTTTCATGTACAGATTTGTAATCAATGTTTATAATATATGCTCTGTATAAAGTTCAAAATGTTTATTATGGATCTGATTAGCCACTTGCTATGAGAAGTCTTCTGTTCTGTGATAGTTAGCGAATTATGTTGACCATTCTATATCTAGAAAATTCACAAATGAATGAAATACTGTCATTTTCATAATTTTATTTCCTGTTCAGCCTTGGTCGAAGCATGATTATCGAATCTATAATTCGTATTATACGTTCTATCTTCAAATGACACAATAAATTACGTTTTGTTGCGTGTCGTTATTTTTGATTAGAATAAAGAGTCACGAATGTAAAGCACAGTATGACTTTAAAACAAAAATGTAACATCGTTCCAGTGTAAAATTAACTGCATTTTAGTCACAAACAATATTAGACGCAAACTAAAGACTTGTCTGACTCATCAATTCCTGTATTTAATTAAAGATCCTTTTATCTTGTACGGATTTGTTATAAATGCATATAATACCAATTCCAAGACAATGAATTACGTTTTGTTGCCGGTCGCCATTTTTAATCTGAATATAGAATCACGTATGTAAAGCACAGTGTGCAACATGGACAAATTAAAATAATTACTTTAAAACGAAATGTAACAGCTCAAGTGTAAAATTAACTACTTTTTAGTCACAGACATTGTTAGACGCAAATTAAAGCCTCGCCTGACAGCACATTCCGTATACGTGGTTCCTGTCATTTTTTCTTGTTCAGATTTCCTATCAATGTTTATAATATATGTTCTGAAAAAAATGACTTTAAAACGAAAATGTAACATCGTGCGGGAGGTCAAGTGTAAAATTAAGTGCATTTTAGTCACAAACAAAGTTAGACGCAAACTAAAGTCTTGTCTGATAGAACAATCCCTGTATTTGATTAAAGATCATTTTGCCTTGTACGCATTTGTTATAAATGTTTATAATATATGTTCTGCATACAGTTCATTTTTATTATGACCTGACATTAAGTCAATATGTAAATCGTTATTTTCAGGTGTTTATAAGAAACTGATACATGTACTGTTTTCTAAGCAGAGAGGCTGTGAACAAATTGAATGATGGGTAGGGTTAGGGTTGATTTTGGGGGCATAATACTAAAATATGCAAATGACTACGAAAAAAGTCACTATAGAACCTAACAGAAGAAACATTTCCAGTTACATGTGATGCCCAAATAGCTACCGCATGGAATGCAGGTGATGCTTGGTGTCATCATGGGGGTCCAACCCAAGATTTGCACGACTCTGACTTTGAATGTTACATTCATTGTGGCATTGAATTCCAGGGTGGAAACATCAGTTTAATTGTTTTAGTGACCAGAAAACAAATTTTGATATGCGTCGGCTTACCCAAAATGAAAGGTTACGTGCCCTTGGCATGCTACAGAGGCGGTTGTGGCGCGGACGATGAATGTTTCTCAGTCTGTCATAAGCAGGCTATGGTCCAGATATCGTGATACACAATCTGTAAAGGACAGACCACGCTCAGGTTCACCAGGGGCGACAACTCAAGCCCAGGATCGATTTATCCGTACCTTGGCCTTGAGAAATCGTGTCATCACAGCAAATCAGATCAGCGCTCGTCTTCAAACAGACACTAGTGTGAGAGTGAGTGGCCAGACGATTTGGAATCGACTGCATAGGGGTCACCTTCGCGCCCGACGTCCTCGCGTGATCCCTTGTTTGAGAGATCATCACATTCAGGCAAGACGTCGTTGGTGTAGGGATCGTCAACACTCGGAAAATCGACGCTGGAGCAATGTGATGTTTTTTAGATGAGTCAAGGTTCACTGTTGATTTTTTGGACAGACGTAGAAGGGTGTGGCGTCGTCGAACGAGCGCTTCCAAGAAGTTAACTTCATCAGACATGATCGATTTGGGGGTGGTTCTGTTATGGTGTGGGGATGCATCACTGTTGCTGGAAGAACGGCTTTACATTACAAGAGATTCAGAGCAAATTCAGTTCGGCGTATTTTGACCGTTTTACGGCTATTTCTTGAAAATTTGGGTCCCATTTAACACCCTTCCCGAAGGAATTTTTCTTTGAAGTTCTTACTGTTTCTTCGCATCACCCACAGGACGTTTGTGTAAAAATTTCAGCCAAATCGGACGAGAATTAACAAAAGCCGACTTTTTTGTGCACATTTTGATTTCCTCAAAGTGGGTTGTGTTTTAACGGCCTTCCCGAAGGAATTTTGACTTGAAATTTTGACAGCAGCTTTGTATGACGTAGGAGAAATCTGTACTAAAATTTGGGACTGATAGGAGCAAAATTAAGCGTTTTAGGTTTCGGTGCTTTTGAGTGTTTTTCGGCGAAATTACGGTAGGTTCCACCGAAAATCTTTCAGTGAATTTCGGATCGAAGTGGTGTGTTTGCGTAAACTTCAAGCAATCCGTAGAGGTCCTTAACGTGCACCGATCGCGTTCAGATTTTCAGGGACTGTAGCCCGACATTCTGGCTACCACATATCCAAAGGAGAAGTGGTTTTGACGCCGGGAACATATTCAAAAAAATCGAGATCCGACCCTACCCAAAAACGATTTTTTCAAAAAAAAAAAAATCCGTTTTTGGTCTAATTTTTAGTGTTTTTATTAATTCTAAATTTAAGCCTTTTAATATGTGATAGATACCATCCTTGCGCAGTCAAACGGTTGAAATTCCAGAGAATTAGTCCTTCGGAAGGATGGTGCACCAGTCGAAATAGGCAAAAATGACCGATTTTGGATTTCGGGCCCGTACACATGGTTCCCGTAAATTTAAAAATTTTAAACTTCAGGATAATGTAGCCAGGACAGGTACCTATCACATACGTAAGCGGCGATAAAATCAGTTGAGACTAACAATTTCAAAAAAAATTAAAACCGCAACACTTTGTTAAAAAACGTGTTTTTTGGCCATAAAACCTTTAATTTTCATCGGATCGAAATCGGAGTGGTACCCAGGTGTGGCCAGTGTAAATGTACGTGTTGTGTCCAAATTTCAGGTTCCTCGGACAATTTGGGCCGCTGTCACGGGCAAAAACGCCTTTTTTCCCCTGATGGAGTGCGTAAAAAACTTGGCGCATTTTCAGCGTGCCAAGAACAAACGCCTAGAAGGAATATAGCTAGAGACTTGAAATTTCCAGGGTACCCGGGGACCATTGAGACACGTTGCTGGCCGAAATTTGGTAGGAATCGTGCACTTGGTTCCGGCGCTACGTATGCGCGAAGGAAAATCCAGCCAAAAAAGGCCTTAAGAACAAAAAATCTTTAAAAATGGCCGAATCTCTTCGAAATTTCGGCTACCCCACCCATTTTGAAACATTGCGGTTCCAAATCTGGTCTCAAAATTAAAATCGAACATCTAGTTCCACCTCTACTCGATTTTTTTGAGAGGGGTACCCTCGGAAAAATGGCCGCCGCTCCGCCCACAGGAGTCGGAGCCCAATTTGTTTTGTTTGAATTGTAGCCAGGTCCCTGGGGCAGGTGTCCAGTGATTGTCGAACGCGTGTGCATGTAACTAAAGGTCTGGTACGCGCGCGCGCGCGAGTATTTGACTTTTTCGAGCGATTTTCGTCCGAAATAGGGCCCGTTCTCGGCCCCTATGGGCCCGATTTGGCCCAAATTTGGATGAGATGTGAACCAGAGTCGTGGCTACGAGCCCCTGAAATTTGGTGACGATCGGAGTTCAAAAACAGCCAGGAGGAGGCTCAGTAGAGGGGTGACCCAGGTCGAAAATCAGACCCCCCGATTTTCCGCTCTTTGGTGCTTAATAATTCCTTCAAAAATGGTCGAATCTTTTCGAAATTTTGGCTACCCCCACATTACCAAACATTGCGAATCCAAATCTGGTTTCAAAATTAAAATCGGAGAATCCTACGATTTTTTTTTCGTCCAAGTCCCCTTGCGGAAACGGCAAGATCTCCACTTCCGGAAGTTGAAACCGCGATTTTTTGGCACGGACGGATAGTCCAGACCACAGGCTAGGTTCTCCGTGAGTTTCAAGTCGAAATTCAAATTAGTGCGCCCGTGCTGATCCGCGGCGCGCGAAACTTTCGATTTTTCGTCGATTTTAGGGAGGGTACCCTTGTTTGGCGGGCCCGTACTCGGCCCCCGGGGACTCGAGAGACTCGAAAATTTTTAAGGAGGTGGGCAAGTGGTCCGGGCACCACCCCTGGACATTTGGTGACGATCGAACCAACGGAAGGGCCGCTAGAGCCGAAAAACATAACCCTAGCACCCCAAAAAGGCGATTTCTGGATTTCCACATTTGGGTGCCCTCAGGAAAATGGCCGTAGCTCCTCGGCTATGGCTCCTATCGTCACCAAATTTTCAGGAGCGCCAGTGGAGTGTTGGGCGCAGGTACCCTGAAAATGTCAGCCAAATTGACATAGTAGTTCGGACTCCAGAGCAATTCTCCGCAAAAAGTAGCAACTTTGTAATTCAGAGGCTTATCCAAACCCCTACTCGACCTAATCGGGCCCGGTGACCTGACCCACGACTTTGTGTCTTTTTTCCAGGATTGCTGGGGTTAAGTCCGGTTAGGAGGTGATCCTAGGGGGTTAGGCTAACCCTCCCTAAACCTTGGGGTCAGAACCCTAACCCCCACACTTAGGGTTTTGTCTCTAGGTCACCTTTTGGCCCATATCTAAGCCCCTATGGGCCCGAGGGGGCCCAAATTTTGTTAGATGGTAGTCCTCGGCCCGACACACCTAACCCTTGCCCTAACTAAGCTAAACCTCAAACTTCTCTTTGAACCTTCTCGGATTTGGTCCAAAAAGGTGACCTAGAGATAGAAAGGTGACGCAGAGTTAGTCACAACGCTAATTAGGGTTAGGGTTAGGGTTAGGGTTGGGTTAGGGTTGGGTTAGGGTTAGGGGTTAGGGTTAGGGTTAGGGTTAGGGTTAGGGTTAGGGTTAGGGTTAGGGTTAGGGTTAGGGTTAGGGTTAGGGTTAGGGTTAGGGTTAGGGTTTAGGGTTAGGGTTAGGGTTAGGGTTAGGGTTGGGTTAGGGTTAGGGTTAGGGTTAGGGTTGGGTTAGGGTTAGGGTTGGGTTGGTTAGGGTTAGGGTTAGGGTTAGGGTTAGGGTTAGGGTTGGGTTAGGGTTGGGTTGGGTTAGGGTTAGGGTTAGGGTTAGGGTTAGGGTTAGGGTTAGGGTTAGGGTTAGGGTTAGGGTTAGGGTTAGGGTTAGGGTTAGGGTTAGGGGTTAGGGTTAGGGTTGGGTTAGGGTTAGGGTTAGGGTTAGGGTTAGGGTTAGGGTTAGGGTTAGGGTTAGGGTTAGGGTTGGGTTAGGGTTGGGTTAGGGTTAGGGTTGGGTTAGGGTTAGGGTTAGGGTTAGGGTTAGGGTTAGGGTTAGGGTTAGGGTTAGGGTTAGGGTTGGGTTAGGGTTGGGTTAGGGTTAGGGTTAGGGTTAGGGTTAGGGTTGGGTTAGGGTTAGGGTTGGGTTAGGGTTAGGGTTAGGGTTAGGGGTTAGGGTTAGGGTTAGGGTTAGGGTTAGGGTTAGGGTTAGGGTTAGGGTTAGGGTTAGGGTTAGCTTACTGGGGTCTCTGGGTCACCTTTGGTGACACAGAGACGGGAAAAAACAGCAACGCTAGTCGGATTTTCTCTAGGTCACCGTGATGTAGAGAAGAGCCTCTAGGTCACCACTACGCCATCTCCCTGTTAGCAAAGCCTATGCTCTGGGTCACTTTTGAAAAGGGTTAGTGCCCTTGTCCCCCGGGGTGAAAAAAATCGAATTTTTTGGGGGTGGGAAAAGTGACGGCGATGGCCCGGGGAGGCCCGGGGGGTAAAAATTTTTGCGCATGCGCACGCGTAAAATTTTTTTTTTTTTGCCCAGGCCTCATTTTAATCCCCATGGCCTGTCCGGAAAAAAAAAAATATTTAGCGCATGCGCATGCGCTAAAAATTTTCTAATCACTTTTTCGAAAAAATTCGAACGTGGATTTTTGCCCCTCCCCCCGGGCCCCCCACCCCCAAAAAACCTAAGGGCCACGCCCCATAGGGGCGGAGCTACGGACTCTGAAAGAATTCCGACGATTCGCAAACCCATGTTTGGGACACTGCCACGTGCACGATATGGGACCGGAGAGCCCCAATATCTAATACGATGGAGAGAATGTCCCAGGCTATCGATCCCGACCAAAACCTGACCCGTACCCTAACCCTGTCCCGAGATATAGGGCCGCAAACATGGACCCTCGTGTCGTGGAAATGTCGAGACTTATGCCCTTTTTCGCCCCCAACCACCCACCCCTGTTCTGTAAACACCCTGACGCACCCCCGGGGGGGTTCCGAGGTTGGTTATACTTGAACTAAAGTTGACCCAAAAAGTCGCTGGGACTAGTCAGATTTCACTTCCGGTGACCGGAAGTGGGTCAAACAGCCACTTTTTTCACAAAAAGGCCTTTAAGGCCCATTGGGAGTGACCGGAAGTGAAATCTGACGTCATTTCCTGATTCGCCGTGTCATTTTACGTCATGTGGGACCCCTTCCGGGGCTCTCGGGGGCTTTCCGGAAATTTAACCTGGAAAAAGCAGTTGCAGCCCCACCCCTTTTTGTGCTTTTTGGCCCCAGTTTCCCAACCGGATGTCGCAGAGGTCTGAAATTTGGGGGCGTGGTCTAGACGGATGCCCCAAGACGGGATCCGGTGTCAAAATCCGGAAAATCCGGGTCCTTGGGGCTCCCCTGGCCCCAACTGGCCTTTTTCAGTCATAAATTTTTTAAAGCATTGTCAACTCTTCCGAAGAACTGGTTCTTTCGGCCCCCGGCCTAAAAAAGGATTGCGCTTCGCGTGGTGACCTTGAAATTTTTCTCCGGCGACCGGAAGTGGGTCAAAGGTCAATTTTTTGTCGATTTGACCTTGACCCCGACCTCCCAAGGTCAAATGGAGGTCACCATTGGACTCCCAGGGTGTGTTTTAGTTTAAGAAGCCGCGAGCTCCAGGTCGTCAGAATCGGTCGGGGAGGGGCGAGTTGTCTGCCCTTAGACCACAGGCTGATTTTCAAGTCAAATTGAGCTTTTTTGAGGTTTTTTTCCAAAAAAGGTCCTCCGATCGGCCCCAAATTTTGTGAGCGGGTAGAGCGACCCAACATTTGTTCTTCATTTTTTAAAATCGCCAACCAAAAGTCGTGACCTTGACCCGCTACGGGCACCGGAAGTTTGGGGGTTTTTCGCCCCTGGGGCCCAAACGGAGGGTCGGAGGACCACGCGACCTTGACCAGTCGACGTGGGTCGGATGCCCCCGTGACCCCATGGGGTCAAGGTCATCCCAAGAGGTCAAGGTCACCGAGATTTTTGCCCACATTGGTGCTTGTGGGCCCATTTTGGGGCCCCAAGGTCACGTGGGGGGTCAAAAGGTCACGACCTTGGATGGACAATTTATCGACCTTGACACCCATACCTTGACCTTTGGTCTGACGTTTGACCTTGGGGTCGAAAAACTCCCAAAACTATGGGTACCGTCCACAGAATCGGTCGAAGGTCAAAATGCAAGGTCAAGGTCATGACCCACAAGCGGCCCGACCGGCCCGTCTCTGGGATCAAGGTCATGACCCACATCGACCCACCTCGCCCGCAGCGGCAAACTTGACCGAAAATGACCCGAAAATGCCCCGGACTTAGGCCATTTCGCCGCCGATAGGGCCCCCCCCCGTCTGTAAACGCCCCCAAGGGTGCGCGTGTGGGTCTCGAGGCTCGGTATTCGAAGGGTATATGCAACCCGAAAAGTCGCTGGGTCGCCTCGGAACTGACCTCCGGCGACCGGAAGTGGGCGAAACGGACCCACAAAGTGACGTTTGACCCCACCGCTACCCACGTGGGCCCCGTGGCGGGTCAAAGGTCACGACCTTGGATGCGCCATTAATCGACCTTGGCACCCATACCTTGACCTTGGGTCCGACCTTTGACCTTGGGGTCGAAAAAGTCCCAAAACTTTAGGTACCGTCCACAAAATCGGTCGAGGGTCAAAATGCAAGGTCAAGGTCATGACCCACAAGCGCCCCCACTGGGCCGTCTCTGGGGTCAAGGTCACGACCCACATCCACCCACCCCGCCCACAAAGCCAACTCTGGCGAAATGCCGCGCCGGGGACCCCGGACTTTGACGAAAATCTCGTCTGTAAACCAGGCCCCGTCTGTAAACGCCCCGAAGGGTGCGCGTGCGGGTCTCGAGGCTCGGTATTCGATAGGAATATATGACCCGAAAAGTGGCTGGGTCGCGTCGAAACGCACTTCCGGAGACCGGAAGTGGGCGAAAAGACCCCTCGAAGTGACGTTTGCCCGTGACCTTGGCCTTTAATGACCTCTTGGCCGGTCAAAGGTCACGACCTTGGATGCGCCATTAATCGACCTTGGCACCCATACCTTGACCTTGGGTCCGACCTTTGACCTTGGGGTCGAAAAGTTCCCAAAACTTTAGGTACCGTCCAGCATTTAGGTCGAAGGTCAAAATTGAAGGTCAAGGTCACGACCCACAAGCGGCCCCACCGGGCCGTCTCTGGGGTCAAGGTCACGACCCACAATGCCCCACCCCGCCCACAAAGGGAACTCTAGTAAAATGCCGATGTGGGTCACCTTGGACTTTGAAAAATTTCGTCGCGCTGTTTAGACCCCCGTCTGTAAACGCCCCGAAGGGTGCGCGTGCGGGTCTCGAGGTTCCGTATTCGATAGGAATATATGCCTCGAAAAGTCGCTGGGTCGCGTCGAAACCCACTTCCGGTGACCGGAAGTGGGCGAAACGACCCCTCAAAGTGGCGTTTGCCCTCGACCTTGACCTTTAATGACCTTTGGCCGGTCAAAGGTCACCACGTTGGATGCGCCATTAATCGACCTTGGCACCCATACCTTGACCTTGGGTCCGACCTTTGACCTTGGGGTCGAAAAGTTCCCAAAACTTTAGGTACCGTCCAGCATTTAGGTCGAAGGTCAAAATTGAAGGTCAAGGTCACGACCCACAAGCGGCCCCACCGGGCCGTCTCTGGGGTCAAGGTCAAGACCCACAATGCCCCACCCCGCCCACAAAGGGAACTCTAGTAAAATGCCGATGTGGGTCACCTTGGACTTTGAAAAATTTCGTCGCGCTGTTTGGGCCCCCGTCTGTAAACGCCCCGAAGGGTGCGCGTGCGGGTCTCGAGGTTCCGTATTCGATAGGAATATATGCCTCGAAAAGTCGCTGGGTCGCGTCGAAACGCACTTCCGGTGACCGGAAGTGGGCGAAACGACCCGTCAAAGTGGCGTTTTCCCTTGACCTTGACCTTTAATGACCTTTGGCGGGTCAAAGGTCACCACGTTGGATGCACCATTTATCGACCTTGGCACCCATACCTTGACCTTTGGTCTGACCTTTGACCTTGGGGTCGAAAAGTTCCCAAAACTATAGGTACCGTCTAGCGTTTCGGTCGAAGGTCAAAATTAAAGGTCAAGGTCATCACCCACAAGCGACCCGACGGGGCCGTCTTTGGGGTCAAGGTCAAGACCCACAATGCCCCACCCCGCCCACAAAGGGAACTCTAGTAAAATGCCGATGTGGGTCACCTCGGACTTTGAAAAATTTCGTCGCGCTGCGGTGGCCCCCGTCTGTAAACGCCCCCAAGGGTGCGCGTGCGGGTCTCGAGGCTCGGTATTCGCCAAGAATATCCCATCCGAAAAGTGGCTGGGTCGCGTCGGAAAGGCCCTCCGGAAACCGGAAGTGGGCTAAACGACCCACCGGAGTTGGACCTTGACTTGACCTTGCCCCTAGCGGGCCTCCGGATGGGGTCACGCCCACCGGACCTTGACCTCTGAGCATGACCTTTAGTGGTGCGTGACCTTGGTGGGTCAAGGTCATCCCAAATGTTCAAGGTCATCAGATAATTGTCTTTTATTGTGTTGCTTCTAGTCCGGAAGTGAAAAGGTCAAGGTCAAATTCAAGGTCACGTGGGGCAAGGTCATTTCAAGGGCTATGCAACGCACACTTTTTTGACACTCTGCCCCCAACCCTAACCCACGTGTGGGCTGGCCCACCTTTGATACGGTTGTCGTTTCACGTGACCTTGACCTTTAAAGGTCAAATCAAGGTCACCACGTGGTGCCCCACCCCTACTTTAGTACAAATGGCCGCCGGCTCGAGGTCGTGGGTGCAGATCCGGGCCGACCTTGACGTGACCTTGGTGCCCCCGCCCACCCGGATGACGTCACGACCACCGGACCACGACCACGTCACATGACCTTTGGTCCTGCTTGACCTTGGGGGGTCAAGGTCATCCCAAAAAATCAAGGTCATCCGGGACGCACCTTTTGCGTCTCTTGCTTGGCTCCGATCGTGGGAAAGGTCAAATTCAAATTCAAGGTCACGTGGGGGAAGGTCGCCCGCGGGGCTTTCGTGTGGGTCAAAGGTCATGACCTTGGCTGACCCCTAGCGCCCACAGCAGAGCTCGCCCACTTTGGCCGCAATGCAACCCAGGACTTTGTCGAAATTTCATCCCCGCCACCAGGCCCTGTTCTGTAAACGCCCGGAAGGGCCCACGGGCGCCCCCCCAGATTGAAATTTCTTGTACAATGTCCCACCCGAAAAGTCGCTGGGTGTCCTCGAAACGGACTTCCGGTGACCGGAAGTGGGCGTAACGACCTCGTTTGACCTGACCTTGACCTCTAAAGGTCAAACCAAGGTCACGACCTTGACCCCTGGCTTCGATGTAATGAAAAGGGTCAACAAGATGGCGACGACCTTGACCTTGGGAGCCTGCACACACCCATCTCTTAAAATGTCATGTCTCTGCGACCTCTCAGGCCTGTCACTTTGCCTTAATTTTGGAGCAATCAAGCTGAAATTTTCAGGGCATCATCCCAGGTGTATTCCTGGGTGGCCCTGAAGATTTCAGCCCAATCCCTTCAGTCAAAATGGAGATATGGGCCCAAAAGTTGTGAGAAAATGCATTTTCCCTCGAACGCGTGTTTCGCAGCTTCCAAATGTCATCTTTGCAAAGCTCTGGTTTGCATTCTATCAAAGATAATGGGCTGAAATTCTCAGAATCGCTTAGTACACGTGTCCCTGGGTCGCCCTGCAAATTTCAGGCGGATTGGATGATTAGAAGGGCCAAAAGAGGGCTTTTTACATTTGCACAAGTCGACTTATTTCGCGTCGTCGGCTTCATGCGCATGTATCAGCCCCCATATTTTGGGCACTGTTTGAGCTAGGAAGCTGAAACTTTCAGAGCATCTTCCTACGTGTATTCCCGGGTCGCCCTGCAAATTTCAGCTTCCTAGCTCAATTAGAAGTGGTTTTATACCCCTTTTTTGTTTGAGTTACAGATTCAGGTCGAACGCGTGCGATGCACCCCCTCCAAAGATGCTTGATTTTTTGGCCTTCCCGAAGGAATATTTGAACGCGGATGGTCTCTTTCAAAAGGTGAGATTGTGAGCAAGCTTGTGTTAAAATTTCAGACTGATTGGACCAAAATCAAGCGATTCCGAGCAAATTCAGTTCGCTGTTTTTTAGGACTTTCACGTTCTGCAGCGTGTCTACCCTTGCCTCTGCGCATGTATCAAGGCTCATATTTTGGCAACTATTGCAGTTAGGAAGCTGAAACTTTCAGAGCACCTTCCTACATGTATTCCCGGGTGGCCCTGCAAATTTCAGCTTCCCAGCTCAATTAGAACTGTCTTTATACCCCCTCTAACGGTTGAGCGACAGATTGACGTCGAACGAGGGCGATGCACCCCCCCAGAAAAGGCTTGAGTTTTTGGCCTTCCCGAAGGAATATTTGATCGCGCGTGGTCTCGTTCAAAAGGCACGAGGATGAGCAAGGTTGTGTTAAAATTTCAGACTGATTGGAGCAAAATCAAGAGATTCCGAGCAAATTCAGTTCGGCTTATTTTGACCGTTTTAAGGCTTTTTCTTGAAAATTTGGGTCCCATTTAACACCCTTCCCGAAGGATTTTTTCTTTGAAATTTTTATCGTTTCTTCGCATCACCCACAGGACGTTTGTGTAAAAATTTCAGCGAAATCGGACGAGAATTGACAAAAGCCGATTTTTTTCTGCACATTTTGACTTCCTCACTTTGGACTGTGTTTTAACGGCTTTCCCGAAGGAATTTTGACTTGAAATTTTTACAGCAGTTTCGTATGACGTAGGAGAAGGCTGTATCAAAATCTGGGACTGATAGGAGCAAAATTGAGCGTTTTAGGTTTCGGTGCTTCTGCGTGATTTTCGGCCAAAATTACGGTGTATTCCACCGGAATTTCATCAGTGAATTTCGGAGCGAAGTTGGGTGTTTGCGTAAACTTCAAACACTCCGTAGAGGTCCTTAACGTGCACCGATCGCGTTCAAATTTTCAGGGATTGTAGCCCGACATTCTGGCTACCACATATAAAAAACACAACACTAACCCCAACCCCGAACATATTTAAAAAAATCGATATCCGACCATACCCAAAAACGACTTTTTCAAAAAAAAAAAATCGGTTTTTCGTCTAATTTTTAGTGTTTTTATTAATTCTAAATTTTGGCCTTTTAAGACGTGATAGATACCATCCTTGCGCAGTCAACCGGTCGAAATTCCGGAGAATTAGTCCTTCGGAAGGATGGTGCACCAGTCGAAATAGGCAAAAATGACCGATTTTGGATTTCGGGCCCGTACACATGGTTCCCGTGAATTTAAAAATTTTAAACTTCAGGACAATGTAGCCAGGACATGTACCTATCACATACGTAAGGGGCGATAAAATCAGTTGAGACTAACAATTTCAAAAAAAATTAAAACCGCAAAAAACGTGTTTTTTGGCCATAAGATCTGTAATTTTGATCGGATCGAAATCGCAATGGTACCCAGGTGTGCGCAATGAAAATGTACGCCACGTCTCCAAATTTCAGGTTCCTCGGACAATTTGGGCCGCCGTGACGGGCAAAAAACACTTTTTTCCCCTTATGGAGTGCGTAAATTACTTGGCGATTTTCGAGCGAAAAGCGCCCTGCCAAGAACAAACGCCTAGAAGGAATATAGCTAGAGCCTTGAAATTTTCAGGGTACCTGGGGACCATTGAGATACGTCGCTGGCCGAAATTTGGTGGGAATCGTGCACTTGGTTCCGGCGCTACGTGTGCGCGACGGAAAATCCAGCCAAAAAAGGCCTTATGAACAAAAAACCTTTAAAAATGGCCGAATCTCTTCGAAATTTCGGCTACCCCCCCATTTTGAAACATTGCGCTTCCGAATCTGGTCTCAAAATTAAAATCGAACATCTAGTTCCACCTCTACTCGATTTTTTTGAGAGGGGTACCCTCGGCAAAATGGCCGCCGCTCCGCCCACGGGAGTCGGAGCCCAAATTTTTTTTTTTTGAATTGTAGCCAGGTCCCTGGGGCAGGTGTCCAGTGATTGTCGAACGCGTGTGCATGTAACTAAAGGTCTGGTACGCGCGCGCGCGCGCGTATTTGACTTTTTCGAGCGATTTTCGTCCGGAGGAGGGCCCGTTCTCGGCCCCTATGGGCCCGATCGGGCCCAAATTTTTGTGAGATGTGGGCTAGGGTCCAGGCTACGAGCCCCTAAAATTTGGTGCCGATCGGAGTTCAAAAACGGCCAGGAGGAGGCTCAGTAGGGGGGTGACCCACGTCGAAAATCCGACCCCCCGATTTTGCCCACTTTGGGGCTTAATAGTTCCTTCAAAAATGGTCGGATCTTTTCGAAATTTTGGCTACCCCCCCATTTGGAAACATTGCGAATCCAAATCTGGTTTCAAAATTAAAATCGGAGCATCCTACGATTTTTTGGAATTTTTTTTTC